>CM019742.1:4085616-4771685 GCA_009761775.1 Ficus carica | reverse complement strand
TCAATTCTAGCTCGTGAGTAATTAATTCATTGATATAATTGTCAAAATATCAAATAGATGACAATTTATCGTCACCTTAATACTTAAAAAATTAAATTAAAATCGGTGCTCATATGACTACTCATATATATATATGTATGTATAAAAGCCCAAAGCTTAAACTCTATCAAAGACAGAGGCAAAGCAGAGCCATCCAAGCAGCCAACAATTGCCGTTCTCAAACAAGAAACACAGAGAACCACATCTAAGCTTGCAAGTGGGACAAAGATCAGCCGGACACCAATCTCATTTGTAGACACCATCAAAAATCTCCAGACTTGTCGATGAGAAATAGTTGGAGTATCCCGCGTCGTCGTCTCTAGTATTTATAGTTAATGGGACAAATAATAACGTTATAGTTTAATGGCTGGTTTGAGGTTTTATATACTCCTAGTATTTATAGGATACGGTAGGGTTGGGTGAGAATCGTTCTAGTGTGACACGTGGCCAATAAAAAGTCATTCGTGTATCAATTAAATGAGTTATTACTTTCGTGAAGGTTTCAAATATGACTTAATAGCCATTTACTTTTCTGGTTTTGTAGGGAAGGGTTTTTTTTTTCTTCTTTTTTTAGTTATTTTTTTAATAAATGTAATAAATTTTTTCAATTAGGAAAATTTTCCTTCATTTTTTTTTTCCAATGTTGTGATGATAGACTACTTGATAGTTCATTACTAATAGATTGAGTGATTGGTTGGTGATTAACGAATATCAAACAATAATATACTAGTCTATTAACAATATACCATTGGTCTATCAATATAGATCGATCCGTCTAGTTATTAGTAAATCATGCACAATAGTAAAAACCCAAAAAAATAAAGGAAAAATTAGGTAGGAAAATATTTTAGACCCTCATTTAGGCAAATGACCATTTTTTATTTAAAAAATGATCATCATCAATTATTAATCATAATCAATCATAATTGATCACTATAAATTAGTGATTAATCATAATGAATCAGTAAAAATAAATTAAATATTGATCAATTACTAATTAACCATAATCAATCCCCAATATAAGGATAAAAACAAAAAATTCCGCTATTTATTTAAAGGAGTAGCTAAAAAAATGCCACCACCAATTTTCCCTTTACTAATATACAAATAACTATATGTATTTATATATAAACTAATGTATGTATTTACGTCAACGTAGAACCAAACAGAAAAAAAATATTAAAAAAAGGTCTCAAATTTTCGCATTGAGATGTAGGTCTTCTCAAGATATTATGACACGAAATAAAGATGAAAGGGTTGTAGAGCCTTCTTTTCAACATCTTTTATGAATTAGGTTGTTTTTGTTTTTTTTTTTTTTTTTTTTTTTTTGCTAGAAGGAATAGGTTGTACTATAAATTAAAACAAGAAATGAGTTACGTACGAGGCTTCGTCTAAAATCTTACGATTGACCCTAACTGGTGTAGTTTTAGTTGCTTTTGAACTGATCTTTTTTTCTTGGTGTTCCATCAATAATACTAAATGTCGGCAGGGAAAGAAAGGTTTTTATTTTTTTATTTTTAATACTTTGTCTTCAATAATTTTTCCGCGGTTTGTCTTTAAGTTGGATTATGAATTTCTTTGTTTATGTTTTCTTTTTTTTTTTCTCTTTTTCGTTTAAATGATTTGAGATATTGTCAAATAAAATAAAATAAAAAGATGTTAATTATAAAATTTTAGGCAGTTCTAACATGGAATACAGCTGCTTTTCCCATCGACGGGGTACGCAATTAGGTGCATTGGATCAGATGGCAGTGAGAAAAAGGGCTCAACAACGTTAAAATAGGATCAAATGTTGCGGAAAGAAAGTCTTAGAGGGAAAAGTTAGTTCAAACCTTTAAACGACAAAGCATTTTATCAGTGTTTAGTTTTAGAATTGTCATCGCAATTTGAAAAAAAAAAAAAAAAAAAAAAAAAAAAAAAAAACGACAACGGATTTATCAGGTCGTTAGTTTTAGAATTTATCATCACACTTTTTTTTTTTCTTAAAAAAATTGCCATGGGTATTGTTTATGCTGAAAATCTCCGAAAGAGGGAGAAATCCTTGTGAGATAAGTTTTTTTTTTTTTTACTCCGTCCAAAAATTTCGCCATATGCCTCTATTTGGTTCATTGTCATGGACTCAAACTCCGGACATTTTCAAGCAAAATGGTGTCATTTTAGAAGAAGAAGATTCTAAAAGTATTTGCAAATTAGGGTTCTTAAAAAAAAAATCAGTTTTGTCTTAGCGAAGAGGTCTAATCATACAATCTTCAATGAAAGAGGTGTGGACTCGGGGTTTCAATGAGCTTTCTCTTTTCCAAACAACAAATTTAAGTAAATCCCTTGAAATAAATTTTTTTTTGACCTTCAAGAGAAAAGAGAGTTATGAGAAAACAATAGTATTTTGGGAAATTGAAGGGCATAGGAGTCGTGCTTGTGACAGAACACAGAAAGAATAATAATAGAGACGAATGGAGCCAGAGAGATAAAGCGTGGTGTTTAGCTAGCGTCCCACCTTCCTGTCTTGACTGGTAGGCACAATCCCTTGAGTCTAGTTCTTGAGCGAAATTGTCAAACGAAAAGAAAAAAAATATGTGGGGTAATTAGAACTTTTTTTGGTTAACGTCTCTATAGTACATTTAGTACCCTCATTGAGGCCCACATGATCACAACGTTAAAGTTGGAGCCAAAAGCTTTCGTTTGCACACAATTTATATGCTACCAATTCTCACCTTTCGCTGCCACTCTTAGTCAGCCACTCCTTTTCCTAAAGTTGGCTACGTTCTTATTTTATTTTTTTTTTTCCTAAAGAAGTTTATTAAAAAATAAATAATAAAATAAATAATAAAAAATAAGTCTTACAAGACCTAAATCAAAACAACCGAAAGGAAACTCAACAAATATGAAAACGGCATAAAAGAAGATTAAAAGAACACAATATGGTTTTTTTTTTAACTTTGAATTTTTTATTACAAGTTAAGATGATAATTATCAATTGATTTATTATTCTAGATATATGCTAGAAATCTATGGTCAAATTTCAACCAGGATTAAATCATAAGAAAATTAACACCCATAAATTATTGTGATCCTTGGACATCGCATATGAAAATCACAAAACAATCATAATCAGAAACGAAACCAATAAATCAAAAATAAAGTAGTAAAGATATCAACACCGGAATTAATAGAGGTTCACCGGAATATCGTGCTATATCCTCTGAGTTTGGCTTCACTCTATATGGGTTTCTTTGTACAAAGTTTATAGTCTATATGGATATAATCTGGCAAAAAAACAATAAGCAAATGGGCTTCTTTTTTTTTTTTTCCCCAGAAAAAGGGATCCTCAAACATGAGGAGTCTTCCTCTATTTATAGAGGAGAAAATCATGGGTCCGAGATTTTAGGACAGTAGTGGGCAGTTCTCCACTACCCCGAGTAATTCAGAACATGCAAGAACGTGGGCCAAACTACCATGATTGATCGTGGATCTAACAGTTATGGAGAGTGATTTCTCATCGTTCGCTATTTGTTAAACATGAGCATTGAACGACGAACCGATCATCCAAAACGACCAACAATGGTTGAGCATCATTCATCGTTCGTTTTGTTGGGCCAAGTGTCCCCCCGATCCATACTTTGTAAATTAACGGGCCTAAAGGAACTGAGACCAAATTGTCGAGGACGATCATTAGCGTTCGTCACTTTTCTTGCGAGTGATAATCATTCGTTGGGCCAAGCCCAATGTTCGAGAACACTTGATCCGTCGGGGTTCATTGTTTTGTCGTCGTTGATCCAGCGGTCGTGATGACCCAGTTATAACATTATAGGGAGATGAAGTCTAACCCCAACACTAGCGATCATAGTTCATCCTCAAAATATTTGAATAATTTGCAGAATTATTTTCCGCATTACAAGAATTTTCATTTGTTTAACAATTACAAGTCTTAAATTGTCCATTTTATTGTTGCCATTTAGACCGCAAATGTACGCTGTGCCAAAATTTCGTCAACCATTATCCTACATTAGGTTGTTAGCCGTCTAATTCTAGAGGATCTCCCACAAAATTACCAATCATACAGCGATTTTATCGATCAAATTAATTTGTGAAACCGATGCCTAGAAAAGAAGAATATATATATGGCGTTCCGAATTTGTGAATCTTTCTATCATAATGAGTGGCTCAATGTTAATAGGATACTTGATAGGAAATTGGGTTTCACTCAAAAGGGAATGACCTTCTAGAAAACATTGGAGGTTGAAACAAAATTGCACAAAATGGAGGATTATCAGTTTGGGGTCAAGGATACTTGTGTGCTCAGCCATGAAATTTACTCCTTCAAAAGTGGACCCCAAAATTTAATCGCAACCAAAAACCCACCCATACCCAATTTAAGTATTTACACAAATGTCTATTTTTAAACATCATTCTTAAACAATTACTTAACGAATTTGAAATCGAAAGCGACGATCAGGAATGTTGGGAGCATCCATCCGGCAGACATTGCCAGAATATTGGTGGCCCAGCAGTAGATCCAAAATCTCTGGAGTATTTACGTTTACTGGCGGATCAAGTGACGCCGATGGAGCCAGTGACGCCTCCTCCTCCTCAACGTCATCCATGGCGATACCAGTCTCAAAATCCTTGGGTGGCTCGAAATCCTTGATAGAGGAAGATCCCGAAGTGCTCTCTCTCTCATTCACGATTAAGATGATTCTAGGCTCAATATATGTATAAAACATCTATTACTTCTCTAATTGTTCTCCTCTCATACCAAGCCGCGCTTTGACTGTCCTCCAGATATACGAGTTCAAATGATTATATTTTTTGGAGTTACAGGATTAACGTTAACAAAGTATCCGGCATTGCTCATCTGTTGAATAAAAAATGAAGATTACACTCGCCATTACTGATTTGCATTGATATCATCACTTGTTCCTTTACTTTATTTTTTTTTTTTTTAATCTTATTTAGTAATCTTAAAATACTCCAAACCAAGGACCCTATCAAAAAGACATGTGTTTCCTGCACTCCACATTAAAAGGAGCAACAATTTTAAGGTGCTTCACTTTCAATTTTTTGTTATCTACTAGAAAATGTCATCGCAAAAATTACGACGACTTGTGGCAAAAAAGTCGTCGTAAAAATTTAAGTTTGTTGTGTTTAATTTTATCAATGATAATTTGATTAGATATATTATGTATATTTCAAATTTAATTTTTAATATACATTAATGCTATTAAATATTTTGTTATTAAATATTAAAGAAAAACAATGACACCTTCCAAGTGTTTATGATTACTGGCAGATCAAGTGACGCCGATGGAGCCAGTGACACCTCCTCCTCCACAACATCATCCACGGCGGTACCAGACTTGAAATCCTCCGGTGGCTCGAAATCCTCGAGTGTAGGAAGATACGGAAGTGCTCTCTCTATCATTCCATTAAGACTATTCTAGGATCGATAGACGTATAAAACAAAATTCTCTGACTGTTCTCTCTCATACCAAGCCGCACACTAATTGTACTCCAGATATACGAGCTCAACTACATGATTATTACTTGTTGGAGTTGTTGGATCAACATTAACAAAGTCTCCAATGTCATTCATCCATTGAAGATAAAAATGAATCTTTCCACTCGCCATTACTGATTTGAGACGATTTTGTCACCCGATCGTTATATATATATATATATATATATATAATTTGATTTAGAGTTTCTTAATAACTCCGAATAAATGACCCTAGCAAGAGACCTGGGTTCCTTCACTCCACACGAAAAGAGCAAACAACGGCAAGGTACTTCTTTCATTTCTTTTTACTATAAATGTCGTTGCAAAATTTCACAAGTTGTCGTAACATTATGTTTGTTGTGTTTTTTTTTAATCAGGGATGGCCATCTCATAATTCGCAGCCACTCTTAATCAGCCACTCCTTTCCTAAAGTCGACTGTTTTTCTTAGTTGTATTTCTTTCTAATAATCAAACTTCATTAAAAAGAAAAGGGAAAAAAATGTTACAAAGACTTTAAAAGAAACGCGACAAAATTAGAAAGCAAATTAAGAGAAAAGATTAAACTTATATTTCGTTCACCGATTCGAACTTAATTTTTTGGATTGTAATTATTAGATTATTAAAAAAACTTTTAGGAAAAAAAAAAAACAAAACAAAAACAAAAACAAAACAAAAAAAAATGAGTTGGCCAGCATTGTCCGCCCCACCTTAAGTTGTATTTCAAATCTTTTACGGCACTAAATAATTAGCTCAATTGGATATGGTTAACAAAAATTGACTTTGTACTCTTTGCTATAAATTTTATAAGAAATCTTTGTTTTTGGGTATCAGAACTAAAATTTTTATATTATAGTTATTAGATTATTAAAATTTTTGTTGAGTTTTAGAAAAACAAAAAAACAAAAACAAAACGAAAAATGAGTCGGCCACCATTGTCCGCCCCACCTTAAGTTGTATTTCAAATCTTTTACGGCACTAAATAATTAGCCCAATTGGATAAGGTTTTTTTTTTTTTTTTTCAAATTTGACTTTTACTCTGCTATAAATATATGACGATATCTTTTTAATGTGTCACTAAAACAGTGTATATACATACTGAAAACACTGAACCTAAACATGAAGTTAATCGGACTAAGCCTGAGTTGCATATGGCTAATTCTCATGGCAGCCAAATTCGTAGCCACAGCCCGGCACGACGATTCCAACGCCCCGGTGCTCGACACTACCGGAAAGCCTCTTCGACGCGGCATGGAGTACTTCATCTACCCCGCCGCCTCCGAGAGCGGCGGCCCTTTCACCCTGATCGACCGGGACGGCTCCTGCCCGTTCTACGTCGGGCAGCGCAACGTCACGGTTGACGGAATACCGGTGACGTTCGCGCCGTATGTCGAGGGAGAGAATGTGGTGAGAAAGCTCAAGAAATTCAAGGTCGCCTTCTCCGGCGCCACGTCCTGCGTGCAGTCCACGACGTGGAAGGTTAGCGGTTTCGATACCGTGAGCGGGAGGAGATTGATCGGTACCGGAGACGTCGCCGCCCCGGGATTCGACAACTATTTCTACATCAGCACATTCCAGGATTTTGATAATATCTACACGCTTGAGTGGTGCCCGGCTGAGTTATGTCCCACTTGTTTCTTCGTATGTGGGTCTGTTGGTTTGCTGTTTGAGAATGGCCAGAGACTGTTTGCGTTGGATGGGAATGGTTCTGGTTTTCCTTTTACTGGTACTTTTCCTGTTGTGTTTGGGAGAGCTAATAATATAAAGTTCCATGAAGTATAAGTCCTTGTATGTAATACTTAAGAAAATGGGGTGGATATATTTCTGGTCGAACAACATCATATCTCTTAATGAAATATATATATATATATATTATGATGATGATGTTGTTTTGCGTTTAATTGTACTACTCCAATACTAGTGAATAAAGTGGAGATCTAGCTCTTATATATTGATAGTAATTATAGCTTGATTTTCATATATTGTTGAAGAAAAGCGTGTCTTTTTCTTTTTGTAGGGCAGCAAGTTCATAATTATTTCTATAATGGTATAAAATATACAGAACGCGTTTTCGTTTATGAAAAAAGAATCGAAAATACTCTTAGATTCAAAATATGAGATTTTCTATCTAAATCATTCTTCTTTCACATCTGTTGAGTTAGCCAAAAAAGTGTTAATTATTATAACTTCTTTTAAGTGCACAACTAAGATAATATTTTTCAATGCAAAATATATGGGAACTTCGATAGCAACTTGTTGAGACGAATATTTTCTCTAATCGCGCGTTAACAGAAATATACGGGACAATGTAAGTACGGACAATTATAGAACAAAGATAATTAAATTATGGACTCTTAACCGTGGAAGAGAAAAGCTAGAAATCTAAATATTTATAAGTAAGAGTGCATTCGGCGCACCAGTTTAAAATGTTTTTTAGGTTTGACTTGGTTAACTTTTCAAAAATTAGTTAAAATTTTTATTGACTTTTCAGAAAAAACCAAGAATTGAGTTGGAATTTTTAGTCCAAAACTTGATGTTCAAATGCAAGCTAAATATCCAGTGCAAAAAATGTTAAATCAAGAAAACAAATCAATAAGATCAGAGGTTCCTGTCCCAGCTTCATTTCGCCTTCAATTGATGTTACATCACCAAAAGTTAATGAACTTTAAGGATAAAACTCGATATAATTACTGAAAAAAAAAATGAAGATAGTGATTTTAAGAACTTAAATAAATTGACAAAGCTTAATGACTTGTGGACAAAGTTGACCCCTATCCTGTAAAGAAAAATATCTTTACTCTTTACACGAAGAACGTAAGACGGGTTTCAAGTTACATAACAAAACTTGTTTGGACCAATATATATTCGTATTCCTTCTTCTAGATTTTTCTCACTGAGTTTTTCTAGTTGAGCTTTTTAGCAGGTCGAATAGATCTGTTTTCGTATGCCTTTTTTCATGAAGTTATATACATATATATATATATGTGTGTGTGTGTGTGTGTATATAGTGAGAGGGAAGTAAAACATATCTAGAGAAATTTGTACTCCTAATTAGATCGGCACATACTAACATCAATCCCCAGTAAGCTCACTACTCGTTACTGAAAAGAAAAAGTAAATTGAAAAATTACATCACAAACATAGATCAAATGACAATGCAAAAAGGAAAACGACCTAGTATATTCAACCAACTGATGAGTTTAGAAACAACTAAAAATTGATGCCAGAAATGTTTGTGTACCCCATTTATTAATCATGTTAGAAAACATCAAATTAAACATAAACTGTATTAAACAAATTAGAAAGTTTCAACTTAAACACAACCCATTTATTAATCATGACGTCAACCCGCATAAGTAATTATTCATACAATAATGACTTATTTAAAATGATTGTGATACTTTTAATATGTTTATTTGTCAACTTATCTTTCCTTTTAAGAAAAACAAATGAAGTTTGTTAAGAAATTTTTAAATTCATAATATTTGTACTACTTAATTATATAAATTTTTATATTGTATCAAATATATCGTTAATTTGTGTGGATGCATGTTTTTGTGCAAGCTAGGCCTTTTTCTTTAACGCTCCGGTCCATGCTTTTTGGTGGACCCAATCTATATGGACTGAAGTTGTGCTCGTAGAACCCTTGTGGGTCTTGGTTTTTTTATGGGAAGGTGGATAAGTCTATTAATTTCTTGACCCGAATCAGCTGGGTCAATTACGGATTCCTAAGGTTATTCGGTTATTAACCCATGCCCACTTTTTAAGCTTAAAAGCTCCAAAGGAATCAGCCCGTCATTTAGTGAATCTAAACGCCCCCTTAACAGTTAACTCTTACAATGCATAGATCATCTGATAATTCTCTCGTCCATTAGATTTTTCCTCCTGATTGGAATATGCTAAGATCCCATTTGGGAGAACTTCTTCAAATGGAGTTTTAACATTGATCTAAAACTCTCAATTCTACATTTTTTTTTTCTCTCTCTTTATTTTCAAAATTTAAATTTTAAAAGTTCATAACTTTTTCATTTCAAATCAAAATAAGATAATTCTTATATCAAAATGCTCACATAACGAGATAAATAAAAAGATATTTATTTGCATTTTTTTTCCTAACACATTTTTAATTTTATGTTATTTTCTATATCACGTTTATTTTGAAAAGTCTTTCTCTAAACCCACATTTTTAACTCTTTCAAAACTCCTTCTCTAAAAGTCTCCAAATGAGGCCTTAGGTTTCTCAATTCCTTTATAAGAAAAACAGAGAATATGTATTTTCAAAACTGTTCAGGTTAATATGTGGAAGTCTTCAAGTCTTGTGCTTTTGTTTCTAGAAGGGCTAATAACGTAGCTCACCTGCTTGCCAACCTTGCTCTAAAGTCGACTCTCAGCTGTAATTTTTCAGAGGCTATTCTCTCTGGATAGCCCCTGGTGTGGTGGCCGATTTGGCCCATTAATGGAACTTCAGCCTTTACCTCAAAAAATAAAAATAAAAATAAACACTGTTCAAGTTCATAAGAAATGAAATAAGATGTCATTTTATCCTTGGTTACGTAATTGCTCTCAACATCGATGACGTGGATGTGTGATTTCAATTTGTACAAGCAAAAGATCATTTGCAAAGTAATAATAATAATAATAATGAATAAAAAAATAGAAAATGAGTTTGGTATAGGTGGAGTGAAAATAACGATTCCGTCTTCAACGTCTGTCCGAAAACTAAAGTGGAAAGGCATATGAAATTCTACACATTTGCCAAAAAAAAAAAAAAAGTGGGACAGGTGGGGGAGAAGTGTTTTTTTTTTTTTTTTCTTTGAACTCAACACGATCTAATTCGATTTGACTGTTGATTTTACCATCAACAAATTATGATCTATTTTCCTCTTTTCTTAACTTTTTTCCCCAATGCGTTTTTCTAACAGAAGCCTCTTTGAATTATATTTATTAAAAGATAGATCCTTTTATATTCCGGTTGTTTCGTTTGTCCTTTTTTATAGAGTTGCTTATTATTGTTTTTTACTCTCTTGTTTTATTAGCTTCGAGATGAACCCAGATCCTCTGCCAAGACTCTTTGTCTTGCTCTCTGTCTTCCCTTATTAATGCCTCGAAATCCATATGCCAAATTGATGGCAAACTCAAAACCCTCAAACAAAAAAATTGGAAAAATGAAAGAAGCGTTGATGGATTTTTTTTTTTTTCCTTCTTTTGGATAGAGTGATAGGTGTGGTTTTCAGTTTTTGACATAGATTATTACTAAAATTGAGGTGTTAAATGTCTTCCTTTTTTTTTTTTTTTTTCCTTGCCATTTTTTCTTTGTTAAATGCTGGGTAAATAAGTCCAGGGAAATACATAAATAAAGCACATATAGTTCTTCAACATTAAATCCAATGATCATGAGAAATTTGCCCCCTTCATGTGTGGATAACGGCTTTTTTAACTTGAATACGAACTTCAATATCGATTTTTTTCTTTTTTTTCATTAAAAGTTTCATATGTTTTTAAGGATCGTTTGCGGGCAACATCTGGAGTTGGTTTTCAATTTTTTTTTTTTTTTTTTTGTCTTTTTTCTCAATTTAAAACTACTTTTCACTATTCACATCTTTAAATGTCTACAGTAAACTCAAACTTTAAAATTTTACGACTTTGTTATTTTAAGTTCAAATGAGATGATTTTTTTTTTAAATACATAAAATTTCGAGAAAAATAAAAGAAGATCTTCAGAACCTCCCAATAAATACTCTAAGCTTATTGATTGTAAATGAAATATCTGATCTCCTCATAGTGAGGTATTACAAAACACCAACTGTACTCCTATACAAAGAAGGCTGATCAAACAGCTCAATATACAATCTGATACTATAAAAGAAACAAAAAATCTAGAGAGAGAAAGAGAAAGCCAAAGAGAGAAAGTGAAGAATCCAGAAGCTAATTATTAAAGGCTCGACAACAACAAGAGCCAGTGAATTTCATTATTATACATTTGATCCAACAAGAGAGAAAATCAGAAGTTGTTTCATAAATATCTTGAAATAACTCCTAACGGACTCATAGAATCTGACAGAATCTAATAGGAATCTAACATTACAAAATACAGCTCAGCTAACAGAACTCTCTCAATACATTTTGTCTTTAATTTATGCTATATGACCGAAAGTTAATGAACTCCGAAAAGACAGAAACTCGATAATTATATGATGATACAAACAAGTGAAGATAATAATTTTAAGATCTTGAGATAAAATGACAAAGGTTAATAAATGATGACCTATGATCCTGCGCGAGAAATATTTATACTTCTCGTGTTTGAAGTAAAACGGGTTTCAAGTTACATAAAAAATTTTAGATCATACACTTTTTTCTCTTTCTTAAAATTTTTTCCCACTGAGTTTTTTCTAATAGAACGCCTCTTTCAAGTATTTATTTCGAGAACAGATACTTCTATTCCAATTATTTTGTTTATCTTTTTCATAGAGTTGTTATATATTATTGTTTATTACTCTCTTGTTTTGTTAGTTTGAGAGATGGACTCTGTATTTTTTTTTTTTTTTTTTTTTTGGTATTAATGAAGATTGATATGGATGAGTTGCTTAATTAACGGGTGTTAATCTAATATTTTGTTAAGTTTCTCTTATATGAAACTCCTTCTCTATCATTAAAAAAAATTATTTACAAAAAAATGTTAAACCCATTTCAAACTTTTACGTTATTAATTAATAAGAAAGTAAATAAGAAAATGATTTAAAATGTCATTTTATCCTATTATTGTTACGTAATATTCTCAATATCGGTGACGTGGATGTTGATTTCAATTTGCAAAACCAAAAGATCGTATGCAAATAAAAGATAATAATAATGAGTTTAATTGGCAGTGGCGTGGAAAGGACGATTCCGTCTTCAAACCCTGTCCGAAAACTGAAGTGGAAAACAATATGAATTCCTTCAGCATTACAGGAAGGAAAAAAAAAAAAAAAAAAGGAAAGAAGGTGGGTTTTTTTTTTTTTTTTTTTTTTTCCTTCTAGGCGTGATAGAACAAAAGAAAAAAAGGAAGCATTATGTCATGTGTTAATTAAAAGACCATGTCATTAAAACTCTTACAGATTATTCTTATTTATATTTAAAGTCATTCATATTTTATTTTCTGAATTTTAAAAATACCCATTTCACCTCACAAGTTTCAAGTTTCAATATTTGTTACGCTTGACTTTTCATGTTAGAATTTAATACAAAAACAAACAGGAAAGAAGGGATTAATGTAGATTTATTTTGTTTGTTTTTAACAACATTATAACAGAAGAAATTTAGTGAGACTATTTTTTTTTTTTTTTCTACATCTGTTTTTTATTAAAATTCAAATAAAAAGTAACTAGATAGAATTAATATTCATAAGGTATGAGAGTTTTTAAATAACAGATCATGATCACGTGAATAATATGCTTTTTAAAATTCAAGTTACAGCCGAGAACAATCCTATTTTAATAAGTGTGATGTGATATTATCTCACCGTCACAAAAGAGAATAGGAATGGGACATGTATGATATCATCTCGTTCACCGTGTAACCGTGAAACAAGGCCGTGGTCAAAGTTTTCTGTGTACATGTTCGGAGTAAACTTGAAATAATATAAATAAATAAGTAAATGAAAGTCAAAGATTTTGAAATATTAATTAAGGCCAGTTGGCAGATTAGATT
The DNA here is from genome assembly GCA_009761775.1 of Ficus carica. Classification (NCBI taxonomy): domain Eukaryota; kingdom Viridiplantae; phylum Streptophyta; class Magnoliopsida; order Rosales; family Moraceae; genus Ficus; species Ficus carica. The sequence continues at coordinate 4,758,466 of CM019742.1, read as the reverse complement.
TATCCATTTGACCATGAAAGGGCTCTCTAGGTTACTAATATTGCAAGAATTACGATTTATTTGCCGTGACGCAAGTGTACACGCACATGCAAAAAACTTTTTTTTACCAATATACTAGTAACTAATTAAGGCAAATTAAAATTCACAACTGTCATAATATTCTAATTGCTTACTTCCTAGACTAATCTTCATATTCAACTTTTTTATAATTATTAATTATTTATATTGACCGCGTCAAGATCAACAATTCAAAGCCAGTTTGTTTTTTTGAAAAAAAAAAAATTTGCCACGTTGAAATAGATGTATTTAATATAAATCTAGACCTTTAACCTACACGTAACCTTGCATGAAATTCGTTGCATAAAAAATGTAAGACACTAGACTTTTTATTTATTATTTTTTTTTTTTGATTTTTTTTTTTTTTGATAAGTATAAAGACTTTAATTAGATCTAGCAAAAAAAAGAAAAGTATAGACTTTAGACTTTTTGATTCCTCACCTTATTTCTTTTGAAATTCTCCTCTATAACAGTATCATAACTAAGCTCATCCTATAAATACAAAGTAATTATCTGAAATCTACCACAAACCCAAAATTATACCAAAATTTGCCTTGGTATCTATAGTCATGAAGGTCACAGGAACCCTAGTTATCTGCTTATGGCTTGTCATGGCCATAGCAAGCCAGAGCTGACATGGATCCCATCCTCGACACCTCCGGCCAGCCTCTCTCCCGCGGCGTGGAGTACTTAATCAAGCCCGCCATCGCCAACGACGGCGGTAATTTCACGCTCGTCGATAGAAACGGTTCCTGCCCGTACTATGTCGGTCAAGAGGACGCTAACTCGACCGGGGGGATCCCGGTCACCTTTTCGCCCTACATGGAGGATGAAACCGTGGTGATGGAGACGAGGAACTTCAAGATCGACTTCTCCGGGAACTTGACGTGCAATCAGTCCACGACGTGGAAGATTGGCGACAACGACACGATGGCGGAGAGCAGATTGATCGTCACCGGAGACAACTCGACGCTTCAAAACTATTTTTACGTTCACACAGGGCCAGAAGTGTTGCTAAATGGATCGTACGGATTGAGGTGGTGTCCTTCTCAACTCTGCCCCTATTGTAGGTTTGATTGTGGGTATATTAATGTCTTGATTGAGAATGGGACGAGGTTGTTGTATTTGAACGATACTTCTGCTTTCCCTATTGTGTTTGAGAGACTTAATATTCTTTAATTTTCCTTCATATGGAGATGAGAGTGTACTAGTGATATATATAGATATACACACACACATATATAACTCTCTTACCTATATGGTGTAGTGAATAAATGTAACATTTAGAATTTTTAATAAACTGGCTATTTGTAGCTAGCTCAACCATGTGAGCATTATAGGTATGATCTTAGTTCATGATAGTTCATGATTTCATGTCTTGTACACACACACATATATATATATATGGATTTATTTTGTATCAATAATGTTATTTGTTCGGTATTTTTTTTTATATATTGTTTTATTTCTAATGAGATAACCGTGTTCAGATGTGTCGTGTCAATTTAATTTGGATGTCCTTTAAATATTTTGATGACATTGTTGTTGAGTAATAATATATAAACTTTGCTCGAATTAATAAGGGATTTTGTTGGTGTTTACTGTAATACTTTGATTCAAAGAAGGAATTAATTACTGGAACTTATAAAATAAAAATAGAGATTATATCTAATTACTAGAACTCATTCAAAATAAAACCAGAGATTTTCTTAAATATATATATATATATATATATATAACCAGAGATTATATTAGGGAAATCAAACGTAGTCCTGCCTAACAAATCCTGTAGCTAGAACTAATCCCTTTCTAAAAGTCAACTAGTTCTGTTTTCTTTCATCTTCTTCTTCTTCTTCTTTTTTTCCACAATTGTTCTGAGTAAATTAATTTATTGGCAATTATTTGTACGGTCTTTTCTTTTATTTTTAATATTATTTTGCTTATTCAAAAAAATTAGTTGGCAATATCTGCGACCTAGATCTCTCAAAAAATAAAAAATAAATAAATCTGCAACGTAGAAGCTTCGAATCGAAATTATATTAATATGAGAGAGCAGCATTGATAAATGTATTATTTTGATCTCTTTTTTATGCTTCCTTATGACAGCAAATAGGCACATTGACTTTATGTGCAGATTTTGTTGATTTCGTGCACGTTTAAGTTTTAATTAGATTACAACCTTAAATATATATATAAATATATGTACATATAGATATAAACATAAGAAAGGTTTGGAATCTTATACCAATATACTATCCAGCACATGTAATTTTTTATTTAAAAACTTAGAATAATTAATTAATTTATATATAACTTCCTATATAAAATATTATAAAATGATAAGTTTTTATTTTAAAACTTATCACATAATATATTAATTAAAATATATATATTAAAATCATTTAATTGATAGATCATATCCTTAAAATAATTATAAATATTATATAAAAAGGATGTAAGATAGCAGCCCTCTTTATAATTTATATATAGTTTCAATTAGAATACGTAATTGCGTGTTATTGAATTTATTTCGTTTACTAGTCAAAAGCTTTGAAACTTTCTAGCTGCTGACTTTTACTTTCTCCGGCTCCAATTAATCGACTGCCTGTAATAATATATATACTACTTTATTCTCCTAATATGGAGTTTCTATGAAAGCTTCTTTCATTAAGACGACAATAGGACAATTCAGGATGTGACAGTCTTGTCACCAATCCACCCACCGAATAAAAACATTTTTCATTTCCGTCTTGTTAAATTAACAGAGGCATAACGGTTTTCCTGTCATGAGTTTGGGGTGTAAGGTTTAATCCTAGTATCTAAATTCCATCATATAAATATGAAATATTAAAATAAAAAGTTAAGATTAAAATAAATAAAAATATAATATACAATTTTCCATATCTCAAATACGCTAAAATTTAATATTATAATAAGATATTATATAAAAATATTTATAGTATTAAAATAATATATAACTAAAAGTGACAGATAAATGGGAAATAGGGTCGGGATCTATGAACCCGTTCTTTGTTCTGTAATCCATAATGAGTTAAACTTTTAATACTTTTATATCAGATTTTCCCCACCCCACTTTAAGGCAGGTCCCGCGGATTAATGGGGAAAATTATCATCCTTCATTTTTCACTATTTTAGAAACTTTTATTTTAATCGTTGAATTTTAATGATATGATTTATAAGTGTAAAATTAACAATTTACAACATGCGATATATAATTGCTCTCATTCATAAATCAAATACATTGAAAAGTTAATCCAAATAGTTGAAACTACAATTTTTACCCGTAATTAAAGAGGACAATGACTAAAATAGGAGTTCCCTTTTTTCTTAGAAAGAGGAGGCTTTTAACAAGTCGTATTCGGAATAGTCTTTCACAAAGAGAGTTTCAACTTCTAATCTATTGAGAGTTTCCCCCAGCTTCGTTTATCTTTAGTTGTTGGTTCCTTAGCCTTTTGGTTACTTTTCTGCTTTGGGTACTAAATTTAGAGCAGGCACGTTTTATAACACAACATAATTAGATTTAACACGAACATTTTACTATTAATAAATGTGTCAAGAACTCAACATATATATGGATACAAAATGTTTATTATACGGATAACACGACTAGTACACATGAGCACATTTATTAAACAGGTTATGGTGGATTTTGAAAGAAGAAATTATTTATAACCCAACTGGAACAATGTAAATTTAAAATTAAAAAAAAAAAAAAAGTTAAAGCCAACATCAATTGGCTATTAATTACAATTAAAAGAATTTGAATAGTATAACTAGTAAATACACAAATATTCTAGAACGTGATAAGAAGTAAAAATCACATAAAATTTCATAAACACAAACGTAAACAGGTCATAAATAGGTGGGTTATTATTTTTGAAATTTCAATTAGAACACGCAATTGGATATTATTGTTTTGTTTTGTTTTGTTTACGAGTGAAAAGCTTTGAAACTTTCTTCTTGACCATTTCCGCTTATAAGAATTTGTGAAAATATGTCTGTATCCTCTGGCTCCAATTAATCGATTGCCTGTAATAAATGTATACTACTTTTTTTCTCCTAATATTTTTTCTATGGAGTTTCTATGACAGAAGCGGTCATTTTCACTATCAATATTAAACATTTAGAATTAGTCATTAAATTAATTAGCTTTCAATAACAATATAATATATGAGTGTTCATATTAACAAATTATATGATATAATATAAAACTTCTCTTTTTTAGAATCAACTTATAAAAAGTTCAACTAATGATTAAAACTTTAATGGCACCAAAACTACAAGAATTCTTCGCCCAATGGGCTAAATTGTGGGCAACGTTGGTGTTACTTATATGAGAAATTATTTAAATAATCTCATTTTTTTTTAATTTATTGATTAAAATGATACAAATTTTACGTTCTTGATCAGTCTGATATAAATTTTAATTTAATTAGTATATAATATGTGTTACATTTATTTAGTATCAAATTTTTGTACCATGTTGATATAATGGTTTTAAATTTATATCATGTAGATGTTCCCACCCTTTTTATATTGATTAGTCATCGTAAGAGGCTTTTGACAGCATATATCCGAAATTGTCTTTCACAATGAGAGTTTTGGCTTATAATCTTTTGAGAGCTTCTCTAAGCTTTTGCTCATCTTTTAAAGTTGGTTTAGCCTTTCAATTACTTTTTTCGCTTTAATTTGGATCTCAAATCTAAAGCTGGCAATTCATATTTACTTATCAGGCTAATACTTTTATGACACGACACGATTATTCTCAACATGAACTTGACACGCTAACAAGCGGGTCAAGAGCCTAATACATAAAAAAGTTTGTTATATAGATAACACAACAAAACATGTGAACACGTTTATTAAACGGGTTGTGATGGGTTGAAAATAAAAACTATTTATGACCTAATTAACTGAAATAAGAAAAAAAAATTAAAAATTTTCTTAAAAGTTAAAACCAACATCAATTGATTGTTAATTACAACAAAAACAAGCAAGTGAATCGTGTAACTAACAAAAACATATTGAGAATCAATGAACACATTAAAATATCTAAATCAAACATATATATGAGTCATAAACCAGTAATTATTCTCATATCGACAAGCAATTGACTTGTATAACTAAAACGGATTAAGCAAATTGACACAAAATCTATCCATTTATTTTTGTATTATCTATGTCAATCTAAAAATGATAGAAAAAAAAAAAATAGATAGGCGGACCAAACCCATTTATTTTTCATCATTTTTATTTCATCATGTCTTCATGACATGCCAAAAATTGCCGACCTACTTGATTAAGGCTTTTTCTTTTGCTTTGAACTTGTACTTTTCATCCTATTAATAAATATTGCCATGGGTGGCTTGATATTGAGTAGTTGCTTTAGGATCTTGTTAAATTAGTTGGTATGTCCTTTGTTTTTTGATTAAAAAAAAAACGTCTGAGAAGGAGGCGATTAATGGCAGCATACCCCTTTCCCTATTGTAGAAAATAATTTTTACATTTAATACCTCTAAAAGAGTCACACAGTACTTGAACCATTGATAATAGACCACCACAATCGGTAGTAGTTGGTATGTCGATTAATTATTTGATATCTCATTTATTACCTCTCCGCAATTATTTTTTTATTTTTTTATTTTTTTTTAAACTAAGTTGGATATGAACATATATACATAAACGCACATTGGTTGGTTTCATGGTCAAACAAACATCTTTCAAATTTTTAAAACTCTCATAGAACCTTTTCAACGTAGATCAAAAAATGATTATCAGAGAATGTTATTTTCTTATGCTTCCGTCATGACTTCAATTTGATAAGGAGTTATATCCTTGATATACGTATCTAATCTTATAGCTACTTTATCTAATAAGAATCCTATATATTGGATGAAACTTTCATTATATATTCACGTGGAGTCGTGACTAACAAACTTTGAAGAAGTTTCAAATAAAGTGGCCGATATTGGTAAAAATTGACTTTAATTTTCATTTCCATGGATAAGCTTAATTGGACCAATATTCCATTTCTTTATCTAGGTATTTGGTACTTAATATGTAATTGTTTCAGTAGTATTTTATCATTTAAACAAGAAAACATCCAAACATACGAGAATAAAAATCAAAACCATGGTAAATGGCCTTATTACGTGCGGTACAAGTTACTTCTCAAATGGATGAGACCAAGGACTTTAACCCTCAATCTCTACGTGTCATAGTTCTCCACAACAACATATCTTATAGTATCTATAAATATTATGCCTAATTTGCTAACCATGATAAGAAAGTAAAAACATCTACGTATTAGAACAGTTCACAAACCCTATCACCAATTTTTTTACTCAATACGTACAGAAAATGAAGCTGAATATGAAACTGCTCGAAATCTTGGGCTACATGTGCCTTGTCATGGCCATAGTAGCCACGGCCCAAGACCCCGTGCTCGACACCGCTGGACAGCCGCTTGAAAGCGGTGTGGAGTACTACGTCAAGCCCGCCATCACTGACAATGGCGGGCGGTTCACCGTGATCGACAGGAACAACTCATGCAGGTACTACGCCGGCCAGGAAAATGCCTTAGGCCCTGAAGGATTTCCATTGAGATTCGAGCCATTTGCCGAGGAAGAAGCATGGTGATCGGGGAGTCTAGGGACGTCAAGGTCACCGTCGTCGTGTACACGACTTGCATCACGTCGACAACATGGAAATTGGCCGAGATAGATCCAGTCACACAGAGGAGACTAATCGGCACCGGAGACGATGGGAGTGCAAGTAACTATTTTAGAATCAATAAACAAGATGAAGGGATCTACAACTTTCAATGGTGCCCTACTGAAGTTTGTCCACTGTGCAAGTTTGATTGTAGGACTACTACTGTTGGGGCATTGGTTGAGAATGGCAAGAGGTTGTTGGCCTTGGATGGTCCTGTACTTCCTGTTGTGTTTGAGAGGGCTTGATACATATATATGTGTGTGTGTGTGTGTGTATGTGTATATGCATGTATGTGTGTGTGTGTTTATAAACACACACACTTGAATATTAGGCTTTGCTGTAAAAATAAAATTTGGTGTACAGTGTCCTTTTTCCTAGATGGAATTAGGGATTGGATGTGTACTACGTACAACTTAAAATAAAGTGGTGTCTAATACATACACAATTAATTATATGCATTTTTATTTTACATTCTCGGACTTGAACCTATTGATGAAAATAATTCATACACGCATTCAACATCAATAACATATTTATATATTATATATATATATGTTATTAATCTTCGATGATGATGGTAGATGCGTACACTATTTTGTTTTCCAAGTGAATATTATATTATTAGTACCATGTTTTTCTTTGCTTATTGTGGTGTTTTTTCTTTTGTCTAATCAGTATACTTTTTTTTTCTTTTTTCTTTTTTTTAAAGGAAAACTCTCTTAACCGTCATTCTTTCTAGAAATTGTATTCAAATTTATCTTTTGAGGCATATATTACATAATCTGCACTGCTGAATATTTGAGTGGGCCTCACAAAAAATATTAGCACTTCAGATGCTGTGCTTTTTACATAAGAAATAATTACACAAAAATCTATTTTAGTGTCTTATTTTAAAATTATGTTTATTTTTTGATAATATTATGTAATTGTTTATTTTAAAAAAAACAAAAAAAACAACTGCTTGTAGTGCCTATTTTGTCATTTTACTATATTCAACATCATTTCCTTCATTATTATTCATTTTTTTCCTTATTTATTCATCATTATTATATTTTTATCTTAATAACTAGTTCTTTATTATAGTGATGGTTTATTAATATAATTAAGGTTTTTTTTATAAACATATTTCTTAAGTATGATTTAGATTTCTTAGAAACCTTTTTTTTTTTTGGTGATATGATTTGGGTTCTTTATGATAATTGTAACGTTATTGTGATAATTTATTTATTTATTTTTTATTATTAATGTGGTTTTATAGTTAGTTTCTAAAGTTTAAATGTGTGATGAAATTGTTAATTTCTTTATGATAATGTAATATGATGTTTTTTTTAAATGTGTTATACTCTTTTTCTTTATGGTGTTATTATATCATTTTGATGTCTTTTTCTTTATGATAATCGCTATATCATATGATTTTTTTAACGTTTTTAAAGTGTTTCAAATTTCTTTACAATAACTATTTAATTTTTTTTATATGTTCATTGTGAATTTTATTTTAATGACCAATTATTTATTATAATGAATGTATTTCATGTATCATACAATTAATATCAGTTATAGTTTTTCTTTTTCTATAATAAAGCAAGAAAAATGGTCTTTTTTCCTTTTAATAAAATATTTGTTTAGTTTTACATTTTTTTTTGAGATTTTTTATTTCCTTTTTAAATCAATTCTTTATTTGTTTAGTTTCAATTCTTGATGAAAGAGTAATTTGGTCTTATAAGTATCAATTTAGACATTCATATAAATAAAGAAAAAATTGACATTTTTTAAATCATAATCTTCAATTTAGACATTTATGTAAATAATCCTTGACATAATTTCTACTTTTCTAGTAAAAGTAGAAGTAACAACTAAAAAACAAAAGTTACAATTCTTAAATTTTCCAAATGACTATTAAAATGTCTTGATATTTATGCAAATGACTTTTGAACATTTTTACCAAACACGAGATTTGTATCATAGTTTGTGTAAAGGACTTTTGGAATCTCTAAAAGCATTATCGAACTAACCCTTAAGCTACTAATATCGAGGATAACGGGCAAAAAACTGCGCTCAGCTAGTATTTGAATATAATCTATGTCAAAAATGATATCTATCCAATCTTATTTATACCGCACTATATAACCAATTATATTTTCATATACTATTTCTGAATTACAATTTTTTAAAATGAAGCATAATATGATATTAATTTGACACTATTTGAGGCACCAAATTTGGACAATGAGAACTGAGTCCTCTCGAAGGTTTTCTTGGTGGTTATCCGGCTGTTCTTCACCGCCTAATTTCTTCTTTGTGCCGCCATTCTGCGATCGACTATGTACATTCTCTGATCACATTCATTTCAGCCTAACCTCGATTCCCAATGGATTTCGCCGATCGCAGGTGGAGTCACCTTGCCAAACGGCCACCCTGCATGCTCAATCCGCTTGCTACTGCATCAACAATTTCGCAAGATTGTAATGCGAAATGTCAACATAAGGACATATACAATCGGAAGATTCACAATCTGGTGCTTCTAGCAAAGGAGGAGATTTCGTCACTGCCAGATTATAGAAAATATATTGGAATATTTTTTTATGTGGACTTTCATAATCATAACAAATCACTCTAATAATATAGATTGAAGTATGTTATGAACTGTTAAAATTCAGTGATTATTTCCATTTTCTGAAGATTTGTTTGATTTCTAGTCTTATGGTTATTAACTAGCAAGATAATTGCCAGCTTTCTAGGCTTGATTTAAAGGATTTTCTGAAGGGTTTTTTAGTCCTTATTTAGGGTCCTAATTGGGTGATCAAGCTTTACATATTTGAATTTCCTTTTTCATGAAATAATATAATAAAATGTAGCCCTACTAATTTCTTTTTATCAACTATATGTTTATGCTAATTTAGTTATGCATGTATGTTAAATACAAGGTCATAATAGGAGGAACGCTTATTTTATTTACTAGCTCGAGACCCACGGACTCCCTCGTAAGTGCTTTGGTCAGTCCATTGGACCAAAGAACCAATCTAGCACTTAGAGAGCCCAACAAGGCCATTAAAAATAGAAGAAAATTAGATAAAGAGTAATATTTTGAGTACCTCATTATAATTTTGTCCACTCTAATATAAAAGTTAATAATTTTAGTATTATGAAATAGAAAAATTATCAACTTTATTATTATGGTGGATATAAGTATAAGGAGATATCAAATTTGTGGTATTCTTGCACATAACCCTTAAAATAGTGAGCGATTTAGTTTTAAGGGAAAACACATACATATATGTATGAGTGTGGAGAGACTTGTTGAGAGGAGCGATCATTACAATTGAGCTCTCTCCACAGGCGATCGAGTTTCGGCAGCTCTCAGGCGACGCCACCACTTCGATAGGTAACCCCCACGAACTTTGGTTTATGAAATGTCTTAGACACTAAATAATAGGTCTGGTTAAGTTTCAACAAAATGTATATCAAGAACAGGTCTCCATGTGTAAGTACTCTTTGATAGCAAGAACTGAAAACTAGGTTGCCAGTTGTGTGGGTAATGCAAGAAGAATGGATGCTGATTTCTCTTCTTATAAGTTGATACTTAATAAATAACGTTTGTGAATCATTTATTGAGCTTATCCTGTAATGACCCGCCTACGTAGGCCGTTATCGTACTTATCTTACATAAAATCTGACACTTACTTAACTAGCGGAAAATATGGAATATATATTTTTTTTCTTTTTGTTGGCAATTATAAAGGTAACTCGACCATATAATTTTCTTATTACTATATATACATATTAATTTGAGTATTTAAATATTAAACTTAATTTGAAATACAACTAATTAACTTAATTATAAGGACATATATTTGACACAAAACGCGTAGCGGTCTCCATCCCGTAGTTTCCACAGTTAGCCCTGTCATGCCCACAGTAATAGGGAGCTTACCTACAGCATAAACATAAGTTGTGAGCTTTCGCTCAGCAAGTACAACTATTAACCCGCAAAAACAATTTGAACTTAATCAATGCATGAACCAATTATGCTTTATTATGCTTTCTTAAGTTTTCATATTTTAGGGCCCTTACTTACTTAAGTGTACGTACCGTGGCGCGCAGTCATGGAATGGTTGGGGCGGCCAGCCCAATCCAACTCAAACCATGAACCAACCCTGACCTAGTGCAGGTCGGTACAACACGATTAAAACTGCTTAACATCTTACTTGGAAACATTTTCTTGAAAACAGTTTCTTACTTGAACTTAATCTTAATCTTATCATGTACACTATCATTAGTGAACATACTTCATGATGTCACAATAATAAAACATAACCATATGCATCATATACATAAGTGCATGAATTTTAAAAACATGCAACCAATAAACAATTAGCCTATGCTGTAGGCGGAGTTGTACTTACTGGTTATACTATAGCTGGGGTTGTTGCTCCAATGAATTGCGACAACAAATTACTTTCATGTTTTCAAAAAGGACGTAAAATAAGAATCATCCTATTTTACCATAAATCATTATATTAAATGTTGGTATCCTAACCAACATTCAACATTTACCCTAGTTATATGTCCCCTACTAACATGGTATCCTATTCGGTTACTAAATGTAACCTTAGGGCACCTGACCTAAAAACAATCAAACAGTATTATGTTTTGATTACTTAACACAAATCTTGGTTGGTTATACTTAAATAATATCCTTTTAGGTTACTGATAGTAACCCTAGGTATAAGCCCAAACATAATTAGGTTAATGTCCTATTGGGTTACCAAGACCCAATAGTGGTATTTCATTTGGTTACCCTAAGTAACCTTGGTTTCAAAACCTAGCATATAAAATTAGTAACCTATTAGGTTACTATAAGTATACTTTCAATTATCTTAGTTCAATAATAATTTTTCTATATCATAACCGATTACTAAGTGTCTTACTAGGGTTACTATATTACTTAGCAGACTTTAAAACCTTATTTAATTCTTTTTAAACCATTGTTATAAAACTGAATTTGACTTATTTTATAAAGATAGTAAAACTGTGATATTTTGAAAATCGTTCATTGAAAACAGTTTAATAATTTCAGTTAGCAGTGCACGGGTAGGAATTTGTTTGCTCATGCACTGTTTTGAAAATTCTACGCAGGAATTGCCTATTTCCTGCTCAGTTTTAAGATTCAGTTTTATTTTAAAATCTGCTTTGAATTTGAAAAGTTTTCTTCATGAAAGTTGTAGATCTCATAAAGTCCTACAACTTTTGTTTTTTACACAAAACCTAATTCTGCTCTTAACCTGTTCATTTTTCTCGTTGAAAAGTCCTGGCCGTGCATAGGGTCTGGGTGGCCAGTCTCGGGGTTTTCATAAAAATGGAAGCCTTTGAAGCTTATTTTTCAAATTCTGTCCACGCTACCCCCTAGGATTTTTAATTTTCTACAACTTTGTAGTTTTAACTTTTTCCAAATTCTGCTCTAAGGGCTTCAAATTTCGTTTTCAAATTGCTGTCCAGTTTTGTCCGAAAACTGGCAGAATCACTTTTCATTGTTTGTTACGTAAAATAACGTACACCCTACCTCAAACGGTCGCAACCGTGAGCTTACATCATACATGCAGCGTATTACGCGAAATTTCCATTTACATACACTTGTTTCTCATCCTATAACCCATGTAATAAATTTTACCAAATAGGGTTTTAAGTTAATTTTTCATGTTAGTTCAACATACAATCATCTTATCATCATACAAGCATAACATAAAGCTTCCTAAACATGTGGGGACATATAACAAGTAATTACTAAGCATACACATAAAGCATAAAATTTTAAAGCATAACTTCAAAAACATAAGCCAAAACATAGATCTAGCTCGCCAAAACATAGATCTAGCTTACCAAAACACTAATCAAGCACATACTAATCTTACTAAGCTATTGCATGAAAAATAAGTGAGCTTAAGCTCTTACATAACCCACTAAAAATACACCTAAATAATTGAATAAAAACTCAAATGAAAGGCTTAGGGTTTTAAAAAGATTTACCTTAACACTTAGAAGTAGATCTAGGCTTGAATCACAGACTTCCTCCTTGATTTCTACCTCAAAAACCGACCTCACTCCACTCTTTCTTGACTCTCTTAGTTTCGGATTTTAGGGGGGGGGGGGGGAGGAAGAGCTAGATTGTGAACTAAGGAAAGTGATGTGTCAAAAGGTGGAGCAAGACAAAACCCACCACACCTATTTATAGGCAAATTTTAATTTAAATTCATAGAATTATTTTTATTGCTTAAATTGTATTTAAGTCCTCAAAGCAACTATATTTGCCCCAGACTCCAAGAGGTGGCCGGCCATTTGAGGAGGCTTGTTGGCCTATTTTTAACCATGTTCATACTTAAAACTTACTTTCCATATTTTTTAAAAATCCATTAATTCAATTAATCATCACAAAGTGAGGTGTCCTTAATTAAAGTTCCATTTGGCTTTCTTCCACAAATACAGTCCATTTCATACTAATACAGATTTTACAAATACTGTTTTTACCAATAACAGTATGTTATACTAAACTGCACTCCAGAATTTATCTGCACTTAACCGAACTGCATAAAAATTTTTCTTAGATCTTAAAACCACTTAGTTCTTATTACTCTAAATATTGTGCTTGATTTTTCTACAGCAATCCCAAACCTAATTTGGCTTCACTATCCGTAAAAACAATTTTCCACAGTATACTTTTATACTGTTTAAAACTGCAATATTGTCTCAAACATACCTTAGATTATTCTGATCAAACTTTGATCGGAATAAAATCATAGATAAACCTTAATTCTGATAAATCATATCAGACATTTCATATAAACATACATAATACAAACTTTTGATTCCTAAAAAAAAAGAAATCGTAAATTTATAAAAAGATTGGTTATTACATGTCCTTGGGCTTGCATTCCCACTTGGATTAAGAGCTGCATGTGAAGTGTGTTTTTTTTTTTTTTTTTTTTCGTGACTATATCACTTCTCTTTTATAAATTAAGTTAAGGACTTAGTGTGAGATGGTTTAAGGTGTTTTTTTTTTTTTTTGTTTAAATAAAGATGGTTAAGGATAGGTATAACATGTTGTATTTCAAAACTTTTACTACAGGTGATAAGTATCAATATCAAAAAATATAACACATTAATAAGTTAGTATTATTAGATATTCATCTTGATGTCATACATGATGCATCTTACGGCTGTCGAAGATGAGATTACCTGTATATTTAAGAAAATATACACGTCTGACAATATCATTTTGCAATATATACAAATTGTATAGTATGTGTCGGTCAACAACCACCCTTTATTTTTTGGGAAATGATTATCTTCACGAAAGTCAAAACCACAAATTTCACGAACACGTTAAAGACTTGACTTGGGCTTAGGTTTGGGCTTGCATTCCCACTTGGATTGAGAGCTGCATGTGAAGTTTTTTTTATTTGTGACTTTCGAGTTAAAATTAATAAAGATTGCAAAAGTACCAAAAAAAAAAAAAAAAAAGGGACCAAGATATTACAATTCCAGGCAAACTAAAAACCATAAAGCATAAACTGATGTCCGAAAATTTAAATACAAAATAGACTTTTTAAAATATACAAATATTAAGGAATAAGTCTCAGACAGACAAAGGGATTAAATGTTTAAAAGTAAAAACAGTAGACCATTGGTGGTTAGAATAAAAAAGAAATGGCAAAAATAGCTGGAAAGATTCTAGTTTAAATTGTGCCCTTCTAATACCTGGTAATTTGTACAAAAATGTTTTAAAAGAAAATTAAAATACATTTACTAAAGGACGTGTTGCCATTCTAGGAGTTCAAATTTAGTGTCCTTATTTTTCTGTGTCCTTATGACTTATTTATTACTTATAAAAAATGGAATAGGAATCCATCTCTTATTTATTTACTTTTTTTTTTTTTGAAATGGTAATGATTAATTTTGATTTGAGAAATAAGATTGACAGTCTTCATAATCCTAATATTATCATTAAAATATTATAAATAACAATCTGATTAACTATGTTGGAACTAATTTAGTTTCGATTTGGTTTGCCGGTTGGAGATTTATAGTCTTCATTAATATCAATTTTTGTCTTTTCTGAAAAATCAACAAAATTTTATTTCTCTTAATTTATAAGAAGTGATATCTATAAATCTCATGATGATGAGGAGACTTGAACAATTATATGAGGTGTCAAAATTAATTAGACGAACAATTAAAAAGACAAAAAACAAAAAGTTAATAAGATATATAGAACATGTGCACGTGGAGCCCCCTAAATATTGTTTGCTTTGCTTGTATATGCAAGTCTGTCCATTCAGAATTAGTTGGATGTGTTGTATGTGCACGTGGAGCCCCCTAAATAATGTTTGCTTTGCTTGTATATAAATAATGTTTGCTTTGCTTGTATATGCAAGTCTGTCCATTCAGAATTAGTTGGATGTGTTTTATGTGCACGTGGAGCCCCCTAAATAATGTTTGCTTTGCTTGTATATGCAAGTCTGTCCCTTCAGAATTAGTTGGATGTGTTGTACACAAATATTTGTATTCAATTATAAATAAATCCATATCAGAGATTTAATTAACGACAGGGAAACTCCTAATGCTAAATGATTGCTTGAAAAAGTAAGACTTCATTGAAAATTTTATGTATCAACCTCATAATTTTTTATTTGTTGTGCTTTATCAACCTCATAAGTGTGAAGAGCATTCTACTTTAAATAGGTATATATATATATATATATATATGTTTTTATACAACGGTGTAGGTAAGTACGTGCGAAAAAAGTTTTCGCGGTACTCGTTTTCGGACATCATATATTTTCATATTGTTCAGTTAATTGTCTAGTTCTTTGATTGATATTTAAAAGTTTTCCATCAATTCACAATGAACTTATCGCACAGTTGAAATTTACATTTTCAATCATTAATTTTGATAATTTTTACTCCAAATATACAATAAATTACCCATAATTAATAAATAATAATATAAATCTTTTAAAATAAATTGACATATATATTTATATATGATTCATTAATTAATGACATGGATGATCATTTTTATTTATTTAAATCTAAATTTATTGATATTAAGATCTTTACTCAAGTATAATGATTTTACAAAGATCTTTTATATTCTTAATTAACAACATATATGTAAGTCAAGTGTTAATTTCATTAAAAAATATATACTGTTAACAATGGGGGTAGATTGTTACAGATAGCTCTCGGAAAGTTCACAAACATTTGTTCTTTTTTTTTCTTACTCTAAATAGTTCATCGATTGCTGATAGGATCAGGGGTTAGTGCGGTTAGTTAGTTATTTTGTTCGGTGAATATTTTCAGTAAGAGAAAGTGAGGTAGTTTGTGAATGGCATTCAGTTGTTAGTTAGAGGGTTTTGTAGTATAAATAGAAGGATGATTAGCTAGAGAGAGGCATGCAGATTTTGGGTTTAGATTTGGGAATGTCTTAGGTTAAGTCAAGCAGGAAAATTTAGTAGTATCTCGAATATCGGCATCATTCCAGGGCTTGTAATCACCCTAATTCTTCAATTAAGATTCATTTCAGTTCTTTGTTTGTGTGCATTGTTCTGAATACTATTTCTGGTTTTATCAGTTGCTTAATAGTGTACTCTTTTTTCTTTACTCCCAGGCCCCAACTTTATTTTGTTTGCTCCTTTTGCAATGTTCCAAACTTAGGTGCTTCTTTATGAAGTCATGATTATCGAAATAAATATATAAGCAAACATCATTTGTGAGGATTTGATCTCCTGTAAACATAAGAATTAACAATTTCTTCACCCACCAAAAAAAAAAAAAAAAAAAAAAAAAAAAACAATTTTTTCTACTACAGTACTAGGTAAAGATGATATAAAACAAGAAAATCTTGGAATTTATGCTAGTGATTTTTTTAGTTGTTTAATTATTTTTTTGAACGTAGTGTGGGGTAAATCGTACTCCACATTTTTAGGTAGAGTTGGGTGTTGAATTATCACTAGGTCATCTTTAATCATAAGTTGTTCAATTTATTAATTTTTTTTTTATTTTGGTGGTTAAAATGAGTATTATTTTGTTGCTGCCTTCGCACATGCTTATTACAGCGTTCTTTATCACATTTGATTGCTAAATCGTAAATTATTTATGTTTCTTTTGTTTAATGCGAATAGCGGTATTCTTCTTTTAAAAGTATTTTCAATTAATATATTCTAACTAATTTCTTCTTAATGTCATGTCTCAATGTGAGGAGTATAAGGTCATGTGATGTTTGCAGGAAGCTTATGTCTAATAATGATATTTGTTGTCGACCTTAATAGGCAGTTTTTTGCAATTTGTGTTTCATTTTTTCCCCTTTTCTTGAATTAATTCCAATCGAAATTGTTCTTTTTTTTTTTTTTTTTTTAATTCCTGAAATTAAAATTTCTTTTAGTCATTGATCTGTCAATTTATCTCATAAGAAAACAAATTTTATCTCAAAATATACACGTGATTAGAGGCTAATAATTTACAGTCACAAAGCTAACATATCAATATTAATCTCACAATTTTTACAGATCAGAAAAATAATTAATACTAATAAACGTAGATTTTCTAAATAGACTACGAAATTCTGCCAGCAAACAGTAATCAGAGAACAGTCCATAATTAAAATTCAGTATAAATTAGATAAAATGTAATAAAATTCCATAAAAATTTCCAAACACTTTATACACAAATATCTACAACATACTAAAAATTAATAGTGGAATAAAATTATATGAATTCTGTACATGCGTTTTAAATTCAAGGTGGCAGATTTCTCATGATGATAAGGCAGTGAACAGTTCTCTTTCAAAATTCCGTATTAATTAAATACAATCAATTTAAATCCGTAAAAATTACCAGCGATTAATAACACATAACCACACAAGACTTCCGAAAATCATCATGAAATAAAATCATATCAATTCAGTGTACCTTCTGGAATACAGAGACACTTGATTCTCAAATTTTCAGACGATGAACTATCTCAAAATAAAAATTCATTATTAAATCAGCCCTAATTAATTTGACTCCAAAATTTTTATACAACATTAATATCATATAAATAAACATTCTCAAAATCTAAAATTGTAGAAAACACAAAGAAATGTCTATCAAATTAAAAGCATATAGGATACACTCAGAGATTACATACCATCAAGAAAAGTAACCAATATGAAGAAATAAAGAAAAAAAAAAAAACTTTTTTCAGAAAAGACAAAAAAAAATTTCAGAAAAAGACAAAAATCATGATGAAAAAAGTACAATTTAATTCAAAATGAACTAACAAACCAAACGGGCCCATAAATTGCATACCTTAACTTTCACAATTTCTTTGTGGAGAAGAAAGGAATAAGCAAAGTAGAAGAGGCAATGGAAGAATAAAACCTAAAACTTTACATACATATATATAGATAATGAAGGAGTAGGATTTCCCTTCTTCTTTTTTCAGGGTGCTATTATTATTATTATTATAAAAACCCACGGCAACTAATTTGTCTTCCCTTGACCTTCGGCCATTAAGTGGCCGAAGGTCTTTAATCCCCTCCCCCCCACCTTAAAGTATATTTACTATTTCTATACATATACATACCTACATCATAATTAGTATATAAGATCTAATACTAATATTGTATAATATACATAAGTAAATCATTGTAAAAATTATATTTATTAAGAAATCATTGAAATAAGTTAAGACGCATAATTTTCACATAAACCTCTCAAGCACATTGATCCCTCGTGGCCGTCACCTGCAACATTACTAACTAAAATGTTAATAACCTTTAGCATAAATCATAAATAACATTTTATCATCAAGATAAATATTAAATATGTGTTACATCCGTTAAAGAAAACGGTGGGCATTACATATAAAAATATACAATTTTCTCTAAAAGGAAAATTGTGAATAAGAAAATGACAATTAAACTATATAAACAAGGAAATAAGATTCTATTAAAAAAAAAAAAAGGAAATAAAAAAACGTAATTAGAAGGCGAATCGAAATTTAAACAAATATCTAGCGAAAAGAAATAAGAAAATTTCTGCTAAGGACAAAAAAAAAAAAAAAAAAAAACTCTCGATTCATATTTATGCAGTTATTCGCTAAAATATACTATAGTAATTTTATATTTGTTATGTATATTAGAATATTAGTTATTACCTGAATAATATAATTTCTCCTAAAAAGATCTAATTCCTTATATATGTAGTTTGTTCATAACTTCTTAATCTATATATGTAGAGCACACAAATATATAATATATATACGAGAGGCTTTTTTCGTTTTTAAAAATTAACAATCAAATGTGTCTATCTGTTACAGTATTATTCTATTAATAAAGTCTATATAGAAAGTTACTAGTTTTTGAAGTTTACGAACTTAATAATTATAGGCTTTTTTGGATAAATATCCCCCTTTTTTTTTTCTTTTTTTCTTTTTTTGAATTTGAAATTTAGTCTTTTAATTTTTTTATTTTTTTAATAATCAATCCCCTAAATTTTTGGCATGTTCTTTTTGCTCAAATCCATCAGAATTTGGATAGTTTTTTTGCACAAAGCTTGCATACATAGCTTAAGAAAGGGCATTGTTGATCACATTTTTACTTTATTGCAATATTTATTCCTTTTAGGGTATGTTTAATTTGCATCAAAGGGAAATGTAAAGTGAATAGTCATTTCCTTTCGGCCTTTTCCACTTATTCATGTATTTACTTGTAAAATGGGGAATGAAATTTTAGTACGTCCCATACAATATAGGGAATGAAAAAGGAAAATGTCAATTTATATCCCCTTAGCGTTGATTTCTTGTCCAAAGTAACACATATAAAATTTACTCATATACTCTTAATCATTTTCCATGTGCTAAAGTTTTTTTATTATGTAAAAGGATATTTTAGTAGTTACATTAATAAGATTAACATTACTAAGGTTAGTAAACACTAAAAATGAAATGTAATTGTTTCCCTTTACACCATCCAATATGCAAGTAAATATTAGAAAGGGAATCAATTATCCTTTTTCCTATTTCATTACCTTACTTTTCAATCTTATTACCTTTCACAGTACATCCACTTACGGTTTAATTAGTAAACGTACCCTTAAAAGTTTAGGTGCAAGTTTGAATTATAATTGAATTAGGTCTAAGTTTTTTTAAGGAATTTGTATTGAAATTATGTGAAAATATTTTCAATGCCCTTCTCAGGTGATAACGTGAAATTCATATGCCTAAAAAAAAAAAAAAAAAAAAAAGGTCTAAATTTTAATGAATTTAAATTTTTTTTTAGAAAAAAGCCTGACAGTACTACAAATTACAATAATTATTTATTTGATAAATCCTTAACTTACTTGGTACATTATATGTTTAATTGAAAAATATTTCGTTTACCATGTAATATTAGTTAGAACCTTAATGTATAGCCAGTAAAATCCCAACCCACCGCCTAGGCCCTCATTGAGCATCCAAAGACTTCTCCTATTTACGATCGGGAGTCTGGAGCCTAGCAGAGGTCCGGCCCAAAGAGAGAAGACAAGCAAACAAACCATAACACACTCTTGAGAGAGAAGACACAGAAAAAGCGAGAGGTTTGCAACGTGAAACTTGCAGTTTTAGTTATATGTTAAAAATTAAATCTCCTCGAGTGTACCTTTTTTGGACACTTGACTTTTGGTGCCTTGTGTGGATAGATATATAGATAAAACTTGGAAAGTGAACAAAAATGTGTCACCTCTGTAACAACCAAAGAAAGAAACCAACCGTAATAGTATACCAAATTTAGAAGATATACACGTAAATATATCGAGAGAGAGAGAGAGAGAGAGAGAGAGAGAGAGAGAGACCTCAAAATGCTTAGAAAAAATAGCTATGCTTACAAATAGGTAGGTTCACTTTATTACATTCATTATTGAAAAGTTGAAACATGAAAGCATATCTGAAATCAGTGTTCAAATAACGAGAATTATCAATCAATAAAAAAAAAATAATGAGATTTTTTTTTTTTTTTTCAGTTTTTCTATAAAAAATTTGACAAAAGGGGATTTTTTTTTTTTTTTTTTTTTTTTTTTTTTGTATACATATGCGTTGATTGTTGGTTGGAGGTGAAATTTTTAAGTTGAAGTTGATTAATTTTTTAAAAACTAGTTATAATTTTTATTGACTTTTAAAAAAAAAAAAGAGACAAAAACTGATAGAAAAGTATAAATTTAGTTGCAGTTGAAATGACAAACCAAACAAACAAAGATATTACACTTGCGTATTTAAAAATAAAGTAATTGGCCTAAATAGTCCCTGAACTTTTTACAATGTAATAATTTGGTCCATGTTTTATTATTATTATTATTATTTTTTACCGAGAAAAACCCTGAACTCTTAAAATATTGACCATTATAGTCATTTCTATCCAAAACCGTTAAATTTTAAATGGAATGAGTCATGTACAATACATATGATCTAATTTGAAAAGGTATTTTAGTAATATAACGATGATTAATTTAACAAAAATATATTTAAAAAATTCATCTCTCTCTCTCTCTTCATTTCTGAGATCGGTTGATTGGGGGGGTGGGCCTTGAGCTTAGCGACAGCACCAGGGGGTTGTGGTTGGGCTCGGCGATAGCGACAACCGGCGCAGAGAGGGGAGAGGGGGGGGCAGGGGGTGGGTTTGAGTTCATCTCTCTCTCTCTTTCTTTTTTTATTTTTATTTTTTATTTTTATCTTATTGATATGAATAAGAGTATTTTTATCTTTTTAAAGTTAATTGAGCTCATGTGATGGCTCACATGATTCATTCCGTGAGAATTTTAACAGATGTGGATGGAAATACTATAATGACCAATATTTTAAGAATTCAAAATCTTTTCGGCCAAAAAAAATAAAATAGGAATCAAATTGTCACATTTTAAAGAGTTCAGGAACTATTTAGACTAAATAAGTTAGTGATTGCATAAGAGATTGTGTGAGTGCCTAAATAGTTAAAAAACTCATCATTTGTTCAGTTGATATTCTTTTTTCTGGGATTGACAATTTATTAGGACCAATGCGTTTGGTGGTTGTTCCTAATATTAATTTGGACCTACAAATCTGCGCAAGTGATTGTGGGGTAGAATTATTTATTAATTTGAGCTTATTTAATGCCATTTGGCATTACGTCCCTTGCTTTTTTTTTTTTCTTTTTTCTTTTTTAAATATATTTTCTTGCTTTAACTCTCTTTAATGTATTATGGTTTTTTTATATAGAAATGTGGTTAGACCTTTAGTTATATTTCTTTTCTATATCATTTCTGACCTAGAGATAATGTTTGCTTGCTTGAATATGCAAGTTTGTCCATTTAGAATTAGTAGGATGTGGTTGTACACAAATATTTGTATTCAATTATAAATCAATCCATATCAGAGATTTAATTAACCGACAAGGAAGCTCCTGATGCTAAATGATTGCTTGAAAAAGTAAGCCTTCATTGAAAATTTTATGTATCAACCTCATAATTTTTTTATTTGTTGTGCTTTATCAACCTCATAAGAATGAAGTGCATTCTACTCTAAATAGGCATATATATATATATATATATATATATATGTGTGTGTGTGTGTGTGTGTTTATTTATAATGAAGTAGGTAAGTACGTGCGAAAAAAAGTTTTTGCGGTACTCGATCGTTTTCAGACATCATATTTTCATATTATTCAGTTAATTGCCAAGTTCTTTAATTGACATTCAAAAGATTTCTTTGCATCAAATCACAATGAACTAATTTCACAATTGAAATTTTACATCTTGAATCGTTAATTTTGACAATTTACACTCCAAATCTATAACAATTTGTCTATAATTAATGAATAATAATATTAATCTTTTAAAATAAATTGACATATGATTAATACATATGATTCATTAATTAATAGCATGGATGATCATTTTTATTTATTTAAATATAAACTTATTGATATTAAGATCTTTACTTAAGTATATTGATTTAAAAAGATCTTTTATGTTCTAAATTAACAACATATATGTAAGTCAAGTGTTAATTTCAAAAAATATATATATCGTTACCAATGGGGGTCGAATTATTATAGATTTACAAATTTAGGATGTAAATTGTTAAAACTAAAAGTTCGGAGTACAAATTACAACTATATAACAACAAGTTTATGATGCACCGATTAAAAAATATATTAAAAAAGGATTATAATAAATACGTCTAAAATAAATGTCTTAGACCATAATATCTTGTTGATTTTCTTTTTAGTAAAATAAGATCGGTGATGTTCTCACGTCCCATCTCATTTTTTTATTAATTACACCTACCTTAACTTATCCAACGACGTTACTAAATAATGTGTTACGGAATTTCCAAGAAACTTGATCAAACAAGTTGTAGAACAATAACAGAAATCAAAACATAAAAGAGCAATTCAAGAAGACAGTAACCCCAGAGAATATTGTCACCCAAATACCCAACTCTCTTGAATCTGACTCTCACTCTAGAAACTCTTTCTCTCTCTAAGTCTCTCAAGATCCCTCCCCAACTCCATCATGACTATTTAGAGGAAAAATCCCTTTTATAACTGAAACTAACTCTCACACGGACGAATACCAACTCGTTACTGATGGGACTAAGACCTATATCTCACTGCCAGTTAGCATAGACAGATAAGATCTAAGTACGTGCTTGGTTGGTTATTCATTCCAACCAAACAATTCTAATTTTTATCCCTTTTTTTTTTTAAGTAAAACTAAGTTTCATTATTCACTTTTTTAACTTAAAAACTCAAATTTTAAAATTCTATAATTTTGTTATTTCAAATCGAGATGTTATGAATTGTGTTTTTTTTTTAAAAAAAATTTGCATCGAATATTGACAGGAACGAAACAAAATTCGTATTGATGTTTATTTTCGAAAACACTTCAAATTTTTACACTTTGTAATTTTAAACAATTCATTTTCAAACAAATACTTCATTTCAAAACTCAACTCAACTCCAATTAAACTCAAGTGAACCAACAAAACAGCATTATCAGGACTCATTTTTTCAACATAAAATCGCCAACTCTGTTGATTTTGACAAATATAATAATTATTCTTTCATTAGAATTTCTTTTCATTAATATAGATTTGTTTTTCCTTAACATTAAAGTATGTTAATTTTTTTTGTCGTTCTTAATTATCATATTGCTGGTCCTTAGTTAAGTGCTCCTTTCCCGGAGTTTTACTAAATAATGTAGTTTATTAGTTCCATGTGCTCTCTTAGAAATGTTTTTGCTGTAACTTTTCCAAGCTCATAGAATTTTTAATTGTATATATTTGGACTGTCAAACCAAACGTTTTCTTCTTTTTTATTATTAAGCTTTTGGTTAAAGATTCCCTTGTAATTATAAACTATTTATCTTTTATGAGTGGGCCAATTAGTTGGATTATTCTAGGATTTATTATACTTTTCTTTTTAATTATTATTGAACTTTTGATTAAAAGATTTCCTCGTAATTATAAACTATTTATATTTTATGAGTGGGCAAATTTAGTTGGACGATTCTAGGATTTATTATACTTACCTCCTCTTTTTATATTATTTTATTTTTTAAAGAAAGGATTTCCTGATTTTGTGTCATATTCAAATCAATGAACCACAAATCTAGATGTGAAGTGATGGTCGGTAAGAAGATTAAACTTACGTTTGATTTATCGGTTGGAGATAAAAATTTTAAGTTAAAGTTGGTTGATTTCTTAAAAACTAGTTATAAATTTTATTAACTTTTAGAGAAAAAAAAAACAAAAATTGAGATGAAAAAATACAATTTAATTAGAATTAAACTTAAACGTCAAACGAAACATAAATATTCAAAACGACTCCCACAAAATTACACACACATGAAGAAGATTTATCATTTTTTTAATTAGAGAAATAAAATCAAAATATATACATATATATAGGGAGGGGCAACAACTTTTCTCTAAGCCATTTTTTTTTTTTTTTTTTTTTGTGATATATTATATCAAACAGGTAATTCTAATAGCATATTTTTTAATTATACTTGTTCCTTGCATCAATATCTAAGTAGTACCATGTGAGACAATTCTAAATAAGAAATCATTAGTAAATCAACTAATTGTTACAAATTTCTAAATAGAAAATTACAAGGACCGGTACTATCTAGTATCGGATACAAAACAAAATATATATATATATATATATATTTAAATCACTTAATTAATACAATATAATATTATTAACGTTACAAGTAAGGGAGGGTACCGTATAGAAATCCCTCCAATTTACATATATATTTTTTATATGTAGAAGTTTACTGGAGGCTTATAATATGTAAAAACTTCATTCAATCGGAACAGAACAAAACAAAACAAAAATCATAAAATATTTAGAGCTAATTGCGATAAACAAAATAGTCAATAGGGACGGTACCCCCGCTCCATCTCAATTGGCTCCGCCATTATATATATATATATATATATATATATATATGATGAACAACCGCGGACGTCAGGACCTTGAATATTGAGCAAGAGGAAAATTAAGAGAGAGAACAGGAAAAATATGGAGTATGGAAGTTCTTTGCTAGTGCCGAGTGTTCAAGAATTGGTAAAGGAGCCCTTAAATACTGTCCCTTCCAGATACATACGTTCGGATCAACATGAAAAAACCAGCAATAAAATCATTATTAATTCTGTTTCTGAAATCCCGGTTATTGATTTCCAAAACTACTTGGTTTCTGGAGAGTTATCTGAGCCTGAATTGGCTAGTCTCCACTTAGCTTGCAAGGACTGGGGCTTCTTCCAGGTATGTACCTGTCTATAACATTTCTTTTACTTAATTTGGTCGATTATATATGGAAAAAAAAAATTTTGACTGCTTTTGTAGGAAGAACAAAAAACAAAAAGAAAAAGAAAAAGTTGTGAATATTTTGATTTTTTTTTTTTTTTTTTTGGTTTTTGGTTTTGTTTTTGCTAAAGAAGTTGTGAATGTTTATTAGTTGTGAAGCTAAAATACAACTTGGTTGATATGACGTATAAACACTTTTTTTTTTTTTTTTTTTTTTTGGTTGAACCTGAAATTGTGGATTCAAATTGGTGTGATTCGATTGCAGATTGGGCATTCAATGTCCCCTAAATGCAAATTAGTAATATATATGTATATATAGGTGGTAAATTATGATGATTAGAAGAAAATGATTAAATAATTTGTACTTGTAGTTGGTAAACCATGGGATAAGCACTTCCTTGGTAGAGAAAATGAAGAGAGAAGTTGAAGAATTCTTCATTCTTCCAATGGAAGAGAAGAAAAAGTATTGGCAAAATAAAGGAGAAGTAGAGGATTTGGACAAGCCTTGTAATCTCTGAAGAACAAAAGCTTGATTGGAATGACATCTTCTTCTTGACTACACTTCCACTTGACCTGAGGAAGCCCCACTTGTTCCCAAAGCTTCCCTTTCCATTTAGGTATATTTCTCTCTCTTCTTTCCTTTGAAAATCCATGTCCTGTTAGTTCTCACGGGATTTTCTTTTAATCCAAAACTTAACAATAAGGATGATAAATCTATTATCTGATCAGTTCATGTATAATGACTAATGTTAGAAAGATAACTTCAAAATTCGTTGATTCACACGTAATATTGAAAATGAGAAATTGAGCCAAAGCTGTCAAATAACAATTAGTTGGAGAGTTAGACTCCAAATTCACTACGTTTATTTTTTGTAGGAAAAAATTGTATATCACGTTTTTTTAGTCAATAGGAAACCGACCTTGAAAATAAATAAAAATAAAAACAAAAAAAAAGTAGGTAAACTTGTCAATTTACAAATTTTAATTTGGGATATTTTCTTAAATGGAATTGCATGGTACGCTTATGGGTTTGTTTGGCATTCCATATGAAAAATTATTTGGTCACCATTTAAAAAGTTTCTTATAGTGTTTTCTATTAAAAAAAATATATATATATACATCTTACTATTCAATTTACTTTTCAAATTTATAAACCAAACGAATATATAATCTTACATTTATCCTTTTAAGATAGTTAAAAATTATGATGAAATCATATTGAAAATTGTCACTAGACTATACACATAACCTCTCAAATTTAACATAGTTGAACCTTCAAAAACCGTGAAGTTCTCTTATTTGGCCTTGAATGATCCTAACAAAAGTTAAAAAGCCAAGTATTTCTACACCACATCAACACATATATACTTCAATTACTTTTAAAAAAAAATACTTTAGAACGTCAGTGACGTTAAACATCATATTAATAGAGAGATGAATCCCACTAATGAGTCTCATATTGTGGAACTCACACATTCTATTAATGATTGATGTTCCCTAACAATGTTCATTACTAAAATGTTAAATGGAAGTTTGTCGCTTATAAATATGTAGGGACACCTTGGAGACATATGCACTGGAGCTCGAAAATCTAGCCAAGTCAATAATATCGCAAATGGAAAAGGCTCTAGAAATAGAAGGCAAAGAAATGACAAGGTTGTTTGAAAATGGAATGCAAGCAATGAGGATGAACTATTACCCTCCATGCCCTCAACCAGAACAGTCATAGGCCTAACTCCTCATTCTGATTCTGTGGCCCTTACCATTCTCCTCCAAATCAATGAAGTGGAAGGTCTCCAAATTAAGAAAGATGGGAATTGGGTTCCTGTTAAGCCTCTTCCTAATGCCTTCATTGTCAACATTGGAGATATCTTGGAGGTAATATTTTATCATTCTTTCCATTATTACCTTAAGACAACAAGTAGGTATGCTCTTGTTGTTTGTATATAAATTTGGACAAGATCACTTCTTAACATCTAAAGGCATAGTCGATGTTAGAGCTATAAAAATAGGCCAGCCATGGCCCGCCTTCTTTCCCTGTGGCCACGCTGTACATAATGAGAGAGTTGGGGTCTAAGTTTATGGGGCCCTGGCTGGGTCGGTCTGTATATTGTCTTTTTTTATTATTTTTTTAATAGTTATTTTACATATAAAACATAGGATCAGGCTGGACCGACCTTTGTTTATACTCGACACTCCTAGCCTAACCTGCTTATTCCTCGCGGCTCACATGGGCCGAGCGGCTCAAATTCACACCTCTAGTTTAAGTTAGATGTTATAAACCTAGCTATATCACTATTGGTGATCGCATAGCAGTCGTGAATATCTTTAGTAAGTTTCTCCAAATTGAATACTAGATTTTGATTTCTCATGTCCTCATGTTGAGCTTCAGCCTTAAAAGTGTGCAATTATGGACTAAGCCTGATACGAGAATGGGTCAAGTCTGGTACTATTCCACTTGTGGTTCCATTAGATTTTTAAATGGACAGTAAACGGGAGGCGTGAGGATATCACAGATCACCTTTTCTCTGAGCAAAAATAAAGTATGTATATACTAAAGTATATATATGTGTATAATGCAGATGATAACCAATGGCGTATATCGAAGCATTGAGCATCGAGCAACCGTAGACTCTGTGAAAGAAAGACTCTCCATTGCTACATTCTACAACCCGAGAGTAGATGCTGAAATTGGCCCTGTGAATAGCCTGATCACAGAGAGAACTCCTGCATCGTACAGAACGTTGGAATATCAAGAATATGTCAGAGGTCTTTTTGCACGTAAACTTGATGGAAAATCTTACATTGATGCCATGAAACTAGAGCCTGGTGGTGAAGATTATTAGATTTCTCAACAGTTTGGCGCCGACCATGCAAGTATTAGCGTGTATATTGTACTATATTTATACTATTAAGTGCACTCCAAACATTGTGATCTTTGAATGGCTACCATGTTGCAATGTACTTTTAAGCTTCACTTTGTTATTTTTAAGTTTCATTTTAGTTTAAAACCACTTCTCGAGCTATCAATTTATCCTGATCCGTCCGCTCAAAACGCAGCTAAAAAATAGATGGTAATTATTGTGTGAATAAGTAAGCATTAATCATGATTAATATCATTATTTTAATGTTAGGAGGCGAACGTTTTAAAAAATTTACGGGACAAATGTTTTCAGAAATTAGAAACTTCCAAAACTAAAATCTAGGACATGAAATTGACTACATTTACTGATTAAAACATGTTATGGAATCGGCAGTCTGATTCGAAGTCAATTAAATCAATTAAAAGAAGATAAACTATTATTTTTTATTTAAAAAATCAATAATCTGTATGAATAATTACAAAGGAGGAGGGGGGAAGGGGGGCGCGGCGGGGTGGGGGGCACGGCGGGGTGCGGGGCGCTATTTGTCAGAATGTGGGACTAGACTTCTCTCCAAAAGAAGAGAACGGAACATACCAAAGGACCATGCCATAACCTACACAAATCTACCCAAGCCAAGCCCCACGTTCAAGCCAAAGACGATCCATAACTACTGCTATGTGCTTAGTTTCCTATGAGCAGCTACCACTATGGCTGCTGTGCCAACGGCGCCAAACTGCGATTGAGCTTGCAGCAGCTTCACGTCAATGGCAGACAACTGGTCAACCTTCGGTTGCTGTTGGTAGTATGGATTGGTGTTTTTGTCGATGACCATGGCCGGAGATTGCTTGGCCGCCATGTTCAATTGCTGGGATTGCGGTCGGTGTTGTGAAGTGTCCATGCCAGACTTCTCTAGATTTGCAGTGTGCGTTCGGAAGAAGCAGTCTGGAGAGACGGCCTGAGGGAGAATTCCATTTCTAATCCTCGGATCATTGGTTTCTTTCATGCTTCTGCCCTTCTCGTATGGTAGAAACGGTCCGTCAACTCTCCCTGGTTTAGCTGCGCTAGAAAAATAATTTGTTATAGATCAAGTAGATCTTTATTTGGGAAGGCACATTGGCTTTCAGAATTCAAATTTGACTTCCTTAAAACAGTTCAAACGATTCCAGATACTTGTAATATAGATAAAATTAACAGTTATTAAAGCAACGTAACTCTATACCTGCTGGTACCCGTGGTGGTGGCCGTAAAAATTTTGATGGATTTCTGGAATTCGGATCTGCTACTCCAATATTGTTAGAAGTATGTGCAGTCAGTTGTCGATTGTCATACGAAGCCATAATAGGCTGTTCGTTAGGAGGAACCGTTCTTGTATGGACTGTTGATCTGTACGTAAAAGACATTGAAATAGTGAGACAAGTAGATGAAGTTTCACCAACTATAATCACCGAAACATATATATACATTTCCGTGATATATAGAGATTATTTAATAACATTTTTCAAATAGTACCGTGGCAGGGAGACATGCTTCCTCTCTGGAGGGATAACTGGTCCACTTTTACCGCCATTTTCCTCCAGATAAGCAAACTGCTTTCTAAACTGACCTATAGCACTGGATCAAAAATATAAGCAACATGTCATTCTGTAACTAAGAAGATAAAATAAAAGCATCAAACGATACAATAAACAGTTGCACGTTTAGTAAGAACCGATTTCTACCTGGGATACATAAGTTTGTGCCCTCGGATCCATTCATGTAGTCTTTGAGTAGTTGAGGATGGTATTCGAGAATCTCCCGGTATATTAGTTCCCTAATATCCTCCTTTGCGACTCTTCTCCTCTCAAATTCAAACTCAAGCTTTGAGATGGGCTGACAAGAAGGTTCTCTCTCAACCTTGGCCAGGCCCTTGAAGTAAGGATCAGCCAGTGCCTATTAAAAAGTTAAAATAAAAAACAAAACGACTTTAGGCCGGTTTATTCTTAGAAGTTATATGTAACTTGAGAAGAAAAACATTCAGTTGCCAAGAACAGTCGTAACAAGGACAGACCTCCTCGGCAGTAGGCCGGTCCTTTGGATCAAAAGCTAGAAGTCTTTGCAATAGTCTAAGAGCTGAAGGATCTGCATTTGGAAATTTCTGTGCAAATGAAACGGTAGGCTTTTTTCGCATGTCCGTCAAGTATCTCCTTGCCTTCTCATTTCGAACCTGGGGATTATTTAAAAATGCACAGCTTAGAAACACAACCCAATTAGCAAACTAGGAAGAACCAAGAAAAGAGCTATGTTGTGTATGCAGGCAACAAGCAAAGAGAAAGAGAGAGATTTGGCGCATACTCCTGAAATGGTTTCTGATGAAGGTGTCCCCAGTAGATCAGTGATCAAATCTAATTGATGTACAACACTTTTACCAGGAAATAGCGGCTTCCCTGTCAACACTTCAGCAAAGATGCAACCAATGCTCCAAATGTCTATTGCTGGAGTATACTGCACAAAAATGCCAAAAAGAAGTTAGACCATTACACCAGAGACAGAAAACTTTGTACAGTGATCAAACCGCCCCAGAGAAACGGACATAACCTGACACCATTTACCTGAATGAAAGACATATCAACTTCCAGGAGAGTTCAATAGTCCTCCCTGAACAAGAATTATTATAATCTAGGCATTACTGCTTACTATACAAAGCACTCAGAACATATTCCACAAACAGTAAAACATGCATAATTCCAATTATTCCATTCCAAGTAAAAGACCTATTAAACTTTTCTCTTTGTTAGTATGCTCACCTTCTATCAGAATGAAATGGACTACCTAAAGAAGAGTTGCGGTGGATAAGTAAACAACCAATCAACTACTTAGTGCATGAATAAGCCTACTATGATTACCACCTAGAGATTTGGACAATCAACAACTTCTTTAGCTTACAATCTGGTGAATAGCAAAAGCTAAGTAAAAGCCACCCCACCTGGAACTTTAAGGACAATCATGCCTTACAGATAGGAGAACAATAGATTTTCACATAATTGTTACATAAGATGAAAATCAAGATGTGCAAATTGGAAGAAATAAAGAACTCTCACTTTGACCATATAAGATATCTAGAGATAACTTTATCATTAGCGAGCAATATAGTACATTGAGATTTATTGTAAAAACTTCACTTTTCAAAGAAGCAACAAAGCAATTTCGCGGTGCAAATTAGAACGCTGACTCTAAACAACCAATTCATTTACACCAGAGTAAAATGTGCACACGTGGAACTCCTAAACAAATAGAGAGCAAAACTTGAAAGAAGGCATACCAATTTTACACTCCAACCAACCAACCACAAACCATGTTCCCATCTCATTTAACTGGCTTTAAATAAAAAGTAAGCGAAACGTAGGCAATACCTTAGAAAAAAATGAACCACAAAGCTCTGGAGCCCTATACCATCTCGTGGCAACATAGTCCTGTTAATATATTGGAATGATGATTAATTATAATTTTCTTGCACAAGTTTCACAGCAATATTATCAAGTAAGAAATGCCACAATAAAAACTATTAAGGACTTGGTGCAAATACATACTGTCCAAAATATCGTGGTAGGTGTGTCACTAAATGCAACTCTTGCAAGCCCAAAGTCACAAACTTTAAGTTTGCAATTCGCATTTGCCAAAATGTTCTTCGGCTTAAGATCTCGATGATACACATTTGCTGCAAACACACAACCAATAATAAGCCAAAATATGCAATAAAGAAACAAGTAGATCACGACAAAATATTTTAAGCACTTCAAGTAAAATTTAGCATCTACTATAAACGCAACTAAAACAATCACCTGTATGCATATATTTCAATGCACGCAGCATCTGATAAAGAAAAAACTGATGATGTTCGCGGGTCAAATCATCATTAGCCTTGATAACTTGGTGAAGATCGGATTCCATCAGCTCAAAAACAACATAAATATCTCTGAATTCCCTCTTCGAAGGAGGCATCATGATGCGTTTAATCTCAACGATATCGGGATGCCGTAAAAGCCTGAGCAACTTGACTTCACGCAGTATCCTAATAGCATCTGAGAGATGCTCAAAAACGTCGTTTATTTTCTTTATCGCAACCTTTTCTCCCGTATGCGTGTCGATAGCTGCACAGACGACCCCATAACTTCCCTTCCCTATAACTTCCAGAATCTTATATCTATTAGCATCCCCATACTCGGTGAAAAATTCCATGTCCTTGATCTGAAGAATGAAAAACTTACGTTAATAAAGCATTTACCATATTTTTATACAACCCCAAATTTCTAATCGCTCAAAACTCTTCCAACAAAACCGCATTTTTGCAGAGTTCATCTCTACCTCTAATTTGCAATGTGTGGTTAAAGCCATTATAAAATATAAAAGATTTCGAAAAAAGTAATAAAAAGATAACAGAATCATGTTCTGTAGGAGGAAAAAAAAAAACATAAAACATAAACAACAGCGAGAACAAATAGATTCCTTTCCTTGAAATTCAAGACAGTAGCAGAACATATAGAAAATAAATCTTGTAAAACCATACAAACAATTTGCAAATTATTTTATTTCTAGTTTTCATATTTGAATCTCGTCAAATTTCCAGAAATTACGTAGAGAAATTCACATTCAAAGCGACAACGCAAAATAAGAAATACAAAGAATCTATATTGGAAAATAAAGAAAACAAATCTTTCACAAAAATTGTCGGTTCAGTGATAATTAGAGAAGGGGAAAGGAAAATATTTGTCTCTCAAGACCAATAGGGAAAAAAATTGAAAAAAAAAAAAACAAAAACAAAAAACCTAAAAACTAAAAACCCAAAAATTTCTTAAAAGGTGGAAAGTTTCCATTTCTCGGATTCTGCTTTCCGGTAAACCAACAAAAATCAAAACCTAAGGAAGATCCTCAAGCACTAGAAGACACAAAAGACAAGAAATTTCAGGAAAAAGGATGAGAAAGAAAGACCTTCTTCTGGCGATCTGAGTTCATCTTCTTAAAACAAATAGACAACACGAAATCTGATCAGAAAATCTCACGAAAAACTCAGCCGCATTAACCAAAGCACGCCCAATTTCACCAGATCCGACACCGGCAAGGCGAAATTGGAAACCCTAGATTCTGGAGAACTGGAGGAAGAAGAAATTCCAACGCAACCTTTAGATTAGATTAAATAAAACCTGCATTCGCTTTATCTCTCTAACTTTCTCCGAAAATCTGGGCTCCGAAGAGAGAGAAAAACAAAGAAGAGGAAAAAAAGTATCTGATGGGAAATACAGCGAGAGAATCAAAACGGAAAAGCAAGAGAAACGTTTCGTCGTCTCCTTCTTCTTCTTCTTCTTCTGTGTTTCTTCTGTGTTTCTTCGTTTCTTCTTCTTCTACTTCTTCTTCTTTATACTTTACCTACTAGTGTGGTTTTTCTTTTATATTTATAATTTAAATTTTCATTATTTAATATTATACTTAAAAACCGTGTGTGTTCTTAGTGGCAGTTATCGTAATTTATCCCAAATGCTGTGGCCCTCTTTTAGTTAAAGTGATTTTTTTCTCTTTTCTTTTTTTTTTTTTTCTTTTCTTTTAGGTCACTCCAGAAAATTTGCGGATAGAATTTGAAGGGAAAAAAAATCATCGAGCAAAATTATGGATTAAATTAAATTGGATTTTTTACATAGTACGTTCAGATTCTAATGTGAATTGGATTTTTTTTTCAGTTTTTCAGATGATAACTTTAAATTATCAGATGATATTAAATCGTAACAAGTCAAAATGTTAATAAAGCTTAATGAAAATATAACATAATAAAAACTGTAGAATTCTCTACTTATGTCCTCCACAACTTGTCTTTATATATTTATTGTTATTTGTGGTCAAATTTCTATATGATTTTTTTTTTTTTAATGAATTTAGGGAATGCAATTTTTTTTTTAGAAGAAAATAATTAGTTTTTAGTTTTGTTAATCTAAGTAGTATATTTTTTTTATATCTTTTATGATGAAATTAATAGTGAATTTACAAAGAGATTATATCTCGAACAACCACATTACTTATTTCCTAATCCGATAATTTTAAGTTTGAATTAATGGTTTACCCACATAACCCTAAACTAAAAGAGAAAACAACCTAGAATACTTGTTAATATTTTTTCTTATACCAAAATAAAGCATCTTCTTTTAGAAAGAAAATTTAAAACATTTTCTTTATTAAAATACAGTATGGAAAAACTATGGATTGACTCATAAATTGACCCTATCAATACATATGAAGATTTTCCCTAAAATAATAGAACAAGAAAAATGAAAAATAAGATAAAAAGTAAGTGTGCATTATTGTTTAGATTTTTAAATTTTCATGTATATTCATTTATTATTTCTTACTTAGTTATTAAGATATTTTCTTTTCCTTTCAAATACTAAAAAATAAAACTATATGTATATGTATGGTATAATTTCAATATGTATACGCATATATATTATTCATATATGTGTGTTAATGTGTATATTTTTATTAAATTAAATTTGACCCTAAAGTGATTATAGGGGTTTTTGTTAGTTTCAAGAAATTCTATATCTCCAAATATAAAAATATATATATATATATACATTTCTTCCTAAAATAAAAGATATCATCCTCATCCACTAAATATATATAAGTGATTTCTCTTAATATATACGCACACTATATATAAAAGTGATTTTAAGTATTTATTAGAAGATTTTGTCCCTTATAATAAATCATAGGCTAATTGAGGTTGAAATAGCCTTCAAAGGGCATATGGATATTGTTTAAAAAATAAAATAAAATAAAACGGAACAACTAACATTAAGGATTGGCAAAACTAACTGAGCAAATCCCTAATTTCTAAGAATAAAGAGGACCAAAAATTATAGAATATCAACCAAAGCATGTAAAAAGTAAATGATTCCTTTGTCCGAGACTTGGCATACAATTCCCAGCTCCAATAAGGATATGATCAAAGACGTATCCACTTTCTTTAATGTAGGCAATCCAAGTCAACTATAAGCAGTACTTATAATTATATTTAAACTAATCTTTTGAAAGAGAGAGAGAAAAAACTCCTCGTCCTGTCTCTCAAAGAAATATGAGATTCTGGCCTACGCTTCCCGCTTCTTTCAAGTAAAACCTTACAAGACGCATTGTCGACCCTAATTTTCCAACTCTTTGACTCTCGGGCCTTGAAACGTGTTGAGTTGTGTGAGGCCTAATTTGTCTGATTGGTTCTCCCATTATTTAAGGGAGTTTTAGAGCAATGCGTAATGGCCTACGTAAGTGGAACCAATCGGTGGATTATTATTTATATAATTGATAAGATATTATGTTTTAATACTTGGATTAAGTTTATAACAATTTAAAATATAAGTTTCACGTAAAAAGGAAAGATATTAAATATGAGAATCCTATAACAATAGATGGAATTCCTCATAAAAATACTACTAGATGGAGTCCAAGGATTAAAATATTGATATTGTGAAAATATCAATAATTAAATTTTACGAAGTATTGATATCAGTGAAAATTAACATAAAAATATGGAAATTCAACCTAAAAACACTAAATTTTAAGATAGAACAATATCTCAAATTGACATATTTATGTTTTTGCCCTCACTTATGTTTGTTGGACTTTTAACTCTCCATACTTATCAAATTAGAAGTCAAAAAAATGAAGTTAGTATAACAAGGACAATATTTAGAAATGTGCCTTTGAGGGTCTTACTTTAAACAAATTGATACCAAGACATGACATTCCAGTAATTTTTTAATTTAACTTTTACATGTTATGTATATGTTTCCTGATCTCTACCCATTATCTCTTCATGTATATCAAATTTTGAGTTAATTAAAAAAATTCATGATTTTATTACATTACAAAATAAAATAAAAAAATTCCAAGACTCCGTTTGGAATACGGGTTTGAGATGAAATTTTAGGTTAAAGTTTGTCGACTTTTAAAAAACTAGTTATAATTTTTGTTGACTTTCAGAAAAAGACAAAAACTGAGATGAAAAACATAGATTTGAACCTGAAAGGCAACGCATGCCAAGAAGCGATACTTTAAGGCTATTTTGTTGATTATTCCACGGAAATTTTTAAAATTTCCACCATACTTTGTCATTTAATACTACAATGTTCACGAAAATTGACAGGTACTCCGTCTAAAAATTCGATATTTGTAGAAATTTTATGGATTTTTTAGAAAAGATACTGTACTTTTGTTTTTCTATTGGTACTTTCAAATACAAAAATTTCTGCGAAAATATTAGTGGAAATATATTGATTTTTCAATCCTTGATCGAGCCCCAATAATTTCGTATCCAATAAAAATCATTAAAATTTACAACGCACAACTAAGAACTGCAACAGTTATAAATCATATTATTAAAAAATTTAATTCAAAGATGAAAATAGTAATTTTTACCAGTAGTGACAATAAGAGAATGTATAGAAGGAATTCTTTTATTCTCAAATCCATGCGAAAAAATAAATGTAAGAATATAATAAATCTAGAATATAATCTCGTAGAATGCCTCCATGAAGGAAAGAAAAGCTAAATATTACCAAATAAAAATATGGATAGCAATTATTTATAAGGGAAAAAAAAAAATCAAATGTCTGGTTTGAACGATTTTAGTGACAGGTGAAATTGAAGAGGCAATGGAATTGGGAAAGGAAATATTCGACCGTCATCTCTGGGGATGCGAAATTTGGCAAGATTATAATTTCCGTTTATTTTCCTTAAAAAAACAATTTTATACGTCCAGAATATCTATATTTTCATTTTTAGTTTTTTTTTTCTAGCTTTGATTTCTTGTCTAACACCAAAAAATAAATAAATAAATAAACTAAAACCTAAAATGATTGAAGTACGTAAAATTCCTCCCTAATTAAACAAAAGGGTTATATATATATGTATATGTATATGTATATGTATATGTATATGTGTGCGTTGCATCCTTTTGTAATATACGAAGAACATTCTTATTCAATTCGACTCTTAAAATGGAACTATTAAAAATATTCATGATGTTGTGATCTTTTTACTATCAGATTATTGTTGAATGAAAAAATGGTTTGCATCCAGTTAGCAAAAATTTGTATTTAGAAGTAAATTAACAATAACAACAACATCAATAATAATAATAATAATAAAGCTTCGACGAGGCTTTGAAAATTATTGAAAATTTTCTTTATTATAGAAATTATAATCATACTCGATTTGAATTTATAACTTTTTTTAACTTGATCTGAATTTATAATTATGTAATAGGGTATCACTTATATGTTCATTTTTCTAAATGTCAAATCCGATTAAATTTACATTATAAAAAAATATTGCGAAAAAAAAAATATATATATATATATATATATAGAGTAGATTTTAAAATTCTAGGGTCGTTTTATTTTTTAAGCAAAATTTATGATTATGTTTTAACTGTAATATATATATATATATATATATATATATATAGACACACACACACACACCACCTTGAAAACATCTAAATTTCTTGGAATAAAGTTGTCTCAATTGACTGTCATCAGAACAATAATATATATGAAGAAAGTGTTGGCTAAATTGATTGTGACAAAATAACACCTAAAAAAGATGGAAAAAGAGGTAACCACATATATAAATATACATATATATATATATATATAATGGATGAAATGTCTTGGTCTCATAAAAGTAACAAGTTGTTGTCACTTGGATTTGTGGTCAGGGGAAGTCTAGTACCAACATTGTGGAATACAAATACTAATGTGGTAAGAAATCAACAATTATATTGACCTTGTAAGTTGGTCGGTTTGCAAAACTGTCACCAATACAATCCAAACTATTAGGTATTTAAATATTTTTAACATAAAAAATAAACATATATATATATATATAAGTAGAATAAGAAAATAGGGATTTTATTTAAATATTGTTTTGGTCTGTTAAGATTCCAAATTCTTGTGCAAAGTTTCTTGTTGTTTAGACTTCAATCGTAAGATTCTGATGCTTCTGGATGGTGCCGAATACCTTTCACTTGTTCTTCACAAATTAAAGACAAGTAAAGTACATCATATATATATATATATATATATGTTGTGTGTGTGTGTGTGTGTGTGTACACATTTTATGTTATAAGGAAAATTTCTTGTTTGGTCATTTTAACTACTGCTCATAGGCCTGCAAAATATATGACTTGGTTCGCGATAATAATTTAAGGTTTTTCTCTCTCTCCCTCTCTCTAATCTATCTCTCTCTCACACCTTTTTTTTTTTTTATTTATTTAATGATAGGGTTTGATATATATATATATATATATATATATAAATTAAATAGAAAACAGTGTTGGTGGCTAATGGGCTAATTCTATTGTAGTGAGTATCAATTTTCGAAAAGATCCCAATTAATTGTCGAATAATATGATATTAACCGGGATGGCAATAGCGGAAAGACTTGATCTTTTTTTTTTTTTTTTTTTTTTTTTTTTTTTTTTTTTTTTTACAGGTTTGATTATTTCGAAATTTTTACCTCCGCAAAAATTACTTTTACCTTAATATGTTTTGTGATTGGGAAAAAAAAAAAAAAAAAAAAAGAATATTCATTCTTAGGTGCACATGAAAAACAGAAAACTCTGGACGTTGACGATTTGGCTTCGAAATTTCCATTATGCTCAATGATCAATTACTTATGTATTCACAAAGAAAAAGCTCTCTTATTGCATCTGAAAGCACTAAATAAAATCCAATCAAAAGATTTGAAAATACAAATTTAGTACCCCTTTTTAACTTAGAAAGGAAGATTTAAACTTTATATCTATAATAATATTATATATAAAATTACCGGTAGATTAATATACTATAATCATCCAAAAACTTTAACAGATTAAAGAGACAAGTACAAAATTAGAAATTGAGTGGACAAGTTGTCAAGTACGTGTCTAAAAATTTAGGAGAACAAAAGTACTAAAAATTTCTAATAATTTTGGTAGAATATTACTAGAAAGTAGAAACCTCAATCTCCTAAAATCGACAAATTACCGTTAGATTATGCTAATACAATCACATGAAAACTTTAAAAATTGAAGAGAAAAAGTACCAAATAAGAAGTTGAATGAAAAAGTTGTCATCTAAAATGTTCAGAAGGATAAAATACTAAAAACCCTAATAATTCTGGTAGATCACAAAAACATAAAAAACCCAAATCTCCTAAAATCGAATAAATAAATAAATAATTTGCCTTCTGAAAGAGGTTATTGTTTGCCTTGTAAAACAGGGCATCTCAACGGTATTATTGCTGTCGTAAAACAAGGGTCGTAATTCATGACCAGAACTAGTACTGTGCACATTAATCTTTTCTCCAACTTGGCCACACTCGGATTTGTGGCCACAATTTGCATGTGTTTTTGCATGGCATCCTTATCTACTTTGCTTGTATTATTTGCAATTAAAACAGATAGTCACTTTGTGGACCCCCCCCCCCCCCCCCCCCCCCCCCCCCCCCCCCCCTTTTTTTTTTTACTTTTGAGCCTCTTATTATGTGAGACCACACGATGCTGTGAAATTACCATCTACTACCCCTCTCAATCATGCACGTGTGAAATTACCAGTCTACATTTTTGTGGGGTTCAAAAAAAAAATAAAAATAAAAATAAAAAATAGTAGTCAAACTGAAAAATTCAACCATTTTGGTATTTGAATGACAACTAAAAACTACTAGCTTTTAAGATCCAAACAAATTTTATCAAATCAGCCCAAACAAGTACTATTGTTTTTTTTTTTTTTTTTTGTTGAAATCGAGTCTCGGTTAACCTCTACCCTCGAAGTTCAAAACTTAACCAGTTTACTTGTTAAGTCTATGGTTATCCTATAGATATGTTCTTTATATACATATTAAGTGATTGTATTTGTCCAACAAATTTATTTTTTGATGCAGTTGGTAAATCGGTTAGAAATAAAAATTTTTATTAGAGTTGATTAACTTTCAAAAATTAATTATAATTTTTGTTGACTTTTCAGAAAAAGACAAAAACTGATATGAAAATTTTGGATTCAGAATGATGCATGCATCAAACGCCTGCTATATTTAGACGCATATAATTACTAGTTAAGTTATACATAATTTTTGTATAACTTTATGTGTAATATGATATTATTCTTATCTCAAAAAAAATGATATTATTTAAAGTTTTTGATATATATAGTGAAGTATCAAAAGAAATATAACACATTAATGATCTTCGTATTATAAATTATTAGCCTTATATTATAAGTGTTGGTTTACATAGAAGGATGGAGATGAAACCTTATCTAATTATATATATATATATATTATTGAGATCAATTTTATATTTCATCTCTCACCGTTCACGTGGCATTATAAAGCAAGGAGATCAATCTAGAAGCAAGCACTTGCCTGTAGTTATCATATGGAAAAATCACGAAACCTTCCATATTTACTCCTACAAGCAATCAAGGAAAGAATCAAGCCTAAAGAGGGACATTCCTCAATTTAACAAAGCAAGCTATTTATGAAAAGTCAACCAAGACCAAAGAAGGTAACTTCCAATAAGCAAATATGACAGGTTCTACACCAAATCAGCAAACTAAAGCAACCAATCTCCATTTATAAATAGAAGGCATCACCACATGTGCAAGGATCCGATCTCCATCCAACTTTGGCCCATTCTATACGAAGAGCACATCCAATACGCCCAAGATCATCCAATCTCATATTCCAGAGAAATCATTAGAGATCCTCCTAGTTCATCGGACATCATCTCCGACCACATCGAGATCATCCGCAAGAGGCCGAATCATCTCGGAATCATCCCGAAATTCTCAGAATTCCCGCATTTTTCACCCGATTCTCTCTAGTCCCTGCTATCTCTCTCTATTTTCTACATTCTCCATCTCTATTCCTCCCATTCTCATTGCTATGGCATTCATTCTATTATTTCATCAACTATAGAGAAAACCTCGGAGCCACCACAGAGGAGTAATTCTTACATTGAGAGTGAACTTTTATAAATCTCATGTGTTCTTTGTCTCATTTACTTTACTTTACTGTTATTTTACAGCTAACACGTTCGATTAACTCAACACGCACTTAGTCGACTCAACAATACAGTCATAGACCCTTACTCGACTTGATCCGATTCGATTGTAGATTTTACCCTCTACATATTATATATATATATATATATATTTTTTCAACACCGTTTGATTTACAATATACAATAGGTTTTTCGAGAGCATTTAAAAAGTGATTTTCGAGAATATCAATGGAAATTATGAGAAAAGGTGTTGGGACCGTTCGCAAAGCATTTGATGGAGAATTTTACTTCATGCCATCAAAAGTGATCAATCAACTTCTCAGAGGATGATTGTTTTTTAGTTGGCCACTAACGAATCAATCATAGGCTCCACAGAGCCACAAAATTCAACGTTCATCGACCTATTTCCTTGCATCGTAACAGCAAGAGTGTTATTTGGATTACGCACAATTCATTATTATATAAACGAATATGTATTTAAGTTTATTGTCACATGTCGCTCTCTATTATTTTCAAATTGGCACTTTCTCGTTATTTTCGTCCCTTTTTCCATGCAGATTGTCGATTTGTTTACAAAGTTACTTTCTACTTCGCGTTTTTTGCTTTTTGATTGGCAAACTGATCAATGTCAATGTTTTTTTGCAACCAAATTGCGAGTTTGCGGGGATGTGTATATTAATTTAATTATCATTGTTTGTTTTATATTTATCTTTCTGGTTAGAATAGTCTTTTATTTTATTTGCTTATAAATCTAAAAAAAAAAACCCTTCTTTTTTTTTTAAATAAATTTTCATTATAAGCAATTCAATAAGAAACCCTGACTTTATTATTTTTTTTTTCTATGGGTTTAAATCCATCTAATCCAATACAAATGGGATTTCTCTCTTTCTAAATCCGAATCACACTTTTTTTTTTCTCTCTCTCCTGAATATCAGTTGTGTTCAAATTCTCAATTCGAATTGAATCACATAAGTTTAAGCCCATAATTTAACCGGTGAATTTTTTGGGAGCATTTTTAAAATGATTTGGAAATGGAAAGTGTGAGAGGGACCGTCTGCAAAGCATTTCATGGAGAATTTCATGTCATCACAAGTCAATTTAACTCCCGATAAGATGACTGTTTCTTTTTTTTTTTTTTTTTTGGGGCCGCTAACTAATAAATCATAGGCTTCACAGAGAGCCACAAAATTCAAAAAAGTGGTACAAATCGAGTACACTCGACATCTCCATCCACTTTATCTACCAAACTTTAACAAATAGCTCGCATGTGAATCTCAGTGCACAATTAATGCTCCGTTTCGAAGAAACATTTGGATGGAAACATTCAAAAGAAAATCTATACTATGGAAAAACATTCAAACGATCAAAATGTTTTCCCCTCTAACATTTAGAATTTTGCTTAAAAGTTTCAAATGACAATATTTTTTAATATTTCATACAAATTCAAATATTGATTCTCAAACGGAAATAGAAACATTTGAATTGTTGAGAAATGTTTCTCCCTAACAGAGAGTATGGACATACATATGCACACATACAAATTCTACTCTTCATATATTAAGAAACTTAGGTCTTATTTATTTCGCAAGTTTGAATTTAGGCAATTCGAATGATTTTAAGATGGTAACTAAGTATCGAAACGGATATCATATCCCTATAATTAGGAAAAATATGTGCCTATGTATATGAGAAAAGTATTTGAATGACACAAATTCAGAAACCATTGCACCAACAAGACATAAAAAATTAACATATTAGACCAATATGACATTAAACTATAGTTAATTAAAATTTATGTCATGTTGATCAAGAATAAAAATTTAATACCATATTGATCAATAGATGAAAAAAGGTAATTATAATTAGGTAATTATCTCTATATATATCGAGAGAAAAACTAAAATGGAGTCCTATATGTGTTGGGATATGAGAACATAAACAAATGAGATATATTATTTTGCTGATTTAATTTGAGGAATTTTTCAATATTATTTTTGCATGCATGTTGCTTTATAAATATCAAAAACCCTAGATTATTTAAATATAACTTTAAATATTGTATATAAATGTTATATACATGGGGATAATATTTAAAGTAAAATAGTCTAAATCTGTTCGTAATTAAAAAATTAAAGTTGGGATCTTTAATTTAAACTATTATTGAATTTCATTATATTTAGAATGAAACGATCTTATCAGGATTGTTAATAATAAGATTATTGGAATA
Organism: Ficus carica; assembly: GCA_009761775.1. Lineage (NCBI taxonomy): Eukaryota > Viridiplantae > Streptophyta > Magnoliopsida > Rosales > Moraceae > Ficus > Ficus carica. Next base: position 4,714,654 of record CM019742.1, on the reverse strand, counting down.
AAGCGCTTTATATAATTTAATTATATAGGACTGTAACACGATTAATTATGAATCTCTAATAATTTTTGTTGTCATATAGAGCATTCAAAATTAATCAATGATGGTCATATAGGAATCAATCTTAATTATGAGTAATTAATAGACTCCTATTTATTATTTTGTATTTTTTGACATATCGAGTAATGATACAAATGAATAATGTCAAATTCTTGGTATATTGGAAATATAATATAATAAATAACCGAGAATATTAATATAAAAGATGAAATCCATTCCTTCGTAAAGAAGTCAGATGGACGGTTCCCATAAGTATTGATTCGGGGCTTGAATAATAAAAGCGCTTAATTTATTATTAGATCCTAAATATATTATTATTAGAGAATCAATAGTACTTAAGGAGAAAGATATTATTAAAAGGGTTAACGAAAAATACCTAGCTTTAATTATGAACTGTTTGTGGAGGATTAGTATATATGTAGTGACTATATCAATGGACAATTAAATCCTTTCAATATATTAGTTTAATAATTTTAAGAATGCAATTCCAAATTTTTAGTGGAATAATTTATAATTAATAAATTTGATATTTTAGTTGAGGTGTTAATTAATTGTCAAAATTATTGAAACTTAAAATTATAATGTACATAGTTACTCTCAACGGCTCCATTGAATCATGTGAACATTATTTTATGTGGGTTAAATTTATTAATTTGGAATTGAGAATTCTATATTAATATTCACACAACAAATTAATTGGATTAATTTATATTTTAAATAATATGATTATTTAAAATAAATTTAAAATAGTTTTAAATTAAAGATTATACAGTATGGTAAGGATCACACAGTAGTTGTACACCACGGGGTGGTTCACATTATATCCACAGACAAAGTGCGTACAGAATTTTGAATTTTGAATTTTGAATTTTGACACATGTGGAAAAAAAAAAGATCATTTGATTTTATTTTGAAAGTACAAAATAAAATATTTTTTAATTAAAAAAAAGAAACTGATTTGTGGAAAATGGGAGAGAGAGTTTCTTTCTCCCATATCTATCAAACACGCCCACTCTAGGGAGGTAGTGGACGTGTGTTTTTTTCCACTATGTGAGGAGTGGATTAATTAATAAATTTAAAATAAAAGAGTGTCAATTATTTCTCTGTAATATTAAAAAGGGATATATACGATGTATCTAAAAAAAGGGATGAATAATAATTCCTTTTGACAAAGAAAAAAGTACATACCTTTTTTTTCAAAGAGTTTTTTCTCCTCTTTTCCTTCACTTTGTCTCATAGGTTGAGAACACAAAGTGAATCAAAATTCAGGCGTGTGATCAAACCTATAATTAGAAACACCTACTCGTTTCCTATTCATCGTGACTTGAAAAACACTGAGAAAGAATCGTTGGTGTTTTCGAATGATTTGGAGTTCTTAAGAAGGTTCTTGAAGGAGTTTGAGAATTTCGGTCTAATTGGACAACGGTCAATCTCTAAACCTTCCTCACCCTTTATTTTTTATTAAATTAATATAAGTTGTCACCGGATAACACTTTTGAGAAATTTTTTATATGTACAATTTAATCTGTACCATGCTTCCGTTACAAAAGTGAATCAAATTTCAGGTATGTGATCAAACCCAAAATTAGAAACGCCTACTTGTTTCCTGTTCTTGTGACTTGGAGAACATTAAGAAAGAATCATTGGTGTTTTTGAATGATTTGGAGTTCTCAAAAAGGTTCTTGAAGGAGTTTGAGAATTTTGACCCAATCGGACAACGGTCAATCTCTAAACCTTCTTCATCCTTTATTTTTATTAAATTAATATAAGTATTGTCACCGAATAAAATTTTTAAGAAAAATTTTTATATGTGCGATTTAATCCATATTATTTTTTTTAAAACCGATTTTCGAAACCAATAATTGGTATCAAAGACGGTAATACCTTATGAGATTTCTGTTTTTTCAATGATGAAGAATTGTTCTTTATATATATTTTTTTTAAAGAAACGTTCTAAATTAAAAAAAAAAAAAAAATTTTGTGGGACCAGCGACCGTACAAACGCCGCTGTCCGGTGCTGCATGGCAGCCTGTGGACACCGGTCGGTGGGGAGCAGCAGCCTGGGTTGGCTTCGCCAAACTAGGCAAGTCGTGACTGCAGTTGAAGTCATGACAAGCTTGGGTTCTGGGAACGCAGCTAGCTCAGAGGCATGGGCCACCCAGCTGCGGGGCGGGCCTGCCTCGACACTGGCAGAGGTAGGAGCAGGCTGGGCTTGCTCATGGCTCAGGCCCATTCAATTAGCGAATGAGCAGTGCCCAGGCACACAAACACCCGAAAAAAAAAAAAAAAAAAATAGGAAGTTTTTTTTTTTTTTTAAAGATTTTTGAAATCTTTTTTTTTTTTTTTAATTTGAGAAATCCAAAATGGACCACCACCAATCACAAACAGAAGTTGGAGAATTACAAGAATACCCAAAGTCAGAGAATTACAAGAAGACCCAATTTATTTTATTATTTATTTATTTATTTATTTTGGGTTGTAAATTTAGGTTTCCGTAGAACCCGACCAAGTTTTTTCATTTCACTTGCATTTGAATGTTTTTATTATATTGATGATAATTACATTGCCATGAATATCACATGTCATCTAAGATAGAAAAGTGCATAATTATTTTGTATGTCATGCATTTTTGCACATTCTCTTTTTTGCCTATAATTGTTTTAGCAATTAATTTTAATCCGCCTAGTCACAAATTTAATGAGATTAAATTTGAAATTAATTTAGCAAATGGATTTGTAAAATTAGTTGGTCAAATATGAAATTCATAAATTTAAGTGTCAAATTTTAAAATATCACAATTGATTTAATTTATAATTTTGAATTGTTTAAAATTATAAAGGCTTAGTAATTTAAAGTGTTTAAATTTACTAAGGTTTATGAAACAAGAGTTGTTTTATAAATTAAATACACTTTTGCAATATAATGAGTGGGAGTGGATAATGTGACAATATAAACCCAAGGTCTCCACCATTAATATAACACGGTGAGTTCTTAGTAGTGCCTAAAGATGCTTTAATTTTGTCCTCCCTACAAAAGATGTCTATTAATACAATATTAAGGTTGTCTTCCATGAGATAGGATTTTAATATGTATTTTAGAATTGACCTACCCTACAGCAGCAATTTCTAAGTTAAGTGTAAAAAATCTTATACGGTGGGTTACACTCATAAAGAGATAATTAAATTAGTTAATTATTTTCTTAACCAAAAATTAAAGGATATTAATAAGTATTAGAAATATAAGATATTTCTAGTATATTTATTAATTAAGAATGCCTAATTTTAATTAGCAATTATTTGACCTACCGTATGATGGCACTTAGTTGTGGTGATTAAAACTCCTTAGGCTTTTAAAGTAAATATGTTTTTGTGTATTCAAGCATGTGCATTCATGCATCATATTTACTTTACCTTAATCTTGTTGCGATAGTTATGCAATTATTTATCGAAAAATATTTCTTAATTATTTTTAGCAAATATGTCAAACTGATTTTCTTACTTCTCGTCTCTCAAGTTTTAACTGGTGAATACTTTGTTAAATATAATAGAACATGAATATTCTCCTGATAAATGAAAACTACCACTTTGTCTTTAAGGAGGATCGTCTTCCAGTGCCTCCAGCCAATGCCTTTAAGGTTGTCTCGGACAAGTATGATTGTTGGGTTGTTGCAAACAACAAGGCTCACTGCTACCTGTTAGTGACAATGAATAAGTGTTTAAAACTAAGCATAAGGCCCTTGAGACTGATAGCGAGGTTATGGAATCTTTGCAAAACATGTTTGACTGCCCCTCGAGCAAGCCTGCCATGAGAAGCTGTAAAGGCTGTTATGAATGGCAAAATGAAGAATGATTCTTCAGATCGTGAGCAAGTCCTCAAAATGATTCATCATTTCAATGAGGCTGAAATTAATAGTGCGAACATTGATGAAAAGACCCAGGTTGGAATGATCTTGGAGACACTATATCATGCTTTTCTCCAATTTAAGACGAAGTACGTCATGAACCATAAAATGTATAATCTGACGAACGTCTGAATGAGCTGCAAACTTATGAGACCTTTATAGATGATAAGGGTGGCAAGACAAATGTTATCGAAGCCAATGCAATTGAGGGGAAGGCTTCTTATTCAAATAATAAAAAGAAGAAAAATGTGGGAAAACAAAAGGGCAAAAAGAAGATCCAAAAAAGGAAGGGGAACGTTGTTGAGCCTAAACCTAAGGGAAAATATTTTCATTGCAATCAAGACGGCCATTGGAAAAGGAACCGCAAGAAGTACCTTGATGAGCTGAAAAAGAAGAAGAAACAAGGTAAATCAGATTTGCTAGTCATGAAACATGCTTAGTTGATAATGATTTCTCAAGCTAGATTATTGATTCAGGGGCATCTAACTATGCTTGTGTTTCTTTGAAGATGCTTGAGTCATCTAGGAATCTTGAAGAGGGAGTTTTCACGATGAGAGTTGACAGTGGGCCAAGAGTATCAGCGACAGCAGTAGGGACAGTACGACTGTCATATACTAATAATATATATTTGTTTTTGGACAATATTTATTTCATTACGGATTTCAAATGGAATTTGATTTCGGTTTCAAAGTTGCTTGAACAATTTATTTTAGTTTTTTTTTTAAGTTGATTCAGTTTCAATTTATAAGAATGGTATGAATATTTATTCTGGTTATATGGATAATGGTCTGTATTTTGTTAAACCAATTTCCAATAACTTATTTCAAACCGAAATATTAAAAGTCACTGAACCAACCCCTAAAAGAAGAAAGATTTTTCAATGATAAAGATGAAATATATTTGTGGCATTTTAAGGCTTGGTAACATTAACATAGATAGGATAGAAATACTAGCAAATGATGGTCCTTTGAGAGAGCTAAAAATTGACACTCTATCAGTCTGTGAATTCTGCCTAAAAGGTAAAATGACAAAAATGCCTTTTTCGGCTAAAGGTGAAAGAGCATAAGTACCTTTGGAGATCATACATACTGATGTATGTGGCCCTTTGAATGTCAAAGCTAAAAGGGGCTATGAATACTTTGTCACATTTATTGACAATTATTCGAGATACGGATATGCATACTTGATGCAAAGAAAATCCAAGACCTTTGAAAAGTTCAAAAAATTCCGTGCTAATGTTGAAAGCAACTCAGCAAATTAATCAAAACTCTTCGATCGGATTGAGGAGGAAAGTACCTAGATTATGAATTTAAGGACCGCCTGATTGAGAACGGAATATTGTCGCAGTTCACGGCACCTGGAATACTACAACAAAATAGTATAGCCGAAAGAAGAAATCGTACTTTGCATGACATGATGAGATCAATGTTGAGCTATTCCTCTTTACCTACCTCATTTTGGGAATATGCACTACAAACAACTGTATATATTCTAAACTTAGTTCCATCTAAGTCAATCCTAAGACTCCCCTAGAGTTGTGGAACGATCACAAACCTAGTTTGAGATACATCTGCATATGGGGGTGCCCAGTACACGTGTTAAAGGGAAAGGCTGGGAAGTTGGAACCTCGTTCAGAGGTATGTATGTTTGTAGGCTATCCTAAAGGAATGAGAGGAGGTTTGTTTTATAGCGCTCAGGATAATAAAGTATTTGCGTCGACAAATGCTACATTTCTTGAGCACAACTATATGGTAGATTTCAAACCCAAAATGTAAAGTGGTTCTGAAGAGTTGCTAGCTAATAAAATCGGCATCACGCCAACAACAGTTGTTGAATGAAAAATAGTAGAGACCACTACTCGAGATCAAACATCACCGCCACCACGACGCAGTGTGAGGGAAATAAGATTGCCCATCCACTATCGTGAAGATAGAGAAGCACAAGTTGTAGTGACTGATGGTAGTGATGTTGATCCATTGACATACAAGATGGCAATGGATGATGTTGATCAAGAGAAATGGCACGAAGCCATGAAACTCAAAATGCAATTTATCTAAATTCAGTCTGGGACCTCGTAAATCTACCAAGCGCGTTAAGCTTACTGGTTGCAAATAGATCTATAAGAAAAATAGAGGAGCCGATGGGAAAGTGGGAGACTTTCAAGGTTAGGCTGGTGGCAAAAGGTTTTACCCAAAAAGAAGGAATAGACTATGAGGATACTTTTTCTCCAGTGGCCGTGCTAAAATCCATCCGGATTGTCTTAATCATTGCTGCTCATTATAATTATGAGATATGACAAATGAATGTCAATATAGCGTTCTTGAATGGTCATCTTGAAGAGACCATTCATATGGTCTAACCAAAGGGTTTCATGGACAAAAGTCAAGAGTAGAAAGTCTACAACTACAAAAGTCCATTTATGGACTTAAGCAAGCTTCTAGATCTTGGAACATCAGATTTAACTAAGTCATAAAATCTTAAGGTTTGAACAAATCTGGATGAACCTTGTGTCTATGAGCAGATAGAAGAGGATAAAGTGGTCTTTATAGTTTTTTATGTGGACAACATTCTACTCATTGGGAATGATATAGAATCTCTATTAAAGGTAAAGAACTGGTTGACCAACCAATTCCAAATGAAGGATTTGGGAGAAGCAGGCTACATTCTTGGTAGCTAGATTATACGGATCGTAAAAATAGGCTTCTGACATTGTCTCAGGCTTCATACATTGACAATGTTCTTATCAGATATGCGATGCAGAACTCCAAGAAAAGGTACTTGTCTTTTTGACATGAAGTTCATTTCTCTAAAGAGCTGTATCCTAAAACACCACAAGAAAGGAGAATATGAGACGAATTCTCTATGCATCGGCAGTTCGTTGTCTGATGCATGCAATGATGTATACAAGACTTGACATATGCTTTGTAGTGGGAGTGGTTAGCTATACCAATCGATCCCAGGATTAGATCACTGGGTGGTAGTCAACATATTCTCAAATATCTAAGAAGGACGATAAACTATATGCTTGTATATTCTAATAGGGATTTGATTCTAGATCCATTTATGGACTTAAGCAAGCTTCTAGATCTTGGAACATCAGATTTAACTAAGTCATAAAATCTTAAGGTTTTGAACAAAATCTGGATGAACCTTGTGTCTATGAGCAGATAGAAGAGGATAAAGTGGTCTTTATAGTTTTTTATGTGGACAACATTCTACTCATTGGGAATGATATAGAATCTCTATTAAAGGTAAAGAACTGGTTGACCAACCAATTCCAAATGAAGGATTTGGGAGAAGCAGGCTACATTCTTGGTAGCTAGATTATACGGGATCGTAAAAATAGGCTTCTGACATTGTCTCAGGCTTCATACATTGACAATGTTCTTATCAGATATGCGATGCAGAACTCCAAGAAAAGGTACTTGTCTTTTTGACATGAAGTTCATTTCTCTAAATAGCAGTATCCTAAAACACCACAAGAAAAGGAGAATATGAGACGAATTCTCTATGCATCGGCAGTTCGTTGTCTGATGCATGCAATGATGTATACAAGACTTGACATATGCTTGTAGTGGAGTGGTTAGCTATACCAATCGATCCCAGGATTAGATCACTGGGTGGTAGTCAAACATATTCTCAAATATCTAAGAAGGACGATAAACTGTATGCTTGTATATTCTAATAGGGATTTGATTCCTACTGGATATAAAGATTCTGATTTCCAATCAGATAGAGACTCTCGGAAATATACCTCTGGGGCAGTGTTCTTTATAGGAAGTGGAGCCATTATATGGAGGAGTATCAAGCAAACTTGTGTTACTGATTCAACCATGGAGGCTGAATATGTAGTAGCTTGTGAAGCAGCTAAAGAGGCAGTCTGGCTTCGCGAATTCTTGAGAGATATGGAAGTTGTTCCAGATATGCATGAGCCAATTAGACTCTATTGTGATAATGGTGGAGCAATAGCCAATGCCAAAGGACTCAGAAATCACCGCAAAGGAAATCACCTAGAGCGAAAATTCCACTTGGTGAGAGAGATTGTTAGTAGATGAGACGTTTCAGTTAAGAAGATCGCATCCGCAAATAACATAACTAATATGCTTAACAAGACATTACCAGCTCGGAGTTTTGAGCAACATCTTGAAGGGATGGGACTTAGAGACATGTAACATTTGCTTTAGGTCAAATGGGAGATTGTTAGGATATGTGTCCGTAAATAAATGAGATGTATTATTTTACTGATTTAATTTGAGAAATTTTTTCAATATTATTTTTGTAAGCATGTTAGATGCTTTATAATATCGAAAACCCTAGATTATTTAATTGTGACTTTAAATATTGTATATAAGTGTTATATACAGAAGGATAATATTTAAAGTAAAATTATTTGAGGATAATATTTGAAGTAAAATTATCTAAATCTGTTCGTAATTAAAAAATTATGGTTGAGATCTTTAATTTAAAACTATTAACGCAATTCATTATATTCTGAATGAAACGATCTTATCTAGATATTTAATAATGAGATTATTGGAATAAAAGTGCTTTATATAGTTTGATTATATAGGACTAGAACACAATTAATTATGATCTCTAATAATTTCTGTTGTCATATAGAGCATTCAAAATTAATCAATGATGGTCTTATATGAATCAATCTTAATTCTGAATAATTAATATACTCATATTTATTGTATGTATTTTTTTGAAATATTTGAGTATTGAATAGTGTCAAATTCTTGGTATATTGGAAATATAATATATAATATATAATAAATAGCCGGGAATATTAATATACAAGATAAAATCCATTCATTGGTAAAGAAATCAGATGGACGATTCCCATAAATATTGATTCAGGGCTTGAATACTAAGAGCGTTCAATTAACGATTAGATCCTAAATATATTATTCATTAGAGAATCAATGATACTTAAATAGAAAGATATAATTAAAGAGGTTAACAGAAAATATCTAGCTTTAATTATAAACTGTTTATGGATGATTGATATATATGTACTGACTATATCATTGGACAATTTAAATCTTTTGAATATAATTAATTTAATAATTTTAAGAGTGCAATTCCAAATTTTAGTGGAATGATTTATAATTAATAATTTTGATATTTTAATTAAGGTGTTAATTAATGACAAAATTATTGGACTTAATATTATAATGTACATAGTTCCTCTCAATGGCTCCATTGAATGATGTGAACATTATTTTATGTTGGGTTAATTTATTAATTTGGAATTGAGAATGCTATATTAATATTCAAACAACAAATTAATTGGATTAAATTTAAAATAGTTTTAAATTAAAGATTATATAGTGTGGTAAGGACCACACCGTAGTTGTGCACCATGGGGTGGTTCACATTATATCCACAAATAAAGTGCATGTGAAATTTTGAATTTTGACATATGTGAAAAAGAAAAGATCAGTTGTTTTTATTTGAATAGTTCAAATAAAATATTTTTAATTAAAAAAAAAAAGAAACTGATTAGTAGATAATAGGAGAGAGATTTTCTCTCTCCCACCATATCTATCAAACACGCCCACTCTAGGGAGGTAGTGGGTGTGTGTTTTTTCCACTATGTGAGGAGTAGATTAATTAATTAATTAATTAATTTAAAATAAAAACGGTGTGAGTTATTTTCTATAATATTAAAAGGGGGTATGTATCTAAGAAAATGGGGTGAATACTAATTCCTTTTGGCAAAGAAAAAAGTACATACATTTTTTTTCAGAGAGTTTTTTCTCCTCTTTTCCTTCGCTTTGTCTCATGAGTTGAGAATGCAAAGTGCATCAAATAAAATATGCAAACAGCGAAATGTTTTTTAACACACATTCAAATATCCGAAATAATGATTCTAAAATATCCAAATGCATACCAAAACTAAATCCAAGAATCAAAAATAAAATATCCAAACATCAAATGAAAATTCAAAGATGGGTTAACATGGAGGAGGCCCGTGCATGTTCATTTTGCGAATCAAGGCACTAAGATCATCAAAGCGTTCGTCGTATATGTATTCGATCATCTTGCATTAAAACGTTGCATCTCTCCTCGAATGAATTGGACAGCACTGAGTTGCTCTAAACGTTGAAGGAGAGTAGGGTAATTGGTTAGCCGTCTTCCCTGAAGAATATCTGCCATGTAATCTTCCTCATCTTCTTCCACATCTTTCAATACTAGGACAAGTCCAAATCGAGATTGGGGTAAGAATGTGTTGACGTTGGAGATTCCTCAGCATACAAAAACTTAAATAATCCTATCGGTACGTACTACTTGAATCCAAGTTTCTGCATGTCTCTGATTTCATTTATTATTTTGTTGTTAGTTTCATATATTGATGATTTACAATTTAAAACTTAAAAATTTTTTCTTGGCCTTGCATCCATTTTTAAGAATTAATTCTGTGAAATTTGGAGCCGTAAAAACTTACACACGAGATAATCTATTTAGGAAACTATATATATATATATATTACATAATCACTTTTAACAATGGTTTCTTGTGAAAACTATCATCAAAAGTGAAACGTTTGATGAGTTATCAAATTTGTTGCGCAAAGTCAAAAAGGCACAACACCGCAGGTTTTGAATGACAATTTTAAATCGTCATTGTATGTTTCACATATACAACAACTCTCGATTTACTGATCGTCCTTTTTTCATCAGTTTCAGAGACATGCATCCTAGACAGCCTTACATGCCAGATTCCTTATTTTAGGATCATATACACATATGAAGTGTGGAAAAAAAAAAAAATAGTCACACACCTTTCCAAAACAAGGAAAGAAAAATTCTACATCACAAAGATATTGCACATATGGAAACTTGTAATGAGTTTTGTTCCTCCATTTATGGAACAAACATGTTCTTGACGCATTTATTTATTAGAAAAAAATAAATATTTTCCTGATGAGGAACCAATTATATATCATTTTGGACAAATAGCAGTAAGCCATAATAGTATATTTATATGTTTGAGAAGTTATATACAACTTTATCCTTGCATGTTTTTCATGACATTTTTATGTGTCCTTGCATTTCCTGATTTAGATATATGAAATTTATTGCAAATTCTATATAGCTTGATCTTGGAAGTAGAAAATTTGGATCAAACTTTTTGTCAAATAGGAAAAGAAAATTGTTGCCTCAAAATAGAAAAATTACTCGAAAAGTCATACTTGTTACCAAATGCTAACTTTTCCTACACTATACAACTAATCATACGTCATATTATATACATAACGTAATGATAATTTCGAATATACTTTTATAATAAGGTATAAAATTTACATCTGCCACCTCAAATTCAAAATATATATATATATATATATATCAAAACATTATCTTACCACATTTTCCATTCCACAGAAACTTAATTCAAATGTATATCATACATTCTTACATCATGCCAAAGTGACCAAAAATTTGTTGCAATTATTAGTTAAATTCAAAAGTTTCAATAAGAAACATCCAATGTAAGAGCAATGAAATGAATTCGTAGATTAGCTTCTGTATCATATTGTTTCTTCTCAATTTTATTTATTTTTTCCTTTTACAAAGAGTGGATGGAAGAGCTTTATTTATGCATAAATAATTTTAGAAAAGAAAAAAAAAAAAGAAAAAATAAAAAAGAAGGCACACCAAACATTAGTCCCCATAAACTGAACACAAAAAGAGGGGGGGAAAAACTTTGTCTGACCTTTACAAGCACCTGTCTTTATAAATATACATATGTAGAAATTTTTTTTTTTTTTAAAAGTCTCACCTTTCCAAAACCAAAGAAAGAAATTTCTACATTACATAGATAAATTGCACATATTGAAGATATTTGTCATGAGTTAATTTGTTATACCATATATGGAACTAGCTAGTTCATATGAATTTGTTTATATATATATTTTATATATAAATATATCATTTTGGGCAAATAGCAGCAAGACGTAGTAGTGATATTTGTATTTTTGAGAAATTACAACTTTATGCCTTGCAAACTTTTCATGACATTTTTATGTATCATTGAATTTCCAGACTTAGGTTTTTGAAATTTTCTTGCAGCTTGAATAAGATTGCCATCCACTATCGTGAAGATGGAGAAGGACAAGTTGTAGTGACTGATTGCAGTGATGTTGATCCATTAACATACAAGATAGCAATGGATGATGTTGATCAAAAGAAATAGCAGGAACCATGAAACTCGAAATGCAGTCTATGTACTTCAATTCAGTCTGGGAGCTCGTAGATCTACCAGAAAGCGTTAAGCCTATTGGTTGCAAATGGATCTATAAGAGAAAGAGAGAAGCTGGTGGGAAAGTGGAGACTTTTAAGGCTAGGCTGGTGGCAAAGGGTTTTACCCAAAAAGAAGGAGTAGACTATGAGAATATTTTTTCTTCAGTGGCCATGCTAAAATCCATCCAGATTCTCTTATTCATTGATGCTCATTATGATTATGAGATATGAAAAATGGATATCAAGACATCATTCTTAAATTGTCATCTTGAAGAGACCATTCATATGGTCCAACTAAAGGGTTTTGTGGTCAAAGACCAAGAGCAGATTGTCTGCAAACTACAAAGGTCCATTTATGGACTTAAGCAAGCTTCTAGATCTTGGACCATCATATTTAACGAAGCCATAAAATCTTATGATTTTGAACAAAACCTGGATGAACATTGTGTCTATAAGCAAATAGAAGGGGATAAAGAGGTCTATTTAGTTCTTTATGTGGACGGCATTCTACTCATTGGGAATGATGTAAAATCTCTATCAAAGGTAAAGAATTAGCTGGCCAGCCAATTTCAAATGAAGGATTTGGGAGAAGCAAGCTACATTTTGGTATCCAGATTATACGGGATCGCAAGAATAGACTTATGACATTGTTTCAAGCTTCATACATTGACAATGTGCTTATCAGATTTGCGATGCAGAACTCCAAGAAAACGAATGATTACGCCCAAACGTGTACAAAAACAAGCAGTCAATTGTAGCACAATTAGGACGGTTGATCCCACGAGGAGGTGTTGAAAACAAACAAGAAAAGATTAGCGGAACAAAAGCGTTAGAGAATTAAGTAATCAAATAAAGAAAAGGAAGAAGTATTTTTGTAATTTTGAAACAAATTTAAAAACAACATAATTTAAAATGGAGTAAATTCAACAATCAAAAGGTGGTAAAGCATCAAGAATCCCTCTCGTATATTGTTTTCCAATTTTAGTTTTGATTCATAAAAATTCAACAAAAGTATTCAAATGAATTAAACTTCTCACGTTAAGACAAAAATATTATTATTATAAATTATATAAAATCGACAATATATCAAATTGACAATATTACAGTAAAAGATCAACTTATAAAATAATTCTAGTTACAAAACATTACATGACAAAATTTACATTGAAAAAGCATGACTGAATCTATATAAAAACTTAGCACATAATATTTTGCATTCAAAGAAGATTAGAAAATGAGAAGAATAATTCACTCAAATATATAGGCATTATAAAACCAAAAAAACAAAACCCCAATTAGAATACTCAACACATGAGTTCATCTCTAGCTCCACCAAGAGAAGTTAGCTTGACATGCTCGACATTCTCACAAAAACTCTCAAGAAAAATAGGAGAAGAAGAGATAAAAATATGACTATATTTTGGCTCTAAACTCAACCAAAAATTGGTTAAAAACACAACAACCCAACCCCCACGAGGAGCCCTGATTATATAGCCATAAATCCGCATGCTAGAGAGAATTTTTGGCGTAACAAATCCGCCACCCAAGCTGGTAAATCAGCCGGATACTCGTGAGAAACTAGCTGGGGCTGAGGATCTGGGAAGCTGGATGTAAGGCCCGTGATTTGCAGGCTTGAGTTTCGACCCAAGAATCATGCTGTCAAGCTGGTAAATCGAGTGGAGAGAGGCGGTAAACCGGCTAGAGGGAATTGATGGCCTGAGCTGGAGCTGGTGTCACGGGCTTGGCTGAGAACATGGCTTGGAAGTCACGCGGGCTTGAGATCACGCCGGCTGGTGGGAGGTCTGGGCTGGCAGCTGGAATCATGCTCGGGCTTAGCTGAGAACACGGCCCGAAACTCGCGGTAAGCCAGCTGGATGAGATTGGTGGCCTGGGCTGGAGCTGGCATCACGGGCCTGAGAATTCGGCCCGAGATTCTTGCTGGCTTGGCTGAAAATTCTTGCGGGCTTGGATCGCGGGCTGGGGCATTTGGGCTTCATTTCTTGTGCTTTGTTTGACTGATTTTGCTTGTAATTTTTACCCAAATGTACTATCTCCCTACAAAACAAATTAAATTAAATTAAAACTAAATATTTCCACACAAAATTATTTTTAATTAAATTCATAAGAAATATTTAATTAAAACTTAATTTATTTGATAATCATGTACAATAAAAGTGCATTTTTGTGCATTTATCAAGGAACTTGCCTTCTCAACATGGAGTTCATCTCTCTAAAGAGCAGTGTCCTAAAATACCATAAAAATGAGAATATTAGACGAATTCTCTATACATCGGCAGTTGGTAGTCTAATGTATGCAATGTTGTGTACCAGACCTGACATATGCTTTGTAGTGGGAGTGGTTAGCTGAGACTAGTCAATCCCAAGATTAGATCACTGGGTGGCAGTCAAGCATATTCTCAAATATCTAAGAAAGACGAGAAACTATATGCTTGTATATTCTAGTAGGGATTTGATTTCTATTGGATATACAGATTATAATTTCCAATCAGATAGAGACTCTTGAAAGTTTATCTTTGGGGCGGTGTTCACTTTGGGAAGTGGAGCCATTATATGGAGGAGTATCGAGCAAACTTGTGTTGCTGATTCAACCATGGAGGCTGAATATGTAGCAACTTGTGAAGCAGCTAAAGAGGCAATCTAGCTTTGCGAATTCTTGAGAGATATGGAAGTTGTTCCAGATATGCATGAGCCAATTAGACTCTATTGTGATAATGGTGGAGCAATGGCCAATGCTAAAGAACCCAGAAATCACCGCAAAGGAAAGCACCTAGAGCGGAAACTCCACTTGATGAGAGAGATTGTTAGTAGAGGAGACATTTCAGTTGAGAAGATCACATCCGCGAATAACATAGCTGATCCACTTACCAAGACATTACCAGCTCGGAGTTTTGAGCAATGGGACTTAGAGACATGTTACATTTGCTTTAGGGCAAGTGGGAGATTGTTGGGATATGTGTCCATAAACAAATGATATGTGTTATTTTGTTGATTTAATTTGAGAAATATTTTTAATATTATTTTTGCATGCATGTTTAGATGCTTTTTAAATATCGAAAATCCTAGATTATTTAAATGTGACTTTAAATATTGTATATAAGTGTTATATACAGGAGGATAATATTTAAAGTAAAATAATCTAAATATTTTCGTAATTAAAAAATTAAAGTTGGGATCTTTAATTTAAAATTATTAACTTAGTTCATTATATTTTGAATGAAATGATCTTATCCGGATTGTTAATAATGAGATTATTAGAATAAAAGTACTTTATATATAATTTGATTATATAGGACTGGAACACGATTAATTATGAATCTCTAATAATTTTCATATTCATAATTAATCGTTGTCATATAAAGCATTCAAAATTAATCAATGATGGTCATATATGAATCAATCTTAATTCTAAGTAATTAATAGACTCCTATTTATTGTATTGTATTTTTTGACATACCGAGTAATGACATAAATGAATAGTGTCAAATTCTTGGTATATTGAAAATATAATATAATAAATAGCCGGGAATATTAATATACAAGATGAAATCCATTCCTTCGTAAAGAAGTCAGATGGACGGTTCCCGTAAGTATTGATTTGGGCCTTGAATAATAAGAGCGCTCAATTTATGATTAGATCATAAATATATTATTCATTAGAGAGTCAATGGTACTTAAGGAGAAAGATATAATTAAAGAGGTTAACGGAAAATACCTAGCTTTAATTATGAACTGTTTATGAAGGATGAATATATATGTAGTGATTATATTAATGGACAATTTAAATCTTTTGAATAAAATCTGTTTAATAATTTTAAGAGTGCAATTCCAAATTTTTAGTGGATTAATTTATAATAAATAATTTTGATATTTTAATTAAGGTGTTAATTAATTGTCAAAATTATTGAAGCTTAAAATCATACTGTACGTAGTTCCTCTCAACGGCTCCATTGAATCATGTGAATATTATTTTATGTTGGTTTAAATTTATTAATTTGGAATTGAGAATTCTATATTAATATTCGCACAACAAATTGATTGGATTAATTTATATTTTAAATAATATGATTATTTAAAATAATTTAAAATCGTTTGAAATTAAAGATTATACAGTGTGGTCCTTACCACACCGTAGTTGTGCGCCACGGGGTAGTTCACATTATATCCACAGACAAAGTGCATGTGGAATTTTGAATTTTGACACATGTGGAAAAGAAAAGATCAGTTATTTTTATTTTGAATAGTTCAAAATAAAATATTTTTTTAATTAAAAAAAGGAAACTGATTAGTAGATAATGGGAGAGAGCATATCTATCAAACACGCCCACTATAGGGAGGTAGTTGGCGTGTGTTTTTTCCACTATGTGAGGAGTGGATTAATTAATTTAAAATAAAAAAGGGTGTCAGATATTTTTCTGTAATATTAAAAGGTGGTATGTATCTAAAAAAAGGGGGTGAATACTAATTCTTTTTGATAGAGAAAAAAGTACCAGAAGATTTGTTCTCCTCTTTTCCTTCACTTTGTCTCATGAGTTGAGAATGCAAAGTGAATCAAAATACAGGTATGTGATCAAACTCAAAATCAGAAACACCTACTCGTTTCCTGTTCATTGTGACTTGGAGAACGCTGAGAACGAATCGTTAGTATTTTCGAAGGATTTGGAGTTCTCAAAATTTCAACCTAATCGGACAACGGTCAATCTCTAAACCTTTCTCCACCTTTATTTTTCATTAAATTAATATAAGTATTGTCGCCGGATAAAATTTTTGAAAAAAAATTTTATATGTGCGATTTAATCCGTGCCATGCTTCCGTTATTTTTTAAAAATTGGTTTTCGAAACCAACAATATGGACGGACGTAGGAAAAACATTCCTCGCCAAAATTAGCTTGGAGGTATTGTCAGCCCAAGCATAACTATCTAAAAAGATGGTGAATTAGATTTTAAAGGCTTACAAGAACTTTTTGATCATAATTATTGGAAGGCTAAGTGATTGTCAAAGTTGATAGTAATTTTTAAATGTCGCAAAAATGATTTGGACGTTAAAAATTTTTCTCGTCGGTCTTCTTATCTTCTGGTTTTGATCCATGTTTAAGTTATTCCAATCCAAAAGCTTGACTTAATCTTCATTTTTTTCTCGCCGTAATCTTGACTTAATCCGATCCGTATACAATTTTACTTAAACGCAATCTCAAGATGAATTTTAAACTAGCTTTTCAATCAAATGATTGTTACTATCAAAATGAATTTTAATGAAATATAGGGGCCAACAACCTCAGAGTCCTTGACGACTACAAACACTTAATTACTAAGGTAATATGTAAACAATTTTAGTTAACAGGTAAGAACTTCAGCCAAAAAAAAAAGTTAACAGTTAAGAAATTCCAGCTTGAAATTAGATGATTACGATTTAAAAATTCTTACCAAACACCGAAATAGAATTTTACCATTTTATTTTAGCTCCCCTTAATTACTTGATCAATTTTGCTCCAGTTGGATCTTCCTCTAATTACTAATTACGGCATACTATATATAACTTCGAAAATTTGAAAACTTGTAATTGAACTTAAGCAATAACTAACTCTTCCATTTTTGTCATTAGCAAAAAGAAAATCAATATGGCAAGTTATTTATGTAAATTTCGTAGACCTTGGATCCATTCTTAACATCATTTGTCAAATAAAAACTCAAACATAATCATAAACCAGCATTCAAAACATCCAAAATATGCAAACAGCGGAATATTTTTTAAAACACATTCAAATATCCAAATAAAGATTCTAAAATATCCAAATGCATACCAAAACTAAATCCAAGAATCAAAAATAAAAAATCCAGACATCAAATGAAAATTCAAAGATGGGTTAACATGGAGGAGGCCCGTGCATGTTTATTTAGCGAATCAAGGCACTAAGATCATCAAAGCGTTCGTCGTATGTGTATCCGATCATCTTGCATTAAAACGTTGCATCTCTCCACGAATGAATTGGACAGCACTGAGTTGCTCTAAACGTTGAAGGCGAGTAGGGTAATTGGTTAGATTAGCCGTCTTCCCTGAAGAATATCTGCGGTGTAATCTTCCTCATCTTTCAGTATTAGGACAAGTCTAAATCGAGATTGGGGTAAGAATGTGTTTATGTTTGATCATACAAAAACTTAAATAATCCTATTGGTACGCACTACTTGAATCCAAGTTTCTGCATGTCTCTGGTTCCATTTATTTTTTTGTTGTTAGTTTCGTAAATTAATGATTTTCAATTTAAAACTTAAAATTTTTTTTGGCCTCGCATTCATTTTTAAGAATTAATTCTGTGAAATTTGGAGCCGTAAAAACTTACACACGAGATAATCTACTTTGGAAAACTATATATATATATATATATATATAATATATATATATTACAGAATCACTTTTAACAATGGTATCTTGTGAAAATCATCATCAAAAGTGAAACATTCGATGAGTTATCAAAAAGGCGTGACACCGCAGGCTTTAAATGACAATTTTAGATCGTCATCGTATGTTTCACATATACAACAACTCTAGATTTACTGATCGTCCTTTTTTCATCAGTTTCAGAGACATGCTATCTAGACAGCCTTACATGCCAGATTCCTTATTTTAGGATCATATAAACATATGAAGTGTGAAAAAAAAAAAAAAAAAAAAGTCACACACCTTTCCAAAACAAGGAAAGAAAAATTCTACATCACATAGATATTGCACATATTGAAACTTGTCATGAGTTTTGTTCCTCCATTTATGGAACAAACATGTTCTTGACGCAATTATTTATTGGAAAAAAATAAACATTTTCCTGATGAGGAACCAGTTATATATCTTTTTGGACAAATAGCAGCAAGCCATAATAGTATATTTATATGTTTGAGAAGTTAATACAACTTTATCCTTGCATGTTTTTCATGACATTTTTATGTATCCTTGCATTTCCTGATTTAGATATATGAAATTTATTGCAAATTCTATATAGCTTGATCTTGGAAGTAGAAAATTTGGATCAAAATTTTAGTCAAATAGGGAAAAAATAAATTTGTTGCCTCAAAATAGAAAAATTACTCGAAAAGTCATACTTGTTACCAAATGCTAACTTTTCCTACACTGTACAACTAATCATACGCCATCTTATATACATAACATAACGATAGTTTCGAATCTACATTTATAATAAGGTGTAAAATTTACAATTGCCCACTCAAATTCAAAAATATATATCAAACATTACCTTACCACTTTTTTCATTCCACAGAAACTTAATTCAAATGTATATCATACATTCTTACATCATGCCAAAGTGACCAAAAATTTGTTGCAATTATTAGTAGAATTCAAAAGTTTCAATAAGAAACATCCAATGTAAAAGCAATGAAATGAATTCGGAGATTAGCTTCTGTATCATATTGTTTCTTCTCATTTTTTTTTTTTTCCCTTTTACAAACAGTGGATGGAAGAGCTTTATTTATGCATAAATAATTTTAGAAAAGAAAAGAAAAAAAAAAGAAAAAAGAAAAAAAGAAGGCACACCAAACATTAGTCCCCATAAACTGAACACAAAAGAGCGGGGGGGGGGGGGGGGGGGGGGGGGGGGGGGGGGGGGGGGAATGTACTTTGTCTTACCTTTACAAGCACCCGTCTTTATACATATGTAGAAATTTTTTTTTTTTAAAGTCTCACCTTTCCAAAACCAAAGAAAGAAAATTTCTACATTACATAGATAAATTGCACATATTGAAGATATTTGTCATGAGTTAATTTGTTATACCATATATGGAACTAGCTAGTTCATGATGAATTTGTTTATATATATATATATTATATATAAATATATCATTTTGGGCAAATAGCAGCAAGACGTAGTAGTGATATTTGTATTTTTGAGAAATTACAACTTTAGGCCTTGCAAACTTTTCATGACATTTTTATGTATCATTGAATTTCCAGACTTAGGTTTTTGAAATTTTTTTGCAGCTTGAGCCTAGAAGTACAAAATTTTGACCAAAATGTTAGTCAAATATTAGAATTTCTTTTGCTAAAAATTTTATAAAAAAAAATTTCTCGAAAAGTATTGTTCTTATCTATGCCAGACTTTTTTCCAACTCTATACAACCAATTATATTTATTATGTTACGTGATTATAATCTAGCACAATGGTCATTTCACTTTTTTTTTTTTCATATAGTTATATATATATATATATATATATGTACGTAGAGTTTAAATCCGTCTTTGAAATTAAAATATGTATATTAAACATTATCTTACCATGTTTTTCATTCCGCAGTTACTAAATTCAAATATATGTATATACACACACATATCATTCATTATCTTACCCATGTTTTTCATACCAAAATGACTAAATTTGTTACAATTATTAATTAAATTCAAAACTTTCAATAACAAACATCCAATATGTAAGAGCAAAGAAATGAAATTGTAAATTAGGGCCTGTTTGGTGTATGAGTTTGAGTTAAGATTTATAAGTTTAAATAGTGATTTTGGTTGACTTTTTCAGAAAAAACAAAAAACTTTTGAGGAAAAAGATAAAAATTGAGTTGATGATGATGAGTTTAAATTCATCACCTAAACACCCCCCTAGCTTGTGTATCACATTATTTCTGCTCAAGCTTCTTTTTACAAAGAGTGGAGGGAAAAGCTTTATTTATGCATAAATAATTTTAAAAAGGAAAAAGAAAAAAGATGACATACCAAAAAAAAAAGAAAAAAACAAAGAGAGAGAGAGAGAAAAAGAAAAAGAAAACTTTGTCTGAACTTGACAGGCACCTGTCTTTTTACCTATTCCTCACATCAAATAAATATTATATCTTGATTCAAAAAAAAAAATATATATATATATATATATATTGTCCGTTGCCTTGCCTTAAATTATTTGATGTGGACTTGTCACCATACACAACGGGCATTTCAAGTTGACACCATTCGAATTTTTGTGTGCGCGCGTGCTACTTTCCTACTTTCTTTCTTTCTTTTTTCATTTCTTTTTTCATTTTTTAAAATTTTTATAAGTAATATGTGGTCTGAATTTGTTGAATAATTCAATGTTTTTTTTTTTTTTTTTTTTTTTTTTTGAAAAATGAGTGTGATTGAAAATAACGGCCAAATTGGCCCACTTTATCTTTTTAAAACTCCTTTTTTCTAATGAAAAACAATAATAATAGGAGTTGGAAAAGTCAAAGATTTTTCTTGTCCTCGCAAAGTAATCCTTTATTTAAAAAATAACGTAAAAACACATTGATGATATCGAGTACTACCTTCTTTTAATAGAAGGTTGGTTTCATGATAAAGATCATAAAATGAGACTCTCCTGTTATTTATAAAGAAGTTTAGCGTTGATGATATTTCTAAATCTCATTCATGCATTACCTTTTTTTTTTTTGGCCCAACTTGTTCCTTAATTGGGATTTTTCAACAAGGGTAAGAAAAATACAATAGTAATTTGCTAAGAACAAACTAAATTGCTCCCACAATAATACAATTAAGAGGGTTGGGATTTCATTCATCATTTAAAAAGTTCTTTCATTGAGTAATATTTTACATTCCGAATTAGAAATATGAAACTAAATATATCTATTCGAATATATAGGAGATGTCTTATAATGCTCACATCCCTACTTATTACCCGAGCTGGGATGGCTAATGGTTTCCTTTTCTATATAAAACTTGGGGGAGAGAGACTTTTCACTAATCATTTGGTCCTTTATGAAATTACGAATTGATGTCCAATCTTTTCTTATATGATTAAAAGCTCTCTAAACTTTTTAAAATGCGATAAAATATAGTCCTTTTTACTCATAAATTTTAAAAAAATTAACAGAAATGTTTGTGGTCTATTTGGAAACACTATTCGTCTTCCATTGTATTTAGATACAACATAATAGAATTCAATATTTGTTTGGATATTTTCTTTTTACATTGTATTCCAATATAATGTGTATTTGGGTTGTTGATGAGAGAGAAAGTGAAATATGTGATGTGATTAGTAAAAATAGATATATATAGAGAAAGAATATGCGATGTGGTTAAAAGTAGATAGAAAAATGGAATGATGAACAATTATTATGTTGGGTTTTACTGTTTAAATGTATTTATAATTGAATAGTTAATATTTGGGATACCTAAACACACGTTGCATTGTATTCGGATATAATGTAGGATGAGATGTGTTTCCAAACGTAACCTAAGAGAATCACACAAGATTTACTAGGGTAATTATGAAAAAAATTTATATGTATGTGTCATACACATTATCTGTTCTTTCCATTAAAATTTTCACTTTTGTTTACAAAAAAGACCCTTTTGCACGCTTTAAAGAGTTTGGAGAGCTTTTAATTTTTGTTAAAAAAAAAATTATAGGCCAAATCACAATTCATAAAAATGTTAGAGATTAAACGAGTAATTTATCTAAATTATTTGATAATTACATTAATCCCTCGTTTAGTTGAAAATTTATTTTTGTGGGCAAGACTTAAGAAAGAAATTGCTGGAAAGTTGAGATTGGAGAAATTATATGTATATATATGGAGAGAGAGATAGAGAGAGAGATATGGATAGACCCGGGTGGGGAAGAGATGCTCCACTTTTGTTCATAGTGATTAAGACTTGTGGGTCCCTCTACCAGTTTTTAAGGTTATCTGACCAAATCTTGGAGTCATTTTTTTCTTATATTTTCATTTTCTTACCTCATGAAGACAGAGGGCTCTTTTGCAATTCCATTTAAGGCATGTAGTCAGTGGAGGATGATCCCATTCGTTTGTCACAAAGCTATTCATGATATATATATATATATATATATACATGTCTACACATATATATACATGTACATATTTTATATATGTAATATAATACTGTACTCAAATATTCTCAAACTAGCAATTGTTTTCTTCAGCCCAAAAAAAAAAAAAAAAACGTAGTCCGCACATTCTAGCTAAAACATCTATTTATCTTGAGCAAGACATGTATTATTGGCTCACCACGCTTTTTCTTTTACGGAAGGATATGCTATATTACATTAGTAGTATACATTTTTTTTAACTGATGGATTATTTTTTTATTGGTATAAAAAATTTACAATGCGTGATACAGAAATATTATTTCAATTATACATCAAACCGTTAAAAAATTAATCTAATAATCAAAACAACAATTTATCAGTAGTGTAAAATAAGAAATCTACTCATAAAACTCTCGTTATAACAGTTTTTTTTCTTTTTTTCTTTTCTTTTTTTTTAATTTAATTCGAAACATGGCATCGTTTCATATCGGATTAGCGTATTTTACTTGCAAGTTTGATTCCATTCTATGGTTTTGCAAGGAAGGCAGCAAAGACCAAATTTTTACTAGTAACAATTTTAGGTACTACTACATGTGCCAGCTTTTTTTTTATTTTTTTGGCTATTGACAAATTCGTACATGTACCGGCTTGTTTTCTATATTCCACCATTCATTATAGTAGAAAAAATTGCCGTTTAAAGAGCACTCCTATATATATATATTAAATGCAACACAAAAGATGATCCAGAAACATCATAACCAAAACATCACACATATATTTTAGTGTCGTTTTATGTTTTTAAAGGAAGATCAGATGGCAGGAAATACATAAAATACTATTTTTTAAAAATCACTGATTTGTATCTTCTTGCATCATGTATATGAACCTTCTTATTAGAAGTCCATAAAATCATAAATGGAGAGAGGTTTAATCAAGTGGGTTAATTCAATTAATAGTTTGTAGAACTACATATCATAATATTATATCAATGATATTAAAGTGGAAAAGGAACATATACTCTAATAAATCAATATGTAATTAATTTATAACAAAATAACGCCGGTTCACACCTAGTTCTGGATATCTCTTGTACATTGTTATGAAACAAATTTTTAAAGACTAAAAGAGTAAGGATGACAACAGAGTGGGGTGGAGACGGATAAAGAGAGATTTACCCTTCTCCATCTCAGTGCGGAGGCATGCTGTGCCCATTAGGGGTTACAGCCTCCATTAAAATTTTTTGCTTTTAATTTTTATCCCAAAAATTTTATAGTTTTTTAATTTTTACCCCATTAAAATTAAAAATTCTATAGGCTCTACTAAAATTAATTCTACTTACTCCAAAAAATTTATGGTTTTTTTGTTTCCCATTAAAATTAAAATTTCTTAACAGCCCAGATTAAAATTTTACTGTTTAATTTTTATACTTTGATGTTATTTATTTTTTTCTTTAAAAATAATTTGATTGTACGCCCCAACTGATATATGTTTAGCTTCACCATCCCACTTCTGATTGGGGGTGGGCTTTAATTTCCTTCCCGCTTAACTCAGATCAGGGCCCCGCAGTGTCCATTCCCACAAATAATATTGTCGTCCTCAACCGAGACCTTTCTTTGGCAATAATACTCGTGAAAATGACTAAATCGAACTAGAGAAGCTCTAGTACTTCAGCCCATTGGGATATGCTCTTTAGTGAGAGTTGAAGGATGACATTGATTTATAGCCCTCTCTCCTTTCTTTTCTGCTTTTTTGTTTTGCTCAATCATTTAAGTTTAGTTGGCAATCACTTTTATTAGTTAGGCTTGTGTCCATGCATGTCTCACCCTTGGGCCTCGGGTCTCTTCATTTGAGTTCTTGCTCTAGCTCGCTTTGATTTCTTTACTAATTGATAATACGCACTCGACGCATATGAGATAGATAAACAAGTAAAATAAAAACAATTAAAAAATTACATTTTTTAAAAATGCCACATGACGGACATTGTACCCGCCATGTGACAATTTTTTTTCCTTCCTGAAAATAGTTTTGTTGAAAAGACAAGCTCGAAGTGAGCTAACACTAACCAAAGCGTCGAGGCCAAATATGACCCCAACATTGCATTTGGTAAGGATGCACTCATAGTGGAAATTGAGAAAGTTGGTTGTTGGTGGGAGTGGTTTTTAAATGAAAGGGACAATAAAGGAGATAAAATTCTTTGTTAGAGGCATGAGTATCTACTATTAGATGTTTTATTTTACACTATTGACGAGAATTGTTGTTTTTTTTTTTAATTAATTTTTTGTCTGAATATAAATTTAGAAGAAGAACGGTTATACTAGTATATATTAGTTATTGTTTTAAATCTTCATACTTTGTTATTTTTTGATGAGACATTTGTGAGACTTCATTATAAGATATAATTGTCTTTATTTAGAATTTGATTTGTTTTGTGAAAATTTTGATTTTGGTCTAAATTTACGGTGAATATCTATTTTAGTCTAAATATAATTATATTAACAAAGAATGGGGGCATTTATGGTAATGCTCCCTCAAAGAAGAATCTTTGTCCCCTGTTCAATCTCTTTTAGACGGGGATGGGGACATGGATGATGATGGTTTCAATGACTGGGGATAAGGATAGAAAATGAGATAATAATTCCCGCATTTGTCCTATCATATTGCCATCCCTATTCAACTATTAAAAAAATAAGATTTTTATGATCGTTTTAAATTGTCAATCAAAGAAACTATAATAATTAAAAAAATTATCGTTGTATTCTTCACGTGGTACGTATAAGGATTTTATGACGGTTTTTAACCGTCACCGAAGGTTCTATGACAATTTTTTTACTCATCGTTAAATGCGCATATAGAATGTCACATGTTGTTGTTGAATCTATGACAGTTTTTGGATTTCAAAAAAACATCGATGACGAGCATTTTTTTACTTGCTACTGTTTGTGAGATCCTTGTCCTTATTTGTCTTTTTCTTTTTCCGCTAAGGATCGTTCGTCGTCCTTGTTCAATTATTGTTGGCGATATTTTTCGTATTTGACTTGTGGAAAAGTTTTCTCACAACAAAGATAAAATTAAAAGGCCAAAAGGCACCGCACAATTGTAATTTGTAATTTGTATTTTTTAATTTTAATAATTTGTAACTTAACTTACACATATTTAAAAAAAAAAATTAAATAAACTTTAACTCACACATCAATGACAATCTACTTCTATATATGATAATGCTAATATTTTTAATTATAATTACAATTGACGTACATAAATCATTAATTAAAAGTATAGAAGGTCTTCTTAATTAATATTAACCTAAATTTATATTTAAAATAAAGTTCATTCAAATTTTTTTATTTTGACAAAACTAAATTAAAAAGTGTCTTTACTCAATAAATTTAGATTAAAATATATAAGAATGACCATTTATTTCATTATTTAACGACTTATGTACATATCAATTTCTTTTAAAATATTGACATTATTATCGATGAAGGTAATTGCTACAAATCTATAAGTTCATGTTGTATATTATCAAAATTTAAGAATTTAAATTATAAATTGTGAGTACACGAAAATTCAAGGTGTATTAGTGTGAAAAAGAAATTAAAATTTAATCTTCAATTTTGAAAAATCTTTGTCATTCCCTTTTAAAAAAGATCTTTTTTTATGATTACTGATATAATCTGATATTAATTTTATAATTAACTTTATATCAGGATATAAAGTTCAAATCACATCATTCTAAATTTTAAAAAAGAAAAAATCTTTTGTGGGTAAAAAAATACCTTAGGATATTCCCGGTAGCCATTACAAATATTTTTAGAAAAATTATCTCATTTTCGAGGAATATTTTGGCAAAATGAAAAAAAAAAAAAATGTGAGATCTCACTCTCTCCTACCTTAGATCTCTCTCTCTCCTCTATAACATCATGTCCTCACCTCAGGCGGGGGCCACACAAGAAAAGTCTATTGCCATTTACCTTTCAAATAAACGTGTCGAAATATTAATTAAATAAATAAAACACGCTTCCTTTCTTTCTTTCCAAACCTTTCTCTCACTCTCTTTCTCTCTCTACAATCTATATAAATATATCTCGTAAAAAAAAAAAAAAAAAAAAAAAAAAACCCACACAAAAAGAAATCTCGTGGCAAGCTGTTATTTAAAAAAATATATATATACGAAATGACACAAATGATATAATACTCACGTTATTATTAAATAAATAAATTAAAATCATGTTTATTTCATATAAAAAAAACCATGTTTATTTGTGTTTGTAGACGGCAACGAATCTATTTAAGATAACTAATTTTAAAGATAGGAAAAAAAAAATTAAAATCATTAAAACTTCATAATGATTAAAAAAAAAAATTGTAGGGACTACAACCCCCACTTAGCCTTGTTAGCTTGGTTGCTTTTTGTAGATATGAATATAAATAATAATTTTCGTACTTGTTATCATTATAAGAAATATAATTTAATTCATATTTGAAATTCAAAATATCATGTTGTGATGTTTTTTTTTTTTTTTTTTTTGAGGTAAAGTTGTGATGTAAATGAAGTTAAATTCAAGAATGCAAAAATTTGAAATGAGAAACTCTACAATAATAAGATATAATAAATACATTATAAATGGATTTAATTTTCTACCTATTAGGTATGTATTAAGTATTGTCTGCATTGCATACTTTTTAATAAATGATCCATGAATTATCACCCATCTCATGTTGATCAATGAATTTTATTTTACACGTAACATTACCTGAATTTTTATATTGTTACGTCAATAATCATTCTAACAAAGAAAAAAAGGACAAAATTTATGATCATATTAAACTTTATTTATAGATAAAGTTGTGGTTAAATATTTTTTGGATAGAAATTGTGTACCTATCAAATATATTTTGAAAGTAAACTTTATTGTTATCAAATATATATCTTTAAAGATATTTTGAAAGTGCAGTTCATTTAAAAAAAAAGTTTAATTATAATTTAACTTTAATTAAAATTTACATGATCCTAACATATTTCCCATTCGGTTTTGATTGAATATCAACATATAAATCACATAACAGTAGAAATATTTGAGATAGTTAATAAAAAGAAAAATAAAATTGCTTTTAAAAGTATTTGCTTTTCTAATTATTTATTTAATTATCCTATCAGAAAATTTATTAAATAATTAATTAATCTGACAAGAGAAAGTTCCTTGCTTTCTGTCTACGTCTCCCCTTCAGAAAAGCTACCGGCCACACCCCTCTTTTTAGCTTTTTTATTCATTTTCCTCTTTCGTTTCTTTCCCTTTTTCGCAACCAAACCTACCCAAGAAAAAAAAAAAAAGAAAAAAAAGAAAAATCAAGAAATTAAACACAACCGAAAACTGTTTTCGAAAACAGATCAAAAATTTCCAACCAAAAACAGAACAGCAACACAAGAACGAAACAGATTACGCAAACCGAAGCTTCTTTCCCGTTTCCCGACCGAACGGTCAAGATCATCTCGATCTTGATCACGCCCCAGAAGAAAAAATCGCGACTTTCGAATTCCTCGGAGTTGGAGTTCCATTTCGATGGCGGATTTCGGGAAGAAGCTCGATTCCCCGGAGAAACCGAGGTTCTCCTTCTTCAACCGCTCGATTTCTATGTACCCGGCCTCCTCGGACCCTCCGAAGAAGACTCAGCCCCAGCCTCAGCCTAAGGCCCAACCGGCTCTCGAACGGACGAGCTCCTTCGCGAAGCTCTACAATTCGATCGAGTCCGTACGGTCGATCAAAGGGAAGGTGAAGAAGCTCTGCAGCATCTTCGAATCGGCGAAGCCGAGCTCCGATGAACAGCCGCAATCGCAATCGCAGTTTTCGTCGAAGCTAAAACCCTCGAAATCGATCGGCCATGATTGCCGAGCCGCCGCCGAGTCCTCCTTTCTCAATAGCTCCACGCTTCGATTGCCCGGGACCGAGGACCGAATCGTGGTTTATTTGACGAGTTTGCGAGGAATTCGGAGGACTTACGAGGATTGCTACGCGGTGAGGATGATTTTTAGGGGATTTAGGGTTTGGGTCGATGAACGGGACGTTTCGATGGATTCAGCTTATCGAATTGAGCTCCAGAGCATTTTGGGTGACAAGAATTTAGGTTTGCCTCAGGTGTTTGTGAAAGGAAAGTATGTTGGTGGAGCTGAGGTGATCAAGAACCTCTTCGAAACGGGCGAATTGGCGAAAATTCTCGAAGGGTTTCCGGTTCGGAAAGCCGGGTTCGTGTGCGAAAGTTGCGGGGATTTGAGGTTTGTTCCTTGCTTTAATTGCAGTGGGAGTAGGAAGGTGTTTGATGAAGATGAAGAAATGATGAAGAGATGCTTGGAGTGCAATGAAAACGGATTGATTCGATGCCCCGATTGCTGTTCTTGAGCAAGATTCGGCTTTTGGTTGTTCCACTTTGGTGCGTATTTTAGATGCCCTTTTGTTGATAGAATAAACACTGAGAATGTAAGTGATTGGAATTGCTAGAATTTGGATCCCAAATGTCTCATTTGGGGGGTCTAGTGGTCTGGTTTTTGATTGTTCATCGGTGTTGGAACCGATGTTCAGTCACTCACTTGGACAGCATTTTGGATAACAATGCATGTTTTCAAAATGCATAAGTTTGGGTTTGTCCATTGTGTTCAAATTAACACTAGGGAGAGTGTAACACTCTCCTATATGATGTTGTAAATATATCTAGTGTTGTAATTATTGCAATAGTTTTTGCAATGTTGCAAAGGATGAATTTGTAATGGAAAAGGGATTTACGTTTCCCCAATGGAATTGGTTATTGGGTCACTTGAGTGTGTGTTTGTGTGGGTGTCTTTCAACTTTTCTTGTTATTGAAACAACTTACAAACAACTTACCTTTCATTTATTATACGGATTGCATTATTAATCTTGTTGAGATTCTGTGGGAAACGTATCAATTAACTTGATTGTAGGGCTTGATTTCAGGTTTCCTAATTGTAACTCACCTCTATATAGGCTTGTAAAGATTCATCACAAAGTGTGAACGAAAGTTTCTTTTCCCAATTTTTCAAGTTGGTATTAGAGCTTTAGGCTCGAAATCTCGTTAAGAGTGGTGTGGATTAAGAATGATTGCTGTCACATATTATAGGTTATTCTAAAAGCATCCCTTTCTTCACGAGAATGTAAGGTGATTTTGTTTTCTTTCTTTCTTTCTTAGTTTCGTTCTTCGTCCCCCCCCCCCCCCGCGTAGAGAATTGATGTTTGTTGCCCCTAAACCGATGTGGAATTAAATTTGTTGTTCTTAAGTTGCTTTACTGGTTCGGTGTATACATCACATTCCTACATTGCATCTACGTTACTTATATATTGAAGAAAAAATGAAGTCCAGATCATTCAAGTGTGGAAAGATCACTGCCTTACTGTCTTCTCATGCGTAAACTGCTGCTGATATAAAATCCTAAAGTCGTAATATAACTCAAGGTAATGGCTAACGAAAGTGCGCTCTTATGGGGGTTGTAGTACAACGGTTGTCCTCATTTTTTTTTTTAAGTTTCTTTTCTTGTTGCTAGAAGGCTGTTCTATCTTCTATGTTGATACGCATAGCATTGATGATACTGTTGGATATGTACTGTTGCAATTTGTCAATTTGATGGAGATTCATAGCAGTTTCCCTGTTTTTCTGGCTTTTCGAGAATATGAAAGTCTTTCTTGAAAGCTAGAAGGTGAAGAATGCGAACTTCTAACCAATGTCTGATAATGGGACTCGTATCAGATCAGTGCTCATTGTGATTCTTCTCTATGGTGTGGCTTCTCTGAAACTTATTGTACTTTTGTTGGAACTTGGAAATGATATAAAAGAGAATTTAGTTGTATACATAGTCGGAAATTTCTGTGTCTGTCAGCCGAAGACGTATGAACTGCCTAACTAAGAAATATGGGTTTTGAGAGTGCAGTATTTTATAGAAAAGAGTCTGTGATATCTCATTTGAGATGGAAGTGTGACTAGATGGATATGTGGAGACTGGGGAAAGCCATTGGTACCATGAAATGAAAGCTTTAAACCGTGATTTTGTAGGATCAAGGCAATTGTTTGAACGTTTGATGAGAAGCGGTTGCAATTTCGTTTGGATCGTTCACTGGCTCAACATTGGTCAATCTTAAAGTCGGGATAATTGATTGATCAACCGTCCATATTCGACAATGATGACATTTATCATGGGAAATGCTTTGGATTTGAAAGTTCGTGATATGAAACAGCTCAAATCAGCTCTACAGAATGTTAAACTTAATCCCCGAGCCACGGCTTGGAGACTCTGATGATGCCTGTACTCGTGTGTAATTCTGCAGGCAATGTGTCGCAAGAACTTTAAAGGTTTGAAGGATGGTGGCGTTTGAAATGGGTTGATATTGTTGGGTAAGATGTTCACAGATTGCTATGGAATATTTTACGCATTTATGATCTGATGGTACTTACCAAGAGCATGCCCAGTCTTGCAGTTAGTAATAGTAGAGTAATGAGATGAAAAATAACAAAAGAGAAACAGAACGAGGTCTTCCCTATGGACTGCAGTCCAATAGCTTTGAAGTTCGGTTACTATAGTAAAACTAGGTATGCTTGATTAAAAGAAGGGTAATGGTACGGATGGATATAGATTAGGAATGATGGAGAGGATCATAATAATCTTTTCGTGCAGTTCCGTAGGATGGTGGAGAGTTGTAAGGGTGATTGATAGTTATTCGTCTAATCATTATATTGTTGATTTTTTTTTTTTTTTTGTTATTAATTGAAAGTCTTTTTCAATTTGAATTTGATGGATTTCTTGAATTCTTGAGTTAGGGAATGATTCATTTTGGTGGGTCTGGAACAAGAGTCTCTCCTTCACCTCTCCTCTCCCTTCTCTACTCTCTCTAACCAAACATTGGATTGGCCCTGTCCCTCCACCCTTCTCGCTACCTCCCTCCCTCCATTTCCCGCACAAACTCGAGATTAGTTACGATAATCGGTTTATGGTTTCGAATGTCTCTGTGCCTCAAATTTATTGATGCATAATGTGTTGGTGATTTCTTCAGAGCTTTCAAATTTGCTATGGAACTTTTGGTCGACGATTTTGCAAGTTGTTCTCATGAGGGGTTCCGCTTGCTAGAACTTAGCAAGCGTAGGTAGAACAAGATATCTAGACGAAACCAGTTGTAAAAACTATTAGATTTATTGCTTCATCTCTCTTGCGGTGTGCCTAGTTGATATAGAAGTAATATTTAGCAATTACTTTCAAAAGTTGCAATTGAGGGGTGATGGCAATCAACTTCTTTAAACATCAGTTATTACCAGATTCAATAATCCACCTCAAGTACTGTTTCGACCCTTATATCAAAAAGTCATTTATGAATCCATGGGTGCACCCAATAAATGGGTTCAGACATCTCTTTGAGGCCCAAATCACTTAAAACGCCTCTCAAACTTTAAGTATGCTCCTGTATCACAAATTCTTTGTTTCACATTCTTATTATATCTCTGCCATAAACTTTTTATGGGATATGAAGATAAATAGTCATTTTTAAGCTTTTTTAATTTAAAGACCAAATATTTTTAAAAGAAAAAGCTAGCAACACCAACTCTAATCCAAACTTTTGAATATCAACTTATGTGACAAATGAGTTGTCATTTTTTAATTAATAAGTGTTTAAAATATTATCACATCAATTAATTATATTTACTAATGAAAATATGACACATGAATTGATACTCAAAAAGTTGAGATAAGAGAAATACCCATTTTTTATAGAATGGTAATCGTGTTACCCGTAAACAGAAGAAAAGCTTGGTTTTTGGATGGGGTAAAAAAAAAAAAAAATGCAAATGGCTGCTAAATTGGTAATGTTGATCAAGAAGCCATCAACAGTCTAACCTAATCATAGTATTGTATGTATACAGAAGCCAAATCCCAAAAGCCATTATTGCACCCCAAAACCTTTTTCTTAAAAGGCAACAACGATTAAAAAAAATTAAGAATTAAATACCAAAAAAAAAAAAAAACAAATAGTTTGCTTTTATAAGAATTGTACACTTATGCTTTTCATAATGTCTCTTTTTCTTTACGTCTTTTTTGGTAACTTTGAAAGATTATTAGACCAAGAAGATTTTTGGTAGAGCAAAACTTTTTTTTTTTTTTTGAAAAGCATTGGTAGAGCAAACGTTTGGAGAATATTTTGAAAGACTCACGTAATGAAATCTGTCAGTTTTATTTTGATTGTGTGTTGCAAAGATTCCTAAATTTTCAAAGGACCTACACTGTTTTGAGTATGGTAATCGCAGAAAGGGCATGTGAGAAACCACCCTTTTTTTCTTTTCCCCTCTGCACTAAAGCTGTTCAATGTTTCTCAAGTCAACTAAAACATTTGTTTTTATTCTCTCAGAAGAACTATATGAAAAAGTATGAAAAAAAATAACTTATCGATTCATATAAGTACTTCAATTATCAGAAGTGATGGTAACATCGTGGCGAGAACGTATTATTTAGAGCCTATGTACTTCTATCTATCCATTCCATATAACCGGTGGTCTCATTAAATTCTTTTCTGGTGCTGAGTCTGAAGCTTGAAGATGTCGCCGATCCTTTTCTTATTGAGAAAAAAATATATATAACTTGATAAAGATATGACGGTTCATAATTGTACGAGATGTTCTATCATACATTCCCATAAAATTCTCCTTTTTCATGTTTTGGTCTTCTTTGAATCTTGAACCATATATTGTGCTCTTTTTTTTCTTTTTTTTTTTTTGAATAAGAAAGATCTGGTGATGACCCATTATTTTCAGGTTTTAAACTCCACAGGCAGGTACACATTGCCCTAGGTATTACAGGGAGACATGTTCTTTATAATAGTTTCTCTCAGTCGACCATCCGTGGTCTATCCTGTCATCACCATATCATGCTTTAACAGCCGAAACTGAAGCAAAGCCTAAGTGGAAGCAATGGGAATCGAACTCAGCTGGACAATAGGGAGGAGTCTAGCAATGACATCCACCCTTGCCGACCCAGTCACCACTGTAAGTTTACATATATTGTGCTCTTTGAGGCATCAAATGTACCCTTTTCTTTCTCTAAAATAATCATCTAAAATGCTATAAGGAAAGCCATATTTTTCAAAACCATCACTATTACCTAAAAATGTCACTTCCTAATCCCCATATTTATCAAATGAAGAAGCGACTTCAAAGTGACAGATTTTACATCACTTGCTTTTGGTAAATAATGAGAAAGTGTTCCTAATAGTGTAAAGTAAACGCTCCGTTACTTTCTTGCTTAACATAGAGTTTAACCAAACTTTAAAAATAATAATAATAATAATAATAAAAATTGAAGCCTTATTATCTTTCTTTTGCTGTCTAAAAAACTTGATAACACAAAAACTAATTTGCAATAAAAATCTAATCCTAACACTTCACACAACAAGTAGTCAAATTGTGTGTGTGTGTTTGTACGTATATGTATATTTACTATTATTATATTTGAGATCCCAGTTGGAGACATTCTTAATATGTTAAAAAAATTTAATATTCAATCAAATAACAATCATAATCATGATGAGAGATTCAAAACATTAAAGAAAGCTTAAAAGAATAAAGAATAACAAAAACTAATAATGATTACTTTATCTTTGCACTTGCCACGGCGACATGAACAGATTTCGCTGAATATAGCTAATCATTTATGAAAAATGAGATTGAGAAGTTGCTAAAATTTTTTTTTTCTTTTTTGGTTGGTACTTCAATACAAGGTGGACAAGATGAGGAAGGGGAAAAAAAAAACATCAAAGAAATAGATTTACTATGAAAGTCTATGTAATTTAGTTATCCTCCTTATCCTCTTCTGTTGTGGAATGGAATTACCAACTGGATTTGTTCCTGAGTACACTTCATGCAACTCTCTCTGATCAACAACCATATATATATATATATATATATATATATATATATAGAGAGAGAGAGAGAGAGAGAGAGAGAGTTAGAATATAAAACACAAAGAAGAACTATATATATGTCAAATATATATATATACATGCTTACCCTGTCTTGGAGATTGGTTACAGATTTAGCTCTAACTTTGCAAGTCTCAACATCTAGGATATATACAATTAAAGTAAGTATGAGATAGTATAAAAGACTGAAATATATATATGGACATATATGTGTGTGTGTATGTGTGTGTGTGTGTGTATATATATATATATATATAGAGAGAGAGAGAGAGAGAGAGTACCTTCAAGAACTGCTGCAGCCAAATTGAAGTGAGGAAAGAGAAGGATGAGTAGAAGGATTAAATGGATAATCTTGATTAGCAAAGGTTCATAGACTGTCATTAGTAAGTGTAAACTTTCAATTTTTGGTCAAAGAAGAAGAATTATGATGAGAGAGAGAGAGAGAGAGAGAGAGATAGGTTTTGGTTATATGGAAAGAAAGAGGGTTAAAAAGAAAAAAGGATCCAATAACGTGCTGTCTTCAATGGAAGAATAGTTGACAGGACATTGGAGAGTTTTCAACGACTTATGTATACAAAGTGTAACTCCATTTTTGCATTATTCAGCGGCCAAGGTACCATACGTGTGTATTATACAAAATGATGAAAATGTGGATGTCGACGTGGTTCGATGTTTTGATTTAAGGATAATGTCGATAGATATCTCGTAAAAAAATTATAAATTTAAATAATAACTTATAATTTTATTTAAACTTTACAAAATATTAAAACGATTATAATACTTAATCTGAACTAATTTGATTAAAAAAAATACATTTTTTAATCAAATATGAGAGTTATGATGCATAGTCCACTAGAAAATCACCTTTATTGATTATAATTTCAATATTATATCACATACTTATAATAAAAAACTCGATAACCAGGTTGACATTTTTATCCTTGAATGTAACAAAGCACATAAAAAAATAAGTGTCAAACATAATATGGTATATACAAACTTTAATTGTCTTTAATATTAAAAAGAGTTTTTAGCAAGTTGAAAAGGATTAGATAAGTTTTGATTTTGATCTATACATTTACAAAGTAAAAAATTATTCAAACCACAAATAATAGTTTTAAAAATTGTGATTTAAGTTTGCTATGCGTTGAAGAGTGTTGTAACATGTTATTGAGGAAAAAAAAATGTGCTACAAAATTTTAAGTTTTGCAAAAATAAAAATCTTCCCTGAGTTTTTTCGTACATTAGGTGGACATATCCAAAAATATCTTAGACATTAATACATATTTATGGATATTAAAGATATTTTTTTGACATCGTAGACATTTAAGGGACACCTTTTTATATCAAGACTTCAAAATCAAAAATTAAAATGTTAATTTCGACAACGGAGTTGTGGAAGGCATCATACTACACTGGAAGGCGCTAGATGATACAGTCAAATTTGACCGGTCGTAGTGGACGGCGTCTTATAAATTATATGATTTTTAGTCTTGATTTATGTCAATTCTGACTGATTAAAGTTAACAATTTTTTTTTTTTTTTGGCTTTACTATTTCATGATCTGCCCCCAACCAATTTCAAGGTTAAAAATAAAAAAAATAAATAAAAAATTCATCAGTATTATTATCATTTAAGTTCGTCACCTTTGTATATTCTAACAAATACGATATGATTTCAATTTTAACTTACACTCACAAACGCATATATACAAACAGGAGCTGACCTTCTACCCCAATGGGGAGGGAGGGCATATACTAATTTCTTTTTTAAAATAAAAAAACATGAAAATTATAAGCATGTTATCACTGCATTTTCGAAGAACTAACAAACGCAAATATATCAAAAGAACTAACAAGTTTTCATACTTTAAAAGCTCTTCATAGTAACTTCATAGTAAAGCTTTAATTGAGAACTGTGATAATTAATTTTGAGTGTAAAAAAAAAAATAACTAAATAACAAAATGTTTTAGGTTAAAATTTAAAATTAAAAAAAAAAAAAAGTAGGGGCTGCTGCCTCCCCCGCTCACCTAGCTTAGGTCCGCCGCCACTATGTGTTAATACTTATTTCTTAGGAAAAATATCATAAATTCCTCCGGAATTATGTCATCAGTGTTAATATGCTCCATAAATTATGAAATGTATATGTTGTACCCCTAAACTTTGATATGTGTGTCAAGTTATCTCTTCAATTAGATTCCGTTAATTTTTCTCTTTGCTTTTGTGTCAAAATGCCCTATGATCTTTGTTTTTGTGTGAAAAAAACCCTCTGATCTTTAATATTTGTATCAAACTGTCTCATTTATCTTATTTTATTTATCTATCGTCATACATTTTACTTATTTTAATTAAAATTTTAACCCTAATTTTAAATTTCCTAAACAAAATAACTACATAGCTTATGTTTATTATTTTATTGTCCTAATATTACAATTTTTAGTTTATTAATGATTGATAACATTGTAATAAATCTATATCTATAACTATCTTAAAAAAGAGAATTGCCAAAAAACAGTATTCACAAATTTGGTTAAGTTGTTTTATCTTTTTGTAATGTTTTTTTTTTTTTTTGCCTTTCCTTCCCAACCACCACCACCACGTAACAGGTCCTAAGCTCGTCATGTAATAATTTCAAATAAAAAATTAATATTTAAAAATAATAAAAAAAATTTAATCTTTTTTTTTATTTTTATTTTTTTATTTTTTGGTTTGTCTTGTTTGTCTAATCCGCACATGTGAAACGCGCGCAATAGAACTAATATTAATCAAAATTAGAGAAACTGCCCAAGTTGGGATCAAGGCATTATTGCTCTGAATTTCATAATCTCTTGACAAGCCTAAAACCCTTATTATTTGGTCAAGGTGATAATTTACAAAAAAATGGAAGTTGAGCAGCATCAAAGAAAATTTACAACGTGCATGATGAAAAATTCATGAAACCGAAGAAAGGATAATTTGGCTTGCCATCATTGACTCAAACGGACTGAAGAAGATTTATAACCGATTGTCTGTCGGGCATGCTAGGAATCGCTCCCTTCACTTGAACACATAGAGAAGCCGCCGCGGCTGTCGAAAGAAAGTTTTAGAACAAAATCGCTGAAAAAAGAAATTATCATTTGTGAAAAGGAAACATGATCACATATGGATACCTGCAAATCTCAAGCATTCCTTTTTCGACTTTCCCTCCACAAGAGCCACCGCAAAAGACGCTGTAAAAGTATCGCCAGCTCCAGTGGTGTCAAGGACTTTCTCCGCCGGTATGATTGGTTGTTTGATTGGTTCTTCCCCTTCTACAAAAAGAGCAGCCCCTTTGGAACCAAGTTTCACCAAGACTTGCTTAACACCCTGAAGACACGATAAAATTGTCGTAACACTAGAGCTCGAGTCTCCGGACACAAAAATGCAATCGGATTGGTTCTATGTCCAATTTCAGTTATTCCAACAAATTTTATATTCATATTAAGAAAAAGAAAGACTATATTACTAAACCAGTTTTCTAGTAAAACCTTTGCAAATAGGAGAGGTAAGTTTGCAATAAGAGAAAAACGTGTTTCTTCTTGCTTATAAACCCAAGTTTGAACTAGCCACATGAATTTAAATATTTCTATTATCGAAAACAAAGCCATCTCACAAAAAGAGAGACATCAGAGAAATGAAGCAGTGTTAATAGTGACAGAAATATATACATACACATGTGTGTATACAATTGTTCCAAAAAATTGAGTACTTCTCAGTTCTCCTCTGCTTGTGCTTTCCTAGGCAAAAGGCCAAAGACAATTGACGACAAGCATGAAACTAATAAAGAAAAATCTAAAAATCATGCACAAACATGCCGATAGAACAACTACTATGTGCCCTAGGCTACCAAAAAAATTTATAACCACGATCACGTAGAGGGAAAAATCTTTAATCATCAAAACTTACCATTTCGTAGCATTTTGCAACAGCTTGACTAACTTGTTCGAAAGTTTCAGTTGGCATTCCTGTAATGCGAACTAGTTCACTTTCATTTGGGCTGAAAATATCAACTAAATTCAACAGTTCTTGTGGGATTGGAGTATCCACTCCGCCAGCATCCAAGATAACAGGTACTCCGGCGTTTCTTGCAGCCTAGAGAAAGAAAAGCATATCTTGTAATGGAAGAGAATGGATACACGAAATGGAGGCAATGAGCATGCAATTATGCTAGTTGCGTTGAATACAAAAAGAGAAGAGTAACATGCCTTACAGTTCCAAAAGAAAGCAAGAAATAGGGCGGTCTTAAAATACATTGAACATTGAAATCCATAAAACTGACATAGCCCATTGCATTATACAATAGAAATGCAAATCAGGGTAACAAAGAGATAAAAAGTTCCTGCCTGTCGGGAAACAATGAACCACATGGGGTAAAAGGTAATGAAAACATAAAGAGTGGCAGACATATGACTAACGGAAACCGACTACAGTATGCTAAATTATAACTAAAGTAACATTCATCAATATAAATAAGCACCCTCATAGAAATTTCATTCACTGATCATAAAAGATTGCATACCAAGCAAAATGCAAAATCCAAAGAGAGGTTGACCGTTTCCTTAACAAAATTTTAAACAAGGGAAAAAACAATGCATAACAGACAAAGTGGAGAAAGACTTTTATCCACTTAAGAAATATGCACATTCATCCCAAAAGCCTCGTCTAAGTAGATCAAGGAATATACGAAATAGATAAAAACTAAAAAGCAAATAAAAACTAAGAATTAGAAACATTAGCAAACATCTCGATTGTAACCCCATAGTTTGTTCAGTAAACAAGGCTTCCTACCCCAACTAAAAAATAGATATTAAAAGTAGAAATTTATACAAGTCCTACAACCAAATTCCTACAAGCTCTAACTTCTAAAAAACTAGGGGAAAATTGAAGCTGCTTCGAAGGCTTAATTGAAAATAAAAATATAATTCAATAAATGTTGAACACATGGAAAAACCAAAAAAGGGTGTGTGTATGTGGGTGCGAGGGGATCGTATAAAATAAAAATAAATAAATAAATACCAACAATTATTTTGGGATCCAATTTCTCAACACACACAAGGTAAATTCTATCAATCATTTAAGAATTTATTCACTTTCATACAATTTTAGACATATGGTCCTGTTATTTATCCCATAATTAAAGTGACAAAGAAAAATACCTAGAATTATTTTAAATTAATGATTCCTTTATCCTTGCCATGCCTACCACACACTGACCAACAAACAATAGACACATCAAAATACATAAGCCACGGATAAAGTAGTAACGAGCCCTCTCACCTAGATCAGAAAAAGTTGTAGCTTTCTAAACCAGAATAAAAACTCATAAATGACAATTGTTCACCCAAAACACGAAGGCAAATATCAGGCAGTCAAGAAAGTGAAAATGGAAAATTAAGAGGAAGTTCCGGTCATTACGACATTATTAAAGCATACTCATTATCTACCCTTTACAGAAAACCAACTATTATGATGAAAGGACCTAAATGGGAATCAATTAGCTAACGCGTTATCCTTTTTGCATAAAGAAAGATAGAGTCAATGAGTCCATGAGTCCATGAGTCATGAAAAAAGATAATGAAAAACTACACAAATCAAAGTCAATGAGTCTAAGACCATGCAAAGTTAATATGAAAAAAAAAAAAAAAAAAAAAAAGCCCGGAGAAGGACCATACTTTATAAGGTACAATCATCTATTCTTCCTACAAAATTACAACACTTAAAAAAAATTAAAAAGGAAAGAGTTAAAAGAGCAAGAAACAAATTGCTAAGTGCTAGCTAACAAAATTTTAATGTTTTCTAGACTTATTATTTAGAGACCAAACTTTGAACTTGTTAATCAAATACCAACAAAATCATTTAAAAAAAAAAAAAAAAAACACACACACACACACACACACACAAAACAGGCATCCAGGGGCATGTCATGATAATGCCAGATAACTAAAAATTGTCTTAGAAAATAACTAACGCCCCGTTTGCCACCCCGTTTTAAACCCACTTTGCAAGCCTTTTTCTATGATGTTTTCCCTAATTAAAATTCGAATTTACGGTTTGAATCGTGGGTTCGCATCTATGATCCAAAACAAGGCCTAAAATATGTATTAAAAAAAAAAGGGACAAAAATCCCTGACCTTGGCAACTTGAATGTTGACGGAATCAGGGATCTCCCTCTGAAGCAAAACAATCCCAGCACTTCCCAGCAGCTCCAAATCCTGATCAGGCAAACTCTCCGGCCAACAACTCATGTTGGCCCCACCAACTATGATGATCGAGTTCTGCCCATCCGACTGCAGCATCACCACCGCATGCCCGGTCGGCACATTCCCCAACACACTCAAGTGATCCACACAAACCCCGCCGCTCTCCAGCGCCTCCGCGATCAGCTTCCCATGCGCGTCGCCACCGACCTGGCCCACAAAGTACGTCGGGTACGACAGCCTGCCGCCGCAGGCAGCCTGGTTGGCGCCCTTGCCGCCGGCGAGGGTCTGGCCGGTCTTCGCCGAGACGGTCTCGCCCTCCAGCGGAAGCCGCTCGATCTCCACGTAGATGTCGGCGTTGGCCGATCCGACGACCACCAACGGCGGAGAGCTTTGTGGGTTTGCGGCGGAGCAGAGAAGGGAAGTGGTGGTCGTTCGGGTTTGTGGGTAGGTTCCGGTTTTAGGGAAGTGGAGGGTAGAGGCTGAGAAGAGGGGTTTGGTTTGAGGGGGCTTTGGTTTTGGGCACCATGATTGGTTTGAGGGTGAAAAGGACAGTGCCTTCATTTGGGATTTTCTATTTTATGTTTGGATTGTGGGAAAATTTTGGTGTGTCGAGAGAAATGAAGTTCACTTGAAATCTGACTAGTTGACCTAAAGTGAGATGCTGCGTTAGTGGTTAGTCAGACACATCATCACTATGTCGAATTACAATCAAAGTTTCAAATTATAAACATTAATAAAGATATAAACAGCTTAAATAAGCGCCCGTTTGAATATTAAGTTATTTAGATTTTTTTAAAAAATTGAATTGTGTATTAAAAACATTGAACTTAAATTATCTGAATTATATTTAAGTTGAATCTCTATTTATTCAAATTGCTGATTTAT
Source organism: Ficus carica (assembly GCA_009761775.1). NCBI lineage: Eukaryota > Viridiplantae > Streptophyta > Magnoliopsida > Rosales > Moraceae > Ficus > Ficus carica. Next base: position 4,672,555 of record CM019742.1, on the reverse strand, counting down.
TTTTTATTAAATTATGTTTTTTTTTTTTTTTCAGGGTTCGTTCCTAGTACAATCAAAAGTTCAATTTTGAATGTCACCAAGATTTTGAGTGTCTGTTTGAATTTGGGTTGAGTTTTAATTTGTCAAATGTTGCATTTAAATTGAATAGATGAGCTTAAATGTATAATTGGAATTATGTATTTAAATTAAATTAGTGTTTGGATAATTTGTTTTAAAGATCGTTAAATTTTAAAATATTTAACACCCTATAAAAAAATCCCTCAAGTAGAGATATCACGCGCATCAACCTTAAAAATAAGGTCGCCGTGGGGTTGAAAGGGGAGCAGGAAGCCCCCCTCCCAGGGGATTGGAGACAATCTGATAGATCCCTCGAAAGGTTTACGATATTTGTGAGTTATTTCATTGAGGGTGTTTTAAATATTTTACTTGTAATTTTGATTGTCTAATTTTATTCTCTACAATAAGGGCTCTTTTATTAGGGATATTATGATATGCTAGATAAAGAAAAAAACGCAAAGAGTGTAAGAATGTGAATTTCTCTTGCAAAATTTATAAATATTATAGTAAATTACTATAATAACTAAAACACGTGATTTCATGTTAAAACGAATCTATATAAAAATTTACGTATTATATAATTGTTTATTTTCTTATGTAATTTTATTGCTCTCAATGATATGGAATTAGATTTTTAAGATATTTAAAATAAATAACAAATTTACATGATAAATACCTAATTGACTAAATTAAAAAAAAAAACCACCTAAATGATTAGATAAATGGTAATTTTATTTTTAACGAACAAATTATTGATATAATAAAAATTTATTATTTATTATTATTTATTATAAATATTTTAAAAATATTATTTAGTTTAAATATTTACTACAAAACTACTACTTTTTCCTAAAAAAAAAAAAAAAGACTACGTACACGTTTAGATCGTCAAATCCCATCAACGTGGCAATAACGCAACCTCTATCTCCATCACCACAACCACCGCCACGTGTAATTCAAGATAATCAACTATTTCCAACCTCAGCTTCTTTAAAGTCCAGCAACCAATCGAAACTCATCATCGAACTCCTGCCACAACAAAAATCTCAATCCGACGGTTACAACTTTCAGGACCACAGTAATCAAATCTTCAGGCAAAGCAGAGCAAAATTCCCCTACCAAGAATTTTCCATCATTGAAGTTAGAGGAAGATTTCTTGTTCTAAAAGAATCTAAGAAATGGCTTCTCGGAGCTTAAGCTTACTACAAACGACATCTCCGTACATTTCCTCAAGAACCCACCTCGATTTCGGCTCCAAATCCCAGGTTGTCGTTTTGGGTTCACGAGGAATACCAAAACCCAGAAAGCTTTGCTTCTCAGTTCGCTCAATGGGCTCCTCTCCTTCTTCTTCGAAACCTGAGAGTAGTACTACTCAAGGTATTTCTTTTGTGCCCATTCTCCTTAAAATTCTCAAAAGAGTTTTTGTATTTGGATTTCTTTTTCTTTTTGTCTTTCTTATTTGTTTATTAGATTTGACCATTTTGTTTATTTTGTATTGAGAAATGATTTGTTGTTTGATATGGAGAAGAGGCAGGTTCAGTGGACTATAAATCGATAAGTGAAGAAGAATGGAAGAAGAGGCTCACTGGGGAACAGTTCTACATCACTCGTCAAAAGGGAACAGAAAGGGCATTCACTGGGTAATTATTTTCTGCAAAATCTCTTGAATTTGATTATTTTTCTTGTGAGAAAAGGAAAAATTAGATAATTGGAACTTTTTTAACGCCTTAAAAAATGTTGTCTTTTTTAGGTGATCATTAGAATATTGATTGAGCCATCCGGTTAATCAGTAATCAACCAGTGACCGGTCATGCAAACACATAATACTTCGGCCTTTATAAGGAAAAAAAAAAAAAAAAAGCAAAGGGGCAATTTACCTATTCATTACTTGTGAAAAAAGAAAAGTTTGGCTGACCAAAAAAAGAACTGGTGGGGAGAGGTACAAATATAAGTTAAAATACGTGATATACTATTTGAAATGTTCATTTTGCACTTCAATTCAGGCTCTTAGTTTTAAGGAACTTTTGCTTTTGGGGTAATTGGTGCAAAATGGTCATCAAACTCTTTAATAAACGACCACTTGGTTCTCGATCTTTTAATTTTGGATCATTTGAGTCGCTGAACTCTTAATTTAGTGGTGGACATCTCGTCAAATTTAGATTAGCCATCTAATTTTGGGCATGGGAGGCTGATTGAGTTTTTGTTGGCCCAAGCATTTCTGTGCTGTCTATTTGCCCACAAAGGAATCATGTGTACGTGACTTTTGTGGCTATAAATCTAGGACTGAACTCTGAAAGTTAAAAAACCAACGAGATTAATTTTCCAATCAGCTAGAAATTTTTATTTTTATTTTTTCTATTTTTAAATGTAGGTTTGATTTTAGTTGATCTCATAAGTTTATATTATCCCTCTGCCGATTTAAGTTTCTCTACTAGATCCTTGCAACTTCGAATGATTTTCTGGTCTGTTCGCATTCATTTAGCACTTGTTGAAAAGTTTATTAACGGATTCTCCTGCCTGTAAAATTGCTTGCAAAACATGATTCTGAACAAACTTGCAGCACTATTCCAGCATGCGATTACTGATCATCGAGACAATAATCAGGGGATTTAGTTAACTAAGCCATGGACAACATTCGTAGTGCATTTTTAATTAGGGAATGACATTTATTTTCAGGTTTAGGAATATGGTCATTATCATAATTAATTGTATTATTGTATCGTATGTGACAAAAAGAGAAGAAAAAACCAGAGAAAAGAAAACTACCAAGAGAAAAGAAAAGGAACTTTTAATGAGTTGCTAAAGGCTAAGTGGACTCAAAAAGCTCTGTAGGCTTCACACAAGCAAAAAACATAACTCAACATATATATATATGTGTGTGTGTGTGTGTGTGTGTATGCATATTCTAATCTAGTTAATTCTTATACTTTTTCAGGGAGTATTGGAACACCAAAAAACCTGGAACTTACCATTGCATATGTTGTGATACACCTCTATTTGAGTAAGCATTCATTTCTACTTGGGCTGTTCACTTTATCACCAAAGTCTTGTTTTTACAAGATTTTTTTTTTTTTTTTTGGTTTTATGGTAGGACTGATTAGTGTGTACTTAATCCTGCAGATCATCTACTAAATTCGACAGCGGAACCGGTTGGCCATCATACTACCAGCCAATAAGAAACAATGTGAAGTCAAAGTCGGACTTGTCGATCATTTTCATGCCTCGCGAGGAAGTTCTTTGTGCTGCTTGTGATGCTCATCTCGGCCATGTCTTTGACGATGGACCACCACCCACAGGGAAGCGTTATTGTATCAACAGGTTTTTTCTCTGTCACATTTTCTCCATCATCGTAGTTTCATTATTCAAGTGCCTGTTTGATGTTTTTTGTATAACTATCTTTGCAGTGCCTCTCTGAAACTAAAACCGAAGTAGAAGACGGGCTTGAAAGCGGTCTTTGCGAGCAGAATTTGGAAATCTGGTTAAGATTATTGGATGAATCTCTTGGGACATCTCTGATTCTCCTGCTCTTTATGGTTTATTTTGCCTCTGAAAGGACTGTGTAATTAATGATTAATAATTCTATATGCTTAAATCCTGTAGATTGTGTACAAACTATATGGAAGGAAATTTGTTCTCTGTTTAAGAGAATCATTTCCCTACATTTTAAATGGACATTTGGGAAACAACATTTGAAATTGTTTAAAATGTTGCAACATGTTGTCATTTGCAACTTTTAGGCAAAATTCTAATTGTTCGAGGAGCACATTTTGGCCATTTGAATATTTTTGTATTGTGTTAAATGTTTTTATTTAAATGTTTCCTTCCTAATGTTTCTCCAAAATAGAGTCTTCTGTTTTTCATTCGTTAGTTCGTCTCTTCAAACAATCTCTTGTAACAAGTACACGATATTTTCTATTCAAATTTTAATAGCCGTCACCGATTTAAGGGTACTTTATAAAACTTTGTTAAACTTAAGTAGCAATTTTGTCATGAACTTTTTATAATTATGTATTCTCGAGGAGAGGCTTTCAATATGATGTTGTAAATGGTTGTTGGTGTGTTCAAATAAGCAAAATAAAGTGTATAAATAGAATTCTATTTCTTAGGGATGACATTTTTATCTATGGATATGGATACCCGCAGGTACCTGCTTCTAATGAGACTGGTATGCGGGATAATATATGGGTGTGGGGGCGGATATGGGGGTTAATATTAATCACCCGTACAGGTGCGGAGCGGGGGTGGGGGAAGCTTCCCATACCCGCATATATTCCCTTATAATAGAAGAATAATAATAAAGTTATTGTTTTAATATTTTAGTTTACTTTATGAATTTAGTTTTATGGATTTTTTAAGTTTGTATTTGTTTTTAGTATATCAATTTCATTTTCAATTATGACTATGTTGTTAGAATTTATGAAAACTTTAATAGAAGTTATTTTAATTTTTTTTTATTAATTCTTAATAGATAAATAGGTAAGGTATAACTATAACACCCCCAGCATGTATTATCCGCCCCTGTACCCATATTAAATTAGATGGGCATGGGGGTAAAAAGGGAGATGGGTATAGGGGTGAGGAAGGTATACCTGTACCCGTCATGTCCCATCGTCATCCCTATTATTTATACACCTTTCGACAGTGTAAGTTTTTAAACATTATATTTAATCAAAATTTTATTAAAATGAAAAAATATGTAAAACTGACAGAATCTGATTGAAATATGCAGTTTAAAACCATCGGAATAAAAATTAAAAAAAAAAAAGAAAAAAGAAAAAATAATTGGGCCAACTCTCTAACTGAGGTTAATTGGGGTGAAGGCCCTTAGTACTCCTAGATTTCAGGCCCATATTGTGGCACCGCGCAATAGCGCTTTGCGTATCCAAGCGGTTGTATTCACTACAAACGCACTTAAATTACCATTCGAAACACCAATAACATATAGCCACGTCACTATAGCTATTCACAAAATAGTCGATTATACTCTCAGATGGTCGCCAACAATTGGACAATTCCAACTCTTCTATCAATTGCGCGAAGCACTCGATAAGCACCCCAATTCGAAGCACAAGCGGAGCAGCCCACCAAACGTCAGTTAAGAACGGTGTCACTGAAGAACTACTTTTCCTCTCTCTCTCTCTCTCTCTGAGCCTCAAAAAACTTTTTTAGAGAGAGCAAGAGAGAACAAAAGAAGCGACCTTTGTTTTCGTTTTGTTTTGTTGATCAATATAGAGAGAGAATCCATGGCTGACGAAGCTTTAGAGAGAGAAAATTACTCGCTGCTGAAGGACCTGAGAGTCGAAATTGAAGAAAAAGAAGAGACTTTCTCTCTCTGCTTTTGGCTTTACCTTCTCAACTCCACTACATTGCCCGTTACAATCATTCAAAAGGTCCATCAGACTGTAACCTTCCCCTCCCCCCCCTCTCCTCATATATTTGGTTTGTAGTTGTTTTTTGGGTGTTTTAACGAATACCCATTTCTCCTTTTTGTCTGTTTGATGGATTTTGTAAGAGTGTGCATTTTAAACTTATGGAATTGATATGCATTTGCTCCTTTATTGTAAAAATAAAAGTTGGAGAAGAATTTAAAATCATGTTTTTGGTGTGCTCTCTGAGTTTTTCTTGTCATTTTTTTAATAAAAATCTTGAACTTGATATTAAGCTGAAGTATTGTTATGTGTAATATGTAATCTGTTGAAGTATTTCAGCACTCCTAATGATGTTTGGAGCCTATGGTTTAGAAGTTTAAATTTACCCGGATTTTTGTAAAGTCGGATTAAGCAAAGTTGTGCAAGATTCAAGTAAAAAAGTTAGTAAGAGAGTGTGTACAATAGTTGGTATTGATAATTGTCTTCAAAGGTGAAATCTGATTGGTGCAATGAGAAATCATTTTCAGTGAAGATATTGTTTTTTGTGATGAAATGTCATTGTTTTGGTGCAATGAGAAGCTATTTTAGAGATGTTGTGTATTTTTGGATATCTTATTTGATCTCCATTTCTGGTCTTACAATGCATTTGAAAACATTTTGTCAATATGCAGGTAGACCCAGATTTCACAGGCAACAATTCTCCTTTTCTTGCTATAAATACAACGAAAGTGATGCTTTTCCCATTACTTCCCTTGCAAAAAGAAGATCCGGACTTTGAAGTTCCACATGCATCTGTGGAGATGGACATTCCTCGGGAAAAATGGGTTCATTTTGGTTGTGAGGTATGTCTTGCTGATAAGTTGGAGAATTAGTTGATCGGTTACTAGTTTGCTTACGAGTTCCAAAAACGTTTTCCTTGAGGGGAGTCTATGGTATTGGAAATGATCTTATTAGGGTGTTAAAAGAGCATCTCCGATGCAATGCTATACTTGTTTTCAAATTTAGCACTGAATAAAGCTTATGCCAAAATTTGGCATTTGTTTGGTTATTGGTTGAAATATTAAGAGTCTACTGAAGAGTCGATCTTGTGCACTTGCACTTGATTCCGAAGCTTAAACAATTTTTATGGATTGCGGCTGATGCAGTCCTAGAAGAAAATATGATAGTTTTTATTTTGGTTATAGGATATCCTTTTTCTGCCTCAAACATTCATTTTTTTTCCTTTAAAGGAAAAAAAAAAATGCTAGAGTTCACGGAAGCAAATGTACTTTGCATATGGTACACAATACACATCTTTGTACCTAATAGTAGTTTTTTAAAGTAAATCCACTATGTATAGAAAATAACCCACTGAAACCATACGATGATTATGTTGCTATTAGCATTTTTTTTCCTCTCTAAGCTATTAGCGTTGGTTTAATTTTTTGGTTCTCTCTTCGAATTTTGAGATGTGTACTGTTGGTGTGTCGACTTTAGGTTTCAACAGATTTTGTGCGGCTGCACATTGACAGAGAGATTGTTGGAGAGAAGCCTTTGTCTTCTGTACTTGAAACGGGTTGTGGTCTAAGTGGTTTTGGGAAGATCACTTTGGTTAGTGGAGCTGGTGCCGACAGCAGGGATCAGGGGTACATTTACAATCTGAAAACTTTGCCTAAAACTTTGTCTATTAAGGATCACTATGCTAAGGTGTGTAGCAGAGCACGTTGATTTCTTTTTTTAAATTTCTTTTATACTGCAATCGTTCACACCAAAATAGTTTACTCAATCTCGCTCATAATTAGATTCTTTTCCTGACACAGGATCCACCTGTACAACTATCTATTGATAAATCCTCTGCCTCTGAGATTGAAGAAAGCGAAGGTGGTGTGTGGAGTATTGTTGGTGGCAAGGTCAGAGTGAATGTTTTTATGTTCTCTTTTTTTTTTTGTTTTTAAACCCTAAACCCTACACCTTAGTTGGTTATGACCAGGTCCGAATAGAAGTTAGTATAAGAAGTAATTTGTTTATTTAAGTTTAGATAGTATGATCGTTATATTCACTTTTAGGAAACAAATATCAGCAATATCTCAGCCTTTTAATCTAGTAGTTTTTTTTTTATGTTCGTTTTATGATAGTTGTTTAATTTCTTCTACCATTTCTTGATATTACATGATCGATAGTTAGCATTTGATGATAAATATATGCTCTTTTCCTTAACAAATACCATGGCATAATCTAATAAATATCGTTGATGTGTCGTACAAGGTACTTTTTGATCTAACCTTATTAATTTTAGGTTTCTTCTAAAGTATCTTGCTGTTTATCATATCACAGGCATCTTGCCGCAGGAATTTTTCTTTGGATGTTGTTTTCACTGATGGCTCTGGCCAGCCTGTAAGAGGGGAACTGGAGGTTTTCATCTAACTCTTTGCTTCATGGTATTGTTCATTATAAGTTCTATTCAGACTTTTGGCCAATGACGTCGTCTACTCATTTCTCATTTTTACAGGTTGTTGCTTCACTTGTGTATCTTGAAATGGGAATGACTGTTGAGAGAACGAGTGATGGGGAAGCTCCTCTTTTGATTAGCTATGATGGAATTGAATTTGCTTCATCTGATCGGCCGACTCAATTGTTGCATGGTCGGGCATCTTTTAAGCTCAAGATATCTCAGGTGCTATGATTAGCCTGTTGCTTGGTTTGCCTTTTTTTAAGTTATATGGTCAACTTCTGTATCTGATAAACTATCAACTGTAATTTCAAACACGGATTCTTTCATAATAAAAATGTTTTACAAGACAATAACCAAGAATTTTTTTTTTTTTTGTTTGTTTTCAAAAAACGTATTACATGACAATAGCCAGTAAATTAATTATTTGAACTAGATCTCTATAACTCTAAGCAGTAAACAATCTTTGTCTATGCTAAAAATTCATTTACAGTTTTTATGCGGTTTCACAAGTCTTTCTGGTTGGCTAGATCATCTTACTGTCTTGAGTTACCATATTAAGTTTCAGAAATCTTATAGATGTACCTTAAATTTGTCAATTATCTGTAGTTTCCTTCACGCCGTCTTTCTTTATTGGGGTTCTCACTTATTGATTGATCCATTGTAATGGGATAAATTGCGAAAGTCTGCATCAGGATTCCCTTATGTTTGCCCGCAATTCTAATGTTTAAAATAAATATATACCGAACAGGTTTGAGGGGGATTCACCTACCATTATTTCTTTACTAGTTTAACCTGTAATTGACGACATAACTTGAATTGTTGAGTTCTTTAACTTATACTATTGATCTTTCGTTGCGAAAGTGAAGTGTTTGGTTGAGGCTTCTTGCTTTATTATAGGTGCTGTGGTTGGAGAGAAACTATGAAATTGCAAGGAATAATTTGAAGAGCTTGAAAAATAAGAGTCCTTTCTTTAAGAGGGAGTTTTGTTCTGGGCTTTTGGCGTCTTCTACAAAGAAATAGAATGATTATCCTTTCTTTTTTTTTTTTGTCTCTCCATTTATTAATGCGAATTTCGTAGCTTTTTCCGGTCCTGTGCTTTTTTCCTTTTGTTAATGTGTTAACGAAGTATTGGAGGATACAGGAAATGACTTCCAACTTTGTGGAATGTTGTTACATTTATATGTTAACTATTTTCAGTATTGTGGGAATTAATTGGCCAACGGTTTGACTGATTTCTTTTCCTTTCCCTTTTCAGCTTTCTTCCAAATGTCAAAATAAGCTTTTTCGCATTAAGTTTCACTTGCCGATGATGGAAACGTATCCTTTCTTTGTGGCATTTTCCCCTCCAATTCGCAGTATTTCACGGAACCGAAATACTCGGATATCATCTGTAATTTGGAAAAGGCCAACGTCTGCCCTCCATCCAATATCTCATTCTTCTGAATTGGATGAAGATATGTTGGAAGTTCAACAAAACTCTTTACATGAAATAAAACCCAATCCATCATCAAAGCGTTTAAGGTTGGGACAGGACAAAATTTCCACGAACTTCAAGGCTGATCGTGCGTTGGAGCCACTTGATGAGGAGTGCAATTCTCATGCCTGGACTGAAAATAAGGTATTTGTCTTTTCTTTCTCGCAGTTATAGTTTTATTTAGATTTTTTTTTAAATTTTTTTTTATCTACTAAACAATCAGCAAATACTAATATGACTATTACGAACCCATTTGTGGTTTAAAATAGTGATCTGTCTGCCCTTTCTATGTTGCAATTATGATAATGGAAAGCCCTAGATAAGTTCCATTGTTACATTAGTTTGTGAAAGCGGGAATTGTTAAGTTGTGGAGCCTAATTAATGCTCTACACAAAGATAGTACACAGTTGATAGTAGTTTCATTTATGGTGCATTTTCTAATCAGTAATTCAATTCGGGAAAGTAAATTTAGTTCCCGATTTTAAATTCTGATGTTTACCTTTGGATTTGGGAATTTAATGATGCAGGTCCCACCAAAAAATAAGGAATTTAGTTCCTTGATAAGGGGGAACTTATCTCCCACCTACTAACCTACGGAATTAAATTCCTTAAAATAAAAAATAGGAACTAACCTACCTCTGCACCTAATCTACCCTTATCTTAATTTATTATTATTTTTTTTTCATATAAGGGTATTTTTATAACTAAAGTAATTCTATTCCCAACCCTTCTAAATTCTTACCAAAGTAAACAGTAGTATAGGAATTTAATTTCTCGTGAAACTCGATTCCTTGATATATTAGTAAACACTTTAATAGATTTCTGCAATTATAATTCTATGGAATTTAATTCCTTTTTTCATGGAACTTATTTCCTGTTCTTCCCATTCCTGATTAGTAAACATGTTCGTAGGGTAGTTTGAGGATTTCACATTTTTAGTTTTAGTTGCCCTAGTTTTTTTTTTTTTATAAATAGGAGGCGGCTGCCATTAGGATTGATTATGGGAGAGGTTAAAGGTAAAAAAAAAAAAAAAAAGAGAAGCACAGTTTGAGGGCGTGCGAGATTCTTCTATGAACTTCTTGATCATCATAGTGGTTGCCACAGCGGCTGAAACAGGACAGTCTCATATTGAGGTGAACTTATAACGTAAAGTATAAATCTTGCATGTTCGTGATTGTTTATTTCTTCTGCATTTTTATTACTCTTGGTGATATAGAATTAGGGTGTCTAATTCTTAACAGGAAGTGGCAGAATGGTCTTTGAATGTATCCCCACCCACCTCCCTCCCTCAAAAATTTTGTTCTCTTTATCATTGTGTTTGTTTAAATGTACCCCCACCCACCTCCCTCCCTCAAAAATTTTGTTCTCTTTATCATTGTGTTTATTTAAATGTTAAGTATTTCTAACAGATTTGCTCTCAAAATACTTGTCCAATAAAGGTCTCATTTCATTGATTCTTGTTTTACAATTTATGAATATGTTACAATTTGTGTTTCTTAAGCTATCTTTTTCCCCCCTTGCTGAGAGAGAGAAGAACGTAATGACCTGATCTCCACTTCTGGGTCTGGAAAATATTTATGTGATGATGTCATCAATCTGAAAAATCATGATTTATTTTAACTCTAATTTATGTGGTTATACCTAATTGCAGATCCATTTGTTTTATTAGGTTGATAAGGAATTTATGAAAAGTTCAACTATGGGGCCTGAGAACTCTGAAGAGGACAACTCCTCAACTGACTCGGAGAGTATTGAAGCAAGAAATTCGGCTCCAAAGGGCACTTCAAGTACCAGAAATCAAATATCGGATTTAACTGTATTTAAGTACTCGCTGGCAAACATAAGTGAGAGGTCTCTTCTGCTCAAGGAGATTGCTAACTCGGCTTCTAATGAAGAGATTTTGGATTTTGCATATCAGGTCTCCCTGTATTCAGGCTGTTCACACCACAGGTAATTTTGAAGGGTGTCTCTCAGGACCAAGTGGTCACCGACCCCTTCTTGTGCATGCATTTTGTCCATTTGCTGCTATCATGGCGATTCTTGGGATCCCCCCCCTTAGTTGCTTGCAATTTCCCATCCTTTTGTTACGGTTTAATCCTTTTTAATCTTTTTTTATTTACTTTTTTTCCTCAGGAACCAAATAGTGATGGCAAAAAGATTAGTAGAGGAAGGAACAAAGGCTTGGAATTCAATCTCACAAAACAACAACACGGTTCAGTGGAAGAGCATGGAATGTGAGATTGAAGAACAATTTATGAAAATTTCTCGTTGCAGTTCTAGATCTCTGACACAGCAGGTCTTCCCTCTCTCTCTCCAAAACATGCATCTCTTCTGCTCCACATTTATATAGAGATGTAGATGAATAAAAACTTTTTGACATACCCAAGGTTAGTGGGGAGAAGAAGATTTGAAGTAAAAGTTGAAGCGCTTTTAGTTGTTACACTAATCCATAGTAAATCGCTATCATGCTCTCCTTTTCTTCATGCTTCGATGATATTCCAATCTTACTTCATCTAATCTGATGGTTTCAGTTTGTAATTGTCTTTAATCACAATGTGTGATCAAGACAAATTGGCGTCTCTTCCGAGCGCAAAATATATTTTTGGCCATATTGCCATGATGCTTCTATCTTTGTCTTTTCACTATAAACTTATTGGTGGGAATTAACCTTTATAGTTTTTCACTATTTTGAGCCCATGTTTTACTTTTGTATCACTTCAGGACTTTGAGCTTCTGAGGAGAATCGCCGGCTGCCAAGAATACGTGGCACAAGAGAACTTTGAGCAGATGTGGTGTTGGTTATACCCTGTAGCTTATACATTATCAAGAGAGTGGATAAATGCAATGTGGAGTTCTACATCACCAAGATGGATAGAAGGATTTATCACAAAGGAAGAAGCGGAATCTGCCCTTCGAGGTCCACGGGGTCTTCAAGAGCCTGGGACATTTATTCTCCGGTTCCCGACTTCAAGGAGCTGGCCCCACCCTGATGCTGGTAACTTAGTTGTGACATATGTTGGAAGCGACTACACACTTCACCACAAGCTACTTTCTCTTGATCATGCATATAGGTACGTCTTTCATCATCTCTTTCCATGTTATTTGCTAAATAAGCGTCTTTTTCAGTGCAAATTTAAATTTCTCGTGCCAAAGTTCATTTCCTAATATGTTTATTCAGAGTTTCTGATTAACAAGACTGACGATAGTTTTCCTGCTTTTTTTTTTTTGCGTTTTGTAGTTCCTTAGAAAACCAAAAGGACGCAAAACCACTGCAAGACATGCTTCTTGAAGAGCCTGAACTCTCGAGATTGGGAAGGCAAGATAACTCGTACTTTATTCAACTTATTTCCTATTTTGTACCGACCTTCCTTTTATTGTATATACCAACATAATTCGCTTAACAATTCACTTTACTGGAAAATTTGCAGGATAATAAGAAGCCGCTAAGGGTAGAGTTGAAACAAATCTTTCTGCACTTTGCAGATCAATTTTGCGGGTTTCTGGTTTGTTTACTCATCTTCGAGTTCGTTAATATGTATATAAGAGTAGAGGTGCGTTTAGGTTTGTCTTTGTTTAGAACGAGAACCCTGTTGATATTCTTCTTTATGACTAATTGGAATATTATAATCTCATGAACTCTCTTAAATTTTGTAGTTCTTTCCAATTGCCATTTAAAAAAAATAAAAAGATTTGTGACGTTTTTCAAACTAAGAATTAGACAGATTGAAGACGGGTGATGTAAGTTTTCATGCACAAATTCGATAGACCGGATTGCGTCTCATTTTCCTTCCCTATCTTTAGACCGAATTTATTTTTTGGTGTTTCATTGAGTCACCAAGACCAACTTTGCACGGAACATACAGTGATAATTATGCACGAGTATCCTGTCACGAAATTATTGCACTCTTTTTTTTTCAAGAGGATCGTGTGTATCGAGAAAATCCCAGGACATAGTGTAGCTCTTGTGAACTATGTGAATTTCTCTCGAAACGGGTTACCCCATGTACCCTATTATTGTGGTAGTCTTAGCTTAACCCCACGATTTCTTGCATAAGGCACGAGTAGGTTTATAACGACTGTGTCGTGATCACTAGACTATTACACTCGATATACAAGGACGTTTGGTTGGATAGTTTTATCATTAGACTGTTCTTATGCTTGTCGAAATTAAGTAGCATTACACAGAAGGTATAGACAAGGTCGAAAATTACACTAAAATAGGGGTCTACTTTCATACCATTTGGATCACATGATAATTAACATGATGTGTTGAAAACAAGAGAGGGTTGTGCTTTTAAATTCTATTGCAAATGCCAATCCACGAGGCCAGTTGGAGACAGTTCTCCCTATAAAGCATACCATACCACTTCCCTCATTTAATGCACTCACTTTTCTTTACGTAACTCGACTTTTTTAAGCCATATTTTATTCAAAAAATTTTGACTTTTTTAAGCCATATTTTTATTCAAAAATTTTTGTGACAAGACCTCCTATTTTACATTATCAGTAAGAACTATGATTTCAGTTATCATATTAAATTTTCAACGATCAGATCTATGATCGCGTTATACATTTTTAATGTAGACACTCAAATTATTAAAAAAATAATCAAATGATTAAACAACAGTTCCTATCAGTTATAGTACATAATAGGATCCTAGCGTAAAAACTTTTGTTTTTCATACTTTTGAAATCATGAGAAAGTGTACATTTTTCATGATTATATTTTCAAAAAGGAAGACAAAAGTAACTAGGAGCATGTGTGGCAGCTTTCATAAGTTCATATATAATATAAGAAGTTTGTTGTAAAGTCTTTTGGGTTGGTGAGTTTGGAAAGCCAAAATTCAAGTTTCAACACAAAAAAATGAAATGATTGACAAAGTGGTGGGGAATATATGGTGACACCAAGAAGCATTCACATGATCTAAACAAATTCATACTCTCCTTACCCAAAAAAAAAAAGGGGTTCACACTCATTTTCCCTTACTTTATTTAGTCGCTGCCGCCAAACTTTTCTCTCCGTAAGTTATTTATTTATTTATTTATTTTTATTTTTTATTTTAAGTTTATAGTATTATTTAAAGAAAATTCTAAATAGGGTATGAAATATATAATAAGAATTTTCTAAACTAGATTATGTTAGTTTTACATATTTGTTTATTTTTTATGTGATTTTAACAATAATACGTTGTTTAAGGGGGAGAAAAAAATAAAATAAAGAAAGGACTATTACCCATTCTCATCATTTAACTTAAAAAAAAAAAAAAAAGGATATGTAGATAAATGATCCTTTAAAAAAAATTATTAAAAAGATAGGCTTGCTTTGAAAAATTAAAAAAATAATAATAATCTTTTAGAAAAATGTTGATTAATCAATTAGTGATTGATCAATAATAATATATATTTTTCACTTGTTGACTACAATCAAGTCATTTTCCTAATAAAATAATTTCGACCATTTACCTAAATTAGTGTTTAAAAACGGTTTATTTATATAATTTTTCCATGAAAAAATAGACATTATTTCTTAGCCAATTATGAATCAACACATTGTGACATTTTTTTTATTTTTCCCTAATGAATAAATAACATGTGATTGAGTTATTTTATATGTCTACAGATTCAATTCCTATATCCTTTTATTCACATCTATTTTCATGAGTCTTCGAAAACAAAAATAAAAACAAAAACGCTAAATATCATCATTATATATATATATATACACACACACACACACTAGTCAAAAGTATTTGCTATGCACATGTTAGATGCATTTATAATTTTTTATCTACATACAGAAAATTTAAAATAATAATTTAAAAAATAGACGCACAAAAAAGGACTCAAAAATAAAAAAAGAGAGGCATAAAAAAATAATTAAAAAAAAAGATAAAATGATTGAAATGGAAAAAAATTGACCAATACAAAAAATGATTAAATTATAAGAAACTAAAAAAAAAAAAATTGGGCCAAAATAAAAAAAGAAAATTGAAGGATTAAAAAGTAAATACAAAACATTTTAGTCCAATACAAAAAAGGACTAAATTGTAAAAAATAAAAAAAATTGGGCCAAATAAAAAAAATCAAAGGACTTATAAAAAGACTAAATTTTAAAAAATAAAAAAGGGCTAAAATTAAATAAATAAAAAAACAGAAAACTAAAGGACTAAAAAATAAATCCAAAACATTTTCGTTCAAAACGAACCGTTTTAGACATAAATATCTTATACAATAATAGATATTACACTTTCTATATATTAGTTATAAATATATATATATATATATATATATTAACTTAGAACTAAGATATTCAAACTTTATATCACCGTTACTATATCTATAATTACACCTCTCCTCTTATTCGAGTACAACATATTTATATGGCCATTCTGTCTGACTAAACTTCACTTTTTTAAAAAGGGCAACAAGACAAAAAAATGATACAAGTAGTGAAGGACAATGTGATATATTCATTCTTTCTTGTCAATTATTACGGTACTTTAACCATGCACCGACCTACGCAACTCTCTCTCTCTCTCTCTCTCTCTCTCTCTCTAAAAGATTTTGGATTTTTATTTTTATGATATGTAAGGTAGATGAGATGTACCTTTCTATATGTTTAATTTAACAAAATTTGAATGGATATCATTTTCCTTACCCTACATTTTGGTTCACAAATGGACATGTAAATCTATATAATATCTATAAAATCAAATCTCCCATAAGTTATTGTCAAATTATTCCACGGTATCTTCCAAACATCTTGCCTGCCGTAACTCAACAAAATATATCTTAGACCAAAACTATTACCCTTTTATTTAATTTTTTTAAATTTATTTTTATCATGCCACCATACAATTAATTTATCAAATGTTAGAAATGAATAGTTGAAATTTGATTTTCTTTTATTAAGTAAGACCTAACAGCAAAAACTTTCAATAATCCACATCATTCACTTTCTTAAAAAACATTGATAACGAACAAAAATTTGAATTTACTATTTAAATTGTATGTTTGATCTTATGATATAAACGAGGGTAAAGTGTCTTTCTTCAACAAAAACTCGACTTTATTAAATTATAAATAGTACTCAGCGAACTTCCTCTAAGATTATCAATATCGTGATCACGTACATGCAAGTTTCACGAAAGACTCGTGTTGGACCCACACGTATTCAATACTGGATAACGGACAGTACTCACAACGGTAACTCACGGGCAAGCACATATAAAAACACACACACATATATATACACATATACATATATATTAAAGGTAGATATATATCATGTAGTTAAGATATATCTTTCACCTTTACACGAGCTGAATTGAATAATACGCCGTCACTATCTCAGATATGTAGATGACGCGGCAATGAGAAAATGAAGCTGAGGAACTGAGATGTGGGAACATTAAATGTAAAAATGTCAATGAAATGGACAGACAAAACAGATACTTTGGCCCGCCTAACTTTGATTAGAAATTACTTTTTTTTTTTTTTGGGTTCTCATTCTCTGTTTAAGCAGAATTTTATGTTATTGTTAGATGTAGTTTTCTTCCTCATATTCCTTCTTCTTAGCTTATCTTTTTGTTGTCCTTTCTAGATCTCTTTTTTATCTCTTGAACTTCCAAATTAGGTTCGTTTTCATTCTGTATCTGTTGATCCGTTTTAACTCTTGGACATTGCCTTGTTATCTGCTAAATTTTCTGTTTAAACTTTCTGTGATGTATTCTTATTTTTCTCGAACCGAAAATTGGATCAAAACATGTCTTAAATTTTTTTTTTTTTTTTGGGTTCCTTTTCGGCTTACTATAGTAGCTTCGGAATTGAGTTTGAAGTAGCTAAATTTTCATCCTACTTTGTACAAACAGATGGGAAATCCTCAGATTGTGGCGTTCTACATAACGATATCATGTGTCGCCTTCGTTATATCGAAGATTATCATCTCAATACTCCTCTACAAGAGATGGAAACGAAAGCGGCTGGTTTATGAAGATGGCTTCTCAGGTACATACACTTATGGTCTGTTTACATCACAGGTTTAAAAAGTAAATTTGAATGGTAAATTCAAATTCATGTGAGAAAAGACACTGTAGAATATTTTTTAAATATTACTCGAAAACAGTCTCCAAACGGTGATCCAATTCTGATATGAAGTAATAGGCTTATTCATGCAGGTGGGAAAATGGTTATGTTTAAGTCTTCAACAATGAAGTCTCTGAAATCAAACGTTTTCGTGAAAAAGACTATGAAACTGAGCAACAAGGACATAATTGGCTCTGGAGGGTATGGGACGGTTTACAAGCTGATGCTAGATGAGTCTACAGCCTTTGCGGTGAAGAGGCTGAACAGAGGAACTGCCGAAAGAGATCGGGGTTTCGAGCGAGAGTTGGAGGCGATGGGCGACATTAAGCACAGAAACATTGTGACTCTTCATGGATACTACACTGCCCCTCACTTCAATCTTCTCATTTATGAACTGATGCCTAATGGGAGTTTGGACACATTTATACATGGTAAGCATTTACAGTTCAAATCCCAGTATCGTCCTTTCTTTTGATCAGTTGGGAGTTTGTAAATGTGGGATTTTAGTATTTCCCTCCATTAAACTTCTGTGGACTGAAAGCCAGTGATTCGATCCAAGGCCTTTTAAACCTTTGTTTTCAATAATAGTTTTAAAAATCGATAAACTGAGACGAAAGCTACAATACGAAAAATTTCGAACTACTTAGATATGTTGCACTAGAATTGTTAGTGACATGGGAATTGAATTTTTTTTTTTTTTTTTTTTTATCATTCTTCGACCCAGTAGAGCTCATAGACTACCGATCATTCGGTTTGTGGCAAGGTCAATTGTTTTACTTGACAAGTTCTTAGGTTCGAGTCAGTTTCACCGTGGTGGATGGGATACGTGGGCAATTCAGCTCATGAGAAATCCACATACCACTTGGGTATGCACCGACTCCTCATGATTAAATCGGCATGTCATCCTCTAATAATGGCATAAACCTATACCCAAACGTATCTGCTCTGATATCATGTTAGATAACGGTGCTAGTTCCGAAAATTTAAGCTTAACAGAAAGGGCTAGTGGGGGTTTTATTATTCTAAACGTTATTGAGCCCGCCTATATAAATGCAGGGAAAGGAATGAACAAGAAGCTTTTGGATTGGCCATCAAGATACAAAATAGCGCTAGGTACTGCAAGAGGAATTTCCTATCTCCACCATGATTGCATCCCTCATATAATCCACAGAGACATAAAGTCTAGCAACATATTGTTGGATCAGAACATGGAGGCTCGGGTTTCTGATTTCGGGCTCGCCACATTGATGGAGCCAGACAAGACTCATGTCTCAACGTTTGTCGCTGGTACATTCGGATACTTGGCTCCGGGTATCGATCATCTATCCGTGCTTCTAGTAACTTCTTCCCATTTATTGTTGGTTGAGTATATCATGACCGTAGTTTTGTTTCTGCAGAATATTTCGACACAGGAAGAGCTACAGCAAAAGGGGATGTTTACAGTTTCGGAGTTGTTCTGCTGGAGCTTTTAACTGGAAAGAAGCCAACAGATGAAGCTTTTATTGAGGAGGGAACCAAGCTTGTAACTTGGGTAAGTAGTGAAAAAGATGAAAAATTCCCCGTCTGTAGGATACATTTCTGAATTGTCAGACTTTCATCAAATTCCGTCATATTATGATATATATATATATATATATTTAGTCTGATGTGATTGATGGTTAAAAACTGTGTTATATCGATACGATACCCTATTCATGACATGTTAATGTTGGAGCAGGTGAAGACGGTTGTTGAAGATAAGAGAGAAGAGCATGTAGTTGACAGCAATCTAGAAGATTGCCCAGTTGAGGAGATCAACAGTGCTTTCAACATAGCAATGATGTGCCTTGAATCAGAACCATCCAAAAGGCCTTCTATGGCCGAGGTTGTCACGTTGCTTGAGCAACTCAAAACAAAAAAGCCTGTTTAATCCGGTTCGGCAAATGCATCCGGACCCGTATACTCTAGTTTGAATTAGTTTCTAATCCAGATTTCTCTTTTTTTAGAATCTGAACCTTACCCATTTTCTCACTCTCCTGCACCTCTTGGAATTCACCATTCGGTTTGAACAAAAAAAATCAAAAATCAAAAATCAAACGTTCGATTCTAACCCTATTGCTTGATTACTCTTTATATATATTTGCTTAATCAATAGCATATTCTTTCTTCAAGTATTTCCACATATTGTCATGAAGTCCATGAAAGCAAGTAGATTAACAAGAACTAAATGCAAATAAACTAGACAAACTAAGAGAAATGAATAAATTGAAGGCCAAGGTCAGATCCTTGATCATCCCATCGGGGTTCGTAGTTGACACTTAGTCAGATGCATTGGGTGGAGGCGTGAGGATATCACTGAGGCTTTTTTACATTAAAAAGAAATACTAAATACACGTGTATATATGATTTGGATTAGCAACTAACAAAGCCGGAATCTTTTAGAATTATAAGCTGATTAACACCACATGACACTGTCTATTCACTAGATCTGTCTTGTTTTTAGAGTGCAAAAATCATGATACGTTTATCTTTCGATACAATCTTAACAACTTAATGGCGGATCAAGCTAACATGCAGATTGCTTTTTCCTATGAGGAAATTAGTAAAATTTTGCTGAAGTTTCTGTATATTACCTTCCTGGTGAAATCCAAGATACATACGTAGACACAAAAACAAATAGGACGGACTGCATTTTATAAATAAATAAATAAAAAACATATAAAGATCGCGTGACTGATAATGTCTCTAATGACGGATAATAAATTTGGAACAAACTCAACTCGAATGGAGATCTTCTTGAGGTTTGTTGCCAACCCTTTGGCGACCGAAACTTTTAAGGAGAGAAAAAGTGGAGCATCTCCAAGGAATACATAAAAAATAGAAGAAGCTACGTTTCCTGATTCAATTGTAGCATCCACACTAGAAGGAATTTGCCCATCCGAAGAAATGCATACCTGAGAATCATAATAACATATTAGGATCAAAATGTAGAAGACAAATATAGGGATAAAATGTTAGGAACTTGGTCAATATTTGTAAGAATATTCTGTAATATTTCATAGATCTTCTAAATATAGAAAGAAATTAGTAAAGTTTCCCATTAATTGGGTTCTGTATTCTTTGTATACACACGGCTATAAAGCTATTGTAAATTCATTCTTTGATCAATATAGAAGATTATTCCAATCAGTATAGTATAGACTTAGGTTTTCCTCCTTCTAATATCTTTTATGGTATCAGAGCAAGAAGAAGAGATTTTGTAAGTTGAGGGAACCATGTCAAGGGCAAGCGGAAATGATTCAGAGTCTCAATCTAGGGCTTCTCAATCTGTTTCCACAATTGTTCCAACTGTTGCTGTGGAAAATACTTCTCATAGTTTGTAGATTACCAGCCTTAGATGAAATCTTTACAGAGGTTTGTCGTGAAGATCATCGTCGTCGTGTTATGCTTGGTGCCACTGGGGCTGTCCAATTCGATGCCTCTGCTCTTGTTGTGATTCGTTCTTCCCCAAACCGCTCCCAAAATACATCCAAAAACCATGCCTGGTGTGATCATTGCAACAAGGCTTATCACACAAGGGAGACGTGTTGGCTGATTCATGGTAAGCCCGAGAACTTTGTCCCAAACCGGCTCAAGAGGAAAGGGGTCACACCACAAACCATGCAAGGGGTCACTCCACAATCTGCCCAGTCCGGTGTTGTTAATCTTACAACCTCACAAGTGGAACAATTGTGCAATCTGCTTTCCCAATCCTCTATTAGAAGTAAGGCAGCCCTTGCTGCAAGTTCTTCGGCCCCTACTACACACATCTCTCTTATGTCAAGGCAAGGTATTTCGGAACCATCTGTCGCGAGTATGCTGAATTCCGGTGAGCAATGGATTCTTGATTCGGGAGCTACCAATCATATGACTGGTAACTCTCAATTTTTCTTATCTTATTCGCCTAGTTCAGGCCAACAAAAGGTTCAAATGGCCGATGGAAACTTTTCTACAGTGGCTGGTAAAGGAACTGTTCGCCTATCTCATACTCTTCTTCTGTAGGATGTTCTCCATGTTTTGAAATTAACCTATAATTTAATTTATGTTTGTAAGCTGACTACCAACCTGCCTTGTGGTGTTAATTTCTCAAAAACTGCTTGTGTTTTTCAGGATTTGAGGACGAGGAAGAGGATTGGCAGTGCTAGGAGCTCAAATGGACTTAACTATCTTTCGGTTCCTTCTTCAATAATGAATAATGTTAGCTCTCCTATGTGTTTGTCTACTGTTTCTGTTGAAAATTACATTTTCTATTGGGTCATCCAAGTTTTACTTATATGAAACATTTGTTTCCTCATTTATTTTCAAATAAAAGTCTAGTTTTCCAATGTGATATTTTCAATTGGCCAAGCACACCCGCACATTCTTACCCCCTCAAAATTATCATCCATCTACATTATTCACACTTATCCATAGTGATATTTGGAGTCTTTCAAGTGCTCCTAATCTTTCCTCTCAAAGGTGGTTTATTACATTCATTGATGACCATACCCAAGTATCTTGAGTTTATGTTCTTAAAGATAAATCTGATGCCTCACCAATTTTTAAGAATTTTTACCAAATGGTCCAAACACAATTTGATACAAAAATCCGAATTATTCGTACTGATAATGGTACCGAATACTTCAATTCCATTCTTGGTGATTTTTTTCCAAACCCATGGTATTTTACACCAAAGCTCTTGTATCGATACTCCAAAACAAAATGGTGTGGCTGAAAAAAAAAACCGCCATCTTCTAGAGGTCGCCCGTGCACTCATGTTTTCAACCAATATCCCAAAACATTTCTGGGTTGATGCGGTCTTAACTGCATGCTACTTGATCAATCGACTTCCATCCAAGATTCTACACTTTAAAACACCGCTTTCCTATTTCTCGAGTCTCTTCCAAACTTACCGAGTTTTTTCTCAACTAGACTCTCGGGTTCTTGGTAGTATGGTTTTTGTTCATGTGCCGAGTCAAGGGAGGTCAAAATTGGATCCTCGCTCCCTAAAGTGTGTTTTCCTTGGATATTCCGCTACCCAAAATGGTTATTGGTGTTAATTGTCCCCAAAAAAGGAAATATTACATCTCCACTGATGTTACCTTTTTTGAAAATCAGGCTTTTCATACCCGAAATTTGCCTCAGGGGGAGAGTGTGAGTGATCCAAATTTCTGGGATAGATATAAAATTGGTAATGGTTTGGATTCAAATAAGGAAATTTCAGATTTGGAAACAGTCACAAATTCGGGTCCCATCACCCCAAATCTGACACCAAATATGTGGGAATTAAACTGGGATCCTACTCCTAAAAATCCTCAAACAGAATCTGTCCCTTTACCCAAAACCAACACCATAGGCACAGACCCACCTTTAGGAAAAATCCTACAGCCTGTCCCTATTGTCCATCCTAGAGTTAAGGATCTGCTAACTTATTCAAAGAGAAAAAATCGAAAGAACAATAAAGACTTTGAGTCCCTGCAAATTCAAACTTCAAATCCGGATTCAAATCTTGAGAACCATGAAGTTCTTGTGGATAAGGTAAACAAGTCCTACACTCATCATCCAATTTCAAACTTTGTTGGGTATAATAAGCTCTCTGGACGCTACAAGACATTTGTTACGAACCTAACAGAGGTAGAGATTCCCAAAACAGTTGGTGAGACCTTGAAGAAACCGGTATGGAAAGCTGCTATTTTGGAGGAAATACGGGGTTAGAGAAGAACCGGACGTGGGATGTGGTAGAAAAGCCAAAAGACAAAGCTGTTATTAGATGTAAGTGGGTCTTCACGGTAAAATACAAGGCTGATGGTTCTATTGAATGGTTTAAAGCTAGACTAGTTGCAAAAGGTTATACACAAACCTATGGGGTTGATTATCAAGAGACATTTGCTCATGTTGCAAAAATTAATACGGTGCGTGTTCTTCTATCTCTTGCTACTAACTTAGATTGGCCCCTACAACAGTTTGATGTGAAGAATGTTTTTTTAAACGGAACTCTCGAGGAAGATGTCTTTATGAACCTACCACCTAGATTTACTAATGGCAGCCACGGCAACGTAGTCAAACTGCGGAAAAGTTTGTATGGACTCAAGCAATCTCCACGTGCTTAGTTTGACAGGTTCATGAAAGCTATGAAGATGAACGATTATATGCAGGCACAAACAGATCATACTTTGTTTTATAAACACAAAGGAGGTAAGGTGACCATCTTAATAGTCTATGTAGATGATATCATTGTAACAGGAGATGATATTGAGGAAATTACCCGAGTCAAGAAAGGCCTTGCTTCAGAATTCGAGATGAAAGAATTGGGTAAGCTCCAATACTTCTTTGGTATGGAGATAGCTCGAAGCCGAGAGGGAATCTCAGTGTCTCAAAAAAAGTATGTTCTTGATTTGTTAAAGGAGACTGGTATGTTGGGATGCAAACCTGTTGATACTCCGATAGATCTCAACGTGAAATTGGACAACAAAAACCCAAGCTCACCGATTGACAGAGGAAGGTTTCAAAGGTTAGTTGGCAAACTGATCTATCTTTCACATACTAGACCTGACATCAGTTTTGCTGTGAGTTATGTCAGCCAGTTTATGCATGCACCTACGGAAGAACACATGGCTGTAGTCACGCGAGTTTTAAGGTATTTAAAAGGATCTCCAGGGAGAGGTTTATTTTCAAGAAAACCTCAAGCCAGGGTATTGAAGCATACACAGATGCAGACTGGGTAGGTTCGGTCACAGATAAGATGTAACGCCCTAACTTCTCACGCCGAGTCGTTACTGTACGTACTTAACTTAAAACTCGGTCTTAAATACTTAAGCTTACTGAAAATTTCAGAGAAATTTTTTTTTTCTTTTAAACTTTAAACTTGATTTTAAACTCATACTTAAACTTGACTTATTCTCATACATACTTATATGTACTCACTCGAGTACCGAGCTTTCTCACTTCATTGAAAACAATCATATTTAAATCGTGGACCAAACCCGACCTAATGCGGGTCGGTACAACACGAGGCAACTTGTTGCCGTATTACATAAACTCTTCCTTATTCATATCATCTCTTTATCATAACATAATATAACTTAACACATTTTCCAAACACATTTTACAAAACATAATTTCAAAACCCGTGGCGGTGTCAATCCCACATTTCACAGTCTGCAGCACCAGTCTTCCACAGTATTACATCAAAGATTGCTGGCAGGTTGCTTACCTACAGCATGAACGTAAGTAATGAGCTAATGCCCAATAAGCACAACATTCAATCCGCAAACATTTTAATAAATAATGCATGAACCGATTATGTTCTCTTATGAATCATTTATACTTTCGTATATTAACTTGGCTTGGGTCCCCTAACATAGCATATTCGTGTGTGCACATACCGTGGCACGTAGCCATGGAGTGGTTGGGGTGGCCAGTCCAATCCAACTCAAACCATGAAACAGAACGTTTAACATGGAACCATGAAACAGATCGTTTAACATGGAGCCATGAAACAGATCGTTTAACATGAAGTGGTTAGGGCAACCAATCCAATCCAACATCAAACCATGGACCAAACCATTTAAACCCGCCCCTTGAGGCAAGTCGGTACGACAACAACAAACGTGTTTGTCCTAACTTACTTCATGAAACTTGTTTTTAATAACAAGCAGTGTATTACATACTTGTCATAATTAATCATACTTAAGAACTTAAATCTTAAATGTTCCTTACTTGAAAACTTAACCTTGTTCATACCATGGGATTTATTATTAGTGAACATGCTTTCATGATGTCACAAATATAAAACGTAAAACATCATATTGTACAACATCGTAACATAAAACATCATAGCGTACCATATCATAACATAAATTATCATAACGTAAAACATCATAGCGTACCATATCATAACATAATTATCATAATGTAAACATCGTATCGTAGCATACTTCATCATAACATACCACACCTTACCATAATATACTGCATCGTAACATAAACATACTGCATCGTATCATAAACATTATAACATACAAATTATGTAAATCAATTCATGATTTATTAAAAACACATCATGCAACAAAACATGTTGTTCATGCTGTAGGCGGAGTTGTACTTACCTGCCGTCCTACGCTCTTGATTTATTGTCCCAACATGGTACGACAACAGTTCCTACTCCTGTTTCCAAACAGGGTGTAAGATAAGAATCATTTATATTCTATCTTACCATAAATCATAATTATTAAATGCTGGTATCCTAACCAACATCCATGGTTAATCCTAAGTATATGTCCCCCACAACTACTGAAAAGAACTCGTTCGGTTACTAGCCGTAACCTTAGGGCTCATGGCCCAACCAGACATAAACAGTAACTCGTTAGGTTACTAATCTTACTAAGGCCTTATTACTTATAGAGTAACACCCTACTAGATTACTATTGGTAACCATAGGGTAAGGCCCAACCCAATAACTCGGTATCCTGACCGGTTATTATAGGTTATACTTTGCATCAAATCTTATACAAACCGTATTTTAACACAACCATAACTTATAAGTAAAGACAGTTAAAACTGTCAAACTTAGAAAACACATTCTTAAAAATAGTTTCTTAACTTAAATGTCAGTGCGTATGCAAGGATTTCTTGCTTTTGTACTGTCTCTGAAAAACCTGTGCATGAACTTCCTATTTTCTGCACAGTCCCGGAAAATCAGGTTTTTTTTCTTAAAAAAATCTGCTTAGAATCTGGGAAAACTTCCTTAATAGATCATTTCTACTTAAGACTCAAGACATGAGCACTCGATTATAAAATTATTTTGAGAGTGGAACTTATAAAACTAATTATAAGTTCAATCACCAATTATTGTTGGATTTAATAAAAATCCGGCAGCATAACGGCTTATTTTCCTTAATACCCAAAATTTAAACCTTCAATAAAACCAGTTTATAGAAAGTTTCGGCACACCATAATTGCAAGATGTGCCGTTCATAACACATTCATCATATTAACACATACAACATATCTCGATATAATTCAACTTCACTTAATTAACTTGAACATCAAATATATATACATATATATATATATATATATATTTTGATATTCAATTCAAAGCATATAAATAGACCTGTAATCAATCCAATAAATGATTTAAAGTAGTCAAGATTACTACCGAGATCGTTCGACGACGTTCGGGTGAGTAAAACGATTCCTGGTCGACGTTCCAAACGCCTTTTAATTTCGAGCGACTGAACTTTTAATTGCCATTCTTAACCTTCGAAATTCCATCTCGCAAATCCGAGGTTGTAAACATGTCCGGAACATCGAAAATAGATCGAAAACGCGATCTTCCAAAACTCGTCAACGGCGTTGACCGGCGTTGACCAGCTTTGACCGACGTTGACCGTCGGCAAAAGGGACAGAGATGGGCACCGCTTCGAAGATCTCGACGAGAGGAACCCATTTCTGGTGTCCACTTCTTCAAACGACGTTCGGTTTTCTCTAAAAAGTAAGAAAACGAACTAGAAGACGGCGGCGGACCGAGAAAATTTCTGGCAACAATCGGAGTGGTGATGGACTGGGCTTTGTTCCTCTCGACGAGTGGAACTCAACGAAACCAACGGCTCGCAAAATAGAGGTCGGATTACACCGAAATCTTGCTTGAAAGCTCATGGTACCGAAACTTTCCTAGCATTTTTCCGGCGAACGGCGGCGAGTGACGCGGCCAAACTCCGACTATTAGACACTCGGGTGATGGGCTGCAAGGGTCACCGGCGCGTGCGATGGTGGCGGGCCGGTGTCGGGATTTCTTGCAAGGCCGTATCATACGTGATTGAGAGAGAAAAGACCGAAAAAGAAGAGAGAGAGAGAGAAGACCGAAAAGAAGAGAGAAATAGTTGGCTGAAGTAATTCTTGTTTTCCTTATTGATTCTCTTTTTTTTTCTCTTCTTTGTACGTGTGGACTTGGACTGCCATATTGACCACCCATAATATATATATATATATATAAATACATTACTCATATTTTTTTTTTCTCTCTGAACGTCCACACACACATATATATAATTCTTTTTCTAACTTCCTTCTCAAGACAACCGACCATCCCATGGGTTTATCTCACACTTGGGTTTCGGTTCTAAGGGAGGGAGAAGAAAAGAGAAAGACTTAGGAATGAACTAAACTTTTGGGAAGTTCACTTACAACCCAATTTATAACGGAAATTTCTAATTTTTCCCATACTTATTTTATTTCAATAATCCTTCTTGAATCTGCATAATAGTCCTTAATGAGCGAAACATTTTCTCTTTGATCCTTCATGTCTTAAAAATCGTACTTAATTTTCTCTACGGTCGCCTTGAACCTTATTCTTGCTTAATCGTCCGTAACGACAGTTTTCTGCAGTATAGTTTCCATACCGATTAATTACACTGCAGTTCCATCTCAGTCAAACTTGGTCAACATAAAGTCAACCTTGGTCAAACTTGACCACAATAAAAATTAAAATTCCTATTTTACCCTTTTTTCCTAAAAAGGCCTCATATTGCTTAAGCAAACTATTTTTGAGTATCGTAGTTAATTTTAACGAGAACTCAAACATATATTTATATTTAACTCAGATCATGAGTTTCATATCGTCATACATAATTAAATATTAAATTTTCCTTGTCTCAAAGGAAATCATAAATTCATCGTCATTTCGGGTTCTTACATAAGATGTCAACCTCAGGATATTGTTCATTTGTCTAGGGAAATTTAGTCACTTTAAGAAGCAAGAAACAGATTGTGGTCGCAAGGAGTAGTGCAGAGGCTGAGTTGAGATCATTGGCTCATGGTTTGTGTGAGATGATTTGGCTGAAGAATTTACTGGGAGAATTGGGGCAACAAGTCAGCGAACCATTTAAGCTCTACTGTGATAACAAGGCTGCTATTAATATAACTCACAACCCGGTTTATCATGACAGAATTAAGCATGTTGGAATTGATCGTCACTTCATTAAGTAAAAGGTAGAAGACGGGACAATGTGTATCATTTATGTTCTAACTTTGAGTCAAACCGCTGATATCCTAACAAAAGGTCTTTGGAAGCCAGATTTTGAGAGATTAATTGACAAGCTTGGACTTTACAACATCTACAGTCAAGCTTAAGGGGGAGTGTAGGAATATTCTGTAATATCTCATAGATCTTCTAAATATAGAAAGAAGAAATTAGGAAAGTTTCCCATTAATTGGGTTATGTATTCTTTGTATACACACGGCTATAAAGCTATTGTAAATTCATTCTTTGATTAATATAGAAGATTATTCCAATCAGTACAGTATAGACTTAGGGTTTCCTCCTTCTAATCTCTTTTAATATTAGTATTTGATCCATGATACGCGCAGCATCAACGATTTTGTTAACGAGGAATATTCGATGATTAAGACGATAAGATGAAAGGAGGAAGGAAGTGACGGCTGAAGTCAGGCTTACATTCACTTTGAAGAGGTCAAGCCAAGTCAAGAATATGAAAGTTCCTTCTTAAGCGGCCTCTCTCCGAAGGTACTGCGAAAGATGGATAGAGCAGCTTTGTCGAAAGAAGTGGTAAATTTTGATTATTGGAGAAATGGCGTCAAACAAGGTGTAACAGAAGGTTATTCCGTCTAGATCTTGAACAAGAACAATCTGTAATGATTTATCTAACGGAGCTGCAACCAAAGAAAAATAAGGTCAGCAACATAACTTTCTCCCCAATATGCCCTAACTATTGTTACTACTTCAAAAATTGAGCTGAAAATAGATGAACCCGCCAAAATTTGAGACGCTGATCGTCCTTTCCAGAACTGCAATGTACTGAAGACTAATGAGTTTACGTAGAAACCCGCAGCATAGACCTTAACACCGTTGTTTTATACACTACTACAGAATGTGGATACTACGACGGTTTTTAACCGTCATGGTAACATTTCCACGACTGTTTTCTAACTTTCGTAGAATCCAGGGTCGTGGATCTTTTCAGATTCCACGACGGTTTTTAACCGTCGTGGAATGGGCAAAAATAGGGCCTAAATATGGACATTTAAGAACATACCACGACGGTTCTACGTAAAAAACCGTCATGGTAAGGTAATCTTCCACGACGGTTTACTTGAGAAACCGTCGTGGTTAGTTGGCCTATATGATGGTTTCTCAAGGAAACCGTCGTGGTAGAACCCCCTACCACGACGGTTTTTTCAAAAAATCGTCGTGGTAGGTACAAAAAAAATATAATTTGTGAATTCGTTTCATTTCCCCAAAAACATTTAAATTACAAAATCAACACTTTTTTTTCCGGAAAATTTCTAAATCCATGACTTACCCAACCAATTTAATTCAATCTAAAACACAATAACAATGAACAATCACAAAAAATGTAGGGGACGAATTTTGGCCATTTCGGACAGAATATTCCCAACTCAACAATCTATAAAATCAACATTTTAGACGAAACATTTTATTAACAACCACAATCAACAAAATCAATATTTTGAACGAAAAATTCCTAAATCCGTGCATTACCCAAGCAATATATATTACAACTTACCGGCTTGTCGAGTGTGGGTACGGGCGGAGTGCGGCGAGAGAGAGAGGGAAAACCGCGTGAGTTCCTTAGTGGACCCGTCGGAGAATGGAGGAGGCCCCGTGAGTGGTGGAGGAGGCCGTCAGAGAATGGAGTCATGAGAAAAATTTGACAGGTGAGATAGAGAGAGGAGGCGCGGTGAGATAGAGCGAGTTTTTGGAGATTTTAAGTAGGGAGGGAGCGGAGAAAGAGAAATAGAGGGAGGAAATTGGGCGGCTTTGGGTATGGAGTTAGAGTGTGTATTAGAGAGTGAAAAGTGAAAAAGATTCGGAATGTAATGGGGTATGAAAGAGGGTATTTTTTTGGGTTTTAATACACGCTCCAAAATATTGAATTTAATTCAAAATTATTCAAAATTCCCGCCTTAGTACCTATCACGATGGTTATTTGGGAAAACCGTCGTGGTATGTTCACATACCACGACGGTTTTCCCCAAAACCGTCGTGGTAGAGTCCAAAAATTTTTTAAAAAATTTGTGAAAAATGGAGCTTCCACGACCGTTTTTTAAAAAACCATCGTAGAAAATGCGACAAAAATACGGAGCGGAACAGTGTTTCCGAAAACCGTCGTGGAAGAGCATACTTCCACGACGGTTTCTAATAACCGTCGTGGAAGCTTGCTAAAAAAAGCAAAAAAAAAAAAAAAAAAAAATTTGGAAGCTTGCTCTTCCACGATGGTTTTTCATAACCGTTGTGGAAGCTTCAGCTTCCACGACGGTTTTCGGAAACTCTGTTCCGCTCCGTATTTTTGTCGCATTTTCCACAACGGTTTTTTAAAAAACGGTCGTGGAAGCTCCGTCGTGGAATCCACATTTTGTAGTAGTGAGAAGACTTTTTCTCTAAATCCTGAAATAATTGACATGCCACATGCTATGCCAGAGACAGCTCCAATAAATTTTTTTTAGCAAAGTAGGTACCTTAAAAGCTAAAAAAAAAAAAAAAGAACAGAAAACAGCCTTAATAGAAATATATGTTTTCATATTACCAATAAGATGGGAAAATAAAGCTAACAGAGAGCATCATTATCAACTAGACTTAATTCACAAAATGCATTGAATAATTTTCCTGAGAGAAAGACTCATGAACTTTAGTATTCAGCACAAAAGAAATCCTTAATAAGTAGAACACAATTTCATATTACATCAACCTACCAGTTCCGAGCAATGACAACGAATTCGAGCAACCTGGCAAATTCAATGTTGTCTGAAATGCCACTTTGGAAGCAGGCTCCACAATGAATCCTGCACTTCCAACAGCAGTTATGGAGCGGTCAAAACGGTAACATGTCCGGCTTATATCGAACAAGGGGCATGTTTAGTTTGCATCGAAAGAAAAGGGAAAGTAAGTAGTAATTTATTTTTCCATTTAATCGTGAGAATGAGATTTTAGTGGATCCCACATAATATAGGGAATTAATAAGGGAATGCGAGTCCTTACATCCCTCTTGGTATTGATTTCTTGTCAAAGAGAATACATATTAAATTTACTCATATACCCTTAATAAGTTTACATGTGCCAATGTTATTTTAATTGTGTAAAAGAATATTTTTATTATCACATTAATAAGATTAATATTACTAAGGTTAATAAACACTACAAAGGGAATTGAATTGTTTCCTTTAACACCATCTAATAGACAAGTAAATACTAAAATAGGAATTAATAATCATTCTTCCTATTCTATTACTTTACTTTCCAATCCTATTTCTTTTCTCATTATATTTCTTTACGGTTTAGTAAACTCGCCTTAAAATTATGCAGGAAAGAAAGGAGCACAAGATTATATTTTCCTGAAGCTTTTCATGCCCTCTATCATTAAAAATAGAATTTAAATCTATTTATTGAATCTGAATCTAAAGTGACCAGTTTTCTCATCTTCTAAGCCAACATAAAGACTTTGTCCGCTTAAGACAAGTAACTCAATTGAGTAGAAAAAGTCTCAACACGAAGCAAAGTTTAATCATCATTAACATCGAAGTCAAGCAGATTCTCCCAAAATCATTGTAAGCTTGGCCCTACTAGTGAAATTTATTGAACTAGTAAAATTTTTAGATTATACTTTTCTACCAAAGAAGTCAATTGGTAAATTTCCTAAACTCTTCCAGACATTAAAATTTGTAGCAGCCAAATTAAATAAGTTCACCTGAGCTACTCCTTATATATACAGCAATCAAAATCGAAAACGAACAAATGTAACATACCCAATAAATATATTAAAAAAAAAAAAAAAGGCTTAAGCGTTTGACATAATTGCTAATCTAACAATCTGTATATAATTGTTAAATGGGCTTGGGTATAATGGGTAGAATTCATTATCAAAAGCTAAGAGTCTGATAATTTAGCGATGTGAGATAAATTCACAGTCTAACACCCCTCCCTCACATCTAGGGTGTCATGCAAATGTGTCTGGTCCAATTCCACCATCATTTGCAAAATCCGGTATTGGCTTTAATACCATGTTAAGCGGTCTTAGGTAGAACTCATACGTAAAAGTTAGTTCAAATGGAAAGTGAGCTCAATCCATATATAACATCATACTAGTCTAGTAACATAACCATGTGAAATAAATTCACAATCTAACAAATAATATTCTCTCAGAGTTGTAACTCAAAAGGGGTTTTAGGGAATTTCCTTTTACCTGAAGCTGAGGAAGCATTCAAAGAGAAATGGGCATGGCTAGTATTGCTTCTCTGAAGAGAAATGCAGGGTGGAGTGAGATAAGGCAAAGGAAGATTGGGTTTTGCCCAATTTCACTCTTGGACTTGGTTTCTTTTTGAGGAAACAAATTCTGGGTTTCGTTGAAATGCTGTTTCTGGAGGCAATTGGAGAATCTTGATCTTGACCATATTGGTGTGCAATTTGCTTCAGCACCAAACATTTTTTTTTTTTTTTTTGTCTTTTCTTATTTTTAACTGTAAATCTTTGGCAAAGGACAGATTTCTTTCTCAGTTTTCTGTTTGATTGTGTGTGTGTGTATTTATTAAAGATGGAAAGTAGAATGAATAGTGTGGGGAAGGGGTGAGTTTGGTCATGGCCTATGCATGACGATCGGTTACGGTATCTGGTGTTCAATGTCTATTCCATTGAAACTGCCTCACCAATCAGTTGGGCCATGTATTTCTACACTGTCTAGAAAAAAAAATTTTAATATTATTATTATTTTACTTTAGGAGGAGTTTCTTTCAACCATTTTAGCAAGAAAAATACTAGGAACACCAGCTTCAATTCCAATTTTTGAATATCAACATATGTAACATATGAGTTGTCATTCCTTTTTTGGTATGTGTTTAAAGCAATCATCACGTCAATTAATTATCTCTATCAATGAAAATATGACATGTGAGTTAATATTTAAAAAGTTTGGATTAAAATTGATATTCCTAGCACTACTCTTTTACCAAAGGGAACATATCCTGTGTAAATAGTTCTTTAAAATCTGTTATTTGTTCCCCATCTCAAATACTATATTTGGATTGCTCATTTTGAAATAGGATCCAAATGGTTTTTTTAACCAAATACCAATTCCAATTTTTTCTCATTTCAAATGACAATTTTCAACAACCATTTAAATATAAATCCAAATGTTTTCATCCAAATATTATTTTCTAAATATTACATCAAAACGCTTATTCAAATGACAATTCAAATGTTTTCATCACAAATATTTCCCTCCAAATATGAAAATCTAGATGATTCCCCCAAATGCACCTAGTCATTTAGAAGAAAGAAATAATTTAATGCTCGTTAAGTTTGCTACTTTATTTTTCAATTGTGTCATAAACCTTGTGAGAATTTTTGATTTGTTTGGAAGACACATTTATTTTGTATCATATTATAATGTAATAGCTGAAATATAATATGCATTTGAATGTCCATTTTATAAAATGTATTCAAAAATAATATGTATTTGGATTGTTTATATTTGAATAGTCATTCTAATGTGTATTGGTAATTGAGAGAGTATTTGATGTGATTGACAAAAGTAGATAGAAAAAATTAATAGGTGAATAGTAAAATAAATGGATGTACTGTTCAAATATATTATATTAGAATGAAATATTTGAAGTATCCGAATACACATTGCATTGTTTTAGAATATAATATAGAAATGAGGATAAATTGTTAGGTAATAAGGGTAATAATTGTGTCTTTTTAACGGACCAATTATCTTGATAGGATTAGAAAAGGAATAAATTTATGAATAGTTTTCTATCTTGTCTCTCTAATATTAATTTTATAAAGTGGGTCATCACTCGTGAGAGAATCATATAACTCACGGTTTTAAATTTTCTCAATACTTCTCTAAAGTAATTCTCAAAATCAATGCTCCAAATATTTGTAAGTGGGACAATTGATATACATGTGCAAAAACCTCGATATATATTATTAAAATGTATTTGGTATGTAATAATCTTAAAGATAAGAATGAGAATCTGCAAAATTCTCATATTTGATACAAGAATTATAATTATTACTTTTTTAGAAAAGTCAATCAAGATTCACTTTATCTTATTTTAAGATAATTTGAACCCATCCAATTTTAACATTTTTATGATTTTTTTAATATAATTTAACAGACAATCTAGAGCGTTAAATGATAAAAATCCAATTTCATAATATTGGTTAATTTTAAACTTTACAATTTTTAATTTTTAAGAAAAAAGGGATGTTTCTGAGAATGTGAGAAAAGATTCATGTTTACAATCAAGCACGATAATGCATATTTCGTTATAATCATATTATCCTTTATCATTTTTTCGATAATATAATTATTAATTATTATCATATATTAAATGTCCTTTTAAGATCGATCTGCATACTAATTCAATATTAAAATGATAATTAAGCTACACACTCAACATTCTATTACACTTTGATCGTTATACGTTATTTGTGTATGAACACTAAACACTATGTTATCTTTTAATTTTACATGTAACAAATGTAGGAGTAGACACCAATAATTTGGAACTACAGTAAAAAAAATCTATGAAGGCAAAAAAAAATATATATATATATATATATATATTTTTTTTTCTGTGCAAATTGCTTGGAAAATATGTTATTTTGGTTATGATTCCACTAAAAGAAGTGTTAAACTTTACACTCCGTAAAGTCGTAACTTGCAAAGTCGTGCCAAAAAAAAAAAAAAAGAAAGAAAGAGGAGGATAAATTGTTAGGTTGATTTCTAAATTTTTAAGTTTGTATAATTTTTGTATCTATTTTCTTTTCATTTTTTTTAACTAGAATGATCTTAAACT
Organism: Ficus carica; assembly: GCA_009761775.1. Classification (NCBI taxonomy): domain Eukaryota; kingdom Viridiplantae; phylum Streptophyta; class Magnoliopsida; order Rosales; family Moraceae; genus Ficus; species Ficus carica. The sequence goes on along the minus strand of CM019742.1, from coordinate 4,637,298 downwards.
ATTAAAAACATTACTACTATAGTTTTTCAGTTTTTTTTTTTTTGACAGAATTAGTTTGTATCATTTTTTGACTAAATTACTCAGGGATTCCATTAAAAATTAACGAAAGGATTATCATGGTAATATCTTAATAATATTAGGACATTCCAACTATTAAAAAAATATTAGGGATCAAAATTGTCTTGAACTTAAAAGTTTAAAAACTAAAAAAACAATTTACTATATATAAAGAGAAAAGAAAAGTCATGGTAACAAACGCAAGCACATCTCAAGTTTCACCTTAAATGGTAAAGGTAATCATGGATATGTGGGCTAATTTTTTAATTTCTTATCCTTCTTTGTCCGATCAAAAATTTAAGCAAATTCATTTGTCACTCTCTTAGCTCCTTTTTAATCAACTTTCGGTAAATCAAGATTTAAGGGCTAGCCAAATTACTAAAAGAGAAATCAAATGGACTTGATGGACCAATAGAAATAGTAGCATTGTGATTGAGGGAAGTCTAGTTAAGACTTCTCATACTTTTGATTCAAGTTCAATTCTTAACCGTTTCATTGGTGGTTATAGCCAGGGTACATCTTTAGTATCTGGTTTATCCACTAACTTGTGATATGTGGATCTTAAATTGAATCCCTGACCATTTCCTTTCATACCAATTGAATACCACTATTGGTTCGAGAAAGGAAGACACCACCTTTTCCCAGTGACATGTGGATTCTTAAATTGAATCCCTTACCAATCCATCTATGATAGTATTGTAAATTCGGACAACCCGGCACTTATGAGCGAAAAGGAATATTGGGCCGGCCCAGCCCAATTAATTGACGGGATAGGTTGGACCCCCGCCTGAATTTTTAAATTATAATCCCGGCTTCCCCTGAAAACCCAGTGGGCTCAAAATCGAGTCGGGTAAACGGGTTTTTTTGAAGGGGGGAAGCTCAAAGATAAGGCCCTCCCCTCATACTTGCAGCAGGCCCACCATCGGGCCAAAAATGCGGGCAGCCCGACCCATATTTACTACACTTTCTGTGATATCAAATAGAAGATCATTGATATTTCATAACGCTGGTTTAAGAGATGTAAAGACATCACTAATTTCATTTTATATTGAACAAAATAAAATAAAAATAAAAAAGGGACCATGGCTAGAGGGGAGAGACAACAAAGTTATAAAAATAAAAACAAGTGGCACCCTTTCTTGTCCCTTTATTCTCCACAAAACAAAAAGATTCCCAACCGAACCCCATAACGGCTCACCAAAATGAAATATAGCCGTTGGATTTCTAAATTTTTTTTTTGTTTTTTTTGACACTACAATCTATAACACCTTTTTTTTTCCCTCACACTTTAAAACCCCCCAACTTTTACATTTTCCAGGTTCAACCCAGAAATAAAGTTCACTTTTTCACTTCATCATTTTGCTACTTATACTCTGCTTTCATCAATAGCCTAATCTGCTTAACAGCTTTCAGTTCTGGGTTGTTGTAGAAGAAGTACACTCAAATGGCTAAAATAGCTCTCTCTCTCTCTTAGTTCCTCTTTCTGTCCTTCACTTCAGGTATATATATATATATATATATATATATATATATAGACACATACTAGACAAACAAGTAAAAATATTAAAAAATTAAAATTACAGAAAATTAAATTTTTTTTAAAAAAATTATTTTTTATTTAAAATTGCCACGTGACGTGGTCCTAGACCCACCACGTGGCGGCCAGAAAAGGAATCAAAAAAAAAAAAAACATTAGCACAAAAAAATAAAATAATTTAACCAAATTTTTAAATAATGTTTCAGGAGAACTCTCCTTGTTATGATAATTATAGATAGATATAGGACATGTCTCTCATTGATTTCAGTGCCTAAGAAGTGTGTGTGTGTGTGTGTGTTTTTTTTTTTTTTTTTTTTTGGTTATTGCTTACAATTTCCCTTCTCAACGTTGACTTCATTTTGACCCTAATCTATATTTACTGTAGTTTCTCACTCTAACATGCCTAAACCAGATCTGTTTGGTTGTTTCATTCAGATCTTAACTGAGTTTGCCTAAAAAGACAAACTCAAAGGATCTCGCGTGATAATGAATGTCTGCATCTAGTCATAGCTATGTACACCGAAAAACGAAGCACGTCACTTCAATCCCATCAAGCTCACAAGCGTGAGAGCGCCTTTAAGGACCAAACTATCACAATACTCAAAACTACAAAGCCAAAAATTTAAAAGAATAAAGAGCTGATTAGAATATTAAAACCGCGAGAGCGCACTTTGGTAGTGATGAGTTACACCACATGACACTGTCTATTCAATAGATATATCTTTTCTTAGGATACAAAACCATGTTGCGTTAATCTTTCGATACAATCTCAACACCTAAAATAGCCAAACAGGCCTCGTGCGGATTGGTTTTCCTCCGAAGAAATTAGTTAATATTGATTGAAGTTACACATGTTGGTTATCGAGAAGCATGCTTTTACCGTTGAAGTTCTGCATTACCATCCTGGTGAATCAAAGATCCATTCATAGACACAAAAAAGGACGGACAACGTTCTAGCTATCACAAAAAAAGACAAAGATCAAGTGACCGATAATGTCTCTACTCAGACGGAAATCTACTTGAGGTTTGTTGCCAACCCGTCAGCGACCGAAGCTTTTAAGGAGGGAGAAACTGGAGCATCTCCAAGGAATACATCAAAAAGAGCAGAAGCTACGTTTCCTGATTCAATTGTAGCATCCACACCAGAAGGAATTAGCCCATCCGAAGAAACGCAAACCTGAAAATCATAATAACATGTTGGGATCAGAATGTTGAAGACAAGTTAGGAACTTGATCGTGTTTGATCCATGGTACACGCAGCGTCAAGGATCTGCATTTTTTTATGAGGAATATTCGATGATAAAGACGATAAGATGAAAGGAGGAAGGAAGTGGCTGCTAAAGTCAGGCTTACATTCATTTGGATGGATCCAGCCAAGTCAAGAATATGAAAGTTCCTTTCTTAAGGGGCCGCTCTCGGAAGGTACTGCGAAATGTGGACAGAGCAGCTTCGTCGATTGAAGTGGTCGATTTGATTCTTGGAGATATGGCATCATCCAAGGCGTCCCAGAAGGTTTTACCGTCTACATCTCGAACAAGAACAATCTGTAACGATTTCTCTAACGGAGCTGCAATCAAAGAAAAATAATGTCAGCAACATATCTCTCTTCCCGTCATGCACTAACATCTTATTGTTATTACCTTGAAAAATTGAGCTGAAAATAGATGAATCCACTAGAATTTCAGAGGCTGATCGTCCTTTATAAGACTCCAATTTACTAAGAACTGATGGGTTTACGTAGAGGCCCGCAGCATAGACCTTGACACCAATGATTGCAAAGACTTTTTCCCTAAATCCTGAAATTATTGACAAGTTACATTTTATGCCAGAGAAAAGTTCCAACAATTTATTTTTCTAAAATAAAAATCTTTGCATGATCTCTGTACTTATCAAGCACAGTTGATACATTAAAAGCTGAAACAAATTGAAAAAAAAAATGATAATAAAATCAGCAACATTTTTTCGTGTTATCGATAGGATGGGGAACTAAAAGCTAACAGAGAGCATCATTATTAAGTAGAACACAATTTCATATTAAATCAGCCTACCAGTTCCGAGCAATGACAACGAATTTGAACTACCCGGCAAATTCAATGTTGTCTGAAATGCCACTTTGGTAGCAGGCTCCTCCATGTATTCTGCACTTCCAACAGCAGTGATCGATAAGTTAACATGGTAACATGTCAGGCCTTTGTCAATCTAAAATTATACATAAAAGGAAATGAGCGTAAGAATGCATTTTCCTGAAGATTTTTCAAGTATCCCCTCAATCCTTAAAAATAGAATATGAAACTATCCACTGAATCTGAATCTAAAGTGACTTGTTTCTAATTTTCTAAGCCAGCATCAGAAAGACTTGTATTGAACTAGTAAAATTTTCAGACAATACATTCATATCTTACCAAAGAAGTCATTGGCAAATTTCCTCAACTCTACGAGACATTAAATTGTGTAGCTGCCAATTAGATTAAGTTCACATGAGCTACTCCTTAAACAGAAATCAAAACCGAAAACGAAATTAGGTAACAGTACCCATGAACATAAACTCAGGTTCGGTGTTAAAATATAAAACTAACATTGACCCACCTAACAGCTTTTAACAAGATAGGTAAGGGCCCATTCAGTAGAGCTTTTGATTTTGCTTCTAGCCAGTAAAAGAAGGAAGCAAAAACTGTGACTTCTCAGTAAGTATTTGGAACCGAAGAGCTTTTGAGGTCAAAATGATCTTTTAAGTTTTCTATTAAGTAATACAAATATTAAAATAGAGTTTGTAATATCTAAATTAAACTTTGTTATAAGGTTTAAAGTCTGTTTAGAAGAGATTTTGCCAAAAGTCAAATTTTTTAATTTTTATAGGAAGCACTTATGCAGACTAGAAGCTCTTCTGACAAATCATCCAAATACATTCAGAAGCTGCTTTTGGACCTAGAAAGCCAAACCAGCTTTTAGGAAGCTCTGCTAAACAGGCTCTTACGATGTACATATAATTATTAAATAGGTTTGAATAAAACTCATTTTCAAAATCTAACTCAAGAGAAAGGTGTGTTTAATCCACATATAAACACCGTAAACTTCATTTAACCTAGTGATATGGAACGGATTCACAATATAACACCTTTCCTCATGCATAGCATGTCATGCAAATGGATCGGGATCCAAACCCACCGTCACTTGCAAAATTTGATTCAAATACCATGATAAATGGGCTTATGTAGAATTCGTCTCTAAAAGTTAGCTCAAAAGAAGCGGGAGCCCAATTTGCGTAATAATGTAGGACAAATTCACAATGTCACAACTAATCTTCCCCCAAAGTTGTAGCTTTCTGCATTTAGATACAGCTCAAAAAGGTCCTTAAAACAAAACCCAAAAATTTCTTTTTGTGCTTCAAAATGAGCAATGCATTTCAAGCAATGTAGCAAAGAAATCAAGTATGGAAACTAAAACAGGACAAGAAGAACTCAAAGGGGGTTGTTGTGGATTTCTCTTTACCTGAAGCTGAGGAAGCATTCAAAGAGAAATGGGCATGGCTTGTATTGCTTCTCTGAAGAGTAAAATGCAGAGTGGAGGAAGATAAGGCAAAGGAAAACTGGGTTTTGCCCAAGTTCACACTTGGATTTGGTTTCTTTTTGAGGAAATAAATTCTGGGTTTTGTTGAAATGCTGTTTCTCGAGGCAATTGGAGATTGAGCTTGAACCCATGTTGGCGTGCAATTTGCTTCAGCTCCAAACATTTTTTTTTTCTTGATTTTAACTTTAAATGGTTGACATAGGACAGATTTCTTTTTCAGTTTCCTGTTTGATTATTATATATTTTTAAAAGATGGAAAGTAGAATGAGAAGTGTGGGGTCGGGTGAGTTTTTTTCATGGCCTATGCATGATGACCGGTATCTGGTGTTCAATGTCTATCCCATTGAAACTGCCTCGCCAATCAGTTGGACCACGTATTTTCTACACTGTCCAGAAAGAGACAAACTATTATTTCTTTACTTTCATTTGTCATTTGTAACTAATTGTATTACACGGATGAAATAGATAAACAAAATAAAACAAAAATTTTAGAAGAATTTTTTATTTGAAATTGTCATGTGATAGGCTGAGAAGAGGGGATATAAAAAAAAAAAAAAAAAAAGACATCATCTTAAAAAGACATAATAATTTAACCAAATTTTTGTATAGTATTTTTAGTCAACTTCACTATTTTAATATAGTAATAGATAATTGCCCCATATAACTATTTACTTTTTTCCATTGTGTCATAAATCCTTGAGGATTTTATCTTGGTTGGGTAAAAAAATGAATAAATTTAGAAAAAATGTCATAAATTCCCCCTGAAATATGTCACTAGTATTAATATATCGGATATTTAGCACTAATATCCCCCTACACTTATCACTTTTTGGCAACCTACCTCGAAGCTTCTAATTTTGACAATTTACCCCTTAAACTTGCTAAATTGTAGTAATGTACCCTCTATAAATTAATTTTCTGTTAAATTGATTGTGAAAAAACCCATGTATGACTCACGTGAAGATTAAAAAAAAAAAAAAACCCATTTTCAGTTAAAAATTTTTCAAATATAATGCAAATCCTAAAACAAATCTTCTAATTTCAAATCTTTAATTTAGTGTAAAATTAACTAAAAGGAGTATATTATAACAATTTAGCAAGTTCAGAGGATAAATTGCCAAAATTAAAAATTTCGGGGGAGAAGTGGCAAATGGTAATAAGTTTAGGGGACATCAGTGCTAAATATCCCAATATACCGCATGAACTATGAAATGTACATGTTGTATCAAATAAACTTTGACATGTGTGTCAAGTTGCCCCCTCGATTAGCTTCCGTTAGTTTTTCTATTTGCTTTTGTGTCAAAATGCCCCATAATATTTGCTTTTGTGTCAAAATATTACATGATCTTTAATATTTATATCAAATTACCCGCATCTACTTTATTTTAATTTTATATGTTATCTGTATGTGAGCACTAAACATTCTGTTTTCTTTTAATTTCACATGTTACAAATGTAGGAGTAGACACCAATATTTCGGAGCTACAGTTAAAAAGGCAAAAAAAAAAAAAAAAAAAAAAACATTTTTCTGTGGAAATTGCTTGGAAAATATGTTAATATTGTATGATTTCACTAAAAGAAGCATAAACTTTACACTCTGTAAAGGAGGCAAATTGCAAAGTCGTTCCAAAAGTTAGCAAAAAATTATAATAATAAACATTAAGAGACAAGAAAAGTCATGGCAACAAACGGAAGCATAGTTTTCAGTTTAAAAGGAAAAGGTAATCATGGAAATGTGAGCAAATTTTTTAATTCTTATCCTTCTTTGTCCGACGGAAGATTTAAGCAAATTCATTGGTCATTCTCTTAACCCCTTTATAATTAAATATTGGTAAACCCAAGGTTTAAGGGCCAGCCAAAATGCTAAAAGAGAAATGAAAAGAACTATGATGGACCACCAATGATAGTGATATAGTGATTGAGTTAAGTCCATTTTAGACTTCTCATATTCTTGACTCAAGTTCGATTCTTACTCGTTTCATTGACGGTAATAATAAGAGTATATCTTTAGTACCCGGTCTATCCATTAACTTGTGATATGTGGATTCTTAAATTTGGATCTATTACCATTTTCCTGTCATACTGATAGAATACCATTGTGGTGTTGGTTCAAGAAACAAAGACACCATCGATCTCTTACCATTTCCCCGTGATACCATTTCCTAGCGACATGTGGATTCTTAAGTTGAATTCCTTACCATTTCATCTATGATACCAAATAGAATATCACTGTGGTAATGGTTCGAGCAACAAAGACATCAATGATCTCTTGCAATTTTCCAGCAACAGATGGATTCTTAAGTGAAATCCCGTATCATTTTACCTATGATACCAATAGAATATCATTGATATACTATAGCGTTGATTTGATAAACGTGAAGACATCATTAATTTCTTTTTTTATTAAAAAAAAAAAAAGAAGAAGAAGAAGACCATAATAGCAAATAGCTAGAGGAGAGAGAGAGAGGGTCATAAAACTTAAAGCAAGTGGCACCAAGAGCCAATCTTTCTTTTCCCTTTAATTTTCCACAAAACCAAAAGATTCCCAGCCTAACCCCATAACGGCTCACCAAAATGAATATAGCCGTTGGATTTCTGACTGTTTTTTCACACTACACCTTTTTTTTTTTTCCCTGACACTTTTAAACCCACCCCCCCCCCCCCCCCCCCCCCCCCCCCAACTTTTGCATTCCCCGGTTCAACCCAGAAATAAAAGTACACTTTTTTCCTTCATCATTTTGCTATTTCCTCTGTTTCATCAACAACCTAATCTGCTTAACAGCTTTCAGTACTAGGTTGTTGTAGAAATACACTCAAATGGCTAAAACTGCTCTCTCTCTCTTGTTCCTCTTTCTGTCCCTCACTTCAGGTATGTATATATATAAGTGTATATATATATATATAGGCCATTTCTCTCAATGATTTCAGTAGCTAAAAAGTGTTTTTTTTTTTTTTTTGGAAACTTTTTTTTCCTTATAAATTTCCCTTCTCAACGTTGACTTCATTTTGACCCAAAACAAATTCAAGTTTGGCTATATTTTCCCTTTATATTTACTGTGGTGTCTCAACTCTTACATGCCCTTAACCAGATCTGTTTGGGTGTTTTCCTTCAGATCTGATTTGGGTTTGCCTAGAATGGCCTAATCAAGTTACCTATAATAGCTATTTTAGACATTACAAAGGGATCTCGTGTGCTGACAATGAATGTCTCTGTTTAGTCATAGCTATTTGCAGCGGAAAACGAAACACGTCACTTCAATCCCACCAATTGTATCCTAACCAAAAACAAAATTTAATGCGTTTCTTGTCATGCATTTTGCATTTCTTTCACTTGTACTAAAATCTCTGACCAAATTTTACACCTGGCTTTTGCAGAAACTGTTCTTGCAGTTTACGGACAGGTATTACTCATAAATCGATTTTCAGATTTCCCTTCATTTAAGCAGATAAAAAAAAAAACTAGAAAATTTTGTTCGTGAACAACTTGTTGTTTAATTTGTCGAATGGCGATAATGTTGCAGAGAACTTGGTGCGTAGCGAAGCCTTCATCGGACCAAGCAACGCTTCTAGCGAATCTCAACTACGCATGCTCGCAAGTCGATTGCCGAATCCTGCAGAAGGGGTGTCCCTGTTCCACACCAGAGAGTCTCATAAACCGCGCCTCGGTGGCCATGAATCTCTACTACCAGTCCCGAGGAAGGAACCATTGGAACTGTGATTTCAGGAACTCTGCTCTCATTGTTGTCACTGATCCTAGTAAGTTTTTCAATAATTTACTGCTAAAAAATTCAAATACTTAATCCCATTACGTGTTTTCGAATGCCAGATCATATTATTAATCCTAATTTATTGTAAGAATTAATTTAAAAAATAAGTTACAAACACCATATTATTTTTATTAATGACGGAGGAATATGCAAATTAGTGGGATTGCCACCCCTATGATCTTTTCTTTTTCTTTTTATAACTATGAACTTTGATTTATTTTCTCGTTTTACGCACAATCAAAATCAGTTATTTCATACAAATCCCACTAAAAACTTCAGGGTTATTTAACTTCTTGTATATGATTGATGAGTTTTTAGGAGTAAGACCTTAAAAAATATTTTTAATAGACGCTTTTACGTGAATTAGAATGCTGGATTTGACGTGATAATGTTGACTTCTATATATTGAATGTAGAACCAGTTACAAGTAAATGACTTGAGCCTTTACTTATTATTTTTTTTTTTTCTAAATTTAAAAGATTATTTAAAAGATTATAATAGTAGAAAATGATCTCAAAGGGCGTGTAATCCTAGATGGCATAAATAAATTACTTGCATTGCTTGCGAGAATTTCTGTGCAGTTAACACATCATTGTCACATTAACTTTCTTTTCTTTCTTTTTTTTTTTTTTTTTTTTTCTTGGGGTCATAAAGAACGTCGTCCGATAGTTAGGTGTTACAATTATTTATGCATTTTCTTTATAAAATTTACTATTATTGGTGTGGACCCTACACGTACAAGCTTATGCTTATCAACAGTGTAAAAAAAGTGGTTTTTCACGTTTAGAGGAGACCGACTATCAAATTGTTTGGTCCACCATGAGATACCTAGTTCCTCTACTTTTCCAAATGATAACTCAAGTCTTGTCATATATATATATATATATATATATATATAGGCTTCTATTCAGCACCCCTCATCTACACTACTAATATTTTTTTTTTGTGATATATTATAACAATCGATCATTTTAATATAAAAATTATAGTGATACTTATCATTAGTTGAATATTTGATAATATCATGCTAAAAGATTTTAAATAAGAAATTATATGTAAATCAATTAGCAGTTGTTGTAAGTTTCTAAATAAAAATTTTAAGTGCCGCATGATATGTTTTATCACATGCGAGACATATTTATATGTACTAATTTTTATTGTTTAGCTGATTGTTTGATTTATAACGAGAAATTGAATTCATGTATTAATTGGAGCTAACTGAGTTGATTAAGTTGTGTGTTAAGTAAGAGATCTCATATTCAACTCTGATATATATATATATATATATATATGTGTGTGTGTGTGTGTGTGATTTGAAATCCTATTGTGGGGTCTTCTTATTCTCTAATTAAGAAATGTGTGGATGATATGCAGGTTATGGAAATTGCATTTATCCTTGATCCAAAACTTTCCGGGAAAGTGCATGTGCTTTTAGCTAAAAAAATAAAAGGTTTTTTTTTTTTTTTTTTTTTTGGGGTGGGGGGCATATTAATGTAATTCTCTCTATGGACAACTATGCTGCAATGAGATGATGCTCTAGAAGATCTTTTACCGTCAAATTTCTGTTAAGCTCAATTTTGTGTAATTTAACTTCAATTTGGCTAACAGTAATTTCTTTTGAACTCCAATAGTTGCCTTAAATTAACCGTTGCTAATTAATTTTGTTAAAACTTATGGACTTAACATGATATTTTTCTTATTATTTCGTAAAAATATTATTTACTAAAATTTCTCTATTTACTTCACCCATATCCATAGGTTAGTCTGTAACGTACGTCTTTTTTTTTTCTCTCAATCTCTCTCTCTCTCTCTCTCTCTCTCTTTTTTTTTTTTTTTTTTTTTTTTTTTGAAGAAAAAGTTAGGTTGCATACAGACGGAGCAAGATTTTTATTGAGTACGGGCCTATCTTTTTTAAATTTTTTATTAATTGTTAGAGGGATTATATTTTAATTGGAGTAAATATGAATAAATTAGAATAGAGGCATAAACTGAATTTTCTCAATTCTTGTGTGGGCTAATTAAATTATGTGAAGATTTGAGTAGCCTCCACTAGTTACAAACTTACAAATGTGGATCGGCGCCAAGCGAACCATTATTTATTTATTAATTTATTTTTTACTTCTTTTAAAATCATAACACAAGTTATTATTAACTTACGGTGTGTTTGATTCGTTCGTTGGAATTAAAATTTTTAATTAGAGTTAGTTAATTTTTAAAAAATAGTTATAATTTTTGTTGATTTTTCATAAAATAAAAAATAAAAAAACTGAGATAAAAATTTAAGTTTGAATTAAAACACCAAACAAATGCTTAGATTTTTTCTCATTGATCGAGTCCTTTTATATAACAGAAATCTTAAGTTTTAAAGTTCATAGCAAAAAAAAAATATATATATATATATGTATATATTAAGCACAGCATAAGAGCAGCCAATTTATATCCAATACTGTCTTTTATATTCTAGACAATATTTATGATTTTATCGTATATTCTATATATTCTCTTGGCCCAACTATTCTCCCATTGCGATTTTTTCAGCACCCAATGCATTTTTTTACAATATGTATATATACATTTGAGAAATATCTCGGATACATATATTTTTTACCACGTACAAGTGTTATTTTTTTAAATAGCCATAAGTTCTTTTTTCAGACTGTAATTACTTAAAAATTGTACTTAAATAAGAATCACTTGTATATCTACTATAATTCTCCTCCTAAATGCCTTGTAGTCTGTCCTATAGAAAAATTGTGTTCCTCCTTTGTGTGTACAAATTTATATATATATATATATATATATATAATAAAATAAAATAAAAAGAAAGGAAAGCATGCTTTAATAGTCTTTATTCTTGTGAAGATTAGAGAGAATAAGAAGGAATTTAAAACTCTTAAAGATTGAGTTTTCATTTTAAAAAGTCAATTTGTCAAGTGGAGTAGACAAATATCCTTATATGTCTATTATTGTTGTTATATATTTTCAATGTGGGACTTGAGTTTTCTTTTACACTTAATACACCCCCACAAGATGGTGTTCTTTTGGAGTCACCAATTTTGTATTGGATGAATCGAGCCACTCGTTTGAGATTGTTGGGCTCTGATACTATGTGAAGAATATAAAAAAAAAAAAAAAAAGTAATTTGAAACTGTTAAGGATTGAGCTTTCATCTTAAAAGGTCAACCTGGTTAAGTGGAGCAGCCAAATGTCCTTACATGTCTATTATTGTTGTTATATACTTTGATGTGAGACTTGGGTTTTCTTTACCCTTAACAATTCTTGAATCAAGATCTGTTGTCTCGGATTTCCTGTCTCATTGGTTGTCTCTCCAATAGTGTCATGCCACATAATTTGAATTTAAGAATTTAACAACATAAAAAATGTTAAATATTAAAAATTATTGAACAAATTCATGATGACTTGTCAAAACCTATTGTGGGAACAACCTTTGAAAAACGAACCAGCAGATCTGGACTCTTTGTTCTTGATATCTAATAAAGCACATTTTCTTTTACCAAAATAAATAAATAAATAAATAAAGCACATTTTCTACGCTACAGCTAGCTTCTCCCAAAATTCTCTCTATTTGTTTTTCAATATAAAATTTTAACACACTCCAAAATATAAAACATTTCAACATACCAAATGAAGTACTTACATATATACCAGAATTCTTGTATCAAAGCCAAATTAATCAATAACTACCAAATAACCTTACGTACGGTTATCAAACTATAGAACCGATCTTTCAAATAGATATGTTTATATTTTTTATTTTATTAATTAAATTATTGATCTTTTATATATTTTAACTTGAGTTCTAAAAATTGAAGCTATTAAAGTTGGAACAATAATTCAGATTGAGGTCCTTGTTTAAGTGATAATCCTACAAATCATCTCAATAATTAACTCTGTTGGGATTAGCTCAGTGGATAGAATGTGAGAGATTTGAATAGAATCTTACAAATTAACATGTGTTAATGTTTTTATTTTTTATTTTTAATTAGTAGAAATAATGGATATCATACCGTTAAATAAAAATAAAAACCTTTAGGTGTGGTTATTGAGGCACCGGGACTCTTTATTATTAAGCCTAAGGGCATCTCCAACCCAACTCTATTTTAGAGTTTTACACATTTTAGAGTATGGGAACATCTCCAACCCATACTCTAAATGGAACTTCAAATATAGAGTATGAATAGTATACTTCATATTTAAAGTATCACTATTCATACTCTAAACTACTTTTTTTTTTAAATTAAACTTTAAATTAATATTTAGGTAAAACTAAAAATTATAAAGTTACTCTTAACTTAATTTTTCTTTCAAAATTACCCATTTTTCTATATGTAAAGTATTTGTATGTTTAAATCTTAAGCTATATTTATTTTTTTATACCTTTTTTTATTTTATTATTTTGAATAAAGTTTGTAAGACAGTAAATCAACATACAAGTTTTACATAAATTAAAAAGTTGAGAAGATATTCTAATTCATAAACAAACCATAAATAAGCATACATTAAAATACATTAAACAATTACATGTGATAAACCAAAAATAACACAAAATACATAATGTAAAGGCGTAAAAATAGATAACATAGAGATATTATGGTGGAAGAACAATGATTTAATAGTCCGGTATACCAGTATTTTTTTTTTTTTTTTTTTTGTGGAATTAAGAAAATCATGTAGTTTTTTTTTTCACTCAATATTAAGTTGTTTTTGATAATCGCACTAAATTTATAGTGTTTTGGTTATTTGATATAACTTTCTATTTTTAAAGATTATTCTTAAAAATAAAAACAATCAACGGATTAATATGTTAAAAAGATTGTATGGGGGCATAATTTGTAAAATACAAAGATTATAGGGAATAAATATAAATAATATCTAAATGATTATAAAAAGAATATAAATAGAATATTCCTTTTAGAGTATGATATCGAGTAAATGGGTTGAAGATGAAATATTATTTGAAATGATAGATACTCTATTTTAGAGTTTCTGTACTCTAAAATAGAGTAAATGGGTTGGAGTTTTAGAGTTTTACACTATTTTAGAGTATGGGAGCATCTCCAACCATACTCTAAATGGAACTTCAAATATAGAATATGAACAGTATACTTCATATTTGAAGTATCACTGTTCATGCTCTAAACTACTTTTTTTTTTAATTAAATTTAATATAGGGAATAAATATAAAATAATATATAAATGATTATAAAAAAGAATATAAATAGAATATTTCTTTTAGAGTATAATATAGAGTAAATGGGTTGGAGATAAAATAATTATTTGAAGTGACAGATACTCTATTTTAGAGTTTCTGTACTCTAAAATAGAATATTTGGATTGGAGATGGCCTTATATTCACGCTTCCCTCCTGCCATGATGGTCTTGATGCCCTTTCTTTTAATGCATTTTTTTTTTTTTTTTTTTTGAGAAAGAATCACTTTATTAAGTGATAGCATCAATAGAAACAACATTAGAGACTACTGTGGGAGTCTCACTTATCCATACATTAGTACAATTAGAATTGAAACCAAACCTAGCTAGAAGATGAGCAACAAGATTAGCACTCCGACAAACATGATGGATACCAGTACCCCGCAGCTGGGCAAGCAACTGTTTAACATCCTCCAGAATTGGACCTTCCATAGAAAGTTCCCGGTTCTCCAAACAGCTGATACGACATTAATTGCATCAGTTTCCACCTCAAGATTAACACACTCGATTTCCTTTGCAAAACTCAAGCCTTCACGAAGAGCTAAGCACTCAGTCAAAAAAGGGGAAAAGAACCCCTCTACTGATTTAGCCACAGCTCCTAGGATTGACCCCTTCTCATCACGGATAGCAGCTCCTATACCAATGTGGTCCGAACCCGGAAAGACTGACGCATCGATATTTAGCTTAAGATAACCTACAACTTGTGATTGGGTCGGAGCCCGATTCAAAACCTGCCATTCACCATAACTGGCAATACTCAGATCAAGAATGGCTTGTGGATCTCCACCATCCCCCCCATGAACAACCTTGTTTCTCTCACACCATAATTTCCAAGCTAACCAACACACCAAAGCAAAGTCCTCCATAGGAACATTTGACTGCACAATTCTTAAGAAATCTGCAAATGGAATAGCCCTCATGTTCTCAATCACCTTCCAAAACCGAGACATCTTCCATACCGCTTGCGAAGTCGGGCAATCAAAAATTGCGTGGGGAAGTGGATTCCATAACATCTTTGCATCTTGGACAAATGACATCACAATCAATACCTCTATGACGCAAAGAAACCATCATCGGAAGAATCTTATAGAAAGCACGCCATACAAACAAACGGACTTTGGGGGGAATTGGTAAACTCCACATCTTCCTCCACCATGATACGTCCTGAGTTGACAATGGAAGAGGACTCACTTCGTTTAGACTCCATAATTACCCTATACCCAGAACGAACCTTATAAAGACCTTTGGAATCAAAGTGCCATGCCCATTTATCACCTCCTACACCATTGCCTAGAGGGATACCCGAAATAATCTCATGGTCAACCGACCAGAGAGTATTATCAATTTTGCCCTTATCCCAGACACGACTTCCATCCAACATCAAATCAGCAACCATCAACGACTCCCCTCCTACTGGCGTCTTAGTTATCACATGAAAGGAAGAAGGTCTAGGAAACCATGGATCACCAAAAACCCGTGTAAAAGCCCATCACCAATACGACGCCGAAGCCCAAGTTTGATAGCATTCCGTCCCTATATCAGAGCCCAAGTTTTATAGCATTTAATGCATTTTCACGTGCCATTGTCTTTCTATTATTACTTTTATTCATTTTAATTATCTTCTTAATAAAATAAAGAAATCGGATTCACGGATATCTAATGAAGGACTGCTTTTTAAAAGTTTAGGGAAGCAAAACTCACGACTTTGAAGTTAAAAGGATAAAATGAGATATTTATTATACTAGTTGAAATTATCAAACGTATATGTACTAAAATTATTGAATATTTAATTTATAAATATAAATATTAAAATTTTCAATGATAATAATATTTTTTGACACATATATATGTTAGGCTATTATAAAAAAAAAAACAAAAAAAAGTAAATACATATTTAAAAATATATTTTTATAGAGACAAATTTGATTATTAAAGTAAATCTATTAAAAAAATATTAAAAAGTTAAAGGGGAAAAAGAGAAAAAGAATATAAGAAAGTAACAAATGAAAAAAAGAAAGAAAAAAAAAAAAAAAAAAAAAGAAAGAAAGAAAGACATCATCACAAAAAGACAAAATTACTTAATCAAATTTTTTATTAGTTTTTTTAGAACACTTCATTTTTTTAATATAGTTATAGATTTTAGAAAGAGAAAGAAGGAAATAGCATAATTTAAGAATGAAGTGGAGAATAATAGCAGTTTTTTGTTTTAGTAGAAAATAATATCATTTTCATTTTTTATTTTTCATAAATCCCTATTTTACCCTTGCCTCTCTCACTCCTCCATCACCCAAACGCTAGAAAATCTAGTCACCGCCGCCCTTGTAGAAACGCCGTTACCGTCGAACAGCGATTGTCGTCGCTAAAGCTAGAACATGGTCGTCGAATGGTCTTCGGGATGCTAGGACTACACCACGACACCATTTTTCTTTCTTTTTTTTTTTTTTTGGAAAATAAATTACCATTTTTTGTATAATTTGTTTGGAAAATAAATTTACCATTTTTTTAAGAAAAAAAAAATACCATTTGTTGCAATGACCAATTACGTCAAAATTTGATTCAGAATTTATTTATTTTTTTAATTGGTCTCCGTTACTTGATAGTATTTTGTTCTCTTGTTCGTTTGCTCCTTTTGTGAGCTTTCTTTATGTGTCGTCCTTGTTTTTTAGTTGGTCATGATTTGTGCTTTGTAACTTTCTAGTTTTTATTTTTTAATAATATAATCAAATATAAAATTACCATAAGATTATATTTATAACCACTGTAATTTTCATATTTTTGTAGTTGTGTTCGATTATGTAATGTGCCACTACATAACGACATAAGACGTGTGGTCCTTAAACTACTGTTGTAGCAGTATTGTAGACAACTATGGACGTAATTAGTTGCGTAAGAAGAGTGAAAGTTCAATGCACCCTCAACATTTCAACACAAAAAAGGGCAAAAAAAAAAAAAAAAAAGGCTATTTACGTTTTTTATCTTATATTTTATTTTTATTTAAAAAATATACCTTGTATTTTGAAGTCTTATGTTTCTATACCTTTTCATTTTAATTAATATAGAAATATATGCCTTTTTATTGGTCATCACTTAAATTTTGACCTAAACATACCCAAAATAGCCTTTAAAAAACTTAAAATTTAGATTGTTCATCTTTTGTATCATGTATTTTACTTTTACTCTAAAAGTATACCCTATATTTTAAAATAATATATTTTACACCATTCTATTATTTTTTATGAATTAAATCTATGCGTATTCTCGGTTAACTCTTTATTTGAGGGTATTTATATTATTTTCTAGATCAATATAAGTGTTATCAAGAAAAAAAAATATAGATATCTATTGAAGATATTACAATGATAAAATAAAGAACTTCAAAATGCACAATATACTTTCTAAATAAGAGCAAAATACAAGATATAAAATGTAAATACTATTTATTTTTATTTTTTTTAAGGGTTTTTTGGATATTTTCGGTCAAATTAAGTGTTGACCACAAAAGGGTATAAATTTGTATATTAAATATAATCTGATGGTATTAAAATATAAAATTTCAAAATGTAAGGTATGCTTTCTAAATAAGAGTAAAATACAAAGTAAAAAAAAAAAAAAAAGAAGAAGCACCCTCAACGTTGCAAATTACTTGTCTTTTTTGTTGATGTTGATTCAATACCTTCTTCTGTGTTCTTTTTTCGTCTGCCTTTTATTTATTTTTTTTTTGGCTGAAAATTTTGTGAGAGTGGCTGATTTGGAGCTGATTTTGTTTGGAGTGATTAGACCTCAAAGAACAGAGAACGAGTGGCCGAGATATGTTTGCCATTTCCCTAAAGGCATCGTATTCGTATTTTAGTATATTCCTTTACAATTTTCCCTCTCATTTTGCCAGAAAATTTATGGCAACTCAACCAACGCTACCACATTAGCCACTTATTAGACGTTCCTATAATAATTATTATATTTTTCTTGCGAGAAAGACAATTATAATTTTTTTAGGGTCATTTGTGGGTGCATTTTTTAACAAAACGGGGTCAGTTTGGTGATTGATTTGATAAGTAAGTTTGAGTAATAAATTTTAAATTGATGTGAAAGGAAACACTATATATTCGTTTGGTGTTT
Organism: Ficus carica; assembly: GCA_009761775.1. Taxonomy (NCBI): domain Eukaryota; kingdom Viridiplantae; phylum Streptophyta; class Magnoliopsida; order Rosales; family Moraceae; genus Ficus; species Ficus carica. The sequence goes on along the minus strand of CM019742.1, from coordinate 4,619,025 downwards.
GAGTTAAGTTTGAGATGAGATAAACTTTTTAAGTTTGAGTTGGTTGATTTTTTAAAAATTAATTATAAATTTTGTTGACTTTTTAGAAAAGATAAAAATTGAGATGAAAAAATACAGTTTAGTTGGAGTTAAACTTTGTTATCAAACGTAGGCTATAAAAATTTTTTGAATTGTGAGTTCGAACCTATAATCCAAATGTAGGTCTAGAAATTTTGGGGGAAAAAAAAAGAATAAATCGTTTTCGTTCAATCTATTTATTTATTGTTTTTCTCAATTTAAAATGAAGTTAACTTATTTATTTTCAGATAGTGGGCTTCGGCTTGAGAAAGAGAGAGAGGGGGAGAGAGGAGGGTTTCTAACACCAAACATATGTAATATGTAAGTCGAGTAAGTGGCCACAAATTAATATTCACAGAACTTTGCATAAGGTAATAGGATGTTTACAGCACAGGTAGGGATTAATATATTTTCCAAGTTATATTTCTCTCTTACTAACATTTACTTAATTATTTTTTGTAGTTTTGCTTAAAAACTAGGGGGTTTACTTACATCATTTCCCCTTGAACTACTTGTCTATTGACAATGTACTCTCTAAACTTTTTTTTCTTTTTCTTTTTCTTTTCTTTTGGGAATAACCCCTTGAAGTTAAAACGTGGGGCAAAGACCCTAAATTGATAACAAGGTTAATATTTTGACTTCAATTAATGCAAGTTATTAATTAATGACATGGGTGATATTTTTATCTATTTAATTCAAATCTATTCCACTTAAGGTATTTAATTAAGATTCAAAAATTAAAATTCCTAAATTAACTTTGTTTTAAAAAAATAAATTTAGTGGTTGCAGATATAGTCTAGTGGTAATTTTATATGAGATTTTATCACTTGGTGTAAAGTTCAAATCTCTCGACCTTCAAATTAAAATTAAAAAAAAAAAAAAACTATTCACACCATATTCAAATAATATGTCTGGCATTAATCTCAATTGGGGTTGTTTATTGTACATTTTAAAATTTAGTGGGCTAATTGTCAAAATAAAAGTTTAGATGACACATTGCCAATGAACTAGAAGTTCAAGAGGCATTACTGTAAAAAAGCCAAATTAGAGAGGAGGAGGAGGGGAAGTAGAAGAAGAAGAAGAAGTTAAAAGATTCCTCTCGCTATAAAACTCTTACAAAGAACATTCAAAGCCAACAAGTGGACAGCATTATTCCCATCAAAGGGAACTTCCAAAACCCAAAAAGTAAAGTAGGCGAAATATGGTTGAGTATGTTAATTTGGATTTTTAGACATCACATGTAGCAATAGTATTCATAGTATTCAGTACAAATATCTTATATAATATAAATGGGAGCTCCTTTATACGGTATCTTTACAAATTATATTTATATTTATTTTGTATGTTATTATAACAATCAGTTTATTTTAATATAAATTTTTTACTGATACTTATATTTTATTATACATATACATCGTTTAATTATGGTGAGTGGGTTATCCCTCCCCCATTGTAAATTACTTCTCTCTCTCTCTCTCTCTCTCTCTCTCTCTCTCTGGGTTCCTTTTGCTCTTAATTTCATCCATACAAATTATAGAATTATGTGATAAGGTATAACAAAAAGATTTTATTGTTTATCAAAACAACAAAAAGATTTTATTGGCAAAACATAGTTTTAACTTCTAAACCGTTGGATATTTAATTAATTATATTACTTTTTTTTAAATAACATGAAACGATTTTAAAGTAATCTAATTGTATAAATCCAACCAATAAAGTAATTTTTATAATCATAAAATTCTCATTAGTAGGCCTTTAACATTTACAAAGAGACCATTATGCAAAGAAAATCAAGGAGTAATCAAACTATAGAAATTTACATTCTACTTATGTTTTGATAGCTAAATCGTTATTGACAAGTATTACTTATCAATAATTTTACATCTGACTTTATTACAAACTATAGAGTTCAAATCCCCAACCCTATTTATTTTTCTAGCTCTTTTTTTTTTTTTTTTCCTTCAAATAAAATAGCACAATACCGGGCATTCTTTTTTTGTTATTATTTTCACTAGATTTCTTGTTTTGATTTTGTCTCCAATGTGGTTACTTCTAGCAATAATGTTAGTACATAATCTAGTTAGTATACTTTCTCTCTGAAAATGACACACTTTCGTTTATTTATTTATTTATTTGTTGGAAAAGGACTACTAAAAGTACACAAATCATTGACAACTTACACAAGTTTACACGCGAAACGTGCACATGCAAAAACCTTTATAATTTCATAATTGAGATTCGATTGGTGGCCAAAAAGATACCCATATGCTATGTATCTCAATTATGAATAGAAAAAATTAGGGAATGATCGTTTTTTCGGCCATTCCCTTTAAATTTTTAGTTAATTTTTTTTACTTAAAAAAAGTTTATTTTTTAAAGTTTATTTAGATATATATATATATATATATTTTTTTTTTTTGTTTATCAGTAATTGATCATAAAATTATTATTTCATATTTACTACTTATTTATTGACCACCAAATTTATTTGTAAGACCATCAAATAATCCGAAATTGATAGATTTTAGAACAAAAGAAAAACATTATTTTTCTAAATTAATAAACTTTAGAACATTTATTACAAAATAATAATAATAATAATAATAATTTATCTTGCCTAGGTGGTTGTGTGGGTTGTTTACATCCTTCCAGGTCAAGGGTTCTAGGGAGGGATGTATAAGGCGAGAGTTAAAGAGTGAGATTTAAAAAAATTTAAAAAGGTCATATTCTATAAACCCTTTTTAATAATAGTTGTAAAAGCATTTTGCCAGGTGGAATAAATAAACACGTAAAACAAAAACAAAATTAAAAAAATTTTAAATTTTAAATTTTAAATTTTAAATTTTAAATTTATTTTTAAAAAACCACTTTTATTTAAAATTGTTTCGTAATGGGTTTAGGACCCCCACATAGCACGCTCGAAATCAAGGACGAAAGTCACTGTTTGTCCTTTTTAAAGTATGTAATAGATTAAGGAAGAAAAACCCAAATTACATTGAGTAATAGTAAATTTTATTAAAGTTTAAATATAATAATAAATAGCATAATTAAATTTATGATCGCACACAATATCAAAAATATCTCTATTTCTTCCTCCTCTCTCTCTAACATGAAATTATGCACGTAAATCTGTTATTAAAATTTAAAAATATGTTTTTAGTAATCTGTTATTTACTAGAAAATAGAATGATTGGATTTACCCATAAATTTATGTTCTAATTTATTATCTACCTGCTATAAACTTTAAAAGTACCTATAAGATATACTATATACTACAATTTCCCTATACAAATAGACAAGTTTTTGGTGATTATATTTTTCTTTTAACCATCGGTGATTACTATCCAAATTATACAAATACATGCATACTTTATTAATTATCATTAATGTTATTGGCCAAACTGTCCAATCTATATTATATGACTAAAACAACCAAACTCGTTAATGTGTAGATATTAAGTTGATGAAGATATGAAAAGTGTTGGGATTGATGCCCTAAGAATAAAATACGTCAGATGAATTTATGAAATTTTAGGTCAATAAAGTATATTTGTTATCTTCATTTCAATTATATCATATTTACATTCATCTGTTAATTATTTACATTCATCTGTTAATTGTATGACAAACAAACATTGTCCTAGACTACTATTTACTAAAATCTTGAATTGGACATATAAGAGGTTTATGTGTGGAAAGATACAGTGTAAAGAAAATAGTATAAACTCATATGTGCAGTCGATGGAATAAAGGAAACACTTTATTTATGTCAAGGCAATAATGGATCTACATGAAATTGAGGAGATAGCTTATCTTGACAATTAAAGCATAGCTCTAAGATAAATACATTGACGTGTGTCCTAGTGATGGGTATACATACATTGGATTAGATCGTTTTTATTAATAATTTCGTTTACCTAATCAACTTACTTTAATAATCATACTATGTAAACTATCTTAGTCCTGAAATGATTCCATGACTTCATATTTATGACTTATGTGATTTGATATACTTAGGGCGAAACCAAAATGGTTGCATGTTATCACACCTATATGTTGGGGGCATAATTTGTAAATGATAGAGCCTAGTTCATAGATATGAAATTCATAAATCTTGCACGAAGAGGTAATATTATCCACTTAAAGGATTACTCGGGTGTTTGAAAGCATTAAGATCTTGATTATTTGGTCATTTTTTGGCCAAGTGATTTCTATTTATATGGATTCATAATAAGTAGGACTATTTCAACGGTCAAATGGTTGAACTTTAAGTTAAAATGATCGAAAGGTAGAATGGAACATAGCTTTAAGCCAATCATGGATAATATATGGAGATGTTACATAGATCATGTATTGGGGACAAAATATGTTTCGATCCCTTTGTAAAATGACACTATATAATTGAGAGTGTAACTTTAATTTTTAGTGAAGTAACACCGAAATTAATAATTAAGTACAAAATTGATCTGGTGTTGATTTGACTAAATTATTAGAGCCCTTTACTATATAACCGTCATATATATATATATATATATTATTAATCTCATTTTGTACCTCTCAATTTTAAAATTTTAACCTCCTAAAATTTAAAACTTCTACTCTACCTTCTAGATTTTGAATCAGTCCAACCTAATCTATTTTATTAGGATTTTCTCTAAACCCTTTTTGTTAGAATTTTTATTTAAAATACAAAAAAAAAAAAAAAAAAGATCATATACTTGCACTTAATTCCTCTTTTCTATCTATTTTTAGCTAAAAAAATCTTAGAAATAAGAATTAATTGGATTGGCCAATGTTTGGAATGAACTCAACTATACTTTATGATTAGTTTTTTGTATTTTTTTGAAAAAATCAACAAAAATTATAACTAATTTATGAAAAATCAATCAATTTTAACATAACAATTTAATTTAATTTCAAACTCAATTCAAATACCAAACACACTCTTAATTAAAAATTCATAGATATGAGTTTTAAAATTTAAGGGGGATAAAATAAGAATAATATTAAAATTAAAGGGTATAAATAAGAATAATCGTAAATTTATTTTCAGAAAAAAAGAAATAAATAGAAGTTCTTTTAATTAATTTTAGCTCAGATTTTGACCACTAGCCGCTATAAAACAAAATTGAACCACACATCACGCCCTTCGCTACTTCTAGCTCTGGTTTCCTACATCAAAACCAAACCAACGATTTGTCCAAACCTCAGTCACTTGTTTTTCCTCTCTCTCTCTCTTTCTCGCTCTTTTATTTTCTTTTCCAAATGATAAGGAAACAAGAAAATTATATGTGGGCTGCTATGATCCACAAAATTAACAACTCCAACATGTGTTCAATGTTAAAAGAGAAACTCTGAGCCAATGACCCATATCAAAGTTTTTTCTTTTTTTTCTCTCTCTCTATTTTCTTTGACTATTCTATCTCAGAATCACTATTTTTATGAGAGATTGAGGTGAATTTGCATCTGGGTTTTTGATTTTCCGGTGATTTCAGCATCTGGGTATTGCTCAGAAATGATGTCAGTGACATGCCACAACCTTGATTTGGGAAGGACTGTGTTGGATTTGGTCGCCTGTGGTTGTTCTTCCAGTGCCTCATTCGAGAGGTATTATTCAGCTAGAAACTACACAAAGGTAAATACTTCTAAAGGAGTTTCTAGAGGTTATGGAGTTCAGAATTTGGTTAAAACCACTCGTTGTCAAGCCTCTTCCATGACAACAGCTGAGCCTCTTCTTAATGGTAAACTATCCATATTCTTCCTTTTGTTTGATACATATACATATATATATAAATATATATGTTTACTTTTGTTTAAAAAACAATACAGGTAGTGCTCAAGGTCCTCCGAGAGTGTTGGACTTGAAAGAGCCAAAAAAGCCTCTTTCCGCAGCAAATTTGTTTGAAGTTGTTGCTGATGACCTTCTGACTTTGAACCGGAATCTTCAGTCGGTGAGTAGTAGCCTTTGTAAAGACTGAAGCTCAGATATGAAGAGTCTTCATTTTAGAATAATGTTGATATGGTTTCAGTTTTTTTGTTGTTTGATTGTGCTTGGTCTTGTTGATGAATGCGTTGCCCGTTTGTTATTGCTTTCTCGAAGCTGCTTTTGGCTTCGTAGGTCCAAAAGCTACTTCTTGGGTGTTTGGATGACGTTTCAGAAGAGCTTTGGGCTTACAAAACTCATTTAAGATGAATGCGTAGTCCGTCTGGTATTGCTTTCTGACAGTTGTTTTTGGCTTCCTAGGTCCAAAAGCTACTTTTCGAAGTGTTTGAATAACATTTCAGAAGAGCTTTGGCTTACAAAGCTCTTTCAAGGTGGCCTTGAAACTTTTACAAGAGTTTCAACGAGATTTATAAACTTCATTCTAACATTTTTATAGCTTATTAAAAATATTTAATATCATTTTTTTTTCTCAATAAGTTATTTTAGAAAATATGGCTCCAAAACTATGAAAAGTCATAGATTTTACTTCTCTTTGTTCTACTGACTAAAAGGCACAAGCAAAAGCAATGCTAATAGCAAAACTATGAAAGGTCATAGATTTTACTTCTCTTTGTTCTACTGACTAAAAGGCATAAGCGAAAGCAATGCTAATAGCTTTCTTGTGGAATCTACTTAGAAAGTGTTGTTGATATATGGCTATCCATTTAAGACATTCCTCAGCAGAAGTGTTTAAAATGTTTCAGCTGAATCCACGAAGCGAAGGTAAAAGATGGGTTCGGGATGATTCTAACAAAACTCTTCGAAAGGGCACATCTTATGTACTAGGTTTGTTATTTATTTTTGTGGCAGAGGTGTTATGTGGTGTTAAGTTTGTTTGTAGGAGGAAGTTACTAAGGAGTTGTCGTGGAGTGTGTCGGTAGTTTAGTAATTTCAAGGAAGTGGACTAGATGTTTAGAAGCATTATTGATAACAACTATGGTCTTGCGTAAGTGATTTATCACCTTAAGCTCTTTCTGCAGTGGACGTAATTCATGGAGGTTTCAAACGAACACCTAATATCTCAACGGAAACTAAGCAGCTGGCATGTTCTCCCTCTTGTCCTGTCTGCCTGTTATCCTAGTATCCATTCTCCTTTAGATCTTAGGCAGAATTGGTTGAAATAAGATGAGGAACAAAAGTAAGCAGAGACTTAGGGACCTGTTCTGAGGGACACAGTTATTGTTGTAAAATCGTTGTGGCGTTTAGCTATGTTAATTGTTGAATAGTTGTGTAAAGAACTTGAATTTCCAGTTGCTTAATAGATAATCTTTGAAAGTCGTTTCTGGTTTGGTGATTTAAGGAGAATGGTCAACGTAACACAAAAGTATCTCATAATCTTTAATTTTTACTTGAAATTTTTTACATATTGCTCGTTGTTTATTGAAAATTGCAGTTGGACATTATCCTAGAAACTTGAACTACATTGTTTTGTTTGTGTTAAATATATATTGATTCTCTAATTAATCTGAAGAAGGGGGTTCTTGTATTCTCCTGCATGCTGCTTTTGGGGGCTTTTTTCTCCGTTAGCATACTCAATTACCCTGTATATATCTTAGCATGTAATCACTAATACTTTTCTAACACATAATCCAACCCCAAAAAAGAGCATTTATGCTTAGTATCTTTTGTGTTTTTGACTGAGAATCACAAGAAGGGGGAAATAGCCGAGTTTCAAGGGTACAACAATATGTTTCCTAGTTGAGGGTGGGTAACAGTGCCATTCATCGTTCGGCTGAGCATAACTACAACCCCCATGCATCATTGTAACACAATTATGTGCTTGTTCTCTTCTTCTTTGTTAATTGGATACTAGTTTTTGGTTCGTGACTTTCTGCATCCTAGTGCTGTGTCAATTAAACTGTGTATTATATTTGATGCAAAGAGATAACTCAATTGTAAAGTGAAAGGGTTCAATTTTCATCATTTACGTTGTGATAGATCAATTTGATAATGCACCAAATATGGTCAGCGTAACAACTGCAGTACTCTTGGTTCTTACTCTGAAATTGCTGCGATAAAACAAAAGCTTAGTACATTCTTGATAATATATGGATAGTTAGATTAGAGGTGTATACCATTTTAAAGGATACTTGAATGCCTATTCTGTATTATTCTCTGCTCTGCTTACTTTGTATGGATTTATAATTCACCAACAGAGATAAAGACGAGTGTAAAATCTGAATCTAAAGTGTTTGCGTACATTGACTCTCTGTTCTCTAACTATTTGTTTGGTGTAAAATACTTTTATAGATTGTTGGAGCGGAAAACCCAGTTCTGATGTCTGCTGCTGAGCAAATATTTGGTGCGGGTGGGAAGAGGATGCGACCAGCTTTGGTGTTTTTAGTCTCACGAGCAACAGCAGGACTAGTTGGGCTAAAGTGAGTATTCTCAAAAGGTATCTTCCTATAGAAGGATGTATTAAGTCCTGTTGTGCGGAAGATAAGCTTTATCTTAAACTGCTTGCTCCAGGGAACTTACCAAAGAGCATAGGCGTTTGGCAGAGATTATTGAGATGATCCATACTGCAAGCTTGATACACGACGATGTGTTGGATGACAGTGATATGCGACGAGGTACGTGCTGTAAACTTGTAGTCGGCAGGCCTTTGTGATTTCCAAATAAATAAACGGACTACCATGTTGCTGATGTTCTTTGATATTCTCGGGATTGCCACACTTGCTTTCATTTCGCATATTTTGCTTCAGATGTGTTCTTCCTTTCGTCGCAGTTGTTTTCCCAAAATTTAAGATTATCTGTACTGATTTACAGGGAAGGATACGGTTCATCAGTTGTATGGTACGAGAGTGGCGGTGCTTGCAGGAGACTTCATGTTTGCACAGTCATCATGGTATCTTGCAAATCTCGAGAACCTTGAAGTCATTAAGCTCATTAGCCAGGTAAGTTCTGTCAATTTTCGTATATCCTTGAAGCCTTTAATGGTTCACAACCCGTCATAGGGATTACTATGTTATTCCAAAGTCCATTGATGCAATTCTTTTAGTGCTATGGCAGGTTATCAAAGATTTTGCAAGCGGTGAAATAAAGCAGGCGTCTAGCTTGTTCGATTGCGACCTTGAGCTTGAGGAGTACTTGATCAAGAGCTACTATAAAACGGCCTCCTTAATTGCTGCTAGTACCAAAGGAGCTGCGATTTTTAGCGGGGTTGAGAGATACATCTGTGAGAAAATGTATGAATATGGCAGGAATCTCGGTCTGTCCTTCCAAATCGTCGACGACATCTTGGACTTTACACAGTCGGCGGAGCAGCTAGGTAAGCCTGCAGGCAGTGATCTGGCCAAAGGGAACCTGACTGCGCCAGTAATCTTTGCTCTTGAGAAAGAGCCGAAGGTCAGAGAGATCATTGAATCAGAATTCAGCGAGACTGGCTCGCTTGACGAAGCCATCGAGCTGGTCAAGAGGTGTGGGGGCATCGAGAAGGCACAGGAATTAGCGAGAGAGAAAGCTGATCTCGCAATCCAAAATCTCCAATGTCTTCCTCTGAGTGCCTTTCGAATAGCTCTCGAGGACATGGTGATGTTTAATCTCGAGCGGATCGAATAAGGAAGAAAGTTTTAGACTATAGGCCGACGACAAAGAACAGGTACAGATACAATTCCTTGCCTTAAGGGGAAAGAAAGAATTCCTCTTTGCCATGAGAAGTATTTTCTGCACATCATCAAGTCTTACTGCCAACGACAAGCTGCTTGTGATTGGTTGTACATTTATAGAAAAGGGTTAGCTCTTTATATTTACTCAAAATTTCATTTTTATTGTACAATTGCTACAAAAAGAAACAAAATAATATTCTAAATTCGTAAGAGAAAATGTCCAAGGTAACCAATAATTTTGAGCCATTTTATTTATCCATTTACGTGTTATTTTTTTCCTCCTACTTTTCGTTTGTCAAGCTCACATCAATAAGCAAAGAACTAAGGGGATGCTCGATACCCGTTTATACTAATAACCTTAGTGGGAGACGGCAGACACAGTTTTAAATCATTAGATTATTAAATTCAAAGAAAAAAAAATTACGAATTCAACAAAGTATGATAGAAACCTACAGTCCAGAACTATGACCTACTATTAATTTATTTTTTCAAACCATGTCTTAAATAAATTTTTCGATCTCCCTTCCAAATAGTGGGGTTGACCGATTTTGTATAGAAAAAATTAGGTAAATATACAGTTTTTAATTTCTTGTTAAAAATGACTCAAGTTGTTTTTTTATTTAAGAAAAATTTCATTACTTAATGATTTATCATAATTAATTAGTAAAAAGTACATATTAATTATTCAATAACTGATTAAGGGTGCGTTTGGAATACCAGTTCAAACTCAACTTTTCAACTCAAATTTTGTCTTTTTCCTCAAAAGTCTTTGTCTTTTTCCCAAAAATTTTTTTGTCTTTTCTGAAAAGTCAATAAAATTTACTATTTTAACTTCAAAAACACAACTCAAACTAACGAACCAAACGAACCCTAACAATTTAAAAAAAAAACCACCATCCTTCTAGTTTTTTACAAAACTTAGGAGATTTTATAAACAAAATTCTTTTGAAAAAAAGGGTATTTATTCATATTTCTCCTTTGTATGTATTAATTGGACATCGTGGGTACGGAATAGTCAAAAAAAATATAAAAAATTTTCAAAAAGTTAATTTAAAAAAAAAATTGTCACATTGACATGTTCTAAACTGTCACGGGTGACGTTACTTGACAGCCCTACGGCCCAACAATAGGCCCAGGCCCCATTTTCAAATTTTCGGGAGTGGAGTGGTGGGGACGCTAGAGAGCCGTCTTCTTCCTCAAACTTCTCACTCATCAGAGAAGACTGAAGAGAGAGAAAGAGTTAGAGAGAGAAAGTGAAGTGAGGTTGGTTTGGTAACCAGCAATGGCGGGACAGTGGAGGAGCGTAGCGAAGGACGCAGTCGATCGCTTGCTCGTCATAGCCAAGTTCGGTTGCTTCCTTCACGTCACCACCAACTACCTCTGTTCCTCTACTCTCGTCCGTACCCTATCATTCTCTTCCCCTCCTCTCTTCCTTCTTGAATCTAGAGAGAGAGAGAGAGAGAGAGAGATTTTGTTAGTTTCGCTCGTGTGTGAGAACGGGCTGTTTTCTGGTGCTTGCAGGTGCACGGTCCCAGCATGCTCCCCACCCTGAACCTGACCGGCGACGTCGTCATCGCCGAACACGTGTCCCACCGCCTCGGGAAGGTTTCTCGCGGCGATTTGGTGCTCGTTCGCTCCCCTGAAAACCCTAGAAAGATCGTCACCAAGCGGATCGTCGGAATGGAAGGTGATAGAGTCTCTTTCTTTTTGGACTCCCATGGCGACCGATACCGAACTGCCGTGGTATGTTTGCTATTAATTTCCTAATATATATATAATATATACATATATATATATGTATATTATTTTAGGGTTGATTTAGAGAAGCTTTATTTGTCAATTTCTCGCTAATTTCAAGTGAAAATTTGGTTGTTGTTTTAGATTCCTGAACGTTGTAGAATCAGATTTAGGTATAATTTGATGGTTTTTTTTTTTTTTTTTTTTTGGGTGAATTTGAATGATGTAGTGAGAGAATTTGGGTTTGGCAAGAGATGATATGTGGTGAAAGTGAAACTTAGAGAAGAGGTTAGGAATGGAGTTCTGAAAGGCTATATTTGCTAGCTTATAAATGAAGTTAATTTTAGATTATTTGATTGAGGAAGTTTGGTTTTAGTATTAGCCGTTACGGATTAAGCACCCAAATCGTTTACTAATGAGAGCGGTAATAGGAAAGAAAGGCAAGAAAGCACAAGTTAGGTTTATCATGGCTCGTGTTAATGTGCGAGCTACATCCACTTTCAGCTGCAGATTTTCTCTGTGATGAGTAGGAGAATCACACACGTCGATCTAAAATTGCAGGGTTAGAAATAATATGAAAAAATCAAAAGAAAAAAGAATTCACCAATACAGAATACATCAACTCTATGGATCCATATGATTTATTGTGAATCTTCAGGTTCACTATGTGTATCTCTAACCCTAATCACCAACCTCGATGCACCCCAATATGATTATAATTAGCCCAACTGAAAATACGTTTGTGAAAACCCCCATATTGAACTCATGATACTCGACATTTAAATTTCTGTATGTATTTTTTTTAAGATAAGACTTGTTTCTAGAGGAGTTATAAAACCTCTCAAATAGGTTTACAAAATCTTACAAGTTCTTGGTCTTGAATCAGAGTATTACAACATGAGATACCCTGATGGCATTGTACTTGCCTTCTTTCGTAGCGATATTACTTAGGCAACATAGGTGTCCTCAAGGTTTTAGGATTCTTGTTTCTATCTTTTTGGTTTTACCTCTCTAATACCTAGGCCCAAAAGTGGCGGGAGTCCACATATAGGGGTATAAAAGGAAGAAGCAAATCTTGGTAACTAAATTTCTCAAATAAACATTTAGCCTGTTGGAAAACAAAGTTGACGCTATTGTGAACTAATGGATGAGGCTAAGTTGATTTTGAACTGGTGGAAAATCGAACTCCGTTATATATTTTAACCTGTGGCTAGTTATTCAACTCTATCATCTCATTTCTTCATTCCGTTATCTTCATTTTAACTTCCTTTTGCCCAATCTACCTTCCTTTTAACTTCCTTTTTCTAACACAGCATCCTTTGTTCTTGCTGTTCATCTAGATGCTAAATCTTTATTCTTTTTGTTACTGCTCTTAATTTGTTCTTTGCATTTGGATAACTAGGTCCCCAAGGGGCATGTTTGGATTCAGGGAGATAACGTATATGCCTCCAATGATTCACGGCATTTTGGGCCTGTGCCTTACGGCCTTATTCAAGGCAAAGTGTTTTTCAGGGTAATTCTTTTACTACTTACTCAGTTGATTCTATTACGTGTCATATGTTTGCCCTCTATTATAATTTAAGCTGTTTATTTTGTCATGAAAAATGCTACAAATCAGAAATTTACGCGCATTTCCTGTAAATTCTCACATGGTAATAAAGTCTCTTTAAGCACACACACAACTTCTAATCTTTTCTTTGCAATCAAACATTCTTTACAGTTCTGAAGGAAAGAAAATGGTTCCTGTTGTCAATTATAGTTTTATGTTTCTCCATTTCATAGATGTTTGAAGTCGTGTGTATTTCTTTCTCTCTCTTGTATATGGTTATTATTGTATCAAACACACAAATAGGATCATTGTTGGAAGGCTAATCGGATTTCGTCTAAAAGTTTTTATATTATCGTTTTAGTACTATGAATGCCACTCTACATTAACTTGGTTCCTTCTAACTTCTGTGTCAGTCTTGTCCAGTGCAAATGTGCAATTGGAAATTTCATATATATAAATATATATATATTGTTTTGGTTATTAGGTATGGCCTCCTGATAGCTTTGGACCCTTGGGTAGAGATTGAAGGGATCATATACTTCAGGTGGAATTCGATTGCTTATATTCTCTTTGCATACCTTGATTTTGTTTTTGTTTCTCTGTAGAGCATTGACATAAATAAATGATTAGCGGTTGGTTTTAGTTAATGAGAGGAAGGTTTTATTTCATTTTGACTTTACAACTCGACTTCCTAATCATGTTTTTGTTTTCATTCACATGTCAATAGATTACAGAAAATTTCTTTGACTGTTCTGTTCAAGATTATAAAACCGCGTTTCGTAATTTTCGTACTATTTAATTTTCACTCCTTGACATTTGAACATTGTAAATGTTTCCCTTCCCTTCGATTTCAATTTTATCTAGCAAAAAACAAGTTCTGTTCGAGACATTCAATGACTCCATTTGGTTCCTACACAGTCACAGGAGAGAAAACATAATAATACTAGAGCAGACTGTCGGTTCAAAAATTGAAGTCACACTTGAAAATAAAAATAGATTTTAGAATATCTACTTTTCAAGTAAATTAAATCTTTGTACTTTAGAATCTAGAAAGTAAGAATGAGTAAACTATTGAAAGCACGACGACTATGGTGATTGGTGATATACCACGACCTAAATCCGATCACCCAAAAAACCTTGAAATATTTATCCGCAATAAATTTGGATAAGATATATGTTGAATAACTGTTCATATTTTTCAATTCAAAGTAAATTGTTGAAATCCTTCAAACCAAAATGAGAATTGTTAAACAAACAAACATAACCGGCTTTTTTTTTTTTTTTTGAAGAAGTTATTGCCTTTCTTTCATAGCATTGCTTTTATTTTATTTTATTTTTTTAGAATTGCATCACCAGTATAATGATATTTTCCATTTATTATTCTATAACCAACTCAAAGAAAATGAGAAATTTCTCATTTGGTCTCTAAATCATATACAAAGTTACACTTTGATACCTAATGTTTTTTCTTGTTTAAAAGCTCCATAAGGCATAAACTGTTAAAATGATGTATTTTGGTCTTTTCTGTTAACTTCTGTTTAAACAGGATGCACGTGACATCCACCTACTAGTGACTTATTTTGTTCAAATGTTGATGAATGAATTGTGGGTGAGATACACTTTTTTATATATAGATTAATATTAAGATAAACTTGATTTCGTTTACTTTTTAAAAAAAAAATATATATTAAGCAATTTTTAGAAATTCGTCAAAAGATCCCACCTTAAGATTTGTGAACAAAGATAGATTTGATATGTAAGTGCTTGCGTTAAAAATTTGCAATGTGCAATACATAATTATTTTAAAAATGTATATATGATTTTTTAATCAATAGTTAAGAATACGAGGTCTTAAGCACCTAATTTCTAAAAAAATCAAATACATACCTTTTTATAAATCACACACAAAAAAGAGAAAATTGCAAAATCAATTACTTAAAATTTAAATGGGTTATTATTCATTTAATTTCTAAATTTTTAAGTTTGTATAATTTTGATTCCTGATTTTTTTTTTTTTAACTGTAATGTCCTTAAATTTTTAAAATATTTTTATAATAATCTTTTTTGTTAATTTGTGTATGGAATCTGTTAATAATTTGATTAAAAATTGATGTTAACTAACGAATTTCATCTAAAATTTTAATAAAAGGATTACTATGACAACATTTTTAATTTATAATTATTTTAACTTAAAAAAAAAAAAAACCATAGATCTAAGTTGTACAAATTTAAAAATATTTATATTTGTTATCCTTTCTTAATACTTTATAATATAACTAGGTGAAAATCTAAAGATTCATTTTTTAAGCGACAATCATACAAATGACCGTTGCAATAATTCCTTGAGCCCGTTGAGGCAGTATGTCATATTTTATTGGAAAAAAAGGAAAGGAAAAAAGGGGGTCAAAATAGACATTGCACAAGCAAAGGGGTTCCCATATTCTATAAATGGAGGAGAAGCTAGGGTTTGAGATCTGAAGTTGCCTTTGAGAGAACACAGCGTCGAGATTTCGAAAAATGGCGCTGTTGTTCCGTTGCCGGCATAAAGAGAAAATATCCAGTCAATGTCCTTTCTTACATTCTTCTCTTGTTTTTTTCACGAGATTTGATTTTGAAAGGTCTGATTGATACACTTCTTTCATCTTTTATTCTTCTTCTTCTTCTTCTTTTTTTTATATAATTTTATTTTATTTTTTGTGTACGGCCGTTCCAATGGGTTTTCGCTTTGATTCGATAAAAAAGAAACGTTTGCGAGGACTCAATTTCACCCGGCCTATATTAATATCATTTCTGGGGCTAGCCTCAATGTTTTACATGTTTTTCCCTCATGTTTTAATTCAAGGAACTGCCCCAAATTTTCCCTCTGTTTCTTTTTTTTAATATTTTTATTTTCTCATAAAATTAATAACTTTGCTCCTTTAATTTCCAAACCAACATTTTGGTTTTTTTTTGGGTTCTGTGGAATAATTCTGGCTGATCTTATACCGTAGAAGTATATGATGTTCGTTGGTACGAGGAATGAGATGGACAAAAATGGACACCCTCTAAAAAATAAGCTATTTACTATTTATCCCACATTCAGACTGGATAACCTTTTAAATATTTGAAACTTACAAGTTTGGATCCGGATATTGAAAGAGAAAAAAGGCCTTAGGGTGAGCGGATTAGTGGAAGGATTTTTGAATACATAAGTTGTTTGGTAAGAGAGAAAAGAGGGAATTGACTGCAAAAGAGAGTAAATACCAAACTTCCGTAATCAAGATCACACAATGCACAAGAGGGATTATTGATCAGTCAGACAATTTATCAAACACCTTACAAACAGGATATAGGGTAGATGAAAACTGCCCCGAGTTTTTTTTTATTGGAAAAAGGCTTCATGAAGATCCTTTTTGAAGTTCCCATTCCAAGTAAGAGAGCGTACGATTGTGTGAAGAAAAAAAAAATGCCGGTCGCTGAGTAGCACACAAACGACGTTAGCACGATGATGCTACCGCAGACTCATCGCCATACAAGTTTTGAGATCAATGGCGACAATAGTCTTGCTTCATTTTTGCTTCTGTCATGGCATGGTGGCGCGGCGGACAAATCCATGGCTTTGTTTTGGTTCTTTTTCTTTCATTGGACCATCCGAGTTCCATTGAATAACAATGAATATGATGTCGAGTCTAATGGCTGCAGAATAGTCTATGAGAATATTGTTTCTGTCTTGACTTATTGGGATCTTTAACTGTTGTGATTTTGATAACCAATGACTATTTTACAGTCATCTGTCACCCAAAACAAGAAAATGCAAGGAACTGTCTCTCACCGAGCATATTTAACCGTTGCGACCATAACGTGGCTCTCAATAGCGTCCAATCGGCGATTTTTGGTACTACAGCTTGTCCATTCTCCATCTGCGTTGCCATAAATTGTCAACCGACCATTTTGTCTTGGCTTTACAGCAAACCTTAGGCTAATGATAATCGACTTTCGGTAGCTTTTAAGAAACCGCAGAGGCATCGCATAAGAAATTTTGGCAGGCGCAAGAATTCCGAGCCAGCTATTAATTTTTGATACGAGTATGATTTTGAGTGCTTTCTTGGATAAGAGCTAACCATCTCTGCTTGTTAGCTACGTCAATCCTTGTTGTGTCGATCTGGTTTGGAGCTGCAAAAACGTACTCTTGTGGCTTGTTAGAGTCAAAATCGAAGCTGATAAATACATAAAGTTCAAGCAAGATACAAGGATTCAATCATGCAATAGGCAATACGTAGTAAACTAAAAAGTACCGAGTTAGCCAACACATGCATTTGACGCCCTCTAGAAATGGGTGCAATTCCAAATTTAAGTCTAGTGATTGACAATTTGTTTGGTAAGAAGGAAAGAAAAGAGCACATAAACATTTGAGCGAGAGAAAATGTGAAGGGAGAGAAATTAATTTTTTGGGCTGAAATTGAAAGAGGTAGTTGGTTTTCCTTTATCTTGTTTTCGAGTGATAGGGGGGAAAAAAAAAAGTTAATGAACTAAATAGCTAGGTTGTCAATTATTTGATGTTCATTTAGTTTAAAAATAAGGATGAAAATATAATTTAATTATTTATATAAAATACCAAGTGTTTTCTCCCAAAATCTCTCCATTAAAGATAAAAACTCAAAACCTTTTTTTCTTTCAACTTTCATCTTCCTTCCACTTATCTCTCATGACAAATAATCAATAATCCTTGTTTCTCTTCAAAAATCCCTCTCCTATATTCTTTCCTCTCACTTTTCACTACATACAAAACATAATATGAGATATAAATTGTCATCATTTGGTCATAAGAATGTTTTCCAATGAGTTAGAGGGTTTGTGTTCAACTTTCACCTATTCTGAAATATTTTTTATGACACCATTGGAATAGAAAGTAAACAATAAATTTATTAGGTAAATAACATATTAATAAAAAGTAGATAAATCCATATCTGATAAATTTATTATTTACTATAATTTACTCCAAAATTTTTAAACCTTATTATTTACTTTAATAAATTATGTAAAAATACTATTTACTTCTTTCTCAAAAAAAAAAAAAAAAAAAAAAAACAAAACAAAACAAAACAAAAAACAAAAAACAAAAAACAAAAAACAAAAACAAAAACAAAAACAAAAACAAAAACAAAAACAAAAATAGAAACGGAAACAAAAAATGGTAGGCCAAGTTGGGCCTTCCCTTAATTCACAAGGAAGAAATAGGGTTCAGACTTCAGAGTTACTTTGGGGGATGCATCATGCAGATTTTACGCTTTTTAGGATAATCTTTGATTCTCATTACTTTTATTTAACAAAATATTTTTCCCTACAAATAGGGTGTAATTTAAAAGTCAATGTTGAATCAAAACAAAGGTCAAGGGTGGTGTGATTTTTTTTTTTTTTTTATGTAGTAAATTCCATATATTAAATTTGTCTAATTATTCCATAAACACAAAAAAATATTTTTGGATCTCGATTAAAAACAGAATAATGTTTGCTTCGCTAGCTGGTTTTGATTAAATATTTTTAAAAAAAACATAGGTATCCCATAGATATTAAATATTTTTAATATTAAATGTTTCATATATATTAAATATTTTAATGAAACTCTTAGGCTGGCAAATACTGCACCTGGATTTTTGCGTAGAGCAGTGAAAGATATCCCAGTGAAAGGTATTCCCTCAACCACACTAATATTCATTTACAATCTTTTTTTTTTTTTTTTTTTTTTTTTTTTTTTTTAAAGATGAGCAATTTACAAGTTTTTCTTCTCTTTTATTTAATTTCTTGGAACAGTTCTATCTTGATGTATGATTGGGTTCAGTATATTATTAGCTTAAAGTCTGTTACGTGTGCACTCTAGTATATAGGGGTGTCAATTCGTGTCTCGTGTCGTGTTCGTGTCGTGTTTGAGCCGTGTCGAATTTTTTCTTCCCCAACCCGAACACGACCCGTGACACGAAAACGACTCGAAACCGCGACACGAACACGACACGAACACGTAACGGGTTGACACGACACGAACCGAACTTGACCCGCGACACGAACTTGACCCGCGACACGAAATTGACCCGCGACACGAACTTGACCCATAACACGAACTTGACCCGTGACACGAAAGTGACCCGACACGAACTTGACCCGACACGAACTTGATTCAATTTAAGCAATTCAATTTAAGCAAATTATATCCCAAATTCATAAAAAACCTAGAAGAATAATAATTTACATTCAACAAAAACATACCATTGACAAAACAATAAGTTTTAAGGATTTTTTTTCAAATAAAAAACCATAAAATTAAACTTCCAACTCAAATGCAATGTTCACAATCATAGTTAGGCAAAATCCTATTACAAACATCTTAATAAAGTCCACAAATCCAAATACAAACATAAAAAAGTCTAAATTTAAACAACATAACACCAATAAAATATCAAGTACTAGTAGACAAATATAACTAAATAAATAGTCACACCAACATTAACACAATCCAAACACAACAAGCACAACTCAGGCACATCCAGAGTTAGAATCTTGGTCAACTGTTTTCTCCTCATCAATGTTGAGATTCACAACATTTTGAATGACATCATTCATATCTTGGTCAACTGTTTTGATTCCAACTACACGAGAAAGATTGAAAAAGAATTTATGATTATGAGATTAATTTAACAATGCTAATTAATAATAGAGAACCTGAGAAAATTTACCTTCATTCCCAAACAACCAATCTCTTGAGCATATAATTGCCTCAACAGTGTCAGGCTTAAGAGAGCTGCGAAACTGGTCAAGTACACGACCACCAACACTAAATGCAGATTCTGAAGCAACTGTTGATACAGGAATGCTCAAAATGTCACGAGCAATTGCAGCAAGTATGGGGTAGCGACATTGATTTGTCTTCCAATATGAAAGGATGTCTATATCATCACTCCTTCTCATCCTGGGCTCATCCGAAAAAAGTTCCAACTCCGATTTGCTATTTGCACCAGAAAAAGAATCAAAGGAGACATCATCAAATTCCTACACAATAAACAACAAGCATTAGTTTATAAAAAACACTAGTTAGTAAAATTAAATAAATAAACAAAGGAAATGGAATATTACCTTGAAAATATCAGATTCATCCACATCCATTATTTGCATTGCTTTACCTTTGTCCATTTTGTTACTAGATGGTGGAGTGACATTCGCACCTTCGACAAGTTTCAACTTGTATTCTTCAATAAGGGCTTCCAACTTCGTACGTAATGAGATCAACTCAGAAGAGTTTTTCCCATAAGCTTTGTCATAGCAGAAAGCAACAAACTCCAGCTTATACCGAGGATCCAATACAAGTGCTATCCCGAGGATGGGGCTGAATTCTGACCAATATTTTTGAAATTTGCTCCACATATCCAAGGCCATACACTTTAAGTACTCATCTCCAGATTCCATCGTAGCTTTTATGGTCATGTAGCAATCAAAAATTGCTGGAAAGTACAAATTGGCTGTGGGATATTTGGTGCCAGAAAACAGAAGTGTTGCTTTGTAAAACCCTTTCAAAAATTTCCAAATTTTATGAACTCTTTCCCACTCCTCGGTTGAAAGACAATGCTTGTAATTCGAATCACTCAACTCCAAGTGCTGAAAAGCACGTTGATAAAAGATGGCACTTTCAAGCATGAGGTAAGTTGAATTCCACCGAGTAATCACGTCTTGGGACAAACCTCTCGTACTACCCATTGAGACCAACTTAACACATTCTAAAAACTTTTGCTTCCTTTGTTGTGATCCTTTAACATATTTGACACTATCCCGAATCTTCCCAACTGCCTTATCAATACTTTTCAGACCATTTTGCACAATTAGGTTAAGTATATGTGCACAACATCTCAAATGAAAGAATTCACCATTGTACGGCAACAAACCACGCAAGTTCAATTGAAGTTGTAATGCATCCACGGAGACATCATTAGAAGCAGCATTGTCTAAAGTGATACTGAAAATCTTTTCCTCAATTCCCCAATCACTCAACAAAGAAAAGATTTTCTCGGATAGTGCTATACCAGAATGTGGAGGTGGCATAAAGCAAAAATTAAGTATCTTTTTATGCAACTTCCAATTCTTATCAACATAATGAGCAGTCAAACATAAATATCCATCGGTAGTCAAAGAAGTCCACAAATCAGATGTCAAACTTATTCTACCAGGACATGCTCGTAACATATTTCTCACTTTTACTTTCTCCCTTTTATACAACTTAAGAGTGTCAGATTTAACAGTATTTCTAGACACTAATTCCACATTAGGCAACAAATATTGGAGCATTGCCCTTACGCCCTTGTACTCAACAAATTGGAATGGCAAATCATGCAGAATGATGCAAGTACTTATCAATTCACGCCATTTTTCAGAATTAAATTGACCAGAGCCAAAAGACAATGAACCTGATTCACGAGTAAGAAGCATTTGACCAATGTCTCTAGTATCAATTCTTGGACAAGTTTTAATATGCTTTAACATATTACCTGTCCCGTACTTGCTAGAGGCAAGATATTGGTGTCCACATTTCTTGCAAGCACTCTTCAACTTCTTATCTGGACCTAGAGGAAGAACGTCGAAGAATTCCCAAACTTTTGACTTCAACCTTTTCTTTTTTGATGGTTGATTGGGATCACTACCCTCAAGTTCGATCACATCTTCGTCAAGGTCAATGTCCACATTACTTGCTTTCTCTAAATCAATATTTTCACTTTGTGACTCAAGATCAACATGGTCCATCTGTAAATTAAAAAAAAAATACATAAGAACATAATAAGATAAAGAGAAATATTTTGAATCAATAATCATATCTAATTAACATAGCAAGGATTCAATTTTCATAATGGTATGTCAAAATTTTCATAAGAGGACCAATTAATTGATATATAATTATATATATGTATATAAATAAGAGGACTAACTGTTAAGTTAAAAAAGGAAAAAAGTCTAGAAATGTAACTCTCAGTTCATGAGAAGTTTATAGGACATAAGTGCTAAAACCCACACAAAAAAAAAAAAAAAAGGAACAATTAATGTAATGTCTTCTAAAACCCACACACAAAAAAAAAAAAAAAAAAAAAAAGACACATTACAGCAAAGATTTAGCTTAAGCAAGCTACATTACCGGTAAAGTTACTCAAAACTTGCATATCATCATTTTTTATTTATATATATATATATATTTAACTTAAGAAAGAAACAAAGAACAAGCAAGAAAATACAGTTTTATTACTCCAATGTAATAGATACATCTCCGAATACTAAAGAAAAACTCTACACACAGTCACACACACACACACACACACACACTGACACACACACACATAGAGAAAATTGGCCTATTTGAACAATCTTGATCTCAATGACTCCGTATCCCATAAAAATTTAAATACACACCAACAATGAAAAATAAGAGAAAGTAATGATCGGTAAGGGCATTAACGTGAAACTCGACGATATATTATGGAACAACAGAAAAGTTCAAAATATATTTAAAAAAAAACGACAAACAAATGATAAACAACAAATAATACTGAAACGACAGCATAATTAGGACGTCAAATGAGTAAACGACCACAATAAAGCAAACGACACAAGGGTGTGAAAAACTCCAACCGAGGAAGTTGCAGAACAAGTTGCAACAAACTCCACCTTCGACAAACAAGTGTATGTTTTTCCCTTGAAGGGTGTGAAATACAACAAGAAGAAAATTAACGACAATACAAATAGAAGACGACAACGAGAAAGCTGCATTGAAACCTGATCTGGCCGGAGCAGAGGAGGAGGAGAACAAGAAGAAGAGGAACAAGATGAACCTCCAACCAAGGAAGTTGCAGAACAGATCTGGCCGGAGCAGAGGCAGGCAGTGCGCCAAGCAAGCAGGCAGATCTGGCCGGAGGGGAAAGGGCGGACTCGGCAGAGCAGAGGCCGGCAGTGCGCCAATCAAGCAGGCAGATCTGCTTCTTTAGGTGGTAGACGGCCAGAGGGGAGAGGGGCGAGCCGAGGGCAGAGGCAGGCAGGCCGCAGGGGTGAGCCGTCAGCCGAGGGCAGGCCGCAGGGGTGAGCCGGCAGGGGTGAGCCGTCAGCCGAGGGCAGGCCGCAGGGGTGAGCCGTCAGCCGAGGGCAGAGGCAGGCAGGCCGCAGGGGTGAGCCGAGGGAAGACTGAAGAAGAGGCAAGAAAATGAATCTGAGGGGAGACTAGAGAGATTTGCTTGAGCTTGACTGCTGTGTGTCTGCGAGCTTGACTGCTGTGTGTCTGCTTCTTTAATCTTTAGGGTTTTTTTTTTAAAACATTTCAAAGTTCAAACTAATATTTGGGTTGGAGCCGGAAAAATGACCCGATTTTGACACGAAAGTTTGACCCGGAATGGACCCGAATTTGACCCGAAATGCTGACCCGACCCGTGACCCGACCCGTGACCCGACCCGTGACACGACCCGTGACACGAAATTGACACGAAAAAAACGGGTCCAACCCGAACACGACCCGTTTTTTTTCGTGTCAAAAAAACCCAACCCGAACACGACCCGCCCCCTATTTTTCCAAACCCAAACCCGCGAAATTCGTGTCGTTTTCGAGTCGTGTCGTCGTGTCGCGACCCGTATTGCCACCCCTACT
The DNA here is from genome assembly GCA_009761775.1 of Ficus carica. Taxonomy (NCBI): domain Eukaryota; kingdom Viridiplantae; phylum Streptophyta; class Magnoliopsida; order Rosales; family Moraceae; genus Ficus; species Ficus carica. Next base: position 4,595,452 of record CM019742.1, on the reverse strand, counting down.
AGTATATGATATAATTTCTTATAGGAGCTATATTTGTATCCTATCAATAGATATCGTTATTTTAATTATTAGATCAACTTTACAATAGTTTGATCTGTATTTGGAAGCACTTGTGCACGACATGTAATAAATTTTAAACTACACATTTATAAATTAGACCACTAAAAAATTAATCTAATAATTAAAACAATATTACCTACATGTAGGATTAACCTAACGTTACTATAATAAGTTTTGTTAAAAAAATGTTATTTTCGTTTACTAACAATTATCTTAATAATAATAATAATAATAATATCGAGGTAAATGTTTTTTCAGGTTTTATAATTCAAGCTGGTTGGACTATTATGCTTGCATTAGCTGCTTTGCACTTAAGTCCCAACATATTCAATGATCCTATTGAGTATAATCCATGGCATTGGAAGGTAATTCAGTTCTAAAGTCCTTAAATGTGTTCTCTTTAAAAATTTGCAATGTGTATTGATAAATAATTATTATATAGTCATAAATCTGACTGTTAAAAATTTAATCCAACTGCTAAAATAGTTGTTTTTTTATTAGTATTGCAAAATTTAAAGTCGTAAAAACTATTTTTTTTTTTTTTAAACAGTTTGATGTACGAGTGTTTACCTTAAAAATTTATAGCACGCAATACTGAACTATTACAGTTAAGATAAGACGTTTAGAAATTTAATCCAATAGTTAAAATAATTCAAACTGATTATGTAAAATTTAAATTTAAAAAAAAAAAAAAAAACATATATGGCACTCTTGTATAGTTTTGACATGTATGTGATGATGAAAATTTAGGATCTTAGATCGGATGTGATATCAAATAATTTCATGCCTTTTGGTCGAGGAAGGAGACAATGTCCAGGGGCAGAATATACAAGAGTGTTTATGGCCACTTTTCTCCATGTCTTGGTCACTAAATATAGGTCGATTTTCCATTTCTTTTTTTTTTTCTTTTTTTTTTTCATGTTATTAGCTTCTGGTGGGATTAATTTTAAATATTGTTTTACGAATTTTAATGTGATAGGTGGACAAAAATCAAGGGAGGAGACATAGCTCGGAATCCTATTTTGGGATTTGGAATAGGAATTCACATTAGATTTTCGGAGAAGTACAATTGATAGGGCAACTACAACTTATTATTATTATTATTATTCTCTTAAGTTGATATTGTGTAGATTCCTCTTTGCATTTCAACATTATGGGATCAAGGATCCACTTATTAATGAAAATAAAAATACTTTTACTAAATTACCTAAACATTAACTACATTATTTTATCTATTTACTAACATGACACAAATTCTCCATTCTTGACTAATATGACATAAATTTTAATCAACTATATCGTTTAATTTTGTGTAATATTGGTCTAGTGTTAATTTTGTATGTCATGTTAGTGTGATAGTCTCTTCATTTGTGTCATTTAGGTGCTTTCCCTATTTTTAATTTTCAAACATAAAAACTCTTATAATCTCTTTCCCTCTCACTAGCTGAATTATTCGCAACAGGATTGCACTCCAGTAATTAGGTTGTTTCTTGGAACTTGAATGATGTGTTTTGGTGGAATGTGCTTTTACTTCATGTATGGGTAATCAAGGGTGGAACCAGACATATATTTTAACGGGGGCATACACCTTTTTTTTTTTTTTTTAACAAATAATATCAAGCATATAAATTAAAAGGTAAAATTCTAGTAGACTATATGAGAATTTTTTATTTTTAGTGAGTGTAAAGCATAAAAACCATAAATTTGTGAAGGTAAAATTAATTTTAATGAGGCTATTTAAGAATTCTCAATTCTTAGTCGAATTTTTATGAGAATTTTTAATTTTTAGTGAAGGTGGAATAAAAAAAAAAAAAAAAAGCAAAAAACTTTTGGGAGTAAAAATTAAATGAAAAAATCCACTCGACCTAGTACACCTCCACCACTACGGGTTAATTAAGATATTCCAAACAAACCAGAATAATACATTTGACTATTCTTTTAAGCATATTTCATCCTTGGCTATGTGGCTGTCATATGATAGCCATGTCAACGTGACGGATGTTTCAATCACCACCCGATTTTTTTTTTTTTTTTTTTTAACTTTGTTTCTCCATTTCGCATGTGCTCTGTGTCTGTTTTATCAACTAGTATTTAAAAATTCAAAATTTTGTTCAAACTACGTGAAAACTACAATGGTTCAAAATTATCATACCAGAAGACAAAAAACCACAATCAAATAACACTACAAGATGGAATGCTTATAGTTTGTATTTAAAACATAGGTTTGAAAAGTTGTTTTCAAAAGATTCCATTTGAAATTGAGAATTTCGTTTGGGTTGGTGTTTGTGAGAAAAAAAAAATGGTTCAGATTTAAAAGCAATGAAAAGTTTTAGTTCAATCAAAACATATTTTTTAAAAATATTTATTTTATCTCCATAAAATGGATCTTCTATGACATAGATGTTTTATGCAACTAAATCTCTATCAATAACAATAGGAAAGAGCTTGCCTGATTATAATCGTTAGGAAGTGCACTTATTTTCTTTGTCAGGACGGGGAAGTATATGCTGCAACGCAACTAAAGCGGAAGACCTCATGTTGTAATGGAAGAGAAAAGAGTAATTGGTTCATCACTGTTTATTATACCTGGTTCAAGCCTGTAAAAGACCAAACTCTAGGGGGAAAAATAAATGTTTGGATGTACATGTTAAATTTAAAAATGTGTAATTGATTTTGCAAAATGTCAAACGATCGTCAGGATGGCCGAGTGGTCTAAGGCGCCAGACTCAAGTTCTGGTCCTCTATCGAGGGCGTGGGTTCAAATCCCACTTCTGACATTTGTTTCTGCGTTATTTTTTGTTTTCAACTTTATATTGTTTTTTTCCAAAAAAAAAAAAAAAAAAAAAAAAAAGCCAATGACAACATTTTCTTTTGGTTTTCAACTTCAATCTGTTTAATCTTTCCAGTTGGTTTTTTTTTTTTCCCCCCCTTCTTTTTCGAAGTCCTACTTTTGAGTTTTGATTGTGCACAACAATTTCGAAAATAAAATTTCTTACATATTTTTTATATTTTCATCAACATTTTTAAATTTTAAAAATTCAAAGATATTTTCTGGAGATCGAAATTTCCACTGCAAATTTTGAATTTTAAAGGCACCGAAAATTTTTGGGTCTTTATGTCTAAATTAATGTTGTTGTTGTTTTCATTTTAGCACTATTTTATGAACCAAATAATAGTGTTTTTTTTTTTTTTTTTGTCACCTAGTATATTTGTTAGAAAATCTTGAATGCAACAGTGCTTAAACCATAAAAAACTGTACTAGACCTTATTTTCTTTTGGTATTGATCTACTAATAAAGTTGTGTTCAACTTGGCATTCTGCTTTATCAAATGGAGGGGGACAAGAGAGAAGAAAAGAAACGAGGATCCGACCAGCCAATCAATTCCCATTTTGGTATTTTCTTTAGTTTTTCAACATCTTAATTTCAGCTAAAGCTGAAAAAACAAAACACAAGCAGATCATTTTAAACATAAAGGTGAGCGTTTATAACCCATTGTCTAGCCAAACAATGAACGTTTTCAAGGGCTCGACTGATGAAAAATATGGCGTAAAATTACATACAATATCAAACATATAAAAAAAAAAAAAAAAAAAGGGTCATGCTCGTAAGAATTAAAACCTCTCAAAACGAATAGAAATGCTCAAACAAAAACCTCTTAACATCATCTGAATACCCGACTTAAATCTCACACCGCAAATTTTTGAGTTTATTATGGACAAATGAAAGAAAATTACGTGCTTTTTAATTTTAATTAAAAAAAATAAAATAATACATACCCACATACATAATATATTTTTTTTCAAAATTATACTAACTTTGTCAAAATATTTGCGAGAAGGATGATAAACAGAGTAATAAACTTCAAAACAAAATTGAGAAAGTCTAAAGCAATATTCAGCTACAACACTGACAAAAAAAAAAAATAATAATAATAATAATACATGAAGAAGTCCCCAACCTAGTGAAAACAGAGGAAACAAAACAAGATTAGACGATAAATTAGAACATAAGCTTTTAGGCAGCAGACTTTTGCTTTTTCGGCAAGCGGTAGCCACCAACAACGCAAGCATGGTCGCGCTCAAAGGGCTCAAGAGTCACTTGCTCGAATGGCTTGAATTGATCAGCCTGCAACTTCTTCACTTCCTGTTGAAATACTGCCTCGGCGGGAACTGTTGAGTCTATGCAGTTGGCCTAAAAAGATGAGTAAGGTTAGAAAAAATTATGAAATAGCCGCATCGCCACTCGTATAACAAGAGTTCAAAAAATCGTGTGAAACATACCTTGATAGAAATAACAAAGTGACCTCCAGCTTTCAAAAAATAACTAGCATTTAGAGCTAGAATTCTTGCCTGAAAATAAGAAAATAAAACAAGAAATTACATCTCAGATAAATAAAAATTCACAAAAGGAGACTGGTGGATTACGATGCCAATACCGGGCCAAAAATATATTGGTTCTACTTGAATTTTCTATAGGTATATTTTAGTAAAGAAACCGCTTCAATGACCAGAGTCCCGTTCACTACTTGTTAACTATTAGTCCAGATTAATTCTGGGAGAGTAGTTTCCAGTTGATTCACATGATCCGACGGCATATATTAAATTTTTTTTTTTTTGGCGAAAACTAGATTTTGAGATGCAGCAGATAAATGCACTGTCAAAAAGAAAACAGCTTATTAGACCAAGTTAGAGGAGTTACACCACCAAACATAATCCAGATCAAGCATCAGAGTCTCGGGTTTGCATCACCCATGATGTCTTGAAGGGGAATCCGAGAAATTCATCACATACTTGGTTCTCCAAAGCACGTGTTAAGCAAGACAGAAAAACAACTTGAAGAAAAACAAAGGGCAAACACATGAAATCTAAAATTGGCAATAGCTTACAGCCGTCTGCAAGAAGAATAGGTAACAAATCTAGTACCGACTCTGAGAAAAAATAATGACCATCCAGAAAACTGGAAACCCTTTATTCAAATAATTTTTTTAAGGGTGGAAAAAAAAAAGAACCAAATGAATCTTAAATCTGCATCAGAAAACTCGAATGTGGAATATAAAATTGTCATGTCCGCAGGCAAGTTGAATAGGTAACAAATCAACTACCGATTCCAAGAAGAAATAATGACCACCCAGAAAACTGAAAACCCTTGATTCAATGAAAAAAAAAAAAAAAGAAACAAATGGATCTTAAAACTGCATCAGAAAACTCGAATGTGCATCATCCATGATGTCCTGAAGGGGAATCCGAGTAACTCGTCATATGCAACATTATAGAATGACACAGTAAAATAACAAAACAAAAACTCCAATTTTTAAACTAAAAAAAAAAAAATCAAATAAAAACTTTTTGGATAAAAATGGCATTGGTAACAAACTAACAATTGAAGTTAAACAGAAAGTTACAAAATCATTAAAAACACAAACCAAGACACAACAGCAAATACGAAACTGAAGCAATCAGCACCAACATAAACAATATGGGGCACCATAAAATAAGAAACTTGTGACAAAGCCAGACCGATGAGCGTGATAAAAATGAACCATTGAACAAAGTAGCAAACCTGATCAGGTTGAGCAACATCAGAAAATATCACATCTACCATGCCAACCAACATCCTGTACTTGGCAGGATGTCTGGCATCCTCAATAATGGGGATCACATTCGTTCGCTTTTTCGCCATGTTGACCAAATCTCTACCACTTCTGTGAGAAAACTCCACCGCATAAACCACCCCATTCTACAAACAACCCACAACCCATCATCAAAAACCATTCAAACTTTAACCATACTAAGATTAGACTTTAAGGAAAAAAAAAAGACCACTTACAGGTCCAACAATGTCGGACACGTGAGAAACTGTGGTTCCAGAAGCAGCCCCCAGGTACAGAATCCGAGCACCAGGTTTCTATATAACAAAAAACAATACTGAATAAATACACACAGTTACTGAATAAATACACATATGCATATATCTGTATATCAATAAGTTTAAAATGGAGTAATTGCAATCTAAACATCATATAACAAAAAACAATACACAAAATACACATATGAACACACACACACACACACACATATATATATATATATATATTCAATAAGATTAAAGTGCAAAGAAATGGAGTAATTACAATCCAAACATCGTCGACTCCACCAAGAATGGCGGCGGCTAACTTTGAACGGAAGGGATTCCACACCCGATATTCAACTTTAGATCCATCTTCGTTCTGAGTAAAAAACAAAGAAAAAGAAAAGACTTCGTAAGAAATATACATATATATATATATATATATATACATAGATATAATAGTGAAGAGAAAAAGAGAGAAATACCTGAACAGAAATCCGCTTCTCATTGTAGACGGCTTCACCGGGGACCATGTTCTTGGTAACGAGAGCGTCTTCCTTGCCCTTGGCGATGAAAACTCCGTCGTGTCTGTGAGGCTCAACCACCACTCTGCTACCTCCTTTCATGCCGGGTCTTCCTCGGCCTCCTCCTCTGGAGCCGCCACGGTTACCTCGGCCTCTGCCGCCGCCGCCATCGCCTCTGCCCCCTCTGCCTCCTCTCCAGCTCCCGCCGCCATCGCCACGGCCACCCCTAAATCCGCCGCCGCCTCCATTGCCACGGCCACCCCTGAATCCGCCGCCGCCGCCACCGCGTCCTGCACAAAATCAACCCATTAATCGATAAATATACATATATATATACACATAATATATAATGGCGATGAGAGAGGTGAATTGGGAATTGAAGAGAAATGGGTATGTACCACGAGGAGGTCTCATTTTTGGATGAAGAAGAAGAAGAAGAAGAATAAAGGTTAGTGCTTTGCTAGGGTTAAGAGTAGCGGCAGAGGGAGTATTAGGGTTTTACAGAGAGAGATGCTAGGGTTTATGGAGTGGCTCTGGTTTTATAATGGTTTTTTTTTTTTTTTTTTTTTTTTTTGGGTTCACGGGTTTAGCGGTTTAGTGGGCTAACGGGTGTAGAGCCCATTATTATTCTTGATGGATCCTTATCTTTACTCTCTCTCTCTCTCTCTCTCTCTCTCTCTTCAAGGATATATTTTCTTTACATTTGTACCCTTCAGTTTGAATATTTAACACTAATGTTCCTATGGCACCTTTTCACAACTTATCTCTCAATAATTTCGGTAATTTATTTACTCAACTTTCTAAATTGTTATAACATATTTCATATGGTTTAATTTTTTTGTTAAATTGGACATGGAAATCTCACACACAATTCATGTGAAGATGAAAAATCTCATTTCTGACAAAAAAAAAAACTTTTCAAATTTAATATATACCTTAATGTAAATCTTCTGAATTCAAATCTTCAGTTTAGTGATAAATTAACTAGACAGTGTATTTTGTAACAACTTAGAAAATTAAGTGGATAATTGTTAAAATTAAAGATTTAGAGTGCAAATTATCAAAGATTGATAAGTTTGAGAGGTACTTCAATAGCTAAGTTTTATTATGCTACTCTTCTTATAATCATATAATCATGTATTTTAGTAATAAAACTAGTTTAATGCATGTACGTTGCACATGAAAGGAAAATAATAGATAAATAAATAAGAAAATAAAATAACATTTAATAATGACAGTTGGTTATGATAAATAATATAATTACAATAAGTTTCCAAAAATATAAACAAAACAAAAAATGTATTCAATAGTTCTCTTTGCATTCTCATTCCAAACCATCATCACCGTAAGCTAGAAAAACAAATTAACATAAATCAAAAAGCGAAAAACAAAATATATAAATCTAGGGGGGAAAAAAAGCTAGAAATAACTTATAAAAATCAAAAACAAAAGAAAAGAAAGCAGATCATACATATATTTTGCTCCATCTTTTTTGTCTTTAATTTTTTTTTAGGATCTCTCTCAATCATAACAATGTAAACTAATAATAATAATAATAATAATATAAAAAAACTTTTCTCTGGTGATGCAGAGATAAAGATAGAGAAATAAAAATGATCACGATAATTAAAAATAAAAATAGAAAAAAAAAACAAAAGGAGAAAAAAAATTGAACACGGAAAAAAAGATTGGAGAAAAACAACAAAACCAAAAACAGAATCCATTACTTTTTTATTTACTGTTTTTTTTTAAAAAAAAAAAAACCAAAAAAACCAAGCACAAATCGAAAAAAGAGAATAGAAAAATTTGAAAATCGGAAATGTGGAAACAAAAATCATTAAAAAAATATATATTAAATACGAAGAAAAGATGAATAAAAAACTAAACTTTAAAATTTAAATCTAGAAAGCAGAAAAAAAAAACAAAAGGAAAAAAAAACTAAAAAGGGGAAAAAAAAAGATTAAAGAAAAACAACAAAATCAAAAACATATTTTATTGTTTTTTACAAAAAAATAAATAAATTTCAGTTAGATTATATACATACAAACATTACACTTTAACACATTTTCAATGAACAAAATCAAAAATACACATTAAAAGGGTAACAATGTCTAGTTAATGTAGCTATCAGAAAAAGTAACTACAGAGGAATGGTAAAATCATCCATAAATAATTTTTAAATGACAAAGTTGTCCCAACACTGTAACAAGCTGTAAAAGTAATTAAAGACCAGGGGTAAAATTGCTAATTGACAAAAAAAAGATAGGGTAAAACCGGAATAATACTGTAGCAAAGGAAAAAAACAATTACAAAGGAAGGGTAAAATCGTCCATTAATAATTTTAGAAGGACAAAGTTGTCCCAACACTATATCAAACAATATAAGTAACTAAAACCCAAGGGCAAAATTACCAATTGACCCAAAAAAAGAAATGGTAAAACCGGCATAACACTGTAACGAAGGGAAAAATAATTAGTAATGAAGGGCAAAAAAGTCATTACACTGTAGAAAAAAGTAAAAGTTACCATAGACTACTGTAGATCATTGTAGATCACTATAGCAAAATTACTGTACAATACTGTAGCTAAAACATCGAAAATAAAATATAAAAATAAAAAGTAAAAATCATTGTGAAACACTATAGAAAAAACATGGAAATCCTTACTTTCCTTTAATATATTAGTATAATATGTTGAACATCTCCGACAAAAGCCAATACCTATGATTCTAACAAAAGTGTAGCAGATTTGACAGACTACTTTATTTAGTACGAGTGTTATAGTTAATTTTTATCATAATTAGATTTTTTTTTTTACGGGTATTTCTTAAGTTTTTCAAATTTGATAATTTAATCGTTAAATTCTTTTTCTTGAAAATCAATTTTTAAACTTATAATTCTTGACACTATCGGTCTCATTACTCGCGACCGTAAATTTTAAAATGGTCTTTTTATTCATGACAACCGATAACAAAATTTTCTGATTAATTTTTTTTTTTTTATTTTCAGTACAAAATTAAATTTAGGTTTGAGTTATAATTGACCCGCTCTATTAAGGTTGAGAGGCGGGTTGGCAGATTGACTTATAAAATTGTCATCCATCCTTGTGGAGGACCAAAGAAGTAGCCTAAAACCTCATGAGAAAAAATAGATGTAAATAACATCATTCGTGAAAGACAAAAATAGTAGTATGTCAATTATATTATAGTCTTTATATTTTTGTATATCGCCTTTATTTTCATACATTTTATCCAACATTCATATTTGTAAAGTTCTTAGTTACATAACACGTTTGTATAAAACAACTTGAGCACCATATTGTGGTCGCAGGGTCATGGCTTGACAAGGAGCATGAGTATAAGAAGGTGAAAGCTCGAAAGCAAAGCGTTGTAAGATCAAGGACAATGCCATTTTGGCTTCGATCATGGCAAAGTGTTGTCCCACGCAAATCCGAGGCCCCGAACCGAAGGCCAAGAACGAAACTCGGCCGTTGGTTGCCTTTGAAACTCCCTCAGCAAATCTCTCTGGCTTGAACTCATTCGCATCATTGCCCCACAATTCGGTGTCATGGTGAATTAGAGTAATGGGAAGAACAACTTGTGCTCCAGCTGGTATCGACAATTCTCTGAGCCGCGTTTTCTTTTCAACTGTCCGATCGGCGATAACAATAGGTGGGTATAATCTAAGAACTTCATACAAAATCATTGTGATCTGAGATATTGGCAAGCTCAATTAGATATAAAAAGAAAAGCAAAAAAGAAAAATGACGCTTAAAATAAAATAATGGGTGTGTTTTGTGCATGGATTAAGGGAGGGATTAAATAATTATAGTTCAATATTTTAGTGAGGAATTAATTAGTAATCTCCCCTAAATTTAATGATATCAATTTTTTAGGCACAAAAAAACAAAAACAAAAACTATCTTTTCACGTTAGATTAATCAGTTTCAGACAATTTTATATTTTATATTGAGTTTAAGAAAGAGTATGGCCCATTTGATATTGTTTTGGAAACATTTTGAAAAGGAATCTTGCAATTTTCAATAGAGGTGCTGTGAAAGTAATTCTGAAATAAATGTTTGTTCTGCAAAAAGTTAGAAAACACAAATGAAAACAAAAGATTGTTTTCATTTATATATGTTTGTTTTGCAAAAAGATTGTTTTCATTATCTGTTAATGAATGATAAAATAAAAATCTTTTTTTTTTTTTTTACCATTTACACATCCAATAAATATTTTCAGAAACATAACCAAATGTAATTTTATTTTTTCTTGTACTCAAACAGTTTTTCTTGAAACATAATCAAATACAATTTTAAAGAATATCTAAAAATCATTCTCAAAACATTCTCAATTTTATTTCATAATCAAAACACAATCATATGCAAAATGCTCCCAAATTCTTCAAATCTAGATCTCAAAATCAACTGCCGACCAAAAAAAAAAAAAAAACAGAGAGAGAGATATATGATATGATCTAAATTCGAATGTATAAATTTCAAGAACATTCAAAATTTATGATATACTTTTTCAAATAAAAAAAGTTCTTTGTAGTTAGAAGTTGTGAATTAAATTTTGGGAGAAGGAGGGAAATAGACCAAAAACCTCTAGTAATAGAATAAATGGTAGAAAAAATTTCAAGTGATGATAAAGAGCACATATATAGTAAATAATGTATTTACGAAACATGTTCACGTCAAAAATTATCTTAAAAATACTATTGTAAATAACATGTTTGCGGTGAATATCATATTAATGATAAATAATTTATAAACGACAAAAATATCTTTAAAAATTTTTGTAAATAAATAATTTATTATAAATATACTATTTTCTTCAAACATTAATAAAATATGCTATTTATTTTAAATATTTAAAAAAAAAAAAAAGAATTTTCTATTTATTATAACTTCTCATTAAATTTGACATTTAAAAGGGGAAAAGCTCACTTACAACTTTGAGACGATTTAGTCCATCAAAATCAGGAGTGTTGTTACCAAAGACTTGCAAAACCTCCTCTCTTGCACGAGTTTGCCAATTGGGATGCCTACTTAACAATATCATTGTCCAAACAAGCAACAAAGATGTAGTCTCATGCCCGGCAAAATAAAACAACTTGCATTCTTCAATCACGTCTTTAACACTCATTCCCACCTTCTTCTTGTTCCCGCCTTCCTGAATTTCTTTCAAATTAGATTTCAGAAGCATGCTGAGTAAGTCATCTTTAATTGCTTCCGCTGCTTGTATCGCCTTTTCTCTTTTGTCGATCATATTCCTTAGTATGAATTCGATTTCTTTGTCGATTTCCTTGATCTTCTTGTTCATCCTAGTCGGTACAAACCTGCAATTAGAATTAAAGTAACGATTCTTATGGTTGTTTATGTTTTTTTTTTTTTAAAAGGGGTTACTGTTTGAACATAAAGATGGAAAATGTACTTATTAGTCTATTAGTTGAATTACTGGCTCTTCTTTTTTCTTTTTTTTTTTCCCTCCTCTTCTAATGTGCGGTTTAGTATTGATAAGGCTAGACCTATATCGGATCAGGGACAACTTGACTTGTTAGGTTTCGCCTCAAAGTCAAAACCTTTTACAGATTTTCCCTTATTTTCCCATGAAACTTTTAGTTACAATTTCTACATAATTGTTTGAAAAACATTTCAGTAATATCCTAAGCTTTGATTTTATGTACTTATTTTTCAAATTTAAAGTCTCAAATAAATAAAATATCAACTTGTAGCTTAACCAAAAACAAATAATTACTTCACCTCCATCCTGGAATGTTGATGGCATTTGAAGCTTTGGTCAGAAGTTGTACTAGGTCCTTCTGTAAATGGAATATTCTAGTCCCTTCTTCGTAGCTACTTCCAAATGCTGTTCGAGAGATCACATCGGCAGTTAGCGTCTCAAGATAAGGGCAAATGTCTAACTCGCATGAGCCCTTTTCAGAGACCAACTTCTCCCATTTCTTTATCATCTCACAACAACAAAGTTGAAACGCTGGTATCATATGCTACATAAATTACAAAACTGTCATTTAGTATGTTGTGATAAGTTGTACACTAAAACACAACATAGTCAAGCTACAATTAATATTAAAAAAAAAAAGTAATTAATTAATTAAGAAATTATCTAGTAAGGACACAGTTATATAATGCTGTATAATGAAAGGACAATGACATGCTTCAATGATCAAATGGGGACACAATTATTATTCTTGTATAAAAGGGACATAACTTAGGTACGGAATTCAAAATTTTAAAAGTTGAGTGGCTTACATATCTCCGTTAATAATAAAGTGACTCCGCCACTGATTACAACATGTATAGGGTTTAATTGGCCTAACTAATCTTCAATTAGAATTTCTAAATACTTCTTTTAGTTAAAAAAAAATACTAATTAAATTACTAGAGGTCAAATATGGTACCTTCAACTTCTCCAAATGGAAAGCTGGGTTGATGATCTTTCTATGTTTTTCCCACTTCTCTCCATTGTGCATCACAACACCAGTAATCAAAGTCTTAATACGTTGATTTGTGTCGGGCTTTAGAAAAATATCATATTTTGCGTATATATCCTTCAAATATTCAGGATTCATGATGTTCACCCTTGATATGGGGCCAACCCACATGAATGAATTCTTGCCTGCATTAAAAAACAAAAGGAGGTTATTTTTCAATTTATGTAATATAATTTTTTTTTTTTGTCTACAATAATTTTGTCAAATTACATTTGAAACTCCAAAATGCCCCTAATATTACCATTTTCGACAGTAACTTATGGGTGACCTATGGTATCCTATCGTGATACTGGAGGTAGTTTGTTGCAATACTGGAAATTTGGCCACTCTCTACGGCTTATCAAGCCACCACCCGCTAGTTTTTTCATCAAGTATTAAAAACAAAAATAAATATGGGAAAAAAAAAAAAAGACGAAAAAGGTGGAGGAGATCGGAAGCTGCGGAACATCACGAGACGATGGGGAACCTGCAACAGTCTCCTTAGACGGGATCGCGAAGACAGCATGATAAGCAAAAGAAAATTTGATATTTACTATGAGTTATCAGGCAACTGCATATTTTAAGAAGTTTGAAAAAAATCCACTAAAGAAAAAGAAGAGAACCACAAAGAAAGAGGCTGGATTGGAATAAACAAAAAAACATAAATTTTATCAGTACAAAGATTTAAGAATATGACAATAATTTAATCAATACAAAGATTATCGAACAATATCAAACCAAATTAGAAAGCAAATAAATGATACACCGGCATATTTACCGTATTTTTTAACAGTCTGATAGACAAATGGGAGGATGCGTGGAGCTACATCATCGGAGTTCAAGTTTAAGGGCTTGGACACCGCTTCCTCTGTGGCGATCGAACTTTCCTTAGAGTCTCCGAACAAAATCCGATAAGAATTACCTCTTAGACCTTGCTGACTTAAGCACTTTTCTATCTTCTTTGGCTTCAACCAAATCCAATTCAGCATCTTCCATGTCCATGTTATGATCAGAACGCTCACTAACAAAATAGATAGTGTTAATTGTGGAACTGAGTGCACTTCCATTTGCATCTCTTGACTTGGTTACATGGAGGAGAATTTGAGTGGGAGAGAATTCATTTGTAGCTTTTTTATTTATTTATTTATTTATTTATTGTTGGTTTCTTCCTGTGAGGAGATATTTTAAAGATTATGAAGAGACATTTCTTCGTATTATATTGGAATAATTATCAAGTCCAGACAGACAAAAGAAAAAGGAAAAGATGACCATTATGAAATTACGGAATTTTTTTTTTAATATTTATTTTGCTTTGTGAAAATGACGTTTAGGAAGCTAATTAAGTAACCAAAATAACATGTAAGACCTTTGGTAGAGTTTTCTAAAAGCTACTTTTGGATTTCTAGATTTGAAAACAACTTCTGCAAGTGTTTGGAGATCTGTCAGGAGAGCTTCTAGTTTTCAGAAATGCTTCCTCTCAAGGCACAAAAGTATGAATTTTGACAAAAACTCTTATGAGTAGATTTTAAAACTTGTAACAATTTAAATTAAATATTGTAAACTTCATTTTAACATTGATTCCTTTGAAGATCATTTCGATCTCAAAAACTCATTAATTCCAAATACTTAGCGAGAAGTCACAATGCCAAATGGGCCATAGTAATAGTAAGGTTTACTTGAAGTGGTTGAAGAAGTTAGGTTTACAAGATATGATGGTCTATTTACTATTTTTGATTGATTTTTCGTAGTGGATGTACTAATAATGTATATATGTTTCTTAAAATTTAGAATATGAGATTAAAACTTTACATGTTATAATTAAGTCATATGTGGAATTATCATTAGATTATGCTTGTAATCCCATTTATTTATTTATTTTGGTGTTTAGGAAAAAACAAAGACAAAATCAAGGATAGAAAGCTGCATTAATGCAATGAGTGGTTGGAGTGGTTATTAAGTTTTAAATTCGCAGTGGTTGGAATGGCCTCAATCTATGAAGATCATCATCATTATTATTAGTATTGTTGTTGTTATTATTTTTTCTTTGTTTGAAATCTATGAAGATTATTTTAAACATTAAGAAATTTGTGAATTTACTACCCACCAAATTCATTATTATATATATTTTTAAAATTTTCACATGCTTCAGTTATTAGATTCATCTCTAAAATATACACGTTTGAGGCAAGGTTTAGCCAGTGGACCCAAAAATCATGATGAGATTTCTTGAAGGTCCTTATATCTTATTTTTTAAAAATTTGCTTTCAAAACAAAAGATGAATTTATTATTAATCAAAGAGGAATAGACTCCTCTATTTTAAGCTGAAACCCACATTGAGGGCCCTTATCCAAAGAGTATGTTTTGTTCAACAAGATGCTAAAGTCCCTAATTGAAAATTTTAGTCGTTTTAGCTGAAAACAAATGTATGTTCACAATGATGATGGTAAAAGATATATATAACATCAGAAATAATATTAAAACTCAAGGTAAAATAGTATTAAAAAAAAAGGACAAATTACATTTTTTCCCTGAACTTTAAACCTTATCATAAAATGGCCCCGGAACTTTAATTTGTAACATTCTTTCCCTTTGAACTTTGGAAAAATTTACAAATTTTCTCCATCATTTAATTTTTTGACGAAAAAATGCACATGACACTTGTTTAAAGCATAAGTTGTGGATATTAAATGTGAAGCACTTATAATTAAGTTCAAAAAGTAAATATTTACGGTTGATTGTCATTTTTTTCCTCATATTTCTCTCTTATAGATAATTTCATTATTTCACATTTAATAATGGTAACGATTACCAGAAGTGTCAATGTGTGACATTTCATGATTTTATACTTAATACCCCCAACTGATGCTTCCAACAAGTATTAAATGTATTTTTTCCTTTAAAAATTTAATTAAGGGGGAAAATTCGCAATTGTTTCTAAAATTTAAGGGGAAAGAATGTTACAAATTGAAATTTGAGGAGCATTTTGTGACAATGTATAAAGTTGATGGGAAAAAGTGTAATTTATCCTAAAAAGTATGTTATTTTTACACTTTTCTTTTTATAACAAATGTATCATTAGCATTTACATACACATTGTAAATGGTCTACGTTTTGCATAATTTTTTTGGCAGAACCCATATAAGCAATGACGGAGTCGGGATTTAGTGATAAGGGGGACTAAAATTTTTTTCAATCAAGATTATACTAATATATATATATATATATCTATATATGTAATAGTTTTTGTTTATTAAATTTATTATATATTGATACATGAAAATATCAGTATTATATTTTTATAGGGTAACATGTTACTGTCAGTTATATGCAATTAAAAATAAAAATAATGTAAGAAAGAACCTGAAATTG
Source organism: Ficus carica (assembly GCA_009761775.1). Lineage (NCBI taxonomy): Eukaryota > Viridiplantae > Streptophyta > Magnoliopsida > Rosales > Moraceae > Ficus > Ficus carica. Next base: position 4,579,157 of record CM019742.1, on the reverse strand, counting down.
AAGTGTTGATCTTAATATATTCATAATACCATAACCATTTAAGTTTACATCTTGAAGCTCTAAGTCTAATATATAACTTGTAAAAATGAAAAAAAAAATTATACACTTGTAAATAACATCATCCTCTTAATAAAAGAGCAGCTATGTTAAATTCAAATACCTCAAAATATCATTTTCTTTTCTTAAATATAATTTATGCTCGACGATCTTTTATAGAGATAAACTAATTTCTAATTGACTCACTATTAAATTTTACAGTAATTTCCTTCTCAATATAGACAATCAAGGAGTCATTCACAAACTTATCTTCCACATACAACACTAATATCATTATAGCTCATGAGCCTAAAATTCTTTACAAAGAAAAGGCATGTCTAAGTTTATCACAAACTAAATTGAAAAAAAATAAAATAAAAATTGTATTTAAATCTCGAATATTAAGCAATGTTATTTCTAATTATCTCAGCTAAAATCCACAATAAAATCTAAAAATTACTAATTTCTAGCGAGATATTTCCAATTTTCTAGTTGGAATTAACATATTATCACCAATATATAACCAAAAAAAAGAAATCAGAAAAAACAGTAGCACCATAACCCGTCAATTCCACATTAAGACAAATAGAAAAATCACAATCAAATTAAAAAAAAAAAGAATCAAAACAAAAAACGAGAATAATTAATATAAACCTAAAGCGGAAACAAGAAGTTGAAGAAGAATTGATTGACAGACCAAGATAAAGTTGTCTTAAGTTGAGAAGAAATCTAGTATAGTAAACCAAAGAAAAATAAAAATCACACGTTGAACAACATAATAAATTTCTAAATTTGTTTGGGAATGGTGGAATGAGAAAGTGAAGAGTTGGCTTACTTTAGAAGCTTTTAGTTTATGTGTAGTCAAAATATTAGTTAGTGTAATGAGCCAGTCTTTTAAAATACTGTGATATTAAAATTGTAGTTCATATTTAGATTTTAGGTCAAGTCACTAGGCCCAATAATGTATACATATTTAAAAAACTGTTTTAATTTTTAAAATCTAAATTGTTTGCCCAATAAAATATAAAGAACTCTTAATTTATGGGTGGTCAAGACTAATTTATACACATATCAAATTTTTTAAATTAAAAAAAATCCCACTATATTTTTGGCTGTGCCCGGTTTTAGTCATTGAAGAAACTTTTTTTTTTTTTTTTTTTATTTAATAAGAAATCTTATTTGTCTTTCTTTGGGCATCAATGGTAGCTAGGCCTAGTTCAAGGACGGAGTCATATATGACTAAATGAGAACTTTTGTCCCAATAAATTTTTCTTTTTTAAAAATATTAATTTTAAGAACTTTACATTTTACTTATTTTGTGTTTCTTTAAGAACTTTATCTTTTAGTGTATGTCCTCATTGAAACAACAAGCTAGCTCTAGCTGTTGCTCCTGTGCACGCCTAGTGTCAAGGCAACGCACGCCGAAGATGAAGGAAAAATTTGTCATGCCCGCATTGTTGTAACCCTAAATGCAAGCTGCAACCTGCCATTGAAGCACTCGTACATGCATCAGCTAACCCACAGTAACCCATTCCCAACCTGTGTATTTAAATTTAAAATTAATTACAAAAAGCACCAAAGAAAAGAGAGAGTTGAACACAAATGATATTTAGTTGAAATTCCAAGTTAAAATGATCTGAGATGAAGTTAATGAAATAGAAAAGACTTGTAGGAATATGATCACATTCAACAACTACACTGTGAGAAATGATAATTGAATATAGACATTTTGTCCAGATTCAAATTGATCATATGATCTGGGAGGCAACCTTAGGATCTCATTAACTGGGAAATTGTATGTTCGAATTCCCAATCAACTCAGGGGAGCATTCCTGTTATGTGAACTTAAAAAATGAAAAATGACGTGATCACCACTAGATCATTTTATTAGTAAAAAAAAAAAAAGGATCATGTGAATTAGTCAACAACTGCCTAAAAATTATAATATTATGGGGTCCATTATGATCCTCTTTCTAAAGGTCTTGACTCTTGAATATAATTCTTGCGGATCAGAGTGATGGGCTCATGGGCAGACATGAGGTGGGGAGTCTGCAATGGCTGTTCTCCCATAAGTGAGTGGCCACCGGATTGCACGGATGTTGGAAAGAAGATGAACAGAACTTTGAAGTTGTTGTTGTTGTTGTTGTTTTTTTTTTTTTTAATTATATATTATATTATATATATATATAAATAAAGTAAGAAAATAGATAATAGTTGTTAATAATGTTATGTATTTTTACAAAACTACCTTTTTTTTACTTGATTATTTGTGTGACACGTGGCATTTTTCATCCAAAATTTAACCGAATTGGTAATTTTGATAACTTTTTGATGTTTGAGGGGAAAATTTTTTACGATTTAAAGTTCGGGGGAGGAGGGGTGGAGGCAAATCGTTACAAGCCCAAAGTTCCGAGGAAGAATGTAAAATTTATCCTTTTATTTTTATTTTCATTTAAATTTTTTTTTTTTGGGGGAAACTTTAGACCTTCTCTAGAAGCAAAAGATGTCCACTTTTGTTTCTCCGCCCAAGTAACATTTTTCCTTTACTTTCCTCAAGTTTTTAATGCAATTTCTTCATACGACCTTTTTAATTAAACCCAACTGGGGAATCATTTTTTCTATTGGGTAAGTATGAGAAGTTCTCTCTTCATGTTTTTATCATCATCATCATTGTTATTACGAGTGTCATACATTTAATTGAAACAAATTCACACTTTATTCACACTTCATTTGAAGAAAATATATTTTTTTTGTACATGTATGTAAAACTTTGAGGAGTAAATCTTGTAATACTGAGGTGTGACAGAGTTGTAATAACAAGTAAAATAATGGATAAATGAAAGAGTGACAAAGAAATGATAGAGTAAGTGATTCTAGCATTTCTCTTTTGTGCGTTTTGGTTAATAGAAACCTGCAGTTGAATATTTAAAAAAAAAAGAAGGAAAAAAAAAAAACTACAGTTGAAACAATCAATGGGGTTGTTCTAGTTAAAACGAGTTTAATACCCGTGCATTGCACGGGAAGGAAGAAAAAAAAAATAAAAAAACTGAGTATTATATAATAAAAACAGTTGGTTAAGATAAATATTATAATTATAAAAAAGTATAATTATTCTCAAAATCTCTCTAAACAGTGAAGATGCAAAATCAAAATGACAATAGTATTAACAATAATAAAAACGAAAACAAAAGCAAAAAAGAAAAATAATTTCTGTAGTCATACTCATTTAAAGAAAAAAATTAAAAAAAAAACAAAAATCTTTAGACTCAAAAGAACCGGAAAAAACTAACCCTAACAAAAAAATTATAAAAAAATAAATTATATATCCCATTTTATTTTTTTTTTACTGTTTTTTTTTAAATTTATCAGATTATATACATGCAAAAACTTAAAAAAAAAAAGATTTTTAAAATATAAAACAAAACAAACAAAAAAGACAAAAAAAAAAAAAAAAAAGCATGCAGAATCCTTTAAAAAAAAGGTCTTTAAAAAATATGAACAAAAAAAAAAAACAAAACAAAAAAGACACAAAAAAAAAAAGCAAAAAAAAAAAAATCCGAAATAAAGATAAAAAATTTAAAGTAAAAAATCGTTTAAAAATCAAAAAAAGGCAAAGTGAGCAAAAACACAATACAACAATAGATCGGAATCTAATGTTTAAAATTTAACGTCCAAAAAAAAAAGGCAAAAACAATATTAAGAAAAAAAAAAACTCTAAATAGGGGTAAAACCGGCAACACACTATAGGAAAAAGAAAAGGAACTAAAAAAGAGGCGTAAAACGGTAATTATACTGTGTTGGCAGTCGGTAATTTCTGCATAATAGGTGTAAAAATGTCAACTCACTGTAGATGAAGGAAAACCAACTAAATTAGAGGGGTAAAAAAATCTCTACACTGAAGACAAAATAATAAAATATATGAGGATAAAATCGTCCTTCCACTATAGATAAGTCAAAATCAGCATATAAAATAGGGGTAAAATCGACAGTTTACTGTAGAAAAGGCAGCTACTGTGCATTACTATAACAAAAAATATTGTACATTACTGTAGCAAAAACATCAAAAATAAAAAAAAAAACAAAAATCACTGTTCATTAAACAGTGAAATATTGCATCTTTTTACTGTAGCAAAGCAGTAAAAAAAAAAAATCACTGTTTACTAAAGAGTGAAATATTACCTCCTTTTAGTATATATAATAAAAATGTTAACTACTATTTTTTGAGGAAAAAAAAAATTGAATAAACATACGGAGAAGAAAAAATCTTTTAAAACTTAAGCCTCCAAGTGGGAAGGAATTCCAAAACTAAAGGAACATTACATTCTTGTTTCTTAAAGTTATTTTTGTTTGATTTGTTATGTGGTTATTGTTGTTTTTTTTTTTTTTTTTTTTTTTTTTTTATTTATTTTTTTGCCCTTTTCTTTTTAATTTTATTTTAAAACGGATTAGGCTTGTATCTAATTTTTTGCGGCTTAAAAATAAATACTAGATTGTTAATTTTGCTAAGAAATCCCTCAAAGGAAAAAAAAAAAAATTTTCTGCTAAGAAATCAGAAAATTTAGAAACTAACAAATCACAATACGATATAGTTTGAGCTAAAATGATATCAAGTTTTAATACTCAGAGAACAAAGTCTTCTTAGCAAAAAGATACATAAATATTTTTCGTATTGTGTATATCATTTCATAAGCGAACAGAAAATATATTTCTTATCATAAATTTTTTTCTTTTTGTGGGATTATCATAAATTTTTTCTTAAATAAAAAAACAAAGATAAATGTGTTTAATTTCTTTTTATGGAACAAAAATGTCCTTTAACAAGCTATTTAATTCATTTTGAAACATGAAAAATTCGAAAAGAAAGTATAAAATTTCAATAAAAGATCTTGATTTAATACAACTTATCTTTTTATTTTATATTTTAAATCCTTTGGATCTAAGGGGAGTGTTCTATTATGCTCGTTTGGCACCTATTTTAACTCATTTGTTAAGTTTTTTCTACAAATATTTTTTTAAAAAAAATTTTAAACTTACTGTTTGAATTATAGTTTCGCTGGAAATACAACTTGCTTGTCAAAAGTATGGGATGCTAAAGTTTCTTGATAATGATCCAAATGGGCAGTGTATATGCAATGCAAACGTTTCCAGGAAAAAGTAGCAAATACATGAAAGACAACCCGTTTTGCAGAATTTTTACTCTTGTTTTTGGTCAATAAAAGAAGAAAAGTAAAACCGTAACTTTCTAATAAATGTTTGGAATCACATATTTAAAAGAGTTTTATTAGGTTAAAATGATCTTAAAATTTTGTAATAAATCAATAAAAATGTTGGATTGAAGTTTCTTAGGGTGCGTTTGGACCACAGGTCCAAACTCATGGATTTTAACTCAATTTTTGTCTTTTTCCCCAAAAGTTTTTTGTCTTTTCTGAAAAAGTACACATCAATCACTATTTAAACTTATCAATTTCAACTCAAACTCATACACCAAACAAACCCTTAATGTGTTTCTAAAATGGTAGCTGCGGACAGTTTAACAATTCACACCTAACTTTGACATAGGTATAGGATATGAATCCCTTTGTCTCCAAGTTAAAAAAAAAAAAAAAAAAAAAAAACACATCTGACTCTAATACAAGTTTCAAACTCTACTAATAAGAGTTTATTTATTTATCTTTTTTTTAGAAGCCATATTTTTAAATTTTGATTGAAAACAACTTTTTGAAATAGGTAGCCAACAATAACTTCAAACAAATCTGCCAAATATGTCAAAATAATAATTTAAAAAAAAGAATCAAGATCTCAGATTTTTTATTTTATTAACCATTTTTTTAATAATATTATATTATATCATTTAAATTTAAAAATTTAATTATATAAAAAAATTAATTATTAAAAATTTTTAAATAAATTAATTAGTTGTGAAAAACTTATTAACCCGTTTGGGTGGTGAGTTTAAACTCACCACCATCAACTTAATTTTTGTCTTTTTCCTCAAAAGTTTTTTGTCTTTTCTGAAAAGTCAACCAAAATTACTATTTAAACTTATAAATCTTAACTCAAACTCAAACACCAAACACCCCCTAAGTGAATAATATTCAAGACGGAAAAATGTGATAATATTATACTATATACTAAAGGAGAGGTGGTTTTCACTGTTCCTTCTCCAGTAAAGCACAGTGCCTTCCTTTTTTTTCCCCTCTCATTTCGCAGTTGATGCTACAGCATTGCACAGTGAATTACAGTGTGATTACGCTTTTGGCCTTCTGCTCCTCTCCCACCTGATGGCCGTGCATAGTAAATGGGCGATTTTACCCTCAATTCTCACTTTGCTGTGAGGTCCGATTTGCCCTTTGTTGTTTGCCTACTTGAGACTTTCTGTATAGTGAGTTGCCGAAAATGCCCTCCAAACCCTATTTGGTCCCCTGCCTTTTTGCCTTCCCTGTTCTGCCGCCCATTGTCTTTTCCATTTTCTCTCTCTACTGTGTCCTTTTCTGCTTTTTGCTTTCTGTATTGTTCTCTCTTTCTCTCTCTCTCCTTCTTCGATGCTTTGTTATGTGAAATTCTATTTTCCCCTTCGTCTTCACGCTGGAAACCCCATTCTTGCTTTTCTCCTCTCTCTTCTGTCGCCCATTTTTCCTTCTGTTTTTCTCTCTATTTTAAAGTTCTGGGTATTATCTCTCTGCACCGTTTCGTCTTTCTCTTTCTTCTTCTTCGAAGTTTTTCTTTGTGAAACTCTATTTTCTCATTTGGTTTTTGCGTTTCCCGGTCGATTATGGTCATTTATTTTCTGTCTCTATATTTTATATTTCCTTTGTCTCTCTTTTCTTACTATCCTGTCTGTTTTTGTTTTTTTTTTTTTTTTTTTTTTTGGGTTTTTGGTCTTTAAGGATTAGATTTTGGGGTTGTTTTGTAGTGTTTACTGATCGTTCTCTTTTTGTTGGTTTGCGTCTGTGTTGTTGATGGTTGTTTTAGTTTGCTTCCAAGTTTGCTTTATGTCCACTGTGTTTGTCTCTTTTTTTTTTTTCCCTCTTTCTCGGATTTTTCTCTCCGGTGGAAATTTTTGAATGAGTTTTGCTATTGGTTTTTTTGCGATGGTCAGTTTAGAGTTTATATTTTTTCCCTTTTATGTCCAAACGCGATTTTCTGGAGTTTTTGTGTTTCGGAGGAAGCAGGGGGAGGATACGTTTGAAATAATTTTTCTCTTCCGTTGTCTTTATTTCATTTTGTCGGATTGGTAAGTTTTGATTTTAGAACATTTTTTCCTCTATTTCCAAAGGCTCAATCTTATTTTCTCCTTTGCTTTTTGCTTTTCACCGTCGATTATGGTCGCCCATTTTGTCTGTCTATATTATATATTTTGTTTCTCTTTCTTTCTCTTTACTGCTCTATCTCTCTCTAGCTTTTTTTTCCTTTACGGTTTTCCTGTTCAAGCCCTAAATTTTACGGTTGTTTTGTAGTGTTGGTGGAGCATTCTCTTTTTTTTTTCGTTTCGGTTTGCATTCTTGATGATTCTTTTCATTTGATTCAAAGTTTTATTTTTGTTAACTATTCTTCCTCTTTTTTTTTTTTTTTTCCCTCTCCCAGTTTATTTATCTTCTGCAAATTTTTTACTTAGTTTTGCTCCTGATTTTTTCAAGATGATAAGTTTTGATTTTTGTTTTTTCTTCGTTATTTCTAAACCCTAATTTCTGAAACTTTTTTCTTTCGGGGGCGATGAGAGAACGAGGGAACAGACGGAAAACTTTTGAATAAATTTTCCTCTTGCGTTTTTTTATATCATTTTGTCAAATTGGTAAGTTTTGATTTTGGAAATTTTTTCCCTTATTTGTAAATTGTTAATTTTGAATGTTGGTTTTTTTTTTTTCGCCTCTCGACACCATAAAAGATGAGGGTGTTGAATCTATACATTTTACTGTTTATTATGTTGTTTTGTGTTTTATTATTGTTCAGCTGATAAAAACTTTAGCTATGATGGTGAAAAAAGCTTATTTACTGTTGGCTTTCCTCCAAGAGACGAACTTGAATTCACAGTTGTACTTGATTATGTTTCAGCAGAGAGATGAATGTGTTGGGTATTACTGAATGGTTTTTTCCCTATCATGACTTAATTAGTTTTTGTTCTTTTTTTTTTTTCCCTCCTTCGTTTTCATATAAGAACAATACAAACCATTGTACTAGCGGTCATAGCAGTCTATCTAAGAATGACTGAAAACAAATATATCGACAGTATCAGTCAAAAACTTTTAAAGTGGATATTAGTTTTGGTGGAAAATTTCCACTGCAAGCAATTACAAATGATCTGGAAGGTTAAGAATCTGAAAACTCCCAAGAGGCATTAAGAGTGTTGGATATCATATTAAAGTAACATGCATGTAGGCTGTGGGTCATTGGGTTTTATCTTTTTGGATTTTACGTTTTTGACTTCATTGTTGCTTCTGTTTCGTTTTTTAGAACTGTTATCAAACTTCGGTTTGTGTTACTACTCTTGAAACATTTTTTCCTTTTTTTTATTACAAATATTCTCAGATCTCTTTTTATCATGTTTGAAAACAAAGGCAGAAAAAAAAAAAACGTAAGAAAAATATTAGGTCTGTTGAAATATTTTTTTCCGTTGGGTTTATTTGATTTTGATATTGTTTCCCATGTTTTGTTTTTCTTTATTTTTTCTGAATGGTTTTTGCAGATTAAGATGACAATGCTGACAAAATGGACAACCAGACATGTAGAGAGGAACATTAACAATATTTTGCGTATTGATTTCTAATTAAATAATTTTTTGCTCTTTTTCCTTCCCGAGTAATTTTTCCCTCAATTTGTTTACAGTTCTGATATAATTGGTTTACTGTGTGTGATGTTTTGTTATTATGCTTTTTTACTCTATTGTAAGTAATCAATAAGCAATTTAATAATTATGGTATGTGATAATATAGTTACATTCAAACGAAATCCTAAATTTTGCTACTGTTTAGTTATATTCTTATAATTACAGCTTACAAAATCTGTCTTTCACATTTAATGCCTTTATATTATCTGTTTTTTCCCTCATGTTGTAATTCTGTGATTTGTTAAGGATTTATAAGTTGCTGTTCATTATTACTTTGAATAAACTTTCTGCTCACTGGACTTCTGTCATTAATGCAAGTCATTATGCTAATTTTTCTTTTATTATCTGTTATCTCCAAATATGCTGCCTCACCGTTTTTGTCTTTTGCATCAACTCTTCTCATTTCTTTAGCTTTCTCTTATAAACAAAATCTATTCATATATTGCTTCATCCCTTCTCTCCACTGTTAACGCTTCTGTAAAATCCTCCTTAAGTACTTTGTTCTAAACCCTGATTGACCTCTGTTGAAGACTGCTCTGTTCTATTATCCAGGTACTGTGTTCATTCAAAATTTTTAATAAGTCTTGATTATTATTTTCAATTTGTATATTCTTAATAATTTTTTTTCTCGGTTTTTCTATTGATTTATATATTATGCCAGTACGGTTATTGTGATGCTGATGATATTGTTAATAAATTTAATATTTTTTCCATTGTAGTTTTTTTTTCCCTCCCTGTTTTTTCTTTCCCGGGCTCTTTTTCTTTTGTTTGCCGTTGTATACGACAACCTGTCTATTTTCTATTTTGTTTCTGCTCTATTTTTTTCCGCTCTCTTCTTCTTTTCTTTTCCTCCTCTAATTGTCATCTTTTGTTGCTGTAAATATTTTTAACAAAAAGTTTTGATCATAATTTTTACATGCTATGATGATCTCTGTTTAACTCTACAATGATGCATATACCAGATTTCTTTTTTAATTTGGTATATGATGTTGAATATGGTATTATCGATTGTATATATTGCATAAACTATTTGACCATCTTTAGAGTTGCCGTGGGTGTTTGGAAGTTTGTGTTGAATTTTTTTTTGTCATCCTGTAATAGTATTCATATTATATAATTATGTTTTCATACTATTGTAATATTTTGAAACTATTTTCCCTCTTCTTATCTGTAATGATCATGTCTGCTATTTTATATGTTCTCTCTATTTGGACAAAACATTTGTAAACCTTCCATCCTTTTTTTTTTTTTTTTTTTTTCTGTTTGTTCTTTTTTCTTTTAGACACATTTCCAAACATCACACTTGGTAGCCGTGGAAGATGATGTTGAATTGTATCATGGTTAGCATTAATAGATAATATTAATGAGATCTGAGCACAATATAAAATATATTATAAAAATTGTTTTATCATTTTTTGTAATATATATATATATATATTTATGTATGTTTATATATTTAGTTACGTATTTTGATCGGTGTATATCATAGTCTATTACATATTTAAATTTCTGTGTTTTTATGATGTTTTATTATTGTTATTATCCTTTTCTGATTTCCGTTTTTTATTGGTGTAAATTTTTTTAAGAAAAAGTTTTGGATTACAGTTTTTATATGATATGATGATGTCTATGTATCTGTGCAATGATGCATATACCAAATTTCTTTTTTAATCTGGTATATGATGCTGACTTTAGTATTATCATTTGTATATAACGCATAAACTATTTGACCATCTTTAGGGTTGCCGTGGGTGTTTAGGACTTTCTATTGAATTTCTTACCGTCATCCTATAATAGTATTCATATTATATAATTCTGTTTATACACTATTACAATATTTTGAAACTGTTTTCTCCCTTTTTATCTACAATGACCGTTTCTTTTATTTTTATTGTTCTCTCGATTTTACCAAAACATTTCTAAACTTTGCATTTTTGTTTTTTTCGCTTTTTCTTTCTTTTTTTCTTTTGACACATTCCCAAACATCACATTTGGTAGCCCTGGATGATGTAATTGAATTGTATTATGATTATTGCAAATAGATAATATTAATAAGATCTGAGCATAGTATAAAATACATTATAAAAATTTTTCTCTTATTTTTATAGTATATATATTTATATATGTTTATATATTTAGTTTTGTATTTACATTACTTTATATCACAGTGTAATATATATTTAACTTATATGCTTTTATAATGTTTTATTACTGTCATCACCCTTTGTTGATTTGTTGTTGTATTTTTTTTTTTCCTTTCCTTTTTTTTTTTTTTGTTTTGTCTTCTATTACTCGGGAAGTTTCTTTTTTTTTTTTTTTGTATAATATTGTTGTAATATTTAAATTTATTATAACATTTTCTGTATTTAAATAGTTTTATGATTGTAAATTATTGTCATTTTAATTGTATGGTTTAAGTTTTTTATTATGTAATTGTATAATTTTTATTTGTATGGATAAATTTTTTTTGTCTATAAGATATTTAATGATTACTTAACATAACTTAATTTATTCATTATTTCATTTGATTAATGCAAATTTTTACAAAACAAAATAAAACTTGATCTTTTGGACGGAAATAAAAAAAGTATAGCATCATTTAACAATTTAATAAATGACGTTTTTTCATAAATCTATATTAAAAATTTTGTTCAGTATAAATTCATATTTTGTTATAAAACGTAAATAAACATAATTTCCTCATTATTTAACCAAATAAATGTAAGTTTTATTATAAAAAATAATAATAATAACTGCCTAGGTTATAAAATGACATTTTCATAAATTATTATATAATAGTAGTAATTAAAATTTAAACATAACGTTTTTCACCACCCATACAGAATTGTATAATTACAACAAACAATAGAAACTTTGTAATTACAAACATATGTATTAAGATGGTTAACATAACTTACTCCGATTATTTTTAAATAATATAATGTTACATAAATATAACAATATATAAAAATTACAAAATAATAAATTGAAAAAATTATAGAGAAAAAAAAATTAAATATATAAAAATTATAAAATACTGAATTGAAACAAACTTATTGAGCTAAAAATTAAACAACAGTTAACATAATAAAATAATTTCATTTAACATATACATTAAATTTTTTAATAAATCAATATCATACATAGTAACAAAAAATAAAACTTAAATAAATTAAAGTATAAAATAAAGAGTAATATTTTATTAATTCAATTTTATGTACAAGAAAATTGTAAAAATCAAATTATTGCTAAAAATTACGAAATGTTAAATTTTAAAAAAATCCACATAAAAAATGGAAATAAATTAAGCGATTTAAAAATTAAATTAATATAATTATATAATAATATTAGCAAATCAAAGAATAATTAAATACATTTTGACAAAAAAAAAACGACTAAATAAATTAAACTATAAAGTAAACAATAATATTGTATTCATTTAATTTTATATAAAATAAGATTACTGAAATAAAATAATATTTAAAAATTATAAAATGTTAAATTTTAATAAATTTTACATGGTATAAAAAATATTTGAAACTAAATTAACTTATTTGAAAATCAAATTAATACAAATAACTTATAATATTAGAAAATCAAATAATAATTACATATAAATTTAGGACAAAATAGATAGATAACATTTTTTTTTTGTCTCCCTGTGATAAATTTTATTATAAAAAATATATATTTATAATAATTGTCCACAAATTATGAAAAATGTTATATATAAATATTTTTTTTAAATAGATATATTAAATATGTTATACATTTTTACATCTATTTATTAACAAAATTCTTATAAATATTGAATATTAATATTGTCCTTTAAAATTAAACTTATTAATATAAAACATATTTTTATATTTATTTATAAAATTAATTAATTATTTTTATTTTTCAAATTATACTCATCTAGGTTATTAAATTTTTTTGTTGTTAAATATTCGAATTGTTTATTTCTTTTATTATTTATACTTTTTATTTAGAATGTATTAATACATTTTATTACAATTAAAAAAAATTTATTGCTGAATCTTATTTTTTTTTATTTAATATTTAATATTATTATTATATTACTGTTTGTTTTTTACTTTAAATAAGTTGTTTATCTGTTTTTTTTTTTCTTTTCTTATTGACAATATTTATCTGTTAACAATATTTTATATTACTATTTTGATAATTGATATTAAAAAAATTAAATACAGCAAAATGAAAAGAAAAACAAATAGCAATAACAATTGTTTAAAACGTTCAAAACGTTATAAAAACCAAGAGTGTGCTAATGATCATGAGGCATCGACATCAAGAAATATACATTTTGTAATGGACGCATTTCAAGAATCAAATACAGAGATTACTATTGGTGTTCGAATAGATTTATTCAGTTATATTCAAGTCATTGCAACGACGAAGGTACATCAAATCCATCTTCGGAAGGTCATAACTCATCATCAAATGAAGAAAGTAATTTTCTTACCTCAAATTCCTATTTTTTTTTTCTTCTATTACAAAATTCAAAAAAAAGTTTTCGTAACCTTTTTTTCCTGTTTTTTTTTTTTTACACATTTTTTTTATATAGATTTAAATAATGAATATATCGACATTGGAGATTGTAATTGTATATGTCAATACTGTGGAGCTTATTTTGGAAAAATGAACAAACACAAAATACGTATCCACGAAAATTTTCTTATGTTGTCAAAATGGAAAAATTTTGATACCTTTAAGAAAAAAAACACCAACAATTTTAGATGAACTTTTAAATTATTATGGAGGACCTTTGAGTGCAAATTTTAGAAAAAATATTAGAGTTTATAATTCTATGTTTGCCTTTACTTCATTGAAGCGAATATTGAATCAAATATTAATAAATCAGCAGGACCATATATTTTTAAAATTAGTGGACAAATTCATCATTTAATAGGATCTTTACTTCCAATTGATAATGATCCTCCAAAATTCGCTCAATTATATATTTACGATACAGATAATGAAATTCAAAACAGAATAGCAACATTCTCAAACAATAATAATGAAAATAATTTAAATGAGATTATTGTTAAAAAATTAATTTTAATGTTGGATCAAACAAATAAATTAGTCCAGCTTTTTAGAAGTGTTAGAGATGTTTATAAAAATAATTATATACCATCAATGAAATTAAGATTAATTGGAAGAAGACAATGAGATAGTACACAATATGATCTTCCAACTTCAACAGATATAGGCGGTTTAATTGTTGGAGATTTTGGTTCATATGAGAATGGTAGAGATATTATTATTCATAGTCAAACTGGAGATCTACAAAGAATCAATAAACTTCATCCATCTTATATGGCATTACAATATCCATTATTATTTCCTTATGGAGAAGATGGATATAGAGCTAATATAAAATGGAATCCAAATTTTATTGGTAAACAACCACGTAGAAATTGAATATCAATGAGATCTTTTTATGCTTTTCAATTTCAACAACGATTACATGAAGGAAATACATTATTTAGAGCTGGACGACTTTTTCAACAATATATTGTAGATAGTTATGCTTCAATTGAAGAAGATCGTTTAGATTATGTTAGACAAAATCAGAATAATTTAAGATCTGAAATTTATAAAGGTATCCAAGATGCTATAATTAGAGGTGATACAAACGCAGAAGCGATAAGAAAAAGAATTATTTTACCATCATCTTATACCGGAAGTCCAAGATATATGATTCAAAATTATCAAGATGCAATGGCGATTTGTAGACATTATGGAAATCCTGATATATTTTTAACATTTACATGTAATCCTAAATGGCCAGAAATCAAAAGAAGTTTAAATATAATTGCAGGACAAAAGTCCGAAGACAGACCAGATATTATAAGTAGAATATTTAAAATAAAATTAAATCATTTATTAACTACAATAAAATCATGTGATATTTTTGGAACTATAATAGCAGGTGAGTTAATTTATTTTAAATTAAAAAAAATATATTACTAATTATTAGTATTTTTTATCATGATAAATTAAGAAACTAATAATTTTTTCTTTAACCTTTTGGCTTTTTTCAGATCTATATGTTGTGGAGTTTCAAAAACGTAGTTTGCCTCATTGTCATATGCTATTTTGGTTACATCCTGAAGATAAATATCATAATGGTACAGAAATAGATAAAATTATTTCAGCTGAAATACCAGATCCAATAAAAGATCCTTTAGGTTATAAAATTATAACAGAATATATGATACATGGACCATGTGGATATGTAAAAACAAATGCACCATGTATGAAAAACTCCAAATGTTCAAAAAAATTCCCAAAACAAATAAAAAATGAAACAACTATAGAAGAAAATGGTTTTGTTACTTATCGTTGTAGAGATACAGAATTTAATGTTATAAAAGAAGGTATTAAACTTGATAATAGATATGTTGTTCCATATAATCGAACATTATGCTTAAAATACAGTGCTCACATTAATGTTGAAATATGCTCTCAATCTATGTTAATTAAATATTTATTTAAATATCTTACAAAAGGTCCAGATAGAATACGAGCTGTAATTAAAGATAATGTTATTACCGAAAATAACGAAACAACAATTTACAAAGAAGTTGATGAAATAAAAACTTATCTTAATTGTCGATATATCACACCTTATGAAGCAATTTGGAGAATATTTGAATATTCAATTCATAATAGAAGCCCAGCTGTTCAACGACTATCTATTCATTTACCAAACATGCAAAATATCACATTTAATAAAAATCAACAACTTCAAAATATAATACGTCAACCACAAATTCGAAAAACAACATTAACAGAATGGATGGAAATTAATAAAACTAAAAAAATGCTCAAGAACTTACTTATATAGATTTTCCAACAAAATGGGTATGGAATAATAAAAATAAAATTTGGACTCCTCGACAAACTGGTCATACTATAGGAAGAACATTTTATATTCACCCAGGTTCAGGTGAATTGTATTACTTAAAATTATTATTAAATCATAAAAAAGGAGCAATAAGTTTTGAATCACTTAGAGCAATAAATGATATAATTTATCCTACAAATCAAATGGCTTGCTATGCATTAGGTTTATTAGGAGATGATAAAGAATGAGATGAATCAATAAAAGAAGCATCGTTTTGGTCAACATCTATTCAACTTCGACAACTTTTTATTATTATATTATTATTTTGTAATATTTCTGATCCAACAAAATTTCTTGAAAAACATTGGAAATTAATGTGTGAAGATATATTATACAAAATAAGACAATTATTTAATAATCCAAATTTTGAAATTCCAGAAAATGAATTATATAATTATGTATTGTATGAATTAGAAAAATTATTAAATTTAAGTTCATCTTCTTTATCACATTATAATCTTCCACTCCCAACTGGATCGTTAATTGAAGATTTAAACAATAATCTCTTAAGAGAAGAACTTAATTATGATATATATAAATTAAAAGAAGAAAATATCAATTTAGTACAAAACTTAAATGAAGAACAGTATTTTATTTATAATGAAATTTTAAAAGCTATTAAAGATAAACATAATAATCTATTTTTTATATATGGTTATGGAGGTACAGGAAAAACATACTTATGGAATACTATTATTAGTAAAATTCGATCAAACGGTGAAATAGTATTAGCTGTGGCATCATCTGGAATAGCATCATTATTGTTACTAAAAGGTCGAACTGCACATTCAAGATTTCGTATACCTCTTTCAATCGATGAATTTTCAACTTGTCAAATAAAAAAATCTACTCAATTAGCAAAATTAATAGAAAAAACTACATTAATTTTATGGGATGAGGCACCTATGACTAACAAATATTGTTTTGAAACTTTAGATAAAACAATGCAAGACTTAAAAAATAATTTTGATCATCCTTTTAGAGGAATGACATTTATTTTAGGTGGTGATTTTAGACAAATATTACCTGTTGTCCCAAATGGCACAAAAGAAAATATAATTGATGTAACTATAAATAACTCTTATCTTTGGCCATATTTTCGTATACTTACTTTAACAGAAAATATGCGATTAAAAAGAAATAATTACTCTATTGAAGAACAAATAGAAATTACTAATTTTTCAGAATGGATTTTAAATATTGGTGATGGAACAGCAAATGGAATAAAAGATTCAGATAATGAAGATGTTACATGGATTAAAATACCTGAAAAATATTTAATACAATACAATACAAATTATATTGAACAAATTTGTACAATAATATATGACAATTTTCATATTAATTTTCAAAATATTAATTATTTAAAACAACGTGCGATTGTAACACCTAAAAATAAAACAACTGATGAAATAAATAAATATATATTATCATTAGTACCTACAGATACAAAAATTTATTACAGTTGTGACACTATTCTTTCATCATCTGGAAATATCGACGAATTAAATCTTTTATATCCCACTGAATTTTTACATACTCTTAATTTCAATGGTTTACCTCCACATGAATTAAAACTTAAAATTGGAATTCCTGTTATGTTAATGCGAAATCTTAATCAATCAATGGGTTTATGTAATGGTACTAGAATGATTATTACACAATTAACAAATAGAATTGTGGAAGGACGTGTAATTAACTCTAATAATACAAATGAAAAAATTTATATACCAAGAATAGAAATGACAGTTTGTGAATCAAAATTGCCATTTATTTTAAAAAGACGATAATTCTCTTTAAAAATTTGTTATGCAATGACAATAAATAAAGTCAAGGCCAATCTCTAAATAAAGTCGGATTATATTTAGAAGATGAAATTTTTAGTCATGGCCAATTATATGTTGCTTTATCTAGAGTTACTTCACCAAACGGATTACATATTTTAATACATGATTCAATTAATAAATATCCAAATTATGTGAAAAACATTGTTTATAAAGATATATTACACAATATTCATCAAAAATGATATATATCTATTAAAAAAATAAAATAATAATGATTTCATTTTAATCAACTTTACAACATAATAAAATTTGTATTCTTTAAACTTTAAAACATATATTTGCATATATATTATTGCAATTTATAGAAAATATTCAATCTAATACGAATACTGGAACCAAAAAAGACACATCAAACAATATGTAATTGAGTATGTCGACTATAGAGAAACATACATCATAAAACTGGAAAACTAATAAGCCGTAACTATTTACTACTTTGCAAACAGGTAATTCATTTTATTTTTCATTTATATTATTATATTTATAAAAAATATATTTACTTATTATTTAATATATAACTAATATATTTTTTTATTTTACAGGATGACGCAATACACAACTTCATATCTACAAAGGATGCTGAATTTACAACGGATCAAATAAAAATAGACAATATATATGAAATCAGCAATTTCTTCATCACAGATAACAAACCAAGGTACAAAATCATTCCTCACGTTGCAATGTTGCAATTTGCAACATCCACTATTTCACAAATGTTGAAAACAATATACCAGAAATACCTTAACTCAAATTCAATTTGTGCAGTTTGATCAACTTACACAAAAAGTCGACATTAATAATTTTCTATCAAATAAATCATATTTAATATTCATATTTATTAATTTATAAATAATAATTAATAAATTATTTTTATACAAATTAATAACTAATGAGTTATTAATTATTATATTCTATTAAATCTAATTGATCACATTGTCTCCATCAGGAATATAAAAGAATCTATTATAAATGATAGATTAGTCAAAAAAACAAAATTTCACTATTCAAAATATTAGGTTATTACAAATAATTTATTATTAAAAATCTATTTCTAAAATTACATAATTTATTATTAATATATTATTTATTTGTACTCATTTTCTTCAACAGAGATAAAATGCTTACTCTCACCTTTTTAATAAAACTTGCAGGAAATTTTTATCAAAAATCCAATCGAAACAATGTTCGAACCAGTAGTAATCATATTTCCAACAATGGTGACCACACAATATATAGGTAAGTATATATGCAAAAAAAAAAAAAAAAAAAAAAAAAAAATTTCTCATTCTCTTAAATTAAAAAAATTTATAAATTTATATCACTAATCACTAACAATTATAATTATGCATGTACAGGTGTACTTTATATCGAAAACACCACTGATAATATACTAAACGAATGTAAATTTTTACTGTTTAATAAACAATTCGCTACAGCTCTTCCCCCCCCCCCCCCCCACCCAATTTTTTCAGCTTACTACAATATCGCAACACTTTACTTTTCAATATAAAATATACTACAATTATTTTTTCTGCTTCATTTTTTCCGTTTTACTATAGTATCTACAGTTCCAAATAATGAATTATATAACAAAATAACGCTTATATTTTAATTAATTAATTTTATTATATAATACTCAAAATTTTTTTTTCTTCCATCCCCGTTCAACGCACGGGTATTAAACTCGTACATATACTAAAAGAAAGGTGGTTTTCACTGTTCCTTCTACAGTGATGATGAACAATGATTTTTTTCCCCCCCTGCTGTTTTGCTGCTTTTACGTTTGCTGCTGTGTTTTTTTTCCCTTTTTTTACTTTTGTTGTTGTTGTATTTAACGTTTGCTGCTTTTGTTGTTTTTTCCCCTTTTTTTTTTTTTTTTGCTGCTGTTTTTTTTAATTTTATTTTTATTTAACTTTTGGTGCTTTGTTATGTTTTTTTTTTTAAATTTTACTGTTTTGTTTTTTTACTCAGTAAATATTTTTATTTTTTATTTTTATTGCTTTACTACAGTTGTTTTTTTTTTTTTTAAATTTTTGTTGTTTTGCCATAATAAAAAGATGTAATATTTCACTGTTTAATAAAGAGTGATTTTTGTTTTTTTTTTTTTTTAATTTTTGTTGCTTTTGCTGTATGGTTCTTTTTTTCCTACAGTAATGCACAGTAGCTGTTTTTTCTACATTAAACTGTCGATTTTACCCCTATCCTAGGTACTGATTTTGGCTTATCTACAATGGAAGGACGGTTTTGTCCTCACTTATTTTGCCTTTTTTTTACGTTAAATTTTAGACATTAGATTTCGATCTATTGTTGTATTGTGTTTTTGCTCACTTTGCCCCCTTTTTTTTTTAAACAATTTTTTACTTTAAATTTTTTATCTTTATTTCGGTTTTTTTTTTTTTGTGTCTTTTTTGTTTCTTTTGTTCTATTTTTTAAAGACCCCTTTTTTTTTAAGGATTCTGCATGCAATTTTTTTCTTTTTTGTTTGTTTTGTTTTATATTTTAAAAATCATTTTTTTTTAGTTTTTGCATGTATATAACCTAATAAGAAATATTTTATATTTTTTTAAACAGTAAAAAAAGAAGAAAATGAGTTATATATTTTATTTTATTATAATGTTTTTGTTAAGGTTAGTTTTTTCCGATTCTTTTGAGTTTAAAGATTTTTGTTCCTTTTTTTTTCTGTTTTATTTTTTGTATAATTTTTTTTCTTTAAATGAGTATAACTACAGAATATTTTTTTTCTTTTTGCTTTTGTTTTCATTTTTATTATTGTTAGTACTATTGTCATTTTGATTTTGCATCTTCATTGTTGGAAGAAATCTTGAGAAGAATTATATTGATTATAATTATAATATTTATCTTAACCAATTATTTTTATCATATAATATTCAGTTTTTTTATTTATTTTTTTTTTCATTTTCGTATATAATGTACGGATATTAAACTCGTATCTGTACTTAAAAAAAAAAAAAAAGGTAAAACTTCTTTCTTCAGCCGAAGCAGATTAACAAAAAAAGTCAAAGTGCTTTGTATCAGTGATTCATTTTGATTTCAGTCCGCTCTTCTACTCAGGAAAGAAAAAAAAAATAATTGTCTTCTGCCTCGTTCACTATTTCCCCATCAGTCAAATTCCTGCTCCACCGTCCATGGCCGACGCTGTGGTCGGCGTACTCCTAGACCAGCTGGCCACGCTCATCAGAAACCAAATAGAACAAGGAGTAGCACTGGTCAACGGCGTCGACGACGAAATCCACACCCTCAAAACCAATCTCCACGCCATTCAAGACGTCCTCAGCGACGCAGAGAGGCGGCAGCTGACGGAGAACAGCGTCAGGCGGTGGTTGGACGAGCTCAAAGACCTCTCAAACGACATGGACGACGTTTTGGACGAGTGGGGCACGGCGATTCTGCAGTCAGAAATCGGAAAACGACATCAGAATCCCACCGCCGCCAACGCCGAGGTATCATGCTCTTCCAGATTGAGTCCTTGTTTTCGGGTTTTTAGCCGATTTAGTCAACTGGGTCATCGTCGTTTTGATGTTTCTGTGAAGATTAAGGATTTGAATGGGAAATTACAAGATATTGCTGTTAGAAAGGATAGGTATGGTTTTAGCATAAGTCGAGGAGTTTGTGTTGAATCTGAACGACCTAAAAGTACTTCCATCGTCGATGTTTCCGAGGTGCGGGGACGGGATAAGGATAAGGAAGATTTGGTGATGAAGTTGTTGTGTGAGAGTAGCCAAGCGGAGAGAATAAGGGCGCTTCATGTCATGGCTATTTTGGGCATGGGCGGTATTGGGAAGACCACTCTTGCTCAGTTAGCTTATAATGATGATAGGGTGAAAACCCGTTTCGAGAAGCGAATATGGGTGTGTGTTTCGGATCCTTTCGATGTGGTCAAGCTTGCTAAAGCAATTGTTGAGCAAGTCACTGGTGAAGAAGCACCGAGTTTTGTTGAGCTCGAATCTTTGATGCATAGAGTTATTGAGTCAGTAAGGGATAAGAAGTTTCTTCTCGTCCTTGACGATGTGTGGACCGATGACTATCAGAGATGGGAACCGCTGAAACAAGCTCTGAAATATGGTCATGTGGAAAGTAGAGTTTTGGTAACCACGCGGAAAGAGGAGGTTGCTATTATGATGGGAGGACCTGGGCATATGATTCAATTAGAAAAGTTGTCGGAAGAGGATTGCTGGTCGTTGTTTAGCCAGGTAGCGTTTTTTGGTAGGAGGAAGGAAGATCAAGAAGAACTAGAGGGAATTGGTAAGGAGATTGCAAGTAAGTGTAAAGGCTTGCCGCTCGCTGCAAAGACATTGGGGAGTCATATGCACTTTAGAAAGACGAGAGAACAGTGGCAGGATGTGTTGCATAGTGAGATATGGGAGTTGGAAGAGGCTAAGAGGAATCTGTTCTCTCCATTGCTGTTGAGTTATTATGACTTGTCTCCTACGGTGAAACGTTGTTTTTCATATTGTGCCGTCTTCCCCAAAGATCATCAGATCGATAGAGATGATTTGATCCAACAGTGGATGTCACAAGGTTATTTTAGTTCGAAGAAAAGTGTGCAGATGGAAGTTGTAGGCGAGGAGTGTTTCGACAACTTGGCAATGAGGTGCTTCTTCCAAGACTTTGTAAAAGATTATGATGGAACTATTATAGCATGCAAGATGCACGACATAGTTCATGATTTTGCGCAATTCCTAACCGTTAACGAGTACTCTACTATAGAGTTTGAGGGCGTTCAAGCGAGGTTCGACATGACTGCAGGAAGCACTCGTCATTTAACCTTAATTCTGCCACCTGAGGCTCATATTCCAGTCTCAATTCTGAGCAAAAATCATTTGCGCACCCTTATAGTTTTGGGATCCAAAATTGCTGAAATAGGCTCCAATCATTTCTCGCATTTGATATATCTAAGAACATTAATATTGAGTGGATGCTTGATTGCAGAATTGCCAAAGAATATTGGTGAACTGATACATCTTAGGTATCTCAATTTATCGTATAATCCTATGTTGAAGGAGCTGCCTAGCACAGTGGGAAATTTGTGTAATCTGCAAACACTGAGACTCGTTAGTTGTAGAGGAATCCGTGAATTGCCTGCAACAGTGGGAAAGTTATTTAATTTAAGGCATCTTTACATTCACGGACGTAATCTTTTGGAGTTCTTGCCAAAAGGAATTAGCAGATTAACTTCTCTTCAGACAATTTATGAGTTCCCCGTACCTGTACCGGTGATTAGCAACGATCAAGCATGTCAGTTAGGAGACATAGAAAACTTGAACCATCTCCGTCGACTTCGTATTCATAAATTGGCTAATGCAAAAGACGTGGAGGAGGCTCGGAAAGCACAGCTTAAGAACAAGGAACATCTAATTGAGTTGATTCTTAGTTTTAGTAGAAACACAGAGAGTAGGATCCAAATGGATGTGCTTGAAGCCTTGGAACCTCATCCAAATTTACAATATTTAGGCATTTCTTTTTATCGTGGTGGTAGAAGTATTTCCCCTAGTTGGATGATGTCGTTGACCAACTTGCGATGGTTTGTTCTGAGGAATTGTAGCTGGTGTGAAATTTTGCCCCCTCTAGGAAAACTACCTTCGCTTGAGTTCCTTGAGATATCAAGATTTGAAAAGTTGGAGGATGTGGGACCTGAATTTCTAGGAATAGAAACCGGTGCCAATGAAGTGCATTCAAGTGTTATTTTTTTCCCAAGATTGAAGGAACTCAGATTTCGATACACGCCCATACGGAAGTGGGTTGGCATCCCTGAATGGAGGGTGGGTTGTTCTATCACCATTATGCCTCGCCTTCATTCCTTGAAATTGGACAACTGCATTTTCTTAGAAGCACTGCCAGACTTCCTTCAGGAAATACCGCTGCAAAACCTGATCATTGAAGATTGTCCGAGGCTACAAAAGAATCCCCAAGAGATCCTAGACGAGGAACAGGCGAAAATTCGCCATGTCCCCAACATCCATATATTCAATCGGTTCTATGACGGCAACTAAAGTGATAAAGATGAAGCTCGATACTTCAGGTAACTGCTTCAACTGACATTCTTAAATATGAGGAGTATAACGGCTAAAAAGAAATCTGCTTTGGTTACAAATTTTTGCATATTTTAGTTTAATTTTACAGAAAATGTCTTCCTTCCTGAATTCCGAATGTATGCACTGGAGTTTTCAAACGTGTCCTAATTTCTAGCATTTTGTTTATGCATTTTTCTGCTCTCTCTCTTTTTTTTTTTTTTTGGGTGAAACCTCCTCTGTTTTTTTGCTGACTTGCCGTGTAATTGTTCTTTTGTCATGGTTTGGAAAAGAGAGGAAAGATAGAAATACAGAGAATAAGATAAATGAAAGATTAAAATAAAGTTGGGCAGTTAGTTTAGTCTAAAGTTTTGACTTAATTCACGCCCCTCTGAAAAAAATTTGTGGCTCTGCCATCCTGAATAAGGTCTTGATTTCGACTTAGTTCCACAGCTATGCCACGAGGTGATGCATTGCCTCCTCTCGGTTATTTGGGTATACCATCCTCTATCTCTATAACCCTTTATTCTTTAGCAAAAGAACAAAAGCCTCCTTAAAAAAAAACAAAAGCCAATGAGATATTTCTGTAGTTTATCATGTCGGGGGTCGCTCCTTGAGGCTTTATACTTCTGCCCAATTTAGCTTTGCTAGGTCCCATCTTCGTTCCAGGTCTATTGAACATTAGTTTTTCTATTGGAAGATCTCTCTCTTTCTAAATTAATTGGATAAAATGTTAAATATAGCCCAGATTTGTGATAAAAACTGCAATTATAGTTGTATGCAACTATTTTTGCAGTTGTAATCTGCTGAGATGATATGATCTGTTTATAGAAACATAGGTGGGTTTTGAATTTTATAAAAATTCTAGGATCACCATAGCAAAAATTTATTTCCCACTTATAATGGTCTGACCTTTTACAGATGTTTTTCTCATGAATTTTGTTTTCCTTTCTTAAGTTAATGCATTTTTCCTCGTTTTTAAACTATTATAATTGCCAGAAAGAGGGGAAAAAAAAGTAAGAAGAAAAAGAATAGAAAAGGTCAATTGCAGAATATCTCTCTTTTAAATGGCACCATTGATTTCCTGTATCTATATATCATTTTCTTCGTTGCGTGCCTACTAACTTTGTTTAGCCGTTTTCATGTATCTACACATGTATGCTATGTTTTTTTTTTTTTTTTTTCCCCACTACACTTCACCAATTAATTTATTTTTCAAATGTGCTTCAAATCATGTGATGGAAATTGAAACACACATAGTTGAGGAATGTTTGCTATGAAATCCATGAATATGCTTATGGGCAAAATCGGAGTTTGGCAACTTACCCCCCAAACTTTTAATTTTTGGCAATTTACCCCCTAAACTTGCTAAATTGTAGCAATGTACCCCTTTTAGTTAATTTTACACTAAATAAAAGATTTGAAATTGGAAGATCTGCATTAGGATTTGTATTAGATTTAGAATTTTTTTTTTTTGTTGGAAATGGGTTTTCCTGTCTTCATATGAGGCGTATGCGGGCTTTTCATAACTAATTTAACAAATTGAGGGGGTAAATTGCCAAAATTAGAAGTTTACGGGGTAAATTACCAAAAGGTGACAAGTTTAGGGGGCATTAGTGCTAAATACCCGGCAAAATTATAAGAACAACAAAAATCCTAATAGCACCTATGGTCTGTTTTGTTTCAACAATCTGCTTAGGTCCCTAATTGAAATTTTGGTGGTTTTAGCCGAAAATAAATGCAAGTCCTCAGCACTAGGAGAATGCTGGGTGTGACATTTGACAAAAAATTCGGTTTGTTTGTATGTTTTTACAATGGTATCACTCTGGTTTAGGAGTTTATGTTTGGTTAGCCTCAACTCTATTGGTTTTGTCCAATTTGCTGACCGTGTCTAATTGCTAACAATGAACCAGAGGACTAGCCCTTGTTAGGCACACAACTTTTTGGCAGAATCCTAGTCTAACACACAACAGTTACATGTGTTGATCAAACTTCGATCTTTGTAAATTTAACGTATTAGTTAATAGATGCTAGATTTTTGGTTGACCGGTTTTAATCTGTCGAAAGAACTTTTATTTTTATTTATTTTTTTTGTCATCAGTATTCTCATTTGTCTCTCTTTGGGCATCAGTTGTAGCTTGGCCCCCGGCGCATGCCTGGAGGCAAGGCCCTGCAAGCAAAGAGCACTGGGCATGGTTTCCCTGGTGTCGTGTACCAGCTTTGTCGGAGACGGAGGAAAGTATGTCATGTCATGCCATGGAAGGCAGATATCAATCCCAACCTGCGTTGTTGCAGCCCTAAACTGCAACCTGCCATTGAAGCACCCCTGCATCAAACAGCAACCCGTCCTCAGCCTGTGTAATAAAAACGAAAAGACTTATAGATTTATGATCAGATTCAACTACATTGTTTGATCTATTATTTGACCATAATTATTGATCATTAGAAACAAATGGATCATATGAACCCATTAAGATTAATACACACATATTCATGTTGCATATGTATTCTCATCAATCAAACAAGCCTTTTCGGAGACTACTCTGTGATCACAAGAGGACAACAAAATCGATCAAACTCATACTTCAAACATGTGAATCTGACGTGATGTGTTACGAAAACACTTTCTTCAACTCTCTAAATCAGGATGAAGGGGACAAGTTTGAGTTGGAAACGGAGGCTTGAGGAGTTCTTCCGACAAGTCTGATGGCGATTCGCAATGCAGTGTGCTTCCTTTCCGGGCTTGATACAAGGAGTTTGAATGGTTTTTTTTTTTTTTTGGGGGGTGGGGTGGGGTGGGGTGGGGTTGGGGGGGAGGTTTTGATTAGGGTCGTATCCGAGAGCTTCATCTTCGTCCTCCATTGTTTGCACGGAAGATCATTGTGTCGTGTCTGAGACAAGTGTTAGTTTGATTCAGTTTTTGTTGCTGTAGTGGGAAAGACAGCAACGAGATGAGGGGCAGATTTCAACTGTACTAACTGAAATAACTGAAACCTGTTCACACTTTGGAGAACAACAATAACATAGAGAAATGACATTAAAAATACAACTTAAAGATAAATAAACGACAACGAAAAAAATATTTAATGGGTTTTAATTTTAAATTTGACTCCTGAAGAATAATGCTTGTATCATTTTCCTCTTTTAACTCAAAATGTAATAAAATTACTGCTTGAGCTTACCATACGTCGCAACTTTAGAGGGTTATTATTACGCATGCTTATTAGGATTTTAACACATGATTAAAATAATTAAAAAAGTGTGCCTTATCAACAAGTCACGTGATTTATATATGATTAAAACCGTTAACAAATAAATATTTCATTTGACACTTTATTTAAAACCCACATTTTAAACTGAAAAATTCAAATTTTTGTAAAAAAAACACTGGAAAAAACTGGAGAAAAAGTTAGAACAGTAGATCAAAAGTGAGATCCAGGGGTTGAAATATCAAAGGTACAACATGAGGGATGGTACTAGTTTTGTTTCATTTAAAGTTGTAAGGACAAAATAAGAAAATTTGAAAATAACACATTTCCCTATTGGAGTTGGGAAACTTAAAAACTTTTAAAACGCCGTCGTTTCAATGGAAAAATGTTTTTCCTATTTAGAAAAAAAAAAAAATCAGACGTCGGGTCGTTACTAAAGCCCTAGAAAACCCCAAACGGCTTCCCTTCACCAGCCCCCTCCACCCCCACTCTTTCGCGGCCGTTTCCCTTTGCAGGCGACTTTCCGTGCAGCACATACACCAAACCAATGACCTCTCACAACGCCGTCACCGGCGTCTCGCCGGAGGCCATATCGGCTTCCGGTCGAAGCTCGGAGAAGCTGAGCCTGCCGTCGCTGCAGTCGAAGATGAAGTGCGATCCCGAAGGCTACGAGTCGGAGCTGGCTCTAATATACAGCCAGTTCCAGTCGTCTCTGGAGCTCTTCGAGCAGCAAGCCGCTCTCAACTTCACCTCCATCAGCGGCATCGGCACCGACCCCGCGGTCGCCAAGGACCTCGGCGACAGAGCCTCTTTCTTGGCTCACGTCACTCCTTTTTACCCCAAACAACTCGCGCAGTTCCCGAAGCAGCTCGCCGACTTGCTCCGATCCTCCTCCGCCTCTCTGCCCTCCGGCCTTCGCTGTCACGTCGCTCAAGCTCTCATTCTTCTCATCAACCGGAAGGTGAATTAATGATTACCAATTTGTTTTCGGAATTCTCCTAAATTGTTTTTCTTTTCTCAATTGGATTGTTAAAATTGTTTTTTTTTTTTTTTTTTTTGAAATTCTCAGAAAATGCGTTTCTTTTTCTTAATCGGATTACTAAATTAAAAAGTTTGTCTTTGAATTCTCAGAAAATGTATTTTTCTTCCTAATCGGATTGTTAAATTTACTAAAAAGTGCGTTTCGTTTTCTTCAATTCGTCGGATTGTGCATTTTAGGTTTTTGTGTGTGTGTGTAAAGAATGTATGTGTTTTTTCTTGATTGGATTTGTTGAATTTGATTTAATTTTGGAATTCTCAAATATTGCGTTTCATTTTCGTTAGCTGATTGTTAAATTCAATTTTTTTGGTTTTTAGATGGTTGATGTTGGAGAGACTCTTGCTTTGTTCATGGAGCTACAGAGTCTAGGAGACAGGAATTTAAGAAAATTGGCATTCTCTCATGTTGTTCATAGCATTAGGAAAATGAATCAGAAGCACAAGAATGATGCTCAGAATCGGTCACTTCAAAATATCGTGTTTTCGATGTTACAGGTTTATTTTTCATATTTAATTTATTTTTGTGGGTTTTGATTATGCTTTTTTTATTTGAAGTCTAGTGTTTGAATCTGTATATTGTTCATAGCAAGAGGATGAAGCCAAAGCAAAGAGAGCGCTGATCACACTATGCGAGCTTCACCGGAGGAAGGTCTGGTTTGATGAAAGAACTGCCAATGCAATTTGTACTGCGTGTTTTCATTCGTCATCAAGGCAAGCATTTTTCTTTAGGACGTCTGCTATTTTGTTGTCAATATTTCGGATTGTGAGCTCAGATTTTATGTTTCAGGATCATGATTGCCACACTGTCTTTTCTTCTGGATTACGAAAAGATTGAAGATGATGATGACAGTGATGCGTCGAGTAGTGAGGACGAGATGACTCCTCAAACACAAGTTGCTCTTAGTAGAGAGAGTATTTATAAGGTTGTTTTTTTTCACTATTTGCTTTATAATAATTCATGTTTCTTATTAAAGAAATGCTATGTGATTAGAATTTTTACAAAATTACAGATTGTGTTATGATACGTCTTCCGTTGATATCATTGCTTGTGGTATGCAATAGATTTATATGCTTCCTGCACTTATTCTGGTAGTAGAAATGAACTATTTTAGTTGACATGTAGTTTCCTTTGTTCAGCCGAGTATATGCTTTCAATGTTGGGGAGGACAAACTCATGATTTTTGAGCAAAATTTTTAAAGGAATATTCAATTTTAGTATAAGGATGTTGATAATTGTTTTGAACGTCAGGCTCACCACAAAGGTACAGCTTCTAGCAAGAAGAAAAAGAAAGCCAAATTGGAGCGTGCTATTCGTAGCATGAAGAAACAACAACGCCTCTCATCAGAAAGGACTACTTCATCTTATTATTCTCCGCTGAACCATTTGAAAGACCCACAGGTTTGTTAGTTCTAATGTTATCCTCTCCGCCACAGCCCATCCTAGAATTCTTTGCACATGATTGCTGGATTCAAGAATTATGTTCGTCCTGCAGGGATTTGTCGAGAAGCTGTTTTCCCGCCTCAAGGACCCAAAATCCGATGCAAAATTTGAGGTGCATATTACCCAACTTGCTTAAAAGCTTTCAAGATTCTATTTCCTTCATTTGTTCCATTGTGGTACTCATGATATGGCTTTAGCTTATTTTTAATCTTGACTAGAAGTTAACTATGATACTTGTATTAGTGTTAAAAAAGGAACGGTTTTGTTTTCACTATATTAGCATCTGTTTCTTGCAGACTATTGCTGAAAATAGATTTCAAATATCCTTTATTCTTACCCTGCTTAATTTCAGGTCAGGATGATGATGTTGAAAGTAATTGCTCGAACAGTTGGGCTTCACCGCCTACTATTACTGAGCTTCTATCCCTATCTACAGAAATATGTTCAGGTATTTTATTTAACTGCTGCATTAAAGTTTTTATTCCCTTAGGCGATTGAATTATGACTGATTGGTATACACAGCCTCATCAACGTGATGTCACGAATTTACTTGCTGCTGCAGTTCAGGCCTGCCATGATATGGTATAGTCGGCTCTTATGTCAAACTTGATTGTTTAAATTCTGTGGCTGTTATACCGAGTTTCAGTTAGCTTTACTATTGCTCTACGGCTATCCTAAGAGGCTCTATTGCATGCAGGTGCCTCCTGATGCAGTTGAGCCATTATTTAAACAAATAGTTAATCACTTTGTACATGATCGTTCACGTCCAGAGGTACGAAATTCTGAGCTTTTATCTAGTAGTTCTTTTTTATTGACCTTTATTTGGGTTTTTAATTGCTTTGATTTTCACCAGGCCATTGCTGTTGGACTCAATGTAATAAGGGAAATATGCCTTCGCATTCCTTTGGTAACTACCTCTCATGTTAATTTGATTCCTGAATTCTATTTTATTTGGTCGACTAAATATTGTCCAGTGCTTCTCAGCCTGTTCTTTACAGACAATGGCTTACTTTCATCTGTTACATTATCTCTTTAAATGCCATTCATTTTTTACTTAAACAACTCAGCTTTTCACTAACTAAATTTTTGTTTTTTAATTCCTCACAATTAGTTGATGTCAGAAGAATTACTACAAGATCTTGCATTGTATAAGAAATCACATGAGAAGGCAGTTTCAATAGCAGCCCGTTCGCTTATTGGCTTATTTAGAGAGGTTCGTCTCTCTCTGTTTTTTATTTATTTTTTTCTCAACTTATTTGGAGAGGTCTCTCTCTCTCTCTCTCTCTCTCTCTTCCTCCCTGGCTACAAGCTTGGACGTAGAAGATTTTCGAAGCGGACTTTATGCGAGTGCAGTCCTGAGTTGGAACTGTCTACCAATATTTAAGTACATTAAACTTTGATGGTGTGCAGGTTTGCCCTTCACTTCTGGTTAAGAAAGACCGTGGGCGCCCTACTGACCCAAAAGCAAGGCCGAAAGCATACGGAGAAGTCAATGTGCTCAGTAATGTTCCTGGTGTTGAATTGTTAGATCAGGATGATGAGGACAGTGATGATATGGATGAGCTTGAATCCAGTGGCTCTGGGGATGATCATGAACATAAGATGGTTGCTTCCAGCAATGATGAAGACAATCAGGAATCTACTCATGATACTGGAAGTGAAGATGATGATGTCAAAGATGATTTAGTTGCTGAAGGTGAAGATGGTACCAATAGTGTAGATGACTCTGATGATGACGTTAGCATTGATGACGATGATGAGGATGAGGAGGCTGAGTCGTCTGATGAGGAGGTAGAGGAATCTGGTGAGGAGGAGATTGAAACTGAGGAAATGGAACAAATTGATGATAGAGAAACCAAGGATGGTGAAAGCAGTTTGAAGGATTCTAAAGCAAGAAAGAGAAAACTGTCTGATTTTGATAGACAACTTGTTGCTGCTGATACAAGTCTTCGGGCTTTAAAGAAATTGGCAGGGACAACATTAGTGAGTACATCATCTGACTCAACGGATGGCATTCTTTCTAATGAGGACTTCCGAAAGATCAAGGAATTGAAGGTATACACTTTTTTTTTCCACATCCAACTTCTCTCTCTCTCTCTCTCTCTCTCTGTTTTTCCTCATTTCCTTTTGATGTAGGTGATATAGGAAATTATGGAATCGTGTTTAAATTTGATGCAAGATGTTAATATATTGTGCCTCTCATGCTAATATCGTCAATATTTATACATTTTGGTTGCTCCTCTTCTTGTATGCCACTTGACTGTATCCTCATTCTTGAATACTTTGGTTAGGCAAAGAAGGAAGCAAAAATTGCCTTGACTCAGCACGGTTTGTTAAAAAAAGGCTCAGATGCCAAGTCAACAGCGTTCAGTGTTCCTAATTCCGACCAACTCAGTGTTAAAGAGTGGATCCAACAAAGCTTGAAGTAAGTTCTCTAGCTGTTACTCACCATTTGAACTTTCAGCCTGTTCATGTGGTTCTTTGTAGCATGTAAAAATCAACAATACATGCCTCAGGATCATGTTTTCCTTTTCATCAACTTACTATTACTCGGTTTATATATCATTTTACGCTAGTATTTTCCAAATGCTGGAGTTAGCCTCTTATTTTTTCTTTTAAAAGCGATTTTTCTGATTGAAAATTTTTTTTTTTTTCGAGAGAGGGAATTAACATGCTTTTCAAAGGAAGTTGTCATGTGTGTGTGTGTGTGTGTTTGTTTGTTTATATATATATATATATATATATTTATATGTTGGAAGACTGGTTTACAATTGAAAGGAGTTTTTAACGGTGAAAATTGTATTTTGACCCACTTGGCTTATTGGTTGTATGCTCAATAGGCTCATGTACGGAGAAAGCTAAGTAAGGAAGAAAGATTGGCATTAGTTAGGGCAGGAAGAGAGGACAGAGGAGTGTACCAAGCTCGAGCCGCAGTGAAACAGAAGAAGGTAAGTTTTATCATTTCCTGCTTGATGGAGTTCTTACCTTTTTTTCATTTTGTGCTCTCATCACTTTGTTCCTTGCGGTTTGAACATCAGAAGCACAATAAACTGTGGTCATGCTTCAATTTTTCAGTTTTGGTTTTGGCATTGTCATTACAAGGGACAGTTATTGTTTCAAGTCTGATGAAGTACTTACGTGGCATATATTTCTTAGCAAGTCCTAGCTCTGTCTTAGGATGTTTTTTTGCTTCATTTATCCAGTTACTTGTATTGTTAAACTTTCTAAGGCCTTTTTGTTTAGCTGAGAAAATCAATAATTTAGCAAAGCTTTGAAAATGATATAACTGTTTTGCTGTTTAGTATCTAGGATCCTATGATGTAAAATCTTTATGCTCTACTTATCGGAGGAAAGTGCATAGATGAAATTCCCATTAGCGTAGGCTTCCTTAAATCAGTAATGCTGTTGGGTTTTCTTCTTTTGTAATTATATTTTATTTATTTATTTATTCATTTTTTGTATGATTTGACAGACGGGAGGTTTGAGCAATCGACAGAAGGACCATAAGAAGGCTCTTCCTCTTGCTGCAAAGAGAGCAAAGGTGGCAAAATCACGAATGGAGAAGAATAAAAGACAACAGCGTTCTGGCAAACAGTTCCGGGGAAAGAAAGCATGGAAATAATTCACCAACTAATGTCATATTTTGGGTTTTACTTCTATTTTTTAATTAGAAAGTAGTAAACCAATATGCGGTATCGTCTCCATACAAGTATAAAAAGAGAGTTCGTTTCACAATAGAACTAGTCACAATGTACCGTTCAAAATTTTGGTCGAGGTTGCTACACCCCTTTTAAAAAGTTTTGTTTAAGTTATTTGTCCGACAGTGCTTCTCTCTTCAATGTTGTTCCTGTGTTAGATGGTTCTGCTTTATTCGTCTCCTTTGCCTCCTATCTCTTGTGTCTCGCCTTTTCTTGTTTTTCTCCTATCTCTTTCTGCAGATATTTCTGGTGGTCTGGTGTTGGTCTTTCTACGCTGCTGGCCCTTTTGTTTTTCAGACAAAATGAAAAAGCTTGAATATGTAAGATGTGATTCAGACTCCTTTACCGCCAATCCTCAGAGAGTTTCGTCAGATGCCTTTGGACCCACACATGGCTTCCAGTCACTTGCAATTCAGTTTCAGGTATGTCTCATCTGTACCATTCCCGAGTTCTTTCTCATCCTTATTAGGAGTGCGCATGGTGTGAAGTTTGACCGGAGAATTTAGTATTATAAAGTACTTTTGCAAAGCTATACTCTACTTTATAAGTTTCTTTACATTTTGTTGTTTGTTGTACTTTTAATTAAGAGTTTCCGTACTTTAGCCTCAACCATGTTGGTTTCGAAAATGAGATACAAATTGAACATTTTTAGACAAATGCTGGCTAGGTTTATACTGATCGTAGCTCGTGTCGCTTGGAGCTTGCTTTGAATTTAACTTCGTTTTGTATTACAGATTAGACTTGATAAGCGCTCACTCCTTGTTTGTGTTTGTCCATGCCTTGTGGCAGTGAAATTGATCAAGGCAAGAAAATTGCAATTTGCAGGACTTCTGTCTTCATAACTTGTAAGCACTTTCATTTACATTTGTTGATACTAAAATTATTTGTTTTCTTCTTTATCAATTCCCACCGTGAGAGGTAAATTTTTGCATTAAAAATGGTTTTTTTTTTTTTTTTTTTTTTTTTTTTGTTCCCCTTTTCGTTAAGCGAGCTTTAATAATCTATTTGTAGATAGAAAAATATGGTTGCTTGAAAAAAAAAAAAAAAAAAAAAAAAAAATAAAAGAAAGAGAAGAAAGAGGGGAAAAAACGACAGCACAAGAAGAGATGAAAAACAAAAGCGTCACCAACAAACGAGTCCAAATCTGTTGTCATTTTATTGTTTTCTTTGCTGCCCTCCCATTAAAATCTTGATACATAATTAAATTTCACACTAGCAATTGAAACGATTATAAACGCATCAAAATGAGGTGTCATGAATTTAGTAGGACAGCAAAATGGAACACCATATATGGATCGTTGTGAAGTCCAAAAGCATGCGAGGAATTATATATAGTCACAAATGACGCAACAAGAACCCTAAAATTTTTGGAGAAATTTATTGCACACGATGCGTAATACCAACATGATTAGCTTTCTTGAGGACAATTGATAACCTTATTTAGGACACACATTTATGTAAAATTATTGGAGCACCAAATTGTGGTTGAAGAGTAATGAGGTTGTGAGGAGCATGATCATAGGATGGCGAGAGTTCAAACGTGAAGCGTTGTAGAATCAATGTTGACGCCATTTTTGCTTCCAACATGGTGAAGTTTTGTCCAATACAAATCCGAGGACCCCAACCGAAGGGAAAGAATGGAACTCGGCCCCCATTTGTCGCCTTTAAAACTCCTCCTGCAAACCGTTCCGGTTTGAACTCTTTGGCATTTTCTCCCCACGGTTCAGGATCATGGTGGACAAAGATAATGGGGAAGGCCACATGGTACTCCAGCTGGTAGTGTCAAATTTCCTAGCTGTGTCTTCTTGTGAACTGCTCGATTAAGTAGAGCTGCCGGTGTATATAGCCGAAGAACCTTGTATAAAATCATCGTGACCTGTAGGGTAATTATGTTGTTATTCACTCGCCTTAGGGCATAGAGAAGGTTGTAAACTTTGAAAAATAAATAATGATCATATCAACTGAGTCAGTGGCGGAGTCAGAAATGGAGGGACTGTACTTACAACTTTCCGACGAATTAGGCCATCGAAATCTGGTTTGTTCCGATCAAACACTTGCAAAACCTCTTGTATCACACGAGATTGCCAATCGGGATATCTGCTTAAGAAGACCATCGTCCAAACAAGTAACACCAACGTGGTCTCTTGCCCGGCGAAGTAAAACAACTTGCATTCCTCAATAACATCTCCAATACTCATTCCAACATTCTTCTTGTTTCCATGTTCTTGAACTTCTTTGAAATTTGATTCCAAAAGTATCCCTTATAAGTCATCTTTGGTTCTGGCTTCACCTGCTCTCATTGCCTTCTCTCTTTTGTTTATGATATCCTTCATTAAGGCTTGTACTTCCTTGTGAATTTCTTTCATTCTCTTGTTCATCTTAGTTGGCAGAAACCTACATATCCACAAGTTTCCTTTTTTTTTTTTTTCTTCTTCTTCTTCTTCTTATATTATAGAAATCTCCTCCTTTTAGATCACATATAGTTGGTCTTCAATATTCTAATTAAAATATAACATTCGAGTGTATGAGAAGGCTAATCAATCTAGGATTTGCTACTGCAGGTTGAGGCAAGCTCAACGGGTAGAAAAGGAGGGGTTTGGGTAGGAGCTCTCTCGTTTATAACCTTGGAGCAGTGGCGGAGCTAGGTGGGGGCGAGGGAGGGCCACCACCCCCACTAAAATTTTTTGTTATTTTAAATTTATCCCATTTTTTTTTAATTTTTACAATTTATCCCCATTAAAAATAAAAAATTCTCATATAATTTATATAATTCTCACATAATTCTTACTAAAATTAATTCTATGTTTATAGTTTTACTGTTTTGCCCCCACTAAAATTAAAAATTCTCACATAACCCCCACTAAAATTTATTTAATCTTTAAAAAAAAAAATATGGTGTACACCTCACTGGAATAAATATCTGACTCTGCCCATGCCTATGAGTGTTTTCATTTCTCTTTAATAAATGAGAGCCATAAGCTCCTACAAAGAAAATCATGGATTCGATATTGTATGGTTTACCTCCACCCTGGCAAGTAAATAGTTTGTAGAACTTTAAATGTAAGTTCTGCTTGCCCCACAATTTCTTCATTATCGATAGCTTCATAGATTTGATTATGACAACAATAAACAACAATTTTCATAGTAGTCTCACCAACCAAAGAAATTAACGAATCCAAAAAAAAAAAATAAAAAAAATACTGATCAGCACACCGTAATTCTTGACCGTCTGATGGACGAAGGGGAAAACACGCGGTGTGATATCATCGGAGAGGTCCATGGGACGGGACCTTGCTGCTTTAGCCATCCTGGAGTATTCTTTAAGGTCCCCAAACAGGATGTGATAGGGATTGCCAGTAAGACCTTGCTGTCTAAGGCACTTTTCAAGCCTCTTGGACCTCAACCACACCCAATTCAACACTCTCTATGCTTATGTTACAATGACTACCGTTGTGATTGACAATGCTATTTTGGTTTTAACTAATGACAATTCCATTAGATTTTGCATCTCTAGGGAACAGAGAATTGGGAAAAAAAAATATTTGTTCCTTGTGGTGAGAAAGTGAGAAAAGAGGGGACGAATTTATAACCTCGTTGATGATAAAGAAGCAACCTCAATTTAATCGTTCAAAAAACACATGACAAATCAAGGGACAATTTTTCTAAATTGTATTCCAACAACCCAAAAAAAAAAAAAAAAAGAAGAAGAAAGGATTTTTTAAGTAAAAGCAATAATCTTGTAAATAAGTCACGTTCTGTGGTCGAGATTCAATACGTAAAAAAATAATAATAAATCATTATCGGGATGAATTTCTGAAACGTAAAGTTAATATAGTTAAATGTACGTGGATATCTATAAGAAATCATTAAAAAAAAAGTTCATAGTTTAGATCAGTGAATGTTGATCATAAGCTAATAGTTCAAAAAAAATTCTTGATCGAAAATTTTTACCCCCATTTTTCAATGTAATGTTGTTCTCTCTCCACACACAGCTATAGATCATATTCCTTATAACTTCTCATTGATTTTATTTATTTTTTTAATAAGCAAAAAAAATTATTAATAAAAGAAAGAAAGGTCTTATAACCAGCTAAGCTATAACTTCGCATAGTTTATTGGCTTATTTACAATTATTCCCCCTTGAACTTCTTGTATTTGGCAAATAAGTTCCTAAACTAAATATCTTGACAATTAACCCTTCAAGCTTCGAAATCCTTTGTAATTAACACCAAATTGGAAACTATTTAATATTTTTGACGGTCTTGTTGTATGTGACTCAGACGTAGTTCACTATTGAGGGCCACCTGAATTTTTTTTTTTTTTTTTACTCAAATTATACTTCATATAAACAAAACTCCCGTACTTGCAAAGTCGGCTACCCTTGGATTTATTATGAAAGTGATGGGAGTTTCATTTGTATGGTGTTTCATTCCGAAAAAAAAAACAAAAAAACAAAAAAAAAAAAAACTAGACCATCCTCGATAGTGGGACACGTGTGAGTCGCACACAAGAAAATTGTCAAGAATTTGTTATCATTTTCAATTGAGGGTTAATTGAAATAGAGTTTGAAATTTGAGATGTCAATTGTCAAGATTTTTAATTCATAGACTGATTTACTAAATATTTTTGATCGCTTTCAAGACAAAATCAAACCCATATAAATTTACTCGCATACTGTCAAATATAATTGGACAAAAAGCTTTATCGTAAAAAGGTTCATCATTTTTCTGTACATACACATGCATATATAGTAGCGAAAAGTTTCATGCCATGGAGCAAATCAACTTGTAATCATCGTTCCTTTTGTCCACATATTTCTGTCCTTAATTTCTGGTCTCTCTCGGTTTTAGGGAAAATGTTTGGGCATATAAACATCTGGGATTGTTGTTTATAAAAAATTCCGGTCAAAATCACAAAATATGTTAAATATGTTCTACAGACCCTTTTGGATTAATGTAGTTGCTGCTTTTGCTTTATTTATTTATATATTTTCATCAAGGTAAAAGAGACAACCACATCAGAACACAGAGGAGAAAAATAACAAACATATAAGAGCTGGAAAGAAATAAACAGACACAAGATTTAGAACTCGAAACAAAAGGGAAATAAATGGAAAAACGAAAGTAAAAAACAAGCCTCATAAAACCAAAATTTTCTAAATAAAAAAAAAAAAAGAAGAAGAAGAAGAAGAAGAAGGAAAAAGTAGATAGTTCTGAAGAGTTGAAATTACTATAGTTGAGAATGGAAATTATCATGCCTAGTTAGTAGTTTTAACTATCAAATTTGCCTTAACAATTGGGTTTGGATTGAAAAAATTCAATCCCAATTAAATTCAAATCCAAAATTTTTAATTTTTTGAAATCCATGCCATACTTATTTTTCTTCCTCCTAAATATCAATCCAATTTTGATTTCCAACTTGAATTGGATTTTTCCGGAAAGAACCTATGCTCCAAAAATAGGCTTGATAATTAATATGATCGGATTAAAAATATATATATGTATGATCTGATTTTTAGTGATGTTTTATTACCATCAAGTATTCTTTATGAGAATGAAGTAAACATATATATTCAAATGAAGACTGAAATCTATGTTAACATATCATGCAAGTACATATTGTAATAACAATATTATCTGGTGTCAAACTTATAATTCAACAACAAAACTCCATAAGAAAACATCTTAGAGATTTTATTTAACCAAAAAAAAAAGAAGAGAGATAGAGAAAAGTTTAGCGTTTGTGTAAAATTATATGAGCACCATATTGTGGTTGGAGAGTAATAACGGTATAGGGAGCATGAGCATAGGAAGGTGAAAGCTCAAAGGTGAAGCGCTGTAGGATCAAAGCCAATGCCATTTTGGCTTCCATCAAGGCAAAGTTTTGTCCGATGCAAATCCGAGGCCCCCAACCGAACGGAAAGAACGAAACTTGACCCTTCGTCGCCTTTGAAATTCCTTCTGCGAATCTCTCGGGATTGAACTCCTTTGCATCTTCCCCCCACAACTCAGTATCATAGTGAACAAGAATGGTGGGAAGGGAGATCTGCACTCCAGGTGGTAATGACAAGTTTCCCAGCTGTGTTTGCTTGTGAACTGACCTTGTAAGTAGAATTGCTGGTGGATATAACCTTAGAACTTCGTACAAAATCATTGTGACCTGCATTAGATGTAAACATTGATTTATGATCCCAAATTTGTATCTTTTTAATCAAAATATGATATACTCTTTAGGGCCAAAAAAAAAAAAAAAACCCAAGATTATGTAGAATTTAACATGCTATCATCATAACGGTGAAAACTAAACTCAGCATAATATAACACAAGCATTTCAAATTTTTGAAACAGATGTAATATAATATTATTAGTTAGACGCCATTTAGAACATAAAAAATTAGAAAAGAGATTTTAGACCACAAACAATTCACTTGATCTATGTTTTCATTAACGTATAATGTGCAAAAGTACCATTATTCATCTCAGATTAGAGTGGCTCGAGATTGAGAGATAAATGCAACCCACTGACATGAGTTTTTAAATCTAAAGTAAAGTATCTACTTTTATCATTTTTCATCATGAAAAAAAGAAAAAAAAAAAAAAAAAGAGACAAAAACTTACGAGTTTTAGGTGACCTAGCCCATCGAAATCAGGAGTATTGTCCCCGAAGACTTGTAGAATCTCTTCTCTTGCGCGAGCTTGCCAATCAGGAAACCTACTTAATAACACCATTGTCCAAACAAGCAACACTGAAGTGGTCTCTTGGCCAGCAAAGTAAAATAGCTTGCATTCCTCTATCACTTCTTTAATACTCATTCCCACGTTTTTGTTGTTCCCATGTTCCCTAATTTCTTTGAAATTGGATTCCATAAGTATCCCTAATAAGTCATCTTTTGGTGCTTCACCTTCTCTCATTGCCTTCTCTCTTTTCTTGATCATTTCCTTCAATGAATCTTGTATTTCCTTGTCGATTTCTTTCATCCTCTTGTTCAACTTGGTCGGAACAAACCTGCATAGATCGACAGATCATGTATGGAAATTGGATTCTGAAAACATGAGAAAATCATTCTAAATATTGAAAAAATGTTATCCCTGTTGGTGATGGGAGTCAGGGCATCAAATCTATCACATATCATCTGAATAACAATACTTTAATTAACTAATAATTACTTCACCTCCATCCAGGAATATAGACGGTCTGTGCAGTTTTAATAGCTAATTCCGCTTGCTCTTTCTGAAGTTGAAATATTCTTCTACCTTCTTCATAGCTACTCCCAAATGCCGTTCTAGAAATCACATCACTAGTCATACTTTGCAGATAAGGCCATATATCCACCTCACAACTTCCCTCCTGGCTTATCGACATGTCCCATTTGCTTAACATCTCGGTGCAACTTAGATGAAAAGCGGAAATCATATGCTACCCAAAAACAAAAGAAAATGTGAAACATTAGAATTTCATGCTGGCATGCGCATATGGTATAGTTTTGAATTGTCACATTTTTGTTAAAAAATAATTATCAATAAAAAATAATGATTCATAGTTGATATTAAAAATAAAAAAAAAATAAAAAAAAACTGAATTTAGAGTTGTGTTCTTAGTATTTAACATCGAAGCAAAACTAAAATAAGTACCTTCAGCTTCTCTAAATGAAATGCCGGGTTGATAATTTTTCGATGTTTAGCCCATTTCTCACCATCATAACTTGCAAGACCAGTAGCTAGCAACTTTCCAAGTGGATTGCTTGGGGGCTTTTGGAAATCACCAAATTTATTGAAGACATCCTTTATATATTCAGGGTTTGTGATGTTCACCCTTGGCATGGGACCCATCCACCAAAAAGAATCTTTACCTGGTTCAAGTAGTACTCTTGATTACCACATGTTTATTATTGTTTTTCATAAGATCAAATCATAATTAAGTTGAAAAAAAAAAAAAAAAGCTTCTAAAATCATTTAGATATCTCTGTTTTTTAAAAGGAAAATCAGTTACAATTTCGCAATTTAAAAACTATCATTAATAGCAAATCATTTCTTTGGGATTTATAGGGATATTGGCTATTTTAGAGCTTTTTTTCTGTTTTTTATTTATTTATTTATTGAAAATTTCCTTTTTTTTTTTTTATTTATTGAAAATTTCCTTTAAAAAAAAAAAAGAATCAATTAGTGATTGATTACTTGATAAATGGTAAATTATGAACTGACAAATATCAATATATGTTTTACCGGTCAATTATTGATTGATCAAATCCGATTAATTCGATTAATCAATATTTTAATAACCACCAGTTATTTTGCTACAAATAAAAGTTCTACCATTTTTTTTAAATAAATGTGTAAAAACCGACTATCTGCTTAATTTTGTACCTGACTTACAAAATTCTAAGGTACATCATCAACGTCATGCACTTCTTCTATAAAACATGTAACTATTTGTGACAACCACAAAATCAATCAGTGATTGACTACTTAATAAATGGTAAATTATGAACTGAATGATATCAATATATATTTTATCGGTCAATTAGTGATTGATCCAATCTAATTTGATTTGATGAATCAACATTTTAATAACCACTGGTTATTTTAAAAATAAAAATTCTACCATTTTTCTTTTTTAAATAAATTTGTAAAAACTAACTATTGGCTTAATTTTGTACCCTACTTACAAAATTCTAAGATACATCATCAACGTCATGCACTTCTACGACTACTTGTGACAACCACAAAATAAGCAAAAGTGTGATCCCTCGAAAAGGAAAAAGAAA
Source organism: Ficus carica (assembly GCA_009761775.1). Lineage (NCBI taxonomy): Eukaryota > Viridiplantae > Streptophyta > Magnoliopsida > Rosales > Moraceae > Ficus > Ficus carica. The sequence goes on along the minus strand of CM019742.1, from coordinate 4,537,337 downwards.
AAGAAAATTCATATACTTTTATGGATTCAAGAACACTATAAGCATGAATAACACGACATTGCACAACAAATAAGTAATCCATTCATATATATATATATATATATATATGTATATTTATTAGTTGGAATCACGTTTCACATACATAGATATTAAGTTTATCAATTATTTAGATATGAAGATCTAAAATTTTCTTTAAAGTTTAGCTCTTTTCTTGATTTATCATTATGTTAAAATTTATAGTTTAGAAAGATTGTCGTACTTTTTTCTTGGGGTAGCGCCTCTTTTTCTCTTCTTTTTCTCTTGGGGTTGAAATCCGGCGGCAACACTTTGCCATCCCTCGGATTTACGACTTTAGCTAGAGACAGAATTATGAGTTCCACGGTAATGGATCCAGAGGCAAACGTGACCTTGTGATTGAAGGGGCTGAGTTATGGCTAGGTGGAGGAGTGGGGTTGCTGAATTCAAACAATTTCATTTCAAGTGGAAACAATCTTATTCTTGTGTCTAATTGCTGACAACTATCCATGTTCCAGTTTTTTTTTTTTTTAACATATTTCTAAATTTTCACATTTTTTTATATCACAGTTCATTTTTAATTAACACTTCAATCAAATACATATATTCAAATCTATTTTAATTCACAGTTCAATTAAATATACGTTTTAATTCAAATCTACAAAACCCCAACTTCAACCATTGCTCTAATTGGGCCCTTAATATTTTCAATTTGGTCCCTTTTTTCTTTCTTTCTTTCTTGGGCTCTTTTTTTTTTTTTTTTTTAATTTTTAAATTTTGGTGGAAGTTTGTTTTTTGTTTTGTTTTTTTTTAATCTTTTCGTCCTCACTCCTCCACTGGCAAGGTCGTAGTTTTTATTATTTTCCTTTTTTTTTTTAGTTCTTTTGCTTTCTTTCATCTTTCATGCTTTCTTCTTTTTTCCCCTTTATCGTTCCACTACTATCTTCTTAGAATATCTTAAAATTTAATTTCTATTTAATTTACAAAATTTTCAATTGTGCATGGAGATGAAATTAATATTTAGTGCTACCATAAACATAAAATATATTTATATATATATATATATTATAAATTTTCTATTTTGCAGCAGTCGAATAGTTAAATATGAATATATATATTCGGAGAGAAGATAGTTGCAATTTTATACTTAAAATCATGTGTAATATTATGTATACATAATTTTGTTTGGAACTATTAAATTAATTATGTGTTAAAATAACTTTAAAAAAATTATAAGCATCGATTTAAAAAATTGCCGAATATGAAACTATATATGAGAGAAAAAAAAAATGTACCATAAGTGTTGACGGTGTGAAGGTGGAAGGGGACAACGCGAGTGGCGATGTTGTCAGAGAGATTGATGGGTTTGGACCTGGCTTCCTTGGTCACTGAGGAGTTGTCTTTCAAGTCTCCGAACAAAAACCGATAAGAATTTCCCTTGAGACCCTGTTTTCTCAACCACTTCTCCATTCTCCTCGGCCTCACCCAAACCCAGTTCACCACTCTCCATGCCCATGTTGTTATTACTATTGCCAACACAAAACTACAGAGTTTCAGAATTGAGACTTCCATTATTTTTGCAGAGAGAGAGAGAGACAGAGAGAGACGAAGGAGAGAGAGAGAGAGGGAGAGATATATATATATTTTGATATGTATATCTATATATATATGTATAAAATGTAAATGGGAGGACTTAATTTTTTGTGTGGCGGAGAGAACGAGAGAGAGAAATTAGTTATTGTCGTGTCTTTATTGGGAAAGAAAGAAATAAGGAAAAATATCAAAATGATATAAATTTAGAGATCATAACATAAGACCAACTCCAATGCACACTCTAAAATAGAGTTTTGCACTAATTTGGAGTATGAAGCTACTCCAACGCACACTTTATATGGAACTTCAAATATAGAGTATGAACAGTATACTTCATATTTGAAGTATCACTGTTCATACTCTAAACTACTTTTTCTTTTTTTTTTTTTTTTTTTTTAATTTTTAATTAAATTTTAAACTAATATTTAGATAAAAATAAAAATTATAAAGTTATCCTTAACTTAATTTTTCTTTGAAAATTACCCATTTTTCTATATGTAAAGTATTTGTATGTTTAAATCTTAAAGTTATATTTATTTTTTTTATACCTTTTTTTATTTTATTATTTTGAATAAATTTTGTAAGATAGTAAATCAACATACAAGTTTTACATAAATTAAGAAAATCATATAGTTTTTCTTTTCACTCTATATTAAGTTGTTTTTGATAATCGCACTAAATTTATAGTGTTTTGGTTATTTGATATAACTTTCTATTTTTAAAGATTATTCGTAAAAATAAAAACAATCAACGGATTAATATGTTAAAAAGATTGTATTGGGGCATAATTTGTAAAATACAAAGATTATAGGAAATAAATATAAAATAATATCTAAATGATTTTAAAAAAGAATATAAATAGAATATTCCTTTTAGAGTATGATATAGAGTAAATGGGTTGGAGACAAAATAGTATTTGAAGTGACAGATACTTTATTTTAGAGTTTCTGTACTCTAAAATAGAGTAAATGGGTTGGAGATGGCCATATGATACAAAAAATTAATACTACATTAATATAATATAAAATTAAAAGTAAAATTAATTAAGATTTATATCATGTTGATTATAGATTAAAAAAGATGATTATTTATGGAATTTTCTCAAAAAAATAAAATAGCCCCTCTCATCTTGAATAAGCCCAAAGATTTTCCACAAGAAAAACGACATGATACTTTTTCCTATATATTTTTGGACAATACAAAAATCACAAAGGAAAAAACTATGATAGAAAAGGACAGGTTATTAAAAAAAAATTCCTGTCAACTAAGAGCCAATTAAATCACAAAGTAAGTTTATAAATATCTTTTAGAGACCCTTTTTGGATTTTTGTAGTTGTAGTATTTGGTTTATAGACAACCACTTAAGAACAAAGAGGAGAAAAATTACAACCTGTATAGTAGCTGGAAAGAAACAGACAGACACAAGTACTAGAACTCGAAACAAAAGGGCAATAAATGGAAAAAGAAAAGTATATAGTACAACGCCTGTCAAACCAAAATTTTCAAAAAAAACAAAAACAAAAATAAAAAACAAAAAACAAAAAAACAAAAAAAAAAAAAAAAAAAAAAAGGGAAAAGAAAAAGGGAAAAAGTTGACCGTTCTAAAAAGTTGATAAATATAAATTGAGCATCAAAATTATCAACGCCTAATTAATACTTTTAACTATATATAAAATTTGCCTTAATATTTAATCTTTGTTTGGATCAAAAGTTTGGACTGAAAAGATTCAATTCAATTCAAATTTTTATTTTTTTGAAATTTACACCACACTTAATTCTCTCCCTCTCAAATATCGATCCAGTTTAGATTTCCAATTAAAATTATTAATACTTTAACCTATATATAAAATTTGTTTTAATATTTAGCCCATGTTCGGATCAAGAGTTTGGACTGAAAAGATTCAATTCAATTCAATTCAAAAAAATTTTTTTTTTGAAATTTACACCGCACTTAATTCTGTTCCTCCCAAATATCAATCCAGTTTAAATTTCCAAAAATCAAATTTTTTCTATTCGAACCTACACTTCAAACAGAGGCTTGATAATTAATATTGTTACACCCCAGTTGAGGTTAAAATGTACTCTACAATGACGGAATATTCGGATGTACCCTAGGCGACGAGGCTAACTCTAAGGATATAAAAGATAGTAGTAGAGGCTATTCCTTCTAGCTTCATTAGATGATGTCGTGGCTATCAAAAATTTTGATGAAAACTACCCCAAGAAACATAGAAGGGCAACCGCAAAATGGCGGTTCAGAACTAAAGACATGCTGAAGCCTAAGGACATGTGTCACAATCAAACATGGGTTAGCTTAGATGTCAAGGCCAGCCGCTCTATCCTAGGAAAGAGGGAATATAAATTGTAAAAATGATCTCAATAGAGGACAAATCTATACTTTTTGAAGAAATACTTGTAAACTTTTTCTAAAGCATAATGAAAAAACACGTCAAGACACAAAGATGACATAACCCTAAATGAGGAGACCTTTCTAAATTTATTTGTGTTCATCTTTTTATGTTTTTGATCATGTGAGAGGATACACTGGGTGTTAAGTGGTGAAGAAAAATCGAGTTGGCAGATTTTAACTGTCAACAAGTTATATGATCTGAATTTTAGTGATGTAAACTACCATCAAGTATTCCTTGTGAGAAGCATTGAAGTAAACATATTATTAAAATGAAGGCTGAAATCTATGTTTGAGCTGGCTGTAACTCATTTGACTAGAAATATTCACAAGCTCAATTGATCAACTACAAAATAACATATGAGGTAAGTCATTAATTTTAAATTAATTATAAAAAAAAAAAAAAAGCGCAGATAAACATTAATACACTCGAATTATTATATTGTGTGATGTCAGGCTTACATTTAAAACAATAACTTCATATGAATACATATATATTGAGTTAATGTTTGACCAAAAAAAAAAAAACCTTAGCGTTTATGTAAAATCATATGAGCACCATATTGTGGTTGGAGAGTAATAACGGTTTTGGGAGCATGCGTATAGGAAGGTGAAAGCTCAAAGGTGAAGCGTTGCAGGATCAAAGCCAATGCCATTTTGGCTTCCATCATGGCAAAGTTTTGTCCGATGCAAATCCGAGGCCCCCAACCGAACGGAAAGAACGAAACTTGACCCTTCGTCACCTTCGAAACTCCATTTGCGAACCTCTCGGGCTTGAACTCCTTTGCTTCTTCTCCCCACAGCTTGGTGTCGTAGTGAACAAGGATGGTGGGAACGGCGACCTGCACTCCTGGTGGTAGTGACAAGTTTCCAAGCTGTGTTTGCTTTTGAACTGTCCTTGTAAGTAGAGTTATCGGTGGATATAACCTTAGAACTTCGTACAAAATCATTGTGACCTGTATTAAAGGTAGACATTGATTTATTTATCTAAGATACTGAATTTCACCAGATCTAAAATTTTGATCACAATATGATATAAAGACTACGTAGAATTTATGTTTTCTAAACATGCTATTTTTATATTATTGAAATTGTAGTGTCATCTTATTGTAAGTACCACGTGGATAATTTTAGCCAAAAAAAAAAGTGAAAAGAAAAATAAGAGAAAGAAGCAAGAACCTATAGAGTTAAAAATTAAGCAATGTATAAGATTACCAACAATCAGATCTAACCAATCATATTATGAGGTCTAATTTTGATGTCTCATATGAGGTCTAACCAATCATATTATGTCATATCAATAAATAACGTTAGATGTTTAAGCATAGAAAAATCAGTTACAAAACAATTCAAACACATCATTGAATAATGTTATCTGTTAAAGTATAGAAAAATTAGTTACAAAGCATTTCAAGTTTTTTAAAATGAAATCATACAATATTATTAGTTAGATACCATTTGGGACACCAAAAATTGGACATGAGATCTGAATCTACTAACAATCCACTTCATTTAAGTTTCGATTTATATATAATGTGCAAGAGTACCATTATTCATCCCGAATTGGGATGGCTCGGGATGGAGGGGTAAGTAGGCCCTACCTATTTGGGATTTTAAACCTAAAAGTAAAGTATCTAATTTAACAATTTTCCAACGTGAAGGTTTAAAATGCTAAACAAAGGATATGGATTCATAATAGAAATTTAAAACAGAAACAAAAACTTACAATTTTTAGGTGACCTAGCCCATCAAAATCTGGAGGGTTATCCCCAAAGACTTGCAGAACCTCTTCTCTTGCACGAGCTTGCCAATCGGGAAACCTGCTTAATAACACCATTGTCCAAACAAGCAACACTGCGGTGGTCTCTTGGCCAGCAAAGTAAAACAATTTGCATTCCTCTATCACATCTTTAATACTCATTCCCACATTTTTGTTGTTCCCATGTTCCCTAATTTCTTTGAAATTGGATTCCATAAGTATCCCTAATAAGTCATCTTTTGGTGCTTCACCTTCTCTCATTGCCTTCTCTCTTTTCTTGATCATTTCCTTCAATGAATCTTGTACTTCCTTGTCGATTTCTTTCATCCTCTTGTTCGACCTGGTTGGAACAAACCTACATATACATCGACAAGTTATGTATGGAAATTGACGTATGAAAACTTACGAAGATCATTCTAAATATAGAAAGGCGTGCTATCCTCATTGGTAATATAAAAAGATCATTCTAAATATAGAAAGTACTTCACCTCCATCCAGGAATATAGACAGTTTGTATAGTTTTAATAACTAATTCTGCTTGCTCACTCTGAAGTTGAAATATTTTTCTGCCTTCTTCATAACTACTCCCAAATGCCGTTCGAGAAATCACATCTCCAGTCATACCTTGCAGATAAGGCCACACGTCCACCTCACAATTTCCCTCCTGGTTTATCATCCTTTCCCATTTGCTTAACATCTCAGCGCAACTTAGATGAAATGCCGGAAGCATAAGCTTGAAAAAAAATGTGAAACATAAGAATTACAGGCTTCCATGCACATACATACTTTTGAATTATTACGTGTTTGTTAAAAAAATAATCTCTTATTATTAATTGATGTGCAGTAATATTTATCAATAAAAGAATAACAATACGATAATAAAATAAACTGAGTTTAGAGTTTGTGTTTTTAACATTTTACATTGGAACAATACTAAAATAAGTACCTTCAACTTCTCAAAATGAAATGCTGGGTTGATAATTTTTCGATGCTTAGTCCATTTCTCACCATCATAACTTATAAGACCAGTAGCTAGCAACTTTCCTAGTGGATTGCCATGGGGCTTTGGGAAATCGCCAAGTTTGATGAAAACGTTCTTGATATATTCAGGGTTTGTGATATTCAACCTTGGCATTGGACCCATCCACCAAAAAGAATCTTTACCTGCACCAATATCCATAATTATTTTTTTTACCTGTAGAATTAATGTTTAATTATATCTGAATATCACAATTTTTATTTATTTATTTATTTATTTATTTCTGTCTCAAACTAAGGATATACAATTCAACTTTCAAGTTGGCCAAATAATTAGGAAGCACTAGTTGTTTTTTTTCTGAAATAAAATCGTATTTATTAAATAACATTTATTAAATAGACTATGAGTATACTTGTTGAACTTAATTCTTTTATGACAAAGTACAAAGGTTAAAATATTTATTACAAGAAAATGCCAATTATTAGGAAAATAATCACATGTATATCATCCAACAAAAGTAGAAATATTTGTCTATCTTTTATAAAGAAGGGAAAAAAAAAAAGTTTAATCAACCGAAAAATCCAAAATAACACACACGAATTAGATCTCGAAAAGAAGTAGAAAAAATTAATCACAATTAGACTTGATCACAATTTAACTTTAAACTTGGAATTTGAGAGGGGGAATGCCATAATTCCTCCTATTTAAAACTTATTTCGATGAGCAATTCTTCAAAATATTTAGATATATGAATAAGTAAGGATTTAAAAAAAAATATTTTAGACGTGTGATTAAAAGTTTCAATTTAGAATTTTAATACTTCAAATAACCATTTTTTTTATTAATATTAAAGAATAATGTTAATAAAAAACTTTGACCTGTAAGTCTAAAGCCTTAAAAAAAGTATTTTATTTTCAATGTAATTTTTATTTTATTTTTCTTTTTATTTTTTTTAAAGTAAATAGTAAACCTTATCATAGATATGACGACATACATGATTGTTTACTTAGTTGTGACATGATAAAATTATGAATTTGTGACATCCATTTTTCAGTTGCGTTCTAAATTTTCTCTCTTCAATCCCACTTAATTCCTTATACTAAAATAAAAATCAAAAACCTAAGTTTACTTCATTACTTTTTTTCTTTTTTACGTTTTTAGTATTATCAAACATTAATTAAGTTGAATTAACATTTTTTTTTTTTTTGTACTTTTGTTCATTTACTGTCATTATTCACCTTTTCTTTTCTCTAAATACAACCTTAATAATATATTTTATAGATGTAAAATTTCATTATTGTATTGTTTTTATTTTATTTTTAATGAGGAGAATATTAGAGTATGAATGAAAGAGTTTCTACTATCTGATACACCGTCAGTAACAGAAGATGAAAATCATATCCCTCCGTTAGCATTCCAAATAACTTCTCTCTCTCTCATTTTTCCCCCCTCCACACGCCTCTCTCTCTCTCTCTCATGTCTTCTTCTCCTACACTTTTTTTTTTTAGAACATTTTCTTCTTCATCAGATCTTTTTTTTTTTTTTTTTTTTTTTGATCGCATTTCTTATTAACTCTCTACTTCCCTCATTTCTCAGCAAAAAAACTCACTTCTAGTTGACATGTGATGATTACATGCTTACTCTGTGCATTTTTCTTTCGTTTGGACTCTTGTGAATTTTAATACCAACACACACACACACACATATATATATATATGGATTAAAGAAAAAAGTCCAAGATATATGAACAAGTTGGTTTTCCAGGCGGGAGAACCCATAACAGTTGATGCTATAGGGGAGACCAAAAGTCATAGAGAAACAAAAAAATTCTAGGAAGAAAAATGAGAAATAGAAGAGCAATACAAAATATAAAGATTTTTTTTTTTTTTTTTTTTTTTTTTTTTGGCTATGAAAATAGAAAGATAGTTGATGAACAAAGAAAATGGGTCTGAGGAAAAAAAAAAAAAAAAACACAAGACATGATCAAGGAGTGGTTGGGAATGAAACCAGAGTAAGAAAGAAAAGATAAGTATCAGATCTTAAAAAGAAGAGAGAAAAAGAGGAGAGGGTGAGGGAAATGATAAATATATATATATATATATATATATATTGACAGAGGGTAGAGAAAGAGACAGAAAGGGAGGAAAAAAGCTATTAAGATTAAGGGAAAAAAAAAAAGGGGAAAGTTCACGATTTTCAAAATCTTCCAAAACACATCGAAAATCCACATTTTTTATCATGAAAAAGGAATAGTGAGAAGCATTTCTACTTTTTCATTATAGTTAAGAAAATGAAACATGATTGTAGACCGTTGTCTCTACAATTCTCTTCACTTGTTTGTAAACAAAGTGATCAAAATGTTTGGTAATCAAGTTCATTTCAAACTAAAATATACTTTTTTATCTCAATTTTTATCTTTTTCTGAAATTTTTTTTATCTTTTCTGAAAATTTAACAAAAATTTTCAACTCAAACTTAAAATTTTCAAACTCAACTTATTCACTAAACGAATCCTAACTTAATAAAAGGCCACTAATGTTGGTGTCCCTTGAACTACTTTAGAAATGCACCAACACCTAAGAGCTAGTGACACGTGGTAAAAGGAAAAAGAGAGGACGAAAGTTAACTTTACATGTTATAGACCACCGGTTGATAAGCACGCACGTAAAATAAATAAACAAAGCAAAAAAAAAAAAAAAAACATAATAATAATCAACGTGACATTGACATGATCATTATGTAATGATGAGATGATAAACCACATGGATGTCCCATAACGAGCAAAGAAGGGAGGACGAAAGCTTACATGAGCTCTTTTAAGGAATGTAATAGATTAGTTGTATTAAACGTGTGTAAAATTGACAAACAATACAAAATAAAGTAAAAACAAAAAAAAAAAAAATTTTTTAAAAAATTAATGTAAAATTATCATGTGGGGGGCTTAGTTTGGAAACAATGACGAAATACACTATTGTACACCTTTTGTCCTTTTAATAGTTATTAGGAATAGATTAGTTATAGAGTTCGCAGGTGCGGACTAAACAAACAATGTAAAGTAAAAACAAAAATAAAAGTATAAAATAAAATAAAAATAAATAAATAAGCTACATAACGAGTATTGGAAGTGCCATCTAGCGTCTTCAGAGGGATGGATGAACGACATTGTAGAAAATGTCTTTCACTCTTTAAGAGCAGTAACATTTGCTCTTATAAGAGTAATAAAGATAGATATAGATATATAATACATAGATATTTTCAGAAGGGAGGTCCCACAGTCAATGTGGACGAAAAGATAATCTTAAAATAAAATAAAGACGAATAAAAATCAAAACAATATATCTACAACATCTATAAAAAATGTGGATAACTTATTGAGCAGTTTGCTTTCAATTTTTTAAGGTTATTTATGTTTTAATATCATATATTTTTTTTTTATTTGAAAAGTATACATTGTATTTTGGAATTTTACCTTTTTATCCCTTCAGATTTCAATTAATATATAAATCTATACCCTTTCTATATGTAATACTTAATTTTGAGCTAAACATACCCAAATATCCTTAAAAAGAAAAACTAAAATTTAGACTATGCACCGTTATATCATGTGTTTTGCTTTTATTCAAAAAGTATATCCTACATTTTAACACATTGTATTTTATATTATTCTATTATATTTAATATATTAAATCTATATATTTTCTCAGTCAACTTTTTATTTAGACCTTAAGATGTCCAAACTATCCTTAATTAAAATTTCTTAAATTATTTCAAAAATAAAATTTGAGGGTATTTACATTATTTTTTTTATAAATGTATTTACATTATTTTTGATATCAAAATAAATATTGATTGAGAAAAAAAAAAAGATATATGAATTAAATATATTATAATGAGATAAAAATAGAGAATTTCAAAACGTATAATATACTTTCTAAATAAAATCGGTCAAAATTACATGTTGACCAAAAAAAAGGGCATAGATTTATAATTATTGAAATTTAAAGGTATAAAATTATGAAACTTCAAAATACAAGATATATTTTCTAAATAAAAACAAAATATAAAGTATGAAAACGTAAATAACCCATTTTTTTATAATAAACTTTTTGTAACTAAGTAGGCTTTTTTTTTTTTTTTTTTTTTAGTTTGGTTTTCTTTGGTTTAGTTACGGGGTTTTCTCAAGCCTCCAAATGTCCAGCGGCAGCATATGCCATCAAACCAATATGAACAGCTAAACTTCCACGTAGTAATTTAGTTAGACCATCTCTTCACATCCCCTCCCCCCCCCCCCCCCCCTCTTCCCCTTCTTTTAATTATTGTTTTTTTTTTTCTTTTTTTAATTCACATTTCTGAATTTGTTTTCCTTCCACCATTTTCTCTCTCTTTCTCTGACTCTCTCTAACTTCGCCATTCTACTTTTCTGAGAGAAATTTACTACCAAACTCTAAAAATTCCCTCCAACCCAAATTCTTCCCTTCCATGAACTCTTCTTGACTTTATTTTTATTTTAATTTTATTTTAAGGATACAAAAAAAGTAAAAAGATTCCATGTCCCAAAAAAAAAAAAAAAAGACCACAGTCCACAAGCATTAGCCTGAAACTTTTTTTTTTTTTTTCTGAAACCTGCAAGCATCAAAGAATTGCAAGAGCAAAAAGGAAAAGGAAAAACAAAAACTAAAAAAAGAAGAAACGCAATTTAAGAATATTGTTTTATACATAAGCAATAGGAGGAAATTTAATGGTTTATGTATCTTTCTTTAGTTTTTTGACATGAAAATGTGAATGGAACAGCAACTAAGCAAAAAAATAATAATAATAATAAAATAAAAAAATAAAAGAAGAAGAAAGAAAGATAGAAGAAAGAAAGGGAGATGGCGTTCGGCTTCTTCCGATTGCCTGAATAGTATCAGGGTAAAAAGTTCATAGGAATTGGGAAGGACGAGGGTCAAGCGTTTTTAGTTAAAATTTAAAAAGAAAAGGTTTTATGTGGGACCCACTCTTTTTTTTTTCAAAGAGAGGAAAAAATGAAAAAAGTATTTCCTGTAAGCTCTCATTCGTTAGGTTTTATATGAAAATTTAAAATTAAAATTGGTTGATTTTTTATTATAAATTTTGTTAATTTTTTTATAAAAAAAAAATAAAAATTAAGATAAAAAATATAATTTAATTAAAATTAAACTCAAATATCAAATAAAATCTAAGATTCCACATTAGATACTTGCTCGCGTTCAATAATACTTCTATTTTGTAACTAAAGTTACTGTGATTATAAATATAATTTAATGATAATATCACATTTAATTACACATAAAAATATATAGTTTAAATTTCTCAGTTCAAATTCGAAGGAAAAAAAAAAAAGTCAGAGCACTGTTACCGGGCAAGTTTAGACCCCGTCCAAATTATTATATATACTAAAGGGATGTAGTATTTTACTGTTCAGTGAATAGTGATTTTTTAAAAAAAACTTTTGCTGCTTTGCTACAGTAAACTAAAGGGATATAGTATTTCACTGTTCAGTGAATATTGTTTTTTTTAAACCTTTGCTACTTGCTACAGTAAATGAATGCAATATTTTACTATTTAATGAACAGTGATTTTTTTATTATTATTATTCTTATTATTATTTTTTTTTGGCTACAGTAATGCATAATAGCTGCTTTTTTTATATTAAACTGTCGATTTTACCCCTATCCTATGTGTTGATTTTGGCTTATCTACAGTGAAAGGATGGCTTTGTCCTAACATATTTTACTGTTTTGTCTACAGTGCAGAGAATTTTTTGCACCTCTGATTTAGTTGGTTTTCCTTCATCTACAGTGAGCTGACATTTTTACCCCTATTATGCAGAAATTGCCTGCTGCACACACAGTATAATTACCGTTTTACGCCTCTTTTTTAGTTCATTTTCTTTTTCCTACAATGTGTTGCTGGTTTTACCCATATTTAGAGTTTTTTTTTTCTTAATATTATTTTTGCCTTTTTTTTTTACGCTAAATTTTAGACATTACAATCTAATCTATTGTTATATTATGTTTTTGCTCACTTTGTCTTTTTTTGATTTTTAAACGATTTTTTACTTAAAATTTTTTATCTTTATTTCGGATTTTTTTTTTTGAGTTTTTTTTTTTTTTTTGAGTTTTTTGTTTCTTTTGTTCTATTTTTTAAAGATTCCTTTTTTTTAAGGATTCTGCATGCAATTTTTTTTTTCTTTTTTGTTTGATTCGTTTTATATTTTAAAAATCTTTTATTTTTTTTAAGTTTTTGCATGTATATAACCTGATAATTTTTTTTATTTTTTTAAAACAGTAAAAAAAGGAGAAAATGAGATATATATTTTATTTTGTTATAATTTTTTTGTTAGGGTTAGTTTTTTCCGGTTTTTTTGAGTCTAAAGATTTTTGTTCTTTTTTTTTTTGTTTTCTGCTTTATTTTTGTTTTAATTTTTTTTTAAATGAGTATGACTACAGAAATTTTTTTCCATTTTTGCTTTTGTTTTCGTTTTTATTATTATTAGTACTATTGTCATTTTGATTTTGTATCTTCACTGTTGGGAGAGATTTTGGGAAGAATTATATTTATTATAATTATAATATTTTCTTAACCAACTGTTTTTATCATATAATACTCAGTTTTTTTATTTATTTTTTTCTTATTTTCATATAATACATGGATATTAAACTCGTATTTCTCTATGACTGATGCCATGAGTCCCTGATGAGTACTTCAACATTCCACATGGCCAGTACTTTTTTCCCCCCCTAATTTTCTATCCTTTCCTTTTTATTTTATTTTATTTTAATGGTCTTTCCCTTTCCTCCAACAACCACCAAGCACTATCTTCCATGCTGTCCCTCTCCTCTTTTTACTATTATTATTATAATTTTATTTGGCTCTTTCTCTTAATTTATTGGTTGCCCAAATTACAAATACAAATAATTAATATTAATTTAAAACAAAGGCACGTGCAGACACGTGCCCATCTCAACTAATAAACAAAAATATGTCGATTTTGTATAACTAATCCCATAAAAGGTGGTAAATCAAAGGGTAATTTTACTTATCACTAATAAAAAAATATGTTTACAAATAATGCTGATTTTAATTAATTTGTTTATTATCTTTATATATTTATATATATTTTTGTTTTTGTGAATAAAAGATCTGAAGGTGACCTATCATTTTCAGGTTTTTAGTCCAACAAACAAGAACTCATTTCCATAGGTATGGTAGGGAGACGGATCATTTATACTAGTTTATCTCAGTTGGTCACCCGAGATCTACTATGCCTTTACCAAACCATGCTTCAACAGTCGAAGTTGGAGCGAAGTCTAAGGAGAGGTAACAGAAGTCGTCGAACCCGGGTGGACGAAAGGAAATAACTAGCAAAATTACCCACCCTTACCAACCCATCCACTCATGTAGGTGTTATTTTCTTTATATCCTTGTCCCATCAATAATCACCCAAATAATTATAAAATCCACACACATAATTATTATAACGGTAACACCAAAAAAAAAAAAAAAAAGGAATTAAAAGTAGTGCTATTTTATATTTTCTTCTAAAAAAGGAGATAAATATTAGTATACAAGATGATGATGGATTTAATATCTAATGCTACCTACCATAGACATCAAATATGTTATAGATAAGTACATAAAATATTTATACATTGTCACTCTTTCGATACTCGGACAGATAGGATAGTTATATATATATATATATATATATATATCTTTTAAAAGAACCCAGCTATAATTTTTTTACTTAAAATCATATATAAAATTACGTGCAACAATATATTATTTAAAACTATTAAATCAACTATTAGTTCAATTAACTTGAAAAAAAGAAGTTAGCCGAATATGAAACAACGAGCTTAAAAATATGTACCGTAAATGTTGATGGAGTGAAGAAGGAAGGGGACAACGCGAGTGGCGATGTCGTCGGAGAGATTGATGGGCTTTGATCTGGCTTCCTTTGTCACGGAGAAGTTCTCTTTCAAGTCTCCGAACAAAAGCCGATAAGAATTTCCCTTGAGACCCTGTTTTCTCAGGCATTTTTCTATTTTCCTCGGCCTCAACCAACCCAGTTCACCACTCTCCATGCCCATGTCGTTATTGCTATTACCAACACAACACTGCAGAGTTTCAAAACTGAGACTTCCATATTTTTAGAGAGAGAGAGTTTTTTGGTTAATGGGAGAGGAGGAGTTTTTTATCATGTGGGGAACAGAACTTAGAGAGAGAGAGAGAGAGACAACCTTTTATTTGTTGTCGTGTCTTGATGAGAGAGAAAATCCTCATTCATCTAGAAGCCAAAGACTTTTGAGTTCACATGAAAAACGGCGAATCATCTGTCTTTTAAGCCAGTCCATTTTCTTGGCCGGCCAATAAAAAAATGCCACGTAACTAAATCTCAGCCTCTAAAATTCCAATAAACTTTTTCTTGCAAAGCTAGGGTTCGTTTGGTAAGTGAGTTTGAGTTGAGTTTTTGAAGTTAAAATAGTAAATTTTGTTGACTTTTCAGAAAAGACAAAAAACTTTTTGAGAGAAAGACAAAAACTTTTGAGGAAAAAGACAAAACTTGAGTTTAGAAAACTAAATTTGAGCTTGGTTTCCAAACAAGCTCTAAATCTCAGTATTCCATTTGTTGTTATGATTAAAGTTAAAATTTTATAATTAAAATTAATTAATTTTTTAAAAATTAGTTGTAATTTTTATTATTATTTAAAAAAAAAAAAAAAAAACTAAAAAGAAAAATTTAAAGGAACGTGAGTTACTCTATTGTATATTATAATTTATTAAATGTTATATACAAGCAAAAAATTTCAAGATCTTTAGATTCCCACAATTAAGATTGGAATCAGACTGGACATATCCTTCTGAAAAGAAGTCTCCAACAATATTCCTCCTTTTCCAGGCTCATATCTCAAATCTCAATAAAACTGATTAAATGATCATTGTTATCCTTGAAGCTTGAAATTCAGTTCACTTTCTTAAAAAAATAAAAATAAAAAATCAAGTTCACTTTACTCATATAAGAGTTGTTTTTGTCCAAAAAGAGGAAGAAAAACAGTTTTCAGATTTTTTTTTTTACGTATATGGACTCTGAAGTTAACACTTCTAACTCCGTCAAAACTCAACCTTTTATTAATATGACATGGCATTTTTTTTTTTAATTAGACAGACTACTCCGGTTCAAAAACGAAACAAGATTTTCTCCTTTTTTTGGACAAAACATGTACGTTGTCAGATTTCTATCTTCGTTACGATGTGTAATTATTGGGTCAAGGTAAAAACAGAAAAAGAAAAACATTTACACACTGGAATTGCGATATTATGGGATGTCAAGCTTACACTTAAAACAAAAACTCCATAAGAACACATCTATTTAGAGTTTATGTTTGACCCAAAAAAAAAAAAACCTTAGCGTTTATGTAAAATCAATTGAGCACCATATTGTGGTTGGAGAGTAATAACGGTTTTGGGGGCGTGAGCATAGGAAGGTGAAAGCTCAAAGGTGAAGCGCTGTAGGATCAATGCCAATGCCATTTTGGCTTCCATCATGGCAAAATTTTGTCCGATGCAAATCCGAGGCCCCCAACCGAACGGAAAGAACGAAACTTGACCCTTCGTCGCCTTTGAAATTCCTTCTGCGAACCTCTCGGGCTTGAACTCCTTTGCATCTTCTCCCCACAGCTTGGTGTCATAGTGAACAAGGATGGTGGGAAGGGCGACTTGCGCTCCTGGTGGTAATGACAAGTTTCCAAGCTGTGTTTGCTTGTGAACCATCCTGGCAAGTTGAATTACTGGTGGGTATAACCTTAGAACTTCGTACAAAATCATTGTGGCCTGCATTAAATGTAATCATTGATTTATCTTTCTAAGAATCTAAACTTTTGATCACAATATGATATGTTCTTCTAGGACCCAAAAAAAAAAAAAAAAAAAAAAAAAAAAAAAAAAAAAACAACAACAACTACAACCAAGATTGTGTAGAATTTGTGTTCTAAATGTGCTATAATTATATTCGTGAAATTATTTAGTGTCATCTCGAAAAATAAGAGAGAGTAGCAAGAAATTCTAGAGTTTAAAGCTAGTAATATATAAGATTACCAAAATATAATCGGTTTGAGATTATCTATCCAATTTGGATGTCACCTAAAAAAAAAAACCACAACTTTATGTAGGATTTGTGTTTTGTAAACATGCTAATATTTTGTTCTTGAAATTAGTGTCAACTTATTACAAGTATCACTTGGATATTTTTAACCAAAAAAAAAAAAATGAAAGAGAAAGAATGCTTAGAACTGATAAATTTAGAAGTAAAGTAATGTATAAAATTACCAACTATTGGATTGTGATTACCTGTCAAAATTTAGTGTCTCAAAAGTATGTAATCAATCATATAATATGACATATCATTGAATAAAATTAGATGTTAATGGATGGAAAAATCAGTTACAAAATATTTCAAACATTATAAATAACGTGATATAATATTATTGGTTAGATACCATTTGATACATCAAAAATAAACAGAAGAATAAGTCTACCAACAATCCAGTTCATTTATGTTTTATCGAGATATAATGTGCAAGATTACCATTATTAATCCTGCATTGGGATGGAAAAGGATTGAGGGGCAGGTTGGCCCCATGACTTGGGATTTTTTTATTTTTAAAGTAAAGTATCTTTATTATTATTTTTATTGGTAGAAATTAGAAGTAAAGTACCTACTTTTAGCATTTTTTATCATGAAGCTTTTAGGTTTCAAAGTAAAGTGTCTACTTTTAGCACTAGAAATGGTTAATGTGGTAGTGGGTGAAAAACTTACGATTTTTAGGTGACCTAGCCCATCAAAATCTGGAGGGTTATTCCCAAAGACTTGCAGAACCTCTTCTCTTGCACGAGCTTGCCAATCAGGAAACCTACTTAATAACACCATAGTCCAAACAAGCAACACTGAGGTGGTCTCTTGGCCAGCAAAGTAAAATAACTTGCATTCCTCTATCACATCTTTAATACTCATTCCCACACTCTTGTTGTTTCCATGTTCCTCAATTTCTTTAAAATTTGATTCCATAAGTATCCCTAATAAGTCATCTTTTGGTGCTTCGCCTGCTCGCATCGCCTTCTCTCTTTTCTTGATCATTTCCTTCAATGAAGCTTGTACTTCCTTGTCAATATCTTTCATCCTCTTGTTCAACTTGGTTGGAACAAACCTACGTATACATCGACAAGTTTTGTATGGAAATTGGCTTCTGAAAACTCGAGAAAATCATTATAAATATAGAATAAAAAAAATGCTAACCTTGTGTTGACGTAATCACTACCTATGTGTCAGAGGATCAAACTATCACATCTTCATTGAAAAATAGTGCTTTAAAAGTATGTGTTACTAACTAACTGAAAAGAACTTCACCTCCATCCAGGAATATAGACGGTTTGGACGGTTTTAATAACTAATTCTGCTTGCTCTCTCTGAAGTTGAAATATTCTTCTGCCTTCTTCATAACTACTACCAAATGCCGTTCGAGAAATCACATCACCGGTCATACCTTGCAGATAAGGCCAGACGTCTACCTCACCAATTCCCTCCGGGTTTACCGACCTCTCCCATTTGCTTAACATCTCGGTGCAACTTAGATGAAATGCCGGAAGCATATGCTACACAAAAACAAAAGAAAATGTGAATAATTAGAAATATTACATGCTTGCATGTGCATACAATATACTTTTGAATTGTTACAATTTAATTAACAAACACAATCTCATGTTAGTAATTGATATCTAATAATCTTTCCCGACAAAAGAATTACAATTCAAAGTTCACATGAAAAACATGTTAGAATTGATATCTTTAGCGTTTTACGTTAAAAAGTACTAAAGTTAAGTACCTTCAACTTCTCTAAATGAAATGCCGGGTTGATAATTTTTCGATGTTTAGCCCATTTCTCACCATCGTAGCTTGCAAGACCAGTAGCTAGCAACTCTACAAGTGGATTGCCATGGGGCTTTGGAAAATCACCAAGTTTGTTGAAGATATCCTTCATATAATCAGGATTTGTTATGTTCACCCTTGGCGTGGGACCCATCCACCAAAAAGAATCTTTTCCTGCACCAATATCCATAATTATTTTTTCTACCTTTCTCTATACATTTGTCATTAAATTATTGCTTCATAAGAATTACACATTCAACCTGAATATAACATATTACTTTTTTTTTTTGGCAATAAGATAATACTAATTCAAGTCTTCCCTATGTTGTATTTGAATACACCTTCATTTAAAATACATCCATTCATTTAGTACTATTTATCAATTCCTTTTTTCTATATATTTTACCAATCCTATCACATTTTAAACTATAATTATTTAAATGTAAATAATCCAAACACATATTATATTTGAATACAATGAGTAAAACGGATCATCCAAACTCATATTAAAATACATCTATTTTATTTGAATACAATACCAAGTTGAATGAGAGATTCATACACACCGTTTATAAAAGAGTTATAATGTTTTTTTTTCCTGAAATCAAATCATAATTAAATTGCGAACAACGCAGATTTTTCAATTCAGCAAAATGGCCAGATTTTCTTTTGTTATCTTTTTCAATGTTCAATCAATGAAATATAAATATGTGTTTTATCGGACGATAAGTGATTGATTACCGATTGTTAATTAAATTTTAATGACACCGATTATTTTCCTAAACAGAGTTCGGTCATTTAAAAAAAAATTTCCAAAAACTGAACATCCACTTGATTTTGTATCCAAATTACAAAATTCCAATTTACATTGTCACCAAGAGTCATGCACTTCTCCTACAAAATGTGTTACTATTTTTCATAACCACAAAATAGGCGTAAGTATGATCCCAGAAAAGCAAAAAGAAAAAGCATTCTTATAGAATAAAAAATAATTAAAAAAAAAGCATTAGCTTATATATATATATATATATATATAAAGAGCTTTATATGTACCGAAAAAAAAAAAAAAAAGAGGGAAAAGAACAGCATTATAATAGTATTATTGATTTTGATATGGGAAAAACTTATAAAAGTCCTTAATTTTAGGGAGTAAAATAGAATTTCCTAAAAATCAAGAGGGTACATGCCCCCATCCCCACCCCCCTACATATATACATGTTCAACACACCATACATGAATCACATTAATATAACACCGTTGGTACAATGGTTTTTTTTTTTTTTTTTTTTTTTTTTGGGGGGGGGGGGGGGGGGGGGTGTGTGGTTGGGTTGGGTGGGGACCAATAAAAAGAGGAATAACAAAATCTAAAATATATAAACAGAAATAAATATTTCGATAAATTAATTCCATAAAAGGAGGTAAGGTTATTAATATTTTTTTAATATAACTGATAAAAATTTTATATTAAATATTTGAGAAATAATAATTTTAATCCTTTTTTTTATATCACTCGTGTCAATAATCACCGAAACTAATTATAAAATCCAATATTAACCATCACAACATAACGTGAATTAAAAAATAAAAAATTAAAATTAAAATTTGTGCTATTTAACCTTTTCTGCTAAAAGAGGAGAGAATATTACTATTCAAGATGGTGATGAAATTAATGTTTAATGCTACCAAAAACATCAAATTCATTACTGAGAATATATATATATATATATATAATCTATCTTTTTTTAAGTTGTTCGGTAATTATATATTTAAAATCATATGAAAAATTGTATGTACTGTTATATTATTTCGAACTGTTAAATCAATTAGTTGTTAAAATAATGTAAAAAAAAAAAATTAATCAATGTTGTTTTAAAAAGTGTTGAATATAAAATTAAGGACATACCGTAAGTGTGGACAGTGCGAAGGACGAAAGGGACAACGCGAGTTGCGATATCATCGGAGAGATTGATGGGCTTTGATCTGGCTTCCTTGGTCACCGAGAAATTCTCTTTCAAGTCTCCGAACAAAAGCCGATAAGAATTTCCCTTGAAACCCTGTTTTCTCAGGCACTTCTCTATTCTCCTCGGCCTCACCCAAACCCAATTCACCACTCTCCACACCCATGTTATTATTATTATTGCCAAGACAACACTGCAGAGTTTCAGAACTGAGACTTCCATTTTTAGAGAGAGAGAGAGAGAGAGATTTTTGGTTGATAATGAGAATGGAAATGATGGGAGGAGGTTTTTTATGTGGCGGAGATAATTTTCATTTGTATTTATGTACTGATGAGAAAGAAAACCCCTTTTCATCTAGAAGCCGAATGACTTCTCATGTGAAAAAAACATAATATTTTCTTCTGTCTTTGGACAGTACACGTAAATTGGTCAGATTTCTGTCCTTCGTGTCGTGTATTTATTTAATTTATTATTTTTAAATGGTGTCGTGTGATTATTGGATTTACATAAAAAAAATTTTGGGTCTAGGTCACGTTTTGTCCTTTTCTTTTTAGTTTTTTCCTTCTGAGGTGGCTGACACAAGGCAGCAGAGGTGGGGTGAGAGAGAGAAAGAGGGATGCATGGGAGGAGGGAAAGAGAGAGAGAGAGAGAGAGAGAGAGAGACAGGGGGGATGCATTCGGAAAGAAAAGAGGGGAGTGGGGAAGTAGGGCCCTTTTTGTTTTTGTTTTGCTTCTTTTCGAGGGAGTGTGTGAGAGAGAGACAGAGAGTGAGTGGGGGGAGTTGTTTGGTTTTGGTTTTTGTTTTTTTTTGTTTTTGCTAAAATTGTTGGATTTGGTTTATTTTTTCTGCTTTCACACGGACCGGGGGGGGGGCGGGGGGGGGGGGGGGGGGGGGGGGGGGGGGGGAGGGAGAGGTGAGTGAGATGGTTTTTTATTTTTTTTTGTTTTGTTTTCTTTTGCTTGAGGGGGAGGGAGGGAGAGAGGGAGAAGAAAAAGAGGGTATGAAGTGAGAGAGAGGAGAGAGAGAAAAAAGATTTTTTGTATTTTTTTTTTGGCTTTTTTTTTTTTTTTTTAAGGGAATGGTGAGAGAGAAAGGGATAATTTTTTTTTCTTCTCATTTTGACGGAGTGTGAGAGAGAGTGAAAGTTTTTTTTTTTTTTTTTTGTGGAAAGAGAGAAAGGGTAGGGAAAATACGTGTGGTTCATGAAATTAGGACGAGAAAATTTTATTTGAATGTTCTTGTACTATTATTAAATAGGGAGAGGCTGTGGTAGAACCTCGCCGGCGACCTTCCCACCGCCCCCGACGACCGACGCCGGTGACCCACCCTAGGCCTCACGCCCGGCCCCCAGCCCTCCCAGCACCCCCTTGGTACCCCCCCGACTGGGACCTCCCCACCCCACTCTCTCTCTTTCTTTCCGGCCCGCGCCCCCCCTCTCCCCACACACCTCTGACGCGACCGACTCCCCCTGGCGAGAGAAGAGAGAGAGAGAGATGAGGGGTCCCCGTCGAGGGTGGGGCTGGGTGGGGGGGGGGGGGGAGGGGCAGGGAAAGAGGGGGCGCCGGGGGCTGGGAGAGAGGAGAAGAGAGAGAGAGAGGGGCCCGGAGAGGCTTGGGTTGGGGGGAGAGGGGTGCCGGGGGGAATGGGGAGGGGGGGTCGGGGGAGGGGGCACCTAGGGTGGTAGTGGGGGCTGGGGGGGGGAGGGGCTGGGGGGCCAGTAGAACCTGGGGTGGGGGGTGGTGGAGGAGGGGTTGTCGATGATGGGGTGTGGGCCGGCCGGGCCTGGGGTGGGGGGGGGGGGGGGCTGGGGGTGTGGTTGCCGGCGTTGGAGGCTTGCCGGCGATGGCGGGAAGGTCACCGGCGACAGAGAAGATTGGGGTGTGAAGGGATAAGATGAGATAAGGTATATGATAATTATGATACACCAATAATATATCAACCGTGTGATTAAATCTTAACGGTTCAAAAAAAAGCTCTACCGATAGTTATTCTGAAAGAGACTCTACCACAATTTTACCCTATTAAATAATATGTATGTTATGTAAGATTTATAAAATCTATTTGTTATATATTAAAAAATTTATAATATATGATTTAATTATCTTAATATATTTATTTTTTAAAATTTAAATATATTTTTTATGTATTTTATATTGAAAGAAAATATTTATTTTATATTTTGTAAATTTTTATATTTTTTTGTAATTTCTTTTACACATTTTGTGATAAATAAATCATGTTGATTTAAGAAAATACTTTTTATTAACATATTAAAATAATATCTTTCAGACAATTTTTTTTAATTTTAGTTAATTTTTATATATCGGTCTATTTTTAATATTTCAATCTTTTTATCTTTTTGGCATTTTTTATGCTTTTTTTATGTAATTATATATATATATAAATATTTTATTTAGGAGAATAAGTAGCCTAATCACCCGCCCCCACCAAATGACCGATGGTCCTTTCTTTTTTAGTTTAGTTTATAAATGCCCTACTTAATTATTGAATAAGGATTCGTAAGCTTGCCAAATCTATGTTAGTTTGACAATGGTGAATTTGTAAAACTGGAAATGAGGAGTAAATTAACAAAATAAGCGCCCTTTTTGTGTGTGCTTTAGATTAACAAATTTCGACTAATTTGTTGTTGTTTCGATTTTTCTCCCACAAGATTGGGTGAGTTTAAAACTTTATTGCATTTTATTGTATTTATTGCATTTATTGCAAATTATATTTGTTTATTTGAATCAGATCTATTTGTGATGATGATTAGTTTCGGAAAGAATATATTTTTGCTATGATTTATCCTCTAATGCTTTAAACAGTTGAGTTCAAGCATTCTCTTAGGCTTTTCTCTGCGTCCGAAATTCATTTTTCTTCTAAAGGAGCATGTATAAGTGTGAATATTTTTTTTGGGAGAAAATGAGCAGCGAGTTAATATTTGTCTAAGGGAGCCTATTGTCATCTAAATATTTTGGGGCTAAAATTAAAACACCGGCTTTGTTTCTTTTCTTTTTTTCTTTTTTTCATGAGCAGTCAGGGCTTCCATGTAATGGTTGAAGTTGAAATTTGTAACCCTTCCAGTCTTCTTTCCCGACCAAATAAGATAAAGGCTTGGCAGCGAAAAGGCTTTTCCAAGAAGCAACTTATTAGGAGGCTCCCCAATTAATATTTAATAACTGTCAAACAGGGGTGGCGGGTGGGTATAGAAAGACTAATCCAATCTTTTGATTCAACAAGAAGTACCACCAGTGTGATATTCCAAGTGATAAGGCCTATGATAGAAGTTAGAGGATGGAACTGAATCGAGTCTACGGGAAAGTTGCTCCTTAGAATGCCAAACCAAATTAGAAGCAGGCAAGACTTTCTAGTTTTGTAATCGGGAAAAGAATTCCCGACTACAAAACTATTCCTTGAGTTGAGATGCTACTGCTTAGATTAGATGGTTAGCTCAAAAGATGCTTAAATGTTGATCATATATTTTCTATATATATATATTTATGTTTTCAGCCCTATCCTTTGCTTAGTAGTAAATTAATTGATTTTTTTTCTTTCAAATTTTTGTTTTGTTTTCAATCATTCCTCTGCGTTTAAGCAAGTTTAGTGCACCTGATATGAGGGGGGCTTTTGTGTTAAATTTTCATTTTGAATGATAGTCATGACACAAGTGTACGTGTAGCTTTGTATGCGTAGTTACAGTTTGACAAACAGAGGGGTGAGCTTCTCTTTTAATTAGCTTTCTATGTTTGACCATGTCTCCCCATTTGGTTCTCTCTCTCTCTCTCTCTCTCTCTCTCTCTCTCTCTCTCTTCCTCTTTTTTTTTTTTTTGGGCACTTCCTTGCTCTTGTCCTTTAGTGTTTAGTGTTATTATTATTATTTTTTATTTTCCCTTTCTCCTTTGTGCTGCTTCTTTTTCTTCTTCTTTTTTATTTTTTTTTTATTTTTTGGCTTTTTCTTTATTTTACTGATTTATGTTTTTTTTTTTTTTTCACTCTTTCTTATAAAACCAAATACATTTTCCTTTTATATTACTCTTATTGTGTATTTTTTCCTCAAATATATATATACTATGTTTTATATTAGTCTCTGATTTTTTATTTTAGGCATCACACTCCCCCTAAATGTTTTTTATTGTTATGCCACCCTTTATTAATATTCTGTAAAAACAATAAAAAAATAAAATATAAAGGTCAAACATTGAAAACCTGAGCTTTATTAGGTAAAATCATAATTAAATATTTTTTGAAAGGAAATTGCACCTCAATTAAAGATATTTTGGAAGCAAATTATACTTTAATTAAAGATATATAGTGTCATTGAACTATTTTGGAGATATAGTTTCCATTCAAAAAAATATTTAATTATGATTTTAGGCTTAATTAAAGATCACACGATCTTAACATATTTAATTTCCATTCATTTTTTTACGGAAATCAGATATAGGGGCCATTTTCATAAAAGAGGAAATGTTTGAGATAGTTTGATATGTAAAATTAAAATTCAGGGATCAATTTAAAACTAATAGTATAATTCATAGATAATTTGTGAAAATGACACTTTTATTAATGTAGTATTTGTCCGTTGTTGTATTTATTTATTCCAAAATATTTTTTTGATTAATTACAAAAATCCTCCAAAAAAAAAAAAAAAAACCATGTGCATGTAACATATTACCCCTGAATTTGAAAAGGTAACTTTAGTTCCCCTAATTAAAAACTTAAACGTTAAGAAAACACTCACTAAAATTTTTTTTTTCCCCCTCATTTTCAGCTGAAGAAGGTTTGTTAAGGAAAAAAAAAGTACTAGCTTATAGTCTGTAAACATGGCCGAAAACCCTATGGAGGAAGTTTTCCCAGAAAACAACAAACTGGGTAAAAACAGATTATAAGTCTTATGACAAATGGATTGAAAGCCACGGCGCATGATAATCTCTGTCCCCCGCGAAATTCCTATAATAAAAGTTTATAAAATGATTGACGTTGCTCTTGGTGACTTTGGCTGTATACGTTCAAAAGAAGTGAGGTAAGCTATGACGTATATGAAAGCTTGAAGTTATGTAGTGTTGATGTCTCAAATTTTTTGTCTTTTCACACCTTGTCCTTCAAACTCAATTCAATTTTAGAAATTTGTTGTCTGAATTTACTAAAATTATTACAATCGTGGAGATCCGATGGCCAGCAATGCAGGGCTATTCTAGTGGTTTGAGGCGACTAATGGCGTCAGCACGTGGTGGCGATGCGTGGTGGCAACCATGGAGACGCATGTAGATATCGAGTTTTCGTGGTGTTTTTTGGCTTTTTGTATTTTAATGAATTGTATACATATTTTTTTAGTAATCCCATTATAAAATCAGGAAAATCCAACGAGTTTGGTGATTACAGGCCAACCAGTATCTTATCAGCGGAGATGGTTACCATTGGTAACCGGTCAATATCCTGCCTGTAGAAGTGGTATCCTATCGATGAAGTTGGTTATCATTGGTAACTAGCCATTATCCTATCTACAGAAGTGGTTATTAATTGGTATCCTGTTGGTGGAGTTGGTTACCAATCAATAAACGGCCGTGGGGTTACTGATCGTTATTACGGTAAATACTTGATAGTAATCAACTGGTGACCATCGACTGGCCAATATTATCATGGATATTAATTGATAATTTCAAGATATAATTGGTATTCTAAAATATAAATATATATATAATTTTATATGAGGTACGTAATGGCATTCTTCGTAAGAGTTTTTATTTTTTATTTTTTATTTATGACAAAAATCAATTCAAGGTATGAATCTATGATATTCCTATAAAGAGCCTTTTTTTATTTTTTTATTTTTTTTATTGTTATTTCTATAATTTACATGAATATTGATAGTTGAGAAAAGTAAAACAGATGTTGGCCCCTCATCCTGCACTACTATAAAAGTTGGATTATACGACGGAGATCACACGACAGTTTCATAACACCGTCGTGTAAACGGAGGTTTACACGATGGTTTAAACAAAACCGTCGTGTAATCCCCCGGAAAACAAAAAAAATAATAAAATAAAAAAGATTTTTTTTATTACACGATGGTCCCTAGAACCGTCATGTAATCCACGTCGTGTAATCCATGGGATTACACGACGGTTCTAGGGACCGTCTTGTAATCCCCAATTCCTGGGGATTACACGACGGTTCCCATGGATTACACGACGGTTCTTTTAAAATCGTCGTGTAATCCTCCGAAAATTTTGAAAAATTTCAAATTTCATGCTTTGAAATCCGTGCGAAAACCCATTACTTAAATACAATTGTCTTTTCATTTCTCTTCATATCCGAGCGAAATCCGCCCTCACCCTCTCTGGTTTTCTCACCCTCTTTAGATTTCTCCAAGTACCCACCCACCTCCTTCGCCCACCCGCCACCACCTCTCTCTTAAACTCCGGTCAAGCCGCTGTCGCCGTGGCTCTCTCGGTGTGGCCGTGCCTAATCGTCTTCAAAGAAAGCAAGGTGACTTCTTCATTTCTCAATTTATTGTTTTGTAACAAAACAACTAATACACAATGCTTATTTGTATTCTTGTTTACCACTTAACACATATTTTAAAACATGAATGGTTTGTGAATGGATTTGGCAGTTTACACACATTTATGAACATGAATTTTGTCCGCCCACAACATGCTCGATGAAATGCCGAAATGGGTTTTTCTTTTGGAAAATCATATAGAATTTGATAAATATTCATAGCATAACTATAGCAATATTACACAATAGAGAGAGGCGTGGGGGCGCGGCACCTGGCTCCGTGGGGGGGCGTCTGGAGCCCGTGGGCGCATGCCTGGCGCCCGTTTTACACGACGGTCTCATTACATGACGGTTCTCAGCGAGAATCATCGTGTAATGCTAACATTATACGACAGTTTTCCCTAGAACCATCGTGTAAAATGGGTATTACACGATGGTTCGTCGTGTTCTTTCGAGAACCGTCGTGTAATGTGCCTTAAAATTTTTTTCCTACACAATTGATTACATATTACACGACGGTTTGGAGTCGGAACCGTCGTGTAATGTAGCCAATTTGCCACTCTTTGCAACTGTATTCGTTGTTTTGACGATGGTTTTAACCGTCGTGTAAGATTGAGTTACCACGACGGTTCTTTGAACCGTCGTGGTATCTTCCACGACGCTGGATTACACGACGGTTGTGGAACCATCGTGTAAACTTTACACGACGGTAAAAAAACCGTCGTGTAATTCACAGTTTTTACTAGTGTTGTACCTCTTTCTCTCATCGCTACATGCAATGATATCGGCAATGACCTCGTGAGCAGTAGCTCTCTTTCGCGCTCTCTCCCTCCCCTTCGTGCTCTCTCCCTCCTATCTTTCTCTCTAACCTGTGTTCTCTATCTTCTCTCTTTCTCTCTCCCTCGTGCTGTCTCTCTCCTCTCTCTTTTTTTCTCCCCCTGATCTCTGTCGCCACCGGGATCTTGACCTCGTGAACTCCGCCGCCAGATCTTCTCTATTCGGCTACTGTCAGGAGCAAACTTTTAGTTTAGTTTTTAATATTTTAGTTTTTTATAATTATTTTGTTATTCAAATTTTTTATTTCATGTCTTTCTTCTCTTTTTTTTTTTTAATTAATAATCTTGTGATTTTTTTGTTGATAAATTAAAAAAAAAAACAATATGATATAAATTAATCTATCCAAAATAATCAATTAAAAAATATATATTTGAAATAATTTAATATAACAAATCTAATGATCGGAGACCGTCGGTGGTCCGTGTCGTTGACTATGGTTGTTGAAAGAATACAGGTGGTATTCCGGTAGAATACGGGTGGTATTCCATCAAAATATTTAATATATTCTATTAAAATACAATAGTATTCTGGTAAAATACGGGGGTTAGTAGAAAACGGCTGGTATTCTGATAGAATACATATGATGTTGTGGTAGAATATGATTCATATTCTATCATATTACCTTTTAGACATATCTTTGACTTATCTTCTAAGAAGTTAAAAATCCGGAAGTCATTATAAAAGAACAAAGTTTTAAATGTGTGCTCTTTTTGAAATACTAGTTAAAACACGTGTGGTGCACGCAATAAGTTGTAATTGAAGTTTTTATAATGTGAAACATGTACAGTAACGTACCAACATCCATAAATAGACTAAATTTTTCTCTAAAAGAATATATTAATAATAGTAATTTATCTTTATAGTATACAACCATGATGATATTATATTTACAATATAAAACATTCTAATCTGACTATAATTCATCCATTTTTTTTTGTAAGATATGAAACTTTCATTTCCAAAATAAAAGTTATAATATAATTGTGTTGAAAAGGATTAGTGAAACAATAATAATTGTTGCATTGGTAATGAGATTGTTTAAGTAGAACTTGTTGAATTTAAATTTGTTATTTATATCAAGTACAAAGGGAGAAAATGTATTATAAAAAAAATGATAGACCCCTTTAATTTATCGGGAAAACCTAAAGAGAAAAAAAATAATCATGAAAAGAAGGAAAAAAAAAACCCTTACCATAATTAGATTCGGTCATAGTTTTAAAAAAAAAATTAGAGTTTCTGGTGAGAAAACTAAGATTAGAAACTTTAAAAGATAAATATTGTCGAATGTTGAGTTTTTAATGAACAGAAAATAAAATAAAAATGAAAACAAAAAAATGTTGGCCGGAAATACCAGCTAAAAAATTAGGGAAAAAATAAAATAAAACGAAAACAAAACATATAGAAAAGGGGTTAGAATAAAAGAAATATTGACAAACAAATAAAAGAAAAGAAAAGTGAAAATAAAATAAAACAATATAAAAATGAATAGCTAAACTATTTTTAGGGATAATTTTGAGGGGTCTTCTTCACTAAATGAAAAAGAATATATATATATATATATATATATATTGAATTGAAAATGTAAAATGAGCTGATGTTGAGAAGAAACAAAAATGAGCATAGTACAAATAAAAAGAAAGAAAGAAAGAAAAAAATACATTTGAATTCATTTTGAATTACAAATTTTCATCTTAAAATGGTGTGTAAATCACCTTTTTTTTTTTTTAATAAACATAGAGGACAGAAATCAACAGGTGCATCAAGACATCCCGACTAAGTTGGTACCACTTTAACACCCTCATCACTTTTCTATCACTCTAAAAATAATATTAATAAAAGAAAATTACAAAAGAGTCTGAAATGAAAGGGAACATGAAAACTTAAAAATAAATACAACTAGACTAAAAAGCCCAAAAAAGACAAAAGCCGGAAGACATTCTCATAGAATAAAGCCTTAAACTCTCTCCTTGAGAGTAGCCTTCAAATATGCCTCGTTAAAAACCCTCTAGGCAAAACCCAAAGGGAAAAAAACCTAGAGGGAAAAAAGAGTACAAATTTACCAAAATGAATTGGTCGGCTAGATACAGCTAATGGGCATACAGCTAATGGGCTATTCCAAAGGAAAAAATGCAATCTCAACAAGACACTAATTGCAAAATCTATAACAAGGAAGACCAGCCATATCCTTTGCCACTGCAGTATCACAAAATTGAGGAGCATTAAACTATCATGTTGGTTGTGTCATATGTACACCTTGAGCTGCCAGCTTGTCTGCAACATGATTTCCTTCTCTAAAATGTGCGAAGCATGATAAGTGATGGAATCCAGATAATTGATTGCTTGATTTTAACGAGCTAGAAAATGCCATGGTACCATCCTGCTTTTTGGATTTGATGAGATTAACCACATATATCGAATCACACTCGAGCCAAAGGTAGTTCCAATGATGTTGCTTAGCATATTCCATAGCTCAGATAACCCCTATCAATTCCGCTTCATAAACAAATAGGACACCTAGAGGAACCACTAGTACAAAATGTGTATACCACGACGGTTTTTAACCGTCGTGGTAACATTTCGACGACAGTTTTCTAACCGTCGTCGAATCCAGAGTCGTGGAATCTTTTTAGATTCCACGACGGTTTTTTATCCGTCGTGAAATAAGCAAAAATATGGCCTAAATGTGGATATTTAAGAACATACCACGACGGTTCTACGTTAAAAACCGTCGTGATAGGCGGACCTACCACGACGGTTTTCACGACGGTTGAAAAACCGTCGTGGTAGGGTCCGCCGAAAACAAAAAAAATTACGAATTCATTTCATTTCCCACGGGTGGCAAATCCGGAAAATTTAACTCACAAAATCAACATTTTTTCTAGAAAATTCTCAAATCCGTGTTTTACCCAATCAATTTTAAAGCAATCTAAATCACAATGACTATCAACAATCACCGAAATGACGGATTTTGGACAATTTTCTATGGAAAATTCCCAAATCAACAATCAACCAAATCAACATTTTGGAAGGAACATTGTTGATTTTTGACATTTGTATGGAAATTTCACAATCAACAAAATCAACATTTTGGAAGGAAAATTCCCAAATCCGTGCCTTACTCAAACAAGATACATTTCAACTTACCGGATTGTCGAGCGTGGGTACGGGTGGAGTGGTAGAGAATGTAGGGGACGGAGGAATGGCGGCGAGAGGGAGAGGGAAAAAGGCTTGAAGTTAGAGAGAGAGGGAGGAATGGCGACTAGAGAGATAAGGAAAAAGACTCGGAGTTAGAGAGAGAGAGAGGAATGACGGTGAGAATGTAGATAGGGAGCGGAGAGCGATAAATGGAGGGAGGATATGGGCGGCTTTGGGTTTGGAGTTAGAGTTTGTATTAGAGAGTGAAAAATGCTCGGAATGTAATGGGGTGAGAAAGAGAGTATTTTTTTGGGTTTTAATATATGCTCCAAAAAGTTGAACAATTTCAAAAATTTTTAACATTCCCGCATTTATACCTACCACAACGGTTTTTTGGAAAAACCGTCGTGGTAGGTCAAAATTTTTTTTTTGATTTTTTTTAACCTACCACGACGGTTTTTTCAAAAAACCGTCGTGGTAGATAAATATCACGACGGTTTTTCCCAAAAACCGTCGTGATAGGTCAAAAAAAATCAAAAAATTTTTTTTGACCTACCACCACGGTTTTTTGGAAAAACCGTCGTGGTAGATCTACCACCACCGTTTTTTTCAAAAACCGTCGTGGTAGACCTACCACCACCGTTTTTCCAAAAAACCGTCGTGGTAGGTCAAAAATTTTTTTTTTGATTTTTTTTAAAAATTTTTGAAAAAATTTTTTTTTTTTGAAAAAATTCCCTCCTTCGTACCTACCACGACGGTTATTTAAAAACCGTCGTGGAAGCACCCTGATTCCACGACGGTTATTAAAAACCGTTGTGGAAACAGTGGCTTCCACGACCGTTTTCAGAAATTTTGTTCCGCTCCGTGTTTTTACGTATTTTCCACGACAGTTTTTTTAAAAACGGTCGTGAAAATGCCGTCGTGGAATCCATATTTTGTAGTAGTGAACAGAATAGTAACCCTTACAAAATCCTCTATAAGTGCGAAATATTCCCCCACAACCTGCCATTCTAGGAGATCCGTTTGCGGCACCATCTGTATTAACTTTTAGCCAATTCAAGGGTGGTGGAACCAATTGAACTTCAATGATTTGGGAGCATTAACTGGCTTGTTTGGTACTTGAAACATCTTGAGAATCAATAAGTCTGACACATAATTGTGCATAGTTCTAGTATCAAGAGCGTCTGCTTCTTTTATGCAATGCTAGAGAGAGTAAAGCCTATTGTGTGCTGGTAGTTTTGTCTTGAAAATTTGTTTCATTACGTATTTTCCAATTCAACCAAAACACTAAGATTACTCTTGATATCCAAAGATTGAAAACCTGTTTGCTCATACGACATTTGAATGCAGAATCCAAAAGATCTCTGATATTATCTCTGCGAATTTTGACATGAAAAACCTCTTTAAGACGACTCCAAATAGCCTGGGCAAAGTTGCATTGGAAGAAGAGGTGGACAATAGTTTCTTCCGCTTTGAAGCAAAATCGGCAGCAAAAAGGGATAGAAAACCCTTTTATTTGAAGCGGTTTTTCTGTTGGTAGTTTGTTGTGAATGACTTTCCAAAGAGTCAAAGATCTTCTCGGTTGAATCGAATTCCTCTAGATTTTATCACCCTAACTCACTGTAGCATGTGTAGGCCGAATAAACCCATAGAAATCTCGGACTTTTGGCAAACTTTCTGCACAATGTCTCCGTCTAAGCTCATCTGAAGTCTTCTCGGCAATTGAAACGCTTTGTATATCACTGATAATGTTGGGAAAAGCATCATAGAATGATTGAGGCAATCTCCATCTATGATCATGAATGAAATTACCCACCAAAGCATTGAGAGGAATATTGTTAGGTGTGTTAATTTTGGAGACAATTGGATAACCAATTCAATTATCTTTCCTTAAATTAACCTTAGACTAGTTGCCCACAATCCAAATGCTCTCATCAACTATCTCCTTGTAATAATTCCTAACCGCTGGCCAAATCGAAGACAAAACTGGTCCTTCATTGGCATGCCGAAAATCTTTTGTATACTTCTTTTTCAGGAAAATTCAAGCTAGAGAATCCGAAGTCATTATGCGCCAAGCAAGCTTGCGAATAAAAGCAGAGTTAGTAGCCTCCAGAGACTTGATACCCAAGTCGTCTTCTGTTTTCGGTAGACAAGTTTTTTCCCAAGCTACTGTAACAAGCTTGACTTTTTCAATATTTCCTGTCCATAGAAAGTTCCTTATAGCTACGTTGATTTTATGGAGAAGATTTTTCGGCCATTTGTTTATCATGAAACTATAGTTAAGAGAGCTTGCAATCACTGAATTGATAAGCGTTAGCCTGCCTGCCATTAAACGAGTTTCACCTTCCATGTTGCAAATTTTGAAATAACTTTATCTGCCACAACTTGCAGAACTGATTTTTTCGGCGCTCCCTTGAATAGCGGAACTCCCATATATTTGAAAGGAAGAACTCCCCTATCCATTATCATCTTCTGAAGAATCTCTGTAGAACGATGATTAGATATAGTCTTCCCAAGGAAAACATTCGATTTGTCATAGTTATGATCTGTCCCGAAAGCTTCCCATAGAAACTAAAAATGTCTTTTAAGGCACTTTATGTTCTTATTAGTGGCTTTGCAGAACAAAAACAATAAAACATCGTCAGCAAAAAGCGAGTGAGTGAGGATAATACCTCCTCTGGATGTGTGTAAATCACCCTGTATTAGTTGAAGTTGATCCTTAATATCTGTTGAAAAAAGAAAGGGGAAAAAAAAAACTCTTCACCTTTTTTTTCCTAGAAAAATCCTTTTACACAAAGTTAAATATAGAAAAAAAATCCCTCTATAAAAATAGAATTTTTTTTTTTGTAAGTTATAATGGCAATTCTGTAATATGTTTTAATTTTTGATCTACTTTTAAGAAGTCTCAAAATACTTTCCGTTAAAAAAAAAAAAAAAAAAAAAAACAGTCAGAATACTTGCAATAGAATTTGAATACATGGGAGGCCAAGCAACTACGTACCAACTGAAGCAAAGCACTAGTTGTGCAGTAGGAAGGACAATCCAAGGGGGAAAAAAAAGAAAAAAGAAAAAAGGCAGAAGGTACTAAAACAGTGTGTATTTGACTACCACAAAGAACAATGGATTTTATCTACTCTTTTATATATGTAAGATTTGTCAAAATTATTCATTTGTTCATAATATAATGTAGATAAATAAAACTTCCAAAAAATGGGCTATCTTTTGTTTTTTGTTTTTTGTGTTTTTTCTTTTTGCCTTCTGTACTATCTTTGTTGTGTGTTTTTTTTTTTTTTTTTTAACTATTATCTTAATATAAAAATACGAAGATGCTTTTCGTCCCCTTTTTAATGATTATCACGCGACAACCACATCGACAGTCTAGTCAACAACACGTTATGTTTTCTTATTTTCTATATATTTTGTGTGCTGCGTGTGCAATTCGACAGTCTAGTCAACAACACGTTATGTTTTCTTTTTTTCTATATATTTTGTATGCTGCGTGTGCAATGCAATTAGTTGAAAAGAGGAGTGCTATGTGCACTTCAGACGAGACTTTCTTGGAGACACACTCTCTCTCTCAAGATGACATATGTTTTTACTTTTTGCTTTTTGAAAGAAGTAAGTCATTAGCATGATAGTAAGTCATGCTTGTACATTATTATTACAAGTTACGGCAGTAGGTTTTCTCATATCAATCAAAGTTACAATTTTACTTGTCATATAAGCCGGAAATGAAAAGCTTTTTCCCCAAGTTTTGCCTTTTCGTCTTCATCCTACTGCAGAATGAACATAGTTCTTCAAAAAAGAGAAAAAACAAAAATAGAGAACATATAATGCTCAAGTTATTCTCAAAGAAAGAAATATCCACCCACGTTCAAGAAAAATTTTTGGGTCAAAGGTAATTCTTATTTTTTCTTTAGGTATTTAAGTGTTTGAATATCTCTCTGTATTGTTTTTATTTATATATTTTTTTTCCGTTGACTTAGTAGGGGGGAAAAAGAAGAAGAAAACAATGGATGATATCGATGTCGCGGACAAAGAAGAAGTAGAAGATAATTTGACTCGTAATATTTCACTATTGGATCCTCAAGTGTCAAAAACCAAAGGAGCTCCAAAAGGATGAAGAAGGGGATTGAGAAAGCTAGCAAAAGAAAACTCTCTTGCAATTCCAAGAAGGTTTGTTATATTTTAGTTGATTAATATAATGCTCCTTGAGAAATATTTCAACAATTCTAAGGAAGTTTCTTTTATTCTTTATACTGGAACCGTCAAGCTCTAACAAAGGAAATACCAGTGTTTTTCTAAATCAACAGATGTGTATAGACTTAAAATAAGGGTTTTAGACATCAATTTTTAAAGAGTGACATCTAATAAGAGCTTTAGACGTCGCTTTCTAAAATGTGACATCTATTAAGCGATGTTTAATGTTTCTTTTCTACCAGTGAAAGCATACAGGGCTGCTTTAAACAAATGATAAGTCCTAAATTTGATTCAGTTTTAGCTGTAGGATTCTCCCAATAAATATGTTCATTCTTTTGTTATTGTTTTTTTCCCCCCCCTTTTTTTTTTTTGTGAGAAGGATTTTGAATGTTTGGAAGGATTTTTATCATGTCATGATCCACAAAATGTAGAAATAGATGCGATTTTTGATTCATATTTCAAGAAATTGAAGAGGGTATGTAAAAGAACTCGATGCTAATTTGATTTGTGTATATTTGTTCAAGTAACAGTTAATTCTTAATTATTTAATTTTGTACTAATAATTTGTTACTTTTGCTCATTTGTTTACACAGGATGTGTTCGCCCAACATCTTGAGCAGTTACAGAAGCATAATATTAAAGAAGTTGCATATGGAAGAAGTTGAATCTTAAATCCTTCAAATTTGTCTTATTTTTGTTTTGTTTTGTTTTGTTTTATTATTATTATTAGTATTATTATTATGTATGTTTTTACGAGAGGAACTTTTTTGACCCATCTTTTGTTTTTCTATGAAAATGAAAGTTAGATTATTTGATCCATGATATTTCTAAACAATGAAACAATTGAAATATATATGATTCAGAATGAGTGATCTATTTAATTAAAAATGGGTTGATCTATGGTATATTTATGTTAGTAAAGATATTATTTCTAAATTGACAAATATAAATATAAAATGAACTCAATTCTATTTTCTTTTCTTTTCTATTTTATAGAAGAACAATAATAAAGTGCAAGTCTCAGATTGGAGAAGCCCAACATGGCCCAAAAAAAAAAAAAAACTTTGAACGAGTTGAACTTGCCCTGTTGCGGTCAGGAATTTTTTTTTTCCCTTCCCTTTGGTTAGAACAAATGGCAAATTCATAATAACAATGTACAAGTGTGACTTATATTATTATGCTGATGAATTGTTTCTTTCAAAAAGCAAAAAGTAAAGACATATGCCATCTTGAAAGAGAGTGTGTGTATAGAGAGTTTCATCTCAAGTGCACATAATATTCCTCTTTCTGAGCATACGTTTGGAACACGGGTTTAAGATAAAGTTTTTAGGTTGAAATTTGTTGATTTTTCAAAAAATAATTATAATTTTTGTTAAGTTTTTCAGAAAAAGACAAAAATGAACCTAAAAAGTTAGGTTCTATACCTACGAACCAAACAGGCCTTAGGTAGATTGAGACACCAACTTTTTTCCCCCCTCATAATTCACAGGAACATTTAAGTCCACTGAGTTACAATAAGAAATCAAATTCGCTAAAATTTACTTCTATGAATATTTTTTAAATTAATTCTTCACTTTTTTCTATAATAATGTATTCTCTTTTCATTTCAGGTTATCATTTGCATTATGTTTTCCTTATAATGTCTAACGAAGGGTACTTTAATCATGAGAATGATGTACCTCTCCGTTCCAAGAGCTGAGTTGATTATGCCCAAATTATATATTGATAAAGCAGTCTATTACAGCACAGTAAGGCATGTCAGTCTCACGAGGAGGTGACAAAAATAACAAATGAGAAAAATTAGTGGCAAATAAATATCAGAGAGACAAGGGAATAAGGCAAATAAAAGATAATTTTTTTTTTGAGATTTTTGATGATAAAATGAAATGAATACAAAAATAAAATAAAATAAAAGATAGATTGAGGAATTTTAAATGATTTTGTTTAACCTTAAAATTTCAATTCTATAACTCAACTACATGTTTCACATCCTAAACATACAGTAGAAAATATGAATTTGAAAGAACAAATAATGGAAAAAGTATTTTATTAAAATAGCATCTCCTCGTTAAAGCAAGCACAACTATTTATATATGTCATCTGTGAAAGCAACAAAATATCACAAGACAGAATGCAGCAAGGGATGTTTATATAAAAATAATTGAAAGAAAATCACATGACACTAGTGATTTAATGCACCAAATATAATAACTATAACTACTGTCACTATAGAAATAGTTATTGTAAACACTAAGCAGAAGATAATAAAATGAATCAAATTTATATAAGTTGAATAAAAATTGAATTGAAATAAAAAAAAAAAAAACACAAACAAATAAAATTCACTCAAGACTTAACCTTCTATTGGTGGTGTCTCACTCATAAAAAGACGTGTCACTCATCTCACACCTCTGAAAAAACTAAGGAAACAAGAACTAAAAAATAAAAATAAATTTCTATCACAATTCTTGAATGAAAAATACAATAACAAGAGCCCTCTATTTTCAGTGTTTCAGAGGCTCAACTAAAAAAGGGAAACAAACTAATCAAAATGGGAAACTAAGATTAAAACATAAAAATAACTAAACAAAATAAAATTACAATTAATTATGGAGAAATCAAATATTTGCTTGATTTAAGAAACCGGGGTGATGTGATTCTTTTGGAACACAAATGGAGACTTGATGGGCAGAAATCAGGAAAGAGAAATCATCAACAATCGGATCCACCATGTGGCGAACACTGATTAGAAGTGGTCTACTAGGGAGGACAAATGGTGTCATTGACTTGGAAGCTAATGTGGTATGAAGAAATGGATTACATAGCTCAATTGCGTGGATTTTTATTCATATTTTTACACTTCTTTTAAATCTATAAATTAGTTGAAACTAGATATTTTCTAATTAATTCATTTTGAATTAAAATCATGAAAATGTATAATTAAAACTCAAATATTTTGACTATTATATAATAATAAACATCAAAGAAAGTGCACTTTTGTGTACTAATCACTCCTATTACTTCACTCACGAAAGTAGAAGATCATCTGGAGAATATTCTCGAAGGTTTTATTTGTTATAATTTTTTTATTAATTATTATTTTTTATTTTATAAAAGCTCTATATAAGATGAGTAGTTATCTTTTAAGAGAGTTTTAAACCCCTAAGCTCTATATAAGGTTTTATGTTTTTATCATTAGAGTTTGATCATATATGCATAGTGCTAGCTCATAATCTCCATTCGGGATAGATTTGTTTCGTTAATAAACTGGTATGTCAAACAAGTGCACAAAATAGTGCAAGCAGGCGTTGTCCGGTTGATCGATTCTTACTGTAGTGTGTTTTCCAAATATTTTTAGCTGAGTTAATTATCTGAAAAAGATGTGAATTAATTATGGGAAATATATTTGAATGTTGAGTATTTTGAATAGACTAATCTAAAGCATGTGCTATGTACATGTTGAATAAATTTGAAAAAATTTATTCTAAATAAAGGGAAAATTAAAATAATAAGTATATATATATATTTAAAAGACCTAAATAAATGCACCAAAAAAATACCAAAAATATAAAAAGACTAAAATGAAAGAAATTTATCAACATGAAAAAAAGGACTAAAAAAATTGGACTGAAAAAAAAAAAAACGAAAAAAGGACTAAAATGAAAAAAAAAATTTCAAAAAAAAAAAAATGGAGTACCAAAAAATAAATACGAAAATGAAAACAAAAAAAAAAAAAAAATTCGTCCAAAAAAAACTGGAGGACCAAAAAATAATTACAAAACTTTTTCGTTCAAAGCGAACCGTTTTACACGAAATAGTAGAATGATACTTTTTGACACTTCTATATATTTGTATATAATTTCCCTAGTGATTTTATTTATTTAAAATAGAAAACTTAGTTATAAGATTATTCAAAATAAGAATTAAGAAATAATTATTGATCATCTCTTAGGTTTTCAACCATTCCTATAAATAAACCCTTTAGGGTGATATTTAGACTTATATCACAAGATCACAAGAGGCAAAGGTGCTTTTATAGGATAGAGAGAATAATCAATTGTTCATTATGTTAAAATTTTTATAAAGTTGAGCACTTTTCTTGATTTATCATTATGTTAAAATTTTTAGTTTAGAAAGATTGTCGTACTTTTTTCTTAGGGTAACGCTTCTTTTTCTCTTCTTTATGCGAGGATTTCTTTGTTTGCGCCCCTCTCTTGGGGTTGGAATCCGATGGCAACACTTTGCCATCCCTCGGATGTATAACTCTAGCTAGAGACAGAAATATGAGTTCCACGGTGACGGATCCAGAGGCAAACTTGACCTTGTGATTGAAGGGGTTGAGTTATGGCTAGGTGGAGGAGTAGGGTTGCCGAATTCAAACAATTTCATTTCAAGTGGAAACGATCTGAATCTTATATCTAATTGCTGACAACTATGACAGGAATGAAATACTATCCATGTTCCATTTTTTTTTTTGGTACACATTTCAAATTTTTCACATTTTTTTAATATCACACTTCAACCAAATACACATATTCAAACCTATTTTAATTCACAGTTCAACCAAATACACATTTTAATTCAAATCTATAAAACCCCAACTTCAACCATTGCTCCAACTGGGTCCTTAATATTTTCAATTTGGTCCCTTTTTTCTTTCTTTCTTTCTTGGGCTTTTTTTTTTTTTTTGGTTTAATTTTGGTGGAAGTTTTCTTTATTATTATTTTTTAATCTTTTCGTCCTCACTCCTCAATTGGCAAGGTCGTAGTTTTTATTCGTTTCCTTTTTTTTTTTTTGTTTTTTGTTTTTTTTTTTGTTTTTAGTTCTTTTGCTTTCTTTCATCTTTCTTGCTTTCTTCTTTTTTCCCCTGTATCGTTCCACTACTATCTTCTTAGAATATCTTATAATTTAATTTCTATTTAATTTACAAAATTTTCAATTATGCGTGGAGATGAAATTAATATTTAGTGCTACCATAAACATTAAAAAAATATTATAAATTGTCTCTTTTGCTGCAGTCGAATAGTTCAATATGAATAAATAAATTCGGAGAGAAGATAGTTACAATTTTATACTTAAAATCATGTGTAAAATTATGTATACATAATTTTGTTTGGAACTATTAAATCAATTATGTGTTAAAATAACTTAAAAATTAAAAGTATCGATTTATAAATTTGCCAATATGAAACTATATATGAGGAAAAAATTTAGTACCATAAGTGTTGACGGTGTGAAGGTGGAAGGGGACAACGCGAGTGGCGATGTTGGCAGAGAGATTGATGGGTTTGGACCTGGCTTCCTTGGTCACTGAGGAGTTGTCTTTCAAGTCTCCGAATAAAAACCGATAAGAATTTCCCTTGAGACCCTGGTTTCTCAGCCACTTCTCCATTTTCCTCGGCCTCACCCAAACCCAGTTCACCACTCTCCATGCCAATGTTGTTATTACTATTTCCAACACAAAACTACAGAGTTTCAGAATTGAGACTTCCATTATTTTTGCAGAGAGAGAGAGAGAAGGAGAGGTATATATATTTTGATATGTATATATATATATATATATATATATAAATGTGAATGGGAGGACTTAATTTTTTGTGTGGCGGAGAGAATGAGAGAGAGAAATTAGTTGTTGTCGTGTCTTTAATGGGAGAGAAAGAAACAAGGGAAAGTATTGGAATGATATTAATTTAGAAATCATTGTATAAATATGATATAAAAAATTAATACTAAATTAATATGATATAAAATTAAAAGTAAAATTAAGATTTATATCATGTTGATTATAGAATAAAAAAAGATAGATTATTTATATAATTTTCTCAAAGAAATAAAATAGCCCTTCTCATCTAGAATAAGCCCAAAGACTTTCCACAAGAAAAACGACAATACTTTTTCCTATATATGTTTGGACAATACAAAAATCACAAAGGAAAAAACTATGATAGAAAAGGACAGGTTATTAAAAAAAATTTCCTGTCAACTAAGAGCCAATTAAATCACAAAGTAAGGTTATAAATATCTTCTAGAGACCCTTTTTTGGATTTTTGTAGCTGTAGCATTTGGTTTATATACAACCACTTCAGATCGGAGAGGAGAAAAATAACAACCTGTAGAGTAGCAGGAAAGAAACGAACAGACACAAGTACTAGAACTCGAAACAAAAGGGCAATAAATGGAAAAAAGAAAAGTATATAGTACAACGCCTATCAAACCAAAATTTTCAAGCCAAAAAAAAAAAAAAAAATCAGAAAAAAAAAAGAAACAGAAAAAGGGAAAAAGTTGATAATTATAAATTGAGCATGAAAATTATCAATGCCTAGTTAATACTTTTAACTATATATAAAATTTGCCTTAATATTTAGTCTTTGTCTGGATCAATAGTTTGGTCTGAAATGATTCAATTCAATTCAAATTTTTGTTTTTTCAAAATTTACACAACTTAATTCTCTCCCTCTCAAATATTGATCCAGTTTAGGTTTTCAACTAAAATTATTGATACTTTTAACTATATATAAAATTTGTCTTAATATTTAGCCCTTGTTTGGATCAAAAGTTTAGATTAAAAAGATTCAATTCAATTCAATTCAAATTTTTATTTTTTTCAAAATTTACGCCATGCTTAATTCTCTCCCTCTCAAATATCAATCCAGTTTAGATATCCAAAAATTTATATTTTTTCTATTCAAATCTACACTTCAAACAGAGGCTTGATAATCAATATTGTTATACCACAGTTGAGGCTAAAATGTTCTCTACTATGAGGGAGTATTCGGATGTGCTTTAGGCGTCGAGGCTAACTCTAAGGATATAAAAGATATCAGTATAGGCTATTCCTTCTAGCTTCATTGGATGACGCCTAGGTTATCAAAAATATTGATGAAAGACCCCTACCACACTACCCCAGGAAATGCAGGGGGGTAACTGCAAAATGGCGGTTTAGAACTGAAGATGTGCTAAAGCCTAAGGACACGTGTCACATTCAAACATTGGTTAGCCTAGATGTCAGGGACAATAACTGTCTCATTGGAGAGGGATAAATTGTAAAAATGAACCCAATAGAGGACAAATCTCTACTTTATGGAGAAAGACTTGTAACTTTTTCTGAAGCATAGTGAAAAAAACACCCCAGGACACAAAGAGGATGCAACCTTAATTGAGGAGACCTTTCTAAATTTGTTTGTGTTCATCTTTTTATGCTTTTGATCATGTGAGAGGATATATTGGGTGTTACATGGTGAAGAAAAATCGAGTTGGCAGATTTTAATTGTCAACAAGTTATATGATCTGAATTTTAGTGATGTAAACTACCATCAAGTATTCCTTGTGAGAAGCATTCAAGTAAACATATTATTAAAAAGGCTGAAATCTATGTTGGAGCTGGCTGTAACTCATTTGACTAGAAATATTCACAAGCTCAATTGATCAACTACAAAATAACATATGAGGTAAGTCATAAATTTGAAATTAATTAAAAATAATAATAATAATCAAGATAAACATCTATACACTCGAATTATTATATTATGTGATGTCGAGCTTACATTTAAAACAATAACTCCATAAGAATACATCTTTATTGAGTTTATGTTTGACCCAAAAAAAAAAAAAAAACCTTAGCGTTTATGTAAAATCATATGAGCACCATATTGTGGTTGGAGAGTAATAACGGTTTTGGGAGCATGAGCATAGGAAGGTGAAAGCTCAAAGGTGAAGCGTTGCAGGATCAATGCCAATGCCATTTTGGCTTCCATCATGGCAAAGTTTTGTCCGATGCAAATCCGAGGCCCCCATCCGAACGGAAAGAACGAAACCTGACCCTTCGTCACCTTCGAAACTCCATTTGCGAACCTCTCAGGCTTGAACTCCGTTGCATCTTCTCCCCACAGCTTGGTGTCATAGTGAACAAGGATGGTGGGAACGGCGACCTGCACTCCTGGTGGTAGTGACAAGTTTCCAAGCTGTGTTTGCTTTTGAACTGTCCTTGTAAGTAGAGTTATCGGTGGATAAAACCTTAGAACTTCATACAAAATCATTGTGACCTGTATTAGAGGTAGACATTGAATTATTTATCTAAGATACTGAATTTCACCAGATCTAAAATTTTGATCACAATATGATATATAGACTACGTAGAATTTATGTTTTCTAAACATGCTATTTTTATATTATTGAAATTGTAGTGTCATCTTATTGGTAAGTACCACGTGGATAATTTTAGCCAAAAAAAAAAGTGAAAAGAAAAATAAGAGAAAGTAGCAAGAACCTAGAGAGTTAAAAATTAAGTAATGTATAAGATAACCAACAATCAGATTGAGATCTATCCAATTTTGATGTCTCATATGAGGTCTAACTAATCATATTATGTCATATCAATAAATAATGTTAGATGTTTATGTATAGAAAAATCAGTTACAAAACATTTGAAACACATCATTGAATAATGTTACATGTTAAAGTATAGAA
Organism: Ficus carica; assembly: GCA_009761775.1. Classification (NCBI taxonomy): domain Eukaryota; kingdom Viridiplantae; phylum Streptophyta; class Magnoliopsida; order Rosales; family Moraceae; genus Ficus; species Ficus carica. The sequence goes on along the minus strand of CM019742.1, from coordinate 4,493,537 downwards.
AAATTAGTTACAAAGTATTTCAAATTTTTTAAAATGAAGTCATATAATATTATTAGTTAGATACCATTTGGGACACCAAAAAGTGAACATGATATTTAAAATCTACCAACAATTCACTTCATTTGAGTTTCGATTTATATATAATGTACTAGAGTACCATTATTCATCCCGAATTGGGATGTCTCGGGATGGAAGGGTAAGTATGCCCTACCTACTCAAGATTTTAAACCTAAAAGAAAAGTATCTACTTTTACAATTTTCCAACGTGATGGTTTAAAATGCTAAACAAAAGATATGGATTCATAATAGAAATTTAAAACAGAAACAAAAACTTATAATTTTTAGGTGACCTAGCCCCTCAAAATCTGGCAGGTTATCCCCAAAGACTTGCAGAACCTCTTCTCTTGCACGAGCTTGCCAATCGGGAAACCTACTTAATAACACCATTGTCCAAACAAGCAACACTGCGGTGGTCTCTTGGCCAGCAAGGTAAAACAATTTGCATTCCTCTATCACATCTTTAATACTCATTCCCACATTTTTGTTGTTCCCATGTTCCCTAATTTCTTTGAAATTGGATTCCGTAAGTATCCCTAATAAGTCATCTTTTAGTGCTTCACCTTCTCTCATTGCCTTTTCTCTCTTCTTGATCATTTCCTTCAATGAAGCTTGTACTTCCTTTTCTATTTCTTTCATCCTCTTGTTCGACCTGGTTGGAACAAACCTACATATACATCGACAAGTTATGCATGGAAATTGACTTATGAAAACTTACGAAGATCATTCTAAATATAGAAAGTCGTGCTATCCTCATTGGTAATATAAATATCACCTATGTGTCGGTGCATCAAAGCTATCACATTCTATTTGAATTACAGTGCCTTAATTGTCTAATAAGTACTTCACCTCCATCCAGGAATATAGACAGTTTGTATAGCTTTAATAACTAATTCTGCTTGCTCACTCTGAAGTTGAAATATTTTTCTGCCTTCTTCATAATTACTCCCAAATGCCGTTCGAGAAATCACATCTCCAGTCATACCTTGCAGATAAGGCCAGACGTCCACCTCACAATTTCCCTCCTGGTTTATCATCCTTTCCCATTTGCTTAACATCTCAGCGCAACTTAGGTGAAATGCCGGTAGCATAAGCTTGAAAAAAATGTGAAACATAAGAATTACAGGCTTCCATGCACATACATACTTTTGAATTATTACATGTTTGTTAAAAAAAATAATCTCTTATTATTAATTGATGTACAGTAATATTTATCAATAAAAGAATAACAATATGATAATAAAATAAACTGAGTTTAGAGTTTGTGTTTTTAACATTTTACATTGAAACAATACTAAAATAAGTCCCTTCAACTTCTCAAAATGAAATGCTGGGTTGATAATTTTTCGATGCTTAATCCATTTCTCACCATCATAACTTATAAGACCAGTAGCTAGCAACTTTCCTAGTGGATTGCCATGGGGCTTTGGGAAATCGCCAAGTTTGTTGAAAACGTTCTTTATATATTCAGGGTTTGTGATATTCAACCTTGGCATTGGACCCATCCACCAAAAAGAATCTTTACCTGCACCAATAGCCATAAATTTTTTCCCCCTTTAGAATTAGTTTAATTATATCTGAATATCACAATTTTTATTTATTTATTTATTTTTGTCTCAAACTAAGGATCATACAATTCAACTGTCAAGTTGGCCAAATAATTAGGAAGCACTAGTTGTGTTTTTTATAAAATAAAATCATATTTAAATTGCAAATAGAGCTTATAAAATCCGTTAAAATTTCACCTTTTTTTTTTTTTTTTTCAAAAGGAGTTTCTATTAAAAATTCACAATTTGAAAACTAACTTTAATAGCGAATGATTTCTTTGAGAATTAAAGGGATATTGGCTATTTTAGAGCTTTTTTTAAAAATTAAATCTATGATTTTTTTTTTTTAATTTAGAAAAGTTTCCTTAAAAATATCAATAAGTGAATGACTATTTGGTGGATAATAAATTATGAATTAACTTATATTAATATGTGTTTTACTTATCAATTAGTTATTTACTAGATCTATATGACTTGGTTAATCAACATTTTAATAATCACTGACTATATTCTTAAAGAAAAAGTTTGACCATTCTTTAAATGAGTGTATAAAAACTACTCTTCATTTAATTTTATACCCGGAATATAAAAATTCCAATTTACATGGTTAATGTCATGCACTTCTCCTACAAAATGTGTAATTATTTATGACAACCACAAAATAAGCATAAGCATGATCCCTCAAAAAGGAAAAAAGGAAAAAAAGAAAAAAAAAAAAAAAAAAAAAGCGCAAACTTTTATGGATTCACGAAGACCATAATCATGAATGTCATGTGTCATTTGATAACAAGTTAACAGTCCATTCATATAAATATAATAAATATATATATATTAGTTGAAAATACATGTCAATCTATACATATTTAATTTGTCTATTATTTAGATATGATGATCTAAAAGTTTCTTCAAAATTTTAGTTTAGAAAGATTGTCGTACTTTTTCCCTAGGGTAACGGATCTCTCTCTTGTATGCCCCTTTCTTGGGGTTGGAGTCCGGCATTGGCACTCTACATTCCTTCGGATTTTCAGCCCAAGAGACGGAACTCTAAGTTCCACGGTGAAGGATCCAAAGGCAGACGTGGCCTTGTGGTGGGAGGGGTTAGGTTTTGGTGAGGTGGAGGAGCGGGGTTGCTGGATTTTCAATCGTCTCTTTTGAGCGTGTCATCCTACTAGTAACTTTGTGACTCTTGGGGTTCGACCCCCCTCGCCTTGGTAGAGTTAGGAGCATGTGACGTTCGTGGGTGGGTGCTCGGCGTTTGTGATGGTTTTTGCCATCGTGGTGGTGATCCGTCTACTATGGTTCCGGCTCTTCGTGGCTCTGCATTTCCCCACATCTTTGGCGGTGTGAATCGGCTTGTTTTCGTGGTTCTTCTCAGTTGTTAAGGTTTCATTATTGTATTGTGATAGATGGTTGTGTCAAATTGATGATGTTTCCGCCTTCTTGTTTTTGGGTCTTGTGGTTTTGTTTTCATTTTTAGTATGTAATATCGGAGGTCTCCCCGCATTTCGAATTAGTTTGTCGACCGCCAGGTCTTTGTGCTGGCAGTGTTTTGGTTCCAGTGGACTTGCGAGGAGCAGTTTAGAATGAAACCAGAGTGGGAAAGAGAAGATAAGTGTTAGATCTCAAAAAGAAGAGAAAGAAAGAGGAGATGGGAAGGGAAATGAAAAAAAAAAAAAAAAATTATTGTCAGAGGGCAGAGAAAAAGACAGAAAGGGAGGACAAAATTTGTTAAGATTAAGGGGGGGGGGGGGGGGGGGGGGGGAGGGAAAGGGAAAAGTTCACGATTTTCAAAATCTCCCAAAATGAATCCAAAATCCACGTTTTTGACGATGAAAAAGTAACAGTGAGAAGCATTTATATTCTTTCATTATAGTTAAGAAAATGAAACATGACTGTAGACCGTTGTCTCTACCATTCCCTTCACTTATTTGTAAACTAAGTGATCAAAAGAGTGACTCTAATTGTAATAAAAGGCAACAAATGGTGTCCCTTGAACTGCTTTAGAAATGCACCAAAACGTAAGAGCTAGTGACACGTGGTAGACAGAAAAAGAGAGGATGAAAGTTAACTTTACATGTTATAGACTGCTAGTTGATAGGCACGCACGTAAAATAGACAAGTAAAGTAAAAATAACAATAACAATAATAATAATAATAATAATCAACGCAACATTGATATGACTATCATGTGGCGATAAGATGATAATCACATGAATGCCACATAACAAATAAAGAAGGGAGGATGAAAACCTACATGAGCTCTTTTAAAGAATGTAATAGATTAGTTGTATTACACGTATGTGCAAAATAGATAAACAATACAATGGAAAGCAAAAACAAAAAAAAATTTTAAATTTTTGAAAAAAATTAATTTAAAATTATAATGTGGGGGGCTTAGTTTGGAGACAAAGACGAAAGACACTATTGTTTTACCTTTCGGCCTTTTAGTAGTTATTAGGAATAGATTAGTTGGATAGTTTGCACATGTGGACAAGACAAACAGCATAAAATAAAAACAAAAATAAAAGTAAAAAAAATAAAATAAAACAAAATAAAAAAGCTACATAGCGAGTATTAGAAGTACCATCTGGCTTCTTCAGAAGGATGGCCGAATGACACTGTAAAAAATGTCTTTTGCTCTTTTAAGAGTAATATAGATAGATATAATTATATAATACATATCTATTTTCAGAACGGAAGTCCCACAGTCCAATGTGGACGAAAAGATAAAGCTTAAAATAAAGACAAATAAAAATTAAAACAATATATCTATAACATAAATATAAAAAATGTGGATAACTTATTGAGCTGTTTGCTTTCAATTTTTTTTAAGGTTATTTATGTTTTTATGCTTTTACTCAAAAAGTATACCTTATATTTTAAAACAATATATTTTTATACTATTCTATTGTATTTAATATATTAAATCTATATATTTTCTCAGCCAACTTTTTTATTTGGAGCTTAAGATGTCCAAAATATCCTTAATTTAAATTTCTTACATTATTTTCTAAAATAAATTTTGAGGGTATTTACATTATTTTTGATATCAAAATAAGTTTTGACTGGGAAAATATATATATATATATATATGAATTAAATATATTATAATGACATAAAAACAAAGAACTTCAAATTAGACTGTATACTTTCCAAATAAAATCGGTCAAAAGGACATGTTGACTAAGAAATGACATAGATTTGTAACTATTGAAATTAAAGATATAAAATTATAAAACTTCAAGATATATTTTCTCAATAAAAGTAAAATATAAAATATGAAAATGTAAATAAGACCATTTTTTATTATTTATATTTACTTTTTGTAACTAAGTAGGTTTTTTTTTTTTTTTTTTTTTTTTTTTAAGTTTCGTTTTCATTGGTTTGGTTACGGGGTTTTCTCATCCTTCAAATGTCCAGCGGCAGCATATGCCATCAAACCAATATAAACAGCTAAACTTCCACGTAGTAATTTAGTCAAAGAAACGCAATTTAATATTATTGTTTTTATACATAAGCAATAGTAGGAAATTTAATGGTTTATACATGGCCAGTACTTTTTTTTCTTTCCCCTAATTTTCTATCCTTTCCCTTTTATTTTTTTTTTAATGGTTTTTCCCTTTCCTCCAACAACCCCCAAGCACTATCTTCCATGATCTCCCTCTCCTCTTTTTATTATTATTATTATTATCTATTTGGCTCTTTCTCTTAATTTATTGGTTGCCCAAATTACAAATACAAATAATTAATATTAATTTAAAACAAAGGAACGTGCAGAAACATGCCCATCTCAACTAATAAACAAAAAAATTTCGATTTTCGATAATTAATCCCATAAAAGATGGTAAATCAAAGGGTAGTTTTATGTATCACTAATTAAAAATATGTTTACAAATAATGCTGATTTTAATTAATTTTTATTATTTTCTTTCTATCTTTTTTTTTTTTTTTTTTTTTTTTTTTTTTTTTTTTGTGAATAAAAGATCTGGAGGTTGTCCCATCATTTTCAGATTTTCAATCCCACAAATAGGAACCCATTTCCTTAGGTATGGCAGGGAGATGAATAATTTATAATAGTTTTTCTCAGTCGGCCATCCAGTGTTTACCATGTCATCACCAAACTATACTTTAACAGTCGAAGTTGGAGCGAGGCCTAAAGAGAGACAACAGGAGTCGAATCCGGATAGACGAAAGAGAGAAACTAGCAAAGCCATCCACCCTTACCAACCCATCCACTCATGTGAGTGTTATTTTCTTTATATCCTTGTTCCATCAATAATCACCCAAATAATTTTAAAATCCACACATAATTATTGTAACGGTAACACAAAAAATAAAATAAAATAAAATAAAAGAATTAAAAGTAGTGCTATTTAATATTTTCTTCCTAAAGAGGAGAGAAATATTAGTATACAAGATGATGACGAATTTAATATCAATGCTACCATAGACATCAAATATGTTATAGATAAGTACACAGAATATTTATACATGGTCACTCTTTCGATACTCGGACAGATAGGATAGTTATATATACATGTATATATAACTTTTGAAAGAACGCCGCTATAATTGTTTTTTACTTAAAATCATATATAAAATTACGTGCAACATTATATTATTTTAAACTATTTAATCAACTATTAGTCAACTTAACTTGAAAAAAAAAAAAAAAAAAGAGTTAAAAAAACAGTTTTATAAAAGTGCCGAATATGAAACTATTATGAGCTTAAAAATATGTACCGTAAGTGTTGATGAAGTGAAGAAGGAAGGGGACAACGCGAGTGGCGATGTCGTCGGAGAGATTGATGGGCTTTGATCTGGCTTCCTTGGTCACGGAGAAGTTCTCTTTCAAGTCTCCGAACAAAAGCCGATAAGAATTTCCCTTGAGACCCTGTTTTCTCAAGCATTTTTCTATTTTCCTCGGCCTCGACCAAACCCAGTTCACCACTCTCCATGCCCATATCGTTATTACTATTGCCAACACAATACTACAGAGTTTCAGAACTGAGATGTAATACCAAGTTTTTTTTTTTTCCACAATAATACGATTTCTTTTGTTTTAAGAAATTTGTACAAAATATGAAGATATGCATGAAAAATCCCGGTTAAGGGTTTTTATTACGTTTTTGTGAGTTTTATGATTTTATAAGACTCGAAAATGATTGCTTAGTCAAGCAAATGACCTTTTAGGCAAAAAGGAGCAAAATCGCCAAAAATTTTATGTTGGTCAAAGTTTGACCGAAAAACGTCGACGGTTGACCAAAAAGTCAACTGTTTACCATGGGAGTCAAAGTTTGGCGGGAAAGTCGGCAGTTGACAAGAAAGTCAATGGCGGATGAGACAGCCAAAGATTGACCCAAAAAGTTAAAGAAAAAGGCTGTACGATTAAATAATTCGCAGTATAGAATTGTACTGCATAAAGCCGTTTTTATAATTAAAATGATATGTTTAGGATTCAAGACCACCATAGGAAATCAAGCACAATAATTAGAATATCTTTGGCCAAGTGGTTCCAAGTCATGAGAAAATTTTTATACAGTTCGGTTTTACACAGATAAATTTTGGACTGCAGTTCAAAATACCAATACTGTGTATAAGTGAATCCAGTATTGGAAATACCTGTGTTAACTTGAAAATGGACTGTCTAATAGCAAAAAGTGACAAACAAGCCATAAAGTAGGCTTAGCTCACCTAAATTGGATAATTTACATCATTTTCTCTAATTAATGAAAAAAAAAAAATTGGAAAGTAATGTTGGATGCTTCTTCAGCAAGGTGGCCGGCCAGCTGTTGGGGGGTCAAGGGCTGATTGCAGAAAATTTGAGGGACTAAATGTTGCAATTACAAGGAATTTCCAACTTCTATAAATAGGGGTGCCTTAATTCACAAAAAAATTAGAAAAGCTAGCAAAATTATGCTCAAAATTCTACTAAACTAAAACCGGTTTTTAGAGGAAAGAAAAGAGAGAAATCTAAGCCAAGATCAAGGGAAAAGAAAGTGAGTGGATCGGTTTTTGTGAAAGGGAAACAAGCAAAAGTTAGAAAAAATTTTGAAACCACCTTAGGCCTAGTGGCCGGTTTTGGAACCAAGGAGAAAGGCAAGAAAAAAATTCTTAGAACTAAGTGAGATTAGGGTTTGTGAGTGTTTGGATTTTGGTTTGGAGCATCAACCAAGTATCCACAAATTTTGGAAATCTTTGGAGGCCAAAGGAGCCGGTTACAAGAAGGAAGAAAGCAAGGGAGAATCAAGCTAGGAAGGCCGGATTTTGGAGCCAAGGGGTGGCCGGATTTTGAGCAGCTGTGGTGACCTGAATTTGGGCAAGGGAAGCTGGACATTTTGGGAGCCAACTGACCTTGGAAGGCCGGCTGTGAAAGGAGGAAAAAAGGAGAAGAAAAGCAAGCCAAATTTGGACCCAAAAGTGAGGTAAAACCCCCCTAAACCTCTAAGCTTTTCATTTAAATTTCATTTGAGAAATTTAAATGTATTTTAAGCAAGGTTTGTAGAGCATAAGCTCACTGTTTACTGCTGCCTTAGTTTAGAAAATTAGGGATTGTGCTTGATAGGTTAGGGTTTTGGTTGGTGGTTGAAAAAAATGTGCATGTTAGGTGTTTGATTGTATGATTAGGGTTTTCTAAGTTTATGTATGATGCTTATGTTGATGTGTATGATGAATGTTGAACGTTAGAAATGTACTGCATGTTTGATTTAGGCTCCCGCTGTGTTCGGTTGAGGTAGGGTGAACGTAATAGGATGTAAAACGAAATTGAAACCGAAAACTGCCATTTCGGGTAGAAATTGGCCAGTTTCGGGAAAAGTTGATTTTGAGGCCTTTAGAGGCCGAATTAGGAAAAACTTAAAACATTAAAGTTGTAGAACAGGGTTTTTCCTAGTAATTACCGCGAACATTTTTTCAAAATAAGGTTCCAATAGCCTTGGTTTTTACCAAAAACCGAACCTGACCGTGCCCAGGATTATGCACGGCCAGGATTAGTTCAACAAGGAATTTGAATGTGTTAACGTCCGAATTAGATTTTCCTCAAAACACGAAAGTTGTAGGACTCTTCAATAGCTAAAACTTTCGTGAAGAAAAGTTTTCCAAAATAAGCTTTGATATTCAAATGAAATTGGATTTCAAAGACTGTACAGGAAATGGGGAATTCCTGTACAGAATTTCTTAAAACAGCATGAAAAAGGATGTTTTTGTACTTGCACAGATAAAATTGGCATTGTGAAACTGTTCCAAAGACGGTTTCCAATAGTCAATAATTTTTATGAATTTACTTTATGATTTCTAAATTTAAAAGTGAAATAAAGGGTTTTGTACCAAAAACATAAGGTTTTCTAAAAAGAAAAGAAAACAGGAATTTTGTAATTTAAAATTTAATTAAGATAAAATAAAATAATCCGATTAGAATAGATTTAAACCCTAGGGTTACTCAATGTAACCAAGTAGGATAACGTAAAATTAAGAAAGGGCATATAACTAAGGTTATATAAGAGTGTTGGTTATACTGCCAACATTTCTAACCCTTACTTTTGTTCGATTACAGAATATAATATACGACGGTGTCCCAACGAGTTCAAGCTAGACAGGGGACACAACAATCATAAACAAGGTAAGTATAACTCCGCCTACAGCATAGGCTTTGTTGTGTATACTTGCCTAAGTATGAAATGTTAAGTGCTATGGATGATGAAGTGTTACATGCTAAATGCCATAAAAGTTATATGTTAGGATTTAGGAAATGTTACAAATGTTATGATTGTATGCTATGATTTATGAAATGTCATGAAATATGTTATGAAAAGTAAAATGCTATGAAGTATGTTATAAATAATGTTAGAAACATGTTAAGGTTAAGATATGCTATGATTTAATTATGTGAAACATCACGAAGCATGTTCACTACTTAACAAAGAATGAGATCAAATACAAGATAAAGAATGTTATGATGGCAAGCAAGTTGCCTGTGTCGTACCGACCCGCGTTAGGTCGGGTTGGACTATGGATTGAGTTGGAAATGGACTGGCCGCCCCAACCAATTCATAGTTGCGTGCCCGGTATGGACACTTATGGGGCCCATATGTTAAGATAAGCTAAGAAAGCAAGTTATGAATGATAAGAAAGCATAAGAAAGCATAAGTGGCTCATGCATATGTAGGATAAGTTACTTTACGTTATGTTATGTTAAGCTCTATGATGTTATGCAATGATTAAGTTATGTATGTATGTGTGTCATATTGTATTGTGTCGCGGTATAGGACAGTTGTACTTGCTGAGCGAAAGCTCACTGTCTTACGTCTATGCTGTAGGTAAGCAACCTGCTAGCAATTACTGATACAAGATGAGGGGCGAGGCTTGGCGGACTGTGAACCGTGGGAATTATAGAGCCGCTACGCGTTTTGTAATTTTTATATATTATTTATGTTTATTAAGTTAAGTTACGCTGAACGACTTTAATTAATATTCGTTATATCTTACATATATCAACGTGTGTGTGTCACACTGTAAAAAAAAAAAAAAAAAAAAAAAATTCCGCCGTTTATGTCAACTAAGTAAGTACGAAATATACGTATGTATGTACGGTAACGGCCTGTGCTAGGCGGGTCGTTACATGAGACTTCCATATTTTTAGAGAGAGAGAGAGAGAGTTTTTTGGTTAATGGGAGAGGAGTTTTTTTATCATGTGGCGAACAGAACTTAGAGAGAGAGAGAGAGAGAGAGAGAGAGAGAGAGAACCTTTTATTTGTTGTCGTGTCTTGATGAGAGACAAAATCCTCATTCATCTAGAAGCCAAAGACTATTGAGTTCACATGAAAAACGACGAACCGGAATCATCTGTCTTCTAAGCCCGTCCATTTTCTTGGCCGGCCAATAAAAAAATGCCACGTAACTTTAGTATTTTTCACAGAGTTTACGTAAGTCAACACTCTAAAATCCCATTTCAAACTTTTCTTGTAAAAGCAAGCTAAATCTCAGTTACTCTATTGTATATTATAATTTATTAAAATGTTATGTACAAGCAAAAAATTTCAAGAACTTTAGATTCCTACAATTAAGATTGGAATCAGATTGGACATATCCTTCTGAAAAGAAGTCCCCAACAATATTGCTCTTTTTCCACGCTCATTTCTCCCATAAAACTGATTAAATGATCAATGTTACCCTTGAAGCTTGAAATTCAGTTCACTTTCTTTTTTTTTTTTTTTTTTAAAAAGAGGAAAAAATCAAGTTCACTTTACTCATATAACAGTTGTTTTGTCAAAAAGAGGAAGAAAAACAGTTTTCATATTTTTTTATTTTTATTTTTTTTAAGTATCTGGACTCTGAAGTTAAAATTTCTGGATATATATTTTGTTTAGTGATTCAGTACCCCTTTAAAGAGTAGATCTTTGGATTACAACTAAACACTAGCCTATATAATATGCAAGTCATAAATTTTAAATTAATTAAAAAAAAAAACAGAAAAAGATAAACATTTACACACTGGAATTAAGATATTAATTAATTTAAAAAAAAAAACAGAAAAAGAAAAACATTTACACACTGGAATTGCGATATTATGTGATGTCAAGCTTACACTTAAAACAAAATCTCCATAAGAACACATCTATTGGCTGCTTAAATGACGAATAGATATAATTATTATTAATTAAAAATCTATTTTGTTTTTAATTAAATAGAAATATTTGGATTTTTTATAACTAATCCCATATAACGTGGTAAATCAAAGAGTTATTGCTCCCTTTTTTTTTTCTTCAAATATATTGTTGATATTTCTTACGTATCACTAATAAAATTTATATTTATAAATAATACTCATTTTGATTAATTCTAGTTATTTTCTTTATATCATTGTCCCATCAATAATCACATAAATAATAATACAATTCACTATTCCAACCACAAATAATTATTACAACCATCAAAATATGACAATATATTTTTTTGTGAAAGAATACAATTTTAATTTTTTTAATTTAAAATCATGTATAAAATTATGTGCAGCATAATATTAGTTAAAAATTATTAAATTAATTATGTGTTAAATTAATTTTAAAAAATTAACAAGTATCGTTTAATAAAAGTGTCAAATATGAAATTATCCGTATGAACTCTATGAAATAGAGTTATTTAACATGCTTTTAAGCTTATTAATTGTTATTATTTCAAGATAATATGCCTTAGTTTTAGTATTTTATATAATACTAATTAGTTTGTTTTAGTTAAAGAATGGGTAAAGAGTTGTAGTTAATTTTGGCTTTTGGCATATTTTTAATTTTAATTTTTGTGTTGTCTTGCAGTTGGAGCCCACGGTGTCAAAAGAGTGGAGGCTCACTGGATTAGAGGAGATAATTAAATTGGCAGCTGAAATACATCAGTTTGCTGTAGCAATGCTATAGCAATGTCACAGCAAAGTTACAGCAGGGAAGAATTAAATTAAAAGCACAGGTGGACCCATGTTTGCTTTACAGCTGGCAGTGTCTATGTATACCAACTGTAAGGAGGCCACCAATATTAGCAACCAAGAGGGCACGTGGAGCTAGGGCATTGTGGAGTTTTGGAATAAAAAGGAAAGTTAACAATTGAAGGAAGGAGGCTGTTCTGGAAAAGAAAAAAAAAAAGGGCAGAGAAAAGAACAGGAAAAGAAAAAACACGAATACAAAGAGGAGGAGAAATTAAGAAAGTCAGAGGGAAGAAAGCAGAACAGCCTTGGACCTTTGGCTGGAAAAGAGATTTTGCTTGCGCTAAAGATCTCTAGATTTTTCAGTTCCTTCTAATCCTTTTTGATCTTTTAATTTTCTTTGGAACTATGAATCTGTTGATTGTGATTTATATTTTTAATTTCTTTGTATTGAACATGAACTAATTTCTTTAGCTAAGATTATTGATGGAACCAAGGTTGCAATGAAGGTTTAGATGTTGATTTAATTATTTGGTGATTTTTATCTGGGTTATTCAAGTGTTTTGCATTGCTCAATTTCTGTTGATTGACTGGCCATCAATTGGTAGAATATAAAAACTAGACTTAATTCTGGGAAGGTTAATTTTGGTTGGATTTAACTTGGATATTATTAGTGAATGATATAGGAATATATTGTTTCCTTGTACAACCTATTAAAAATTATTGTTAATTTAATGTTTGGAAAACTGATATGCCTAGGAATATGTTGATTTTGGTTTAAAGAACTGTAGGCATAAATCTTTCGAAAGAGGATTGTGCAAAATTTTTAGTTGACTAGATAAACTTTGCTATAGCATTCCTACAACATTTGCGGTCAGATTTACAACTAAGGGAAATCAGTAATCCTAGCCATTACCCATCATTGATTCATAGCCTAATCCTTTGATTTTGCCACGTTTTAGCTTTTGCTTGCATTTTTAATTACACCCATTAGTTTATATTTAGCTTTTATAATTTTCGTGTTCAATTAAATTTCCAATTTGTTCTAGATTGATTGTTTTCTATAATTAGATTTTTGGTAACACAATCATTGTGGAGACGATACTTACTTACTACTATATTACTTGTTCAATTACGTGTACTTGCGTAGTATTTTCGCATGCATATTTTTGGGCGAACAAGTTTTTGACGCCGTTGCCGGGGATTGTTATTATTGAAAATTAATATTATAGGAACCAATTTTTTCATTTAGTTTGCCTTTCTCAACTTTAATCAATTCTAGTTGTTTCTTTGCAGGTGTGGTTTTCTTGCATGAATAGGCCGAGGGACACAGATTTAGTTCCCTTAGATCCAGAAATTGAAAGAACTTCTAGAGCAAGAAGAAGAGATCAACAGGGGGCTGCAAGAATGAAAGAAAGGGTTGAAGGAGCAGTAGTGAATAATAATGTCAACAATGCTGCAGCAATAGCAGATGATAGAGACAGGGCAATAAAGGATTATGCTATACCTATGTTGCACGGGCAGCACCCTAGTATTGTTAGACCGGAAATTCAAGCCCAACAATTTGAGTTTTAGCCTGTGATGTTTCAGATGCTCTAAACAGTGGGTCAATTCAGCAGGATGCCAACTGAAGATCCTCATTTGCACCTTAGATTGTTTATGGAAGTGAATGACTCCTTCAAGCTTCCTGGTGTAACTGAAGAAGCTCTTCAACTCAAGTTATTTCCCTATTCCCTAAGGGATAGAGCAAGAGCCTGGTTAAACTCTTTACCACCAGATTCGGTAGCAACATGGAATGATTTGGCTGAGAAATTCTTGGTGAAGTATTTTCCTCCAAACAAAAAGTGCCAAACTTTGGAATGACATCACATCATTTCAACAGGTGGATGGAGAGGCCCTCTATGAAGCATGGGAGCATTTTAAAGAGTTGCTTAAAAAATACCCTTACCACGCACTTCCCCATTGGATCCAAATGGAGACTTTTTACAATGGTCTTAATGCTCAGACTTGGAGTATGGTGGATGCGTTTGTAAATGGAGCTCTTTTGATAAAGTCTTACAACAAGGCCTATGAGATCTTGGAGAGAATGTCCAACAATAACTACCAATAGCCTACGGAGAGAGTTGGTCCAGGGAGGTGTGTGGCTGGAGTTCATGAAGTGGATGCTGTGACAGCATTGACAGCTCAAGTTGCTTCATTGTCCAATATATTAAAGTCCATGAACACGGCAACAGGAGCAAGTTTGGTGCAGGCTGCAGACATTGCATGTGTTTATTGTGGTGAGGGTCATTTATTTGAAAACTGCCCAGCCAACCTAGCCTCGGTGTGCTATGCGAATAATTTTGGCAGGAATAATAATCCATATTCCAACACCTACAACACAGGGTGGATGCAGCATCCAAATTTCTCTTGCGCAAATTAGGGAATCGGTTCTTTGACAGGGCCAAGCAAACCAACACACCCACCAGGTTTTCAACAGCATCAATGCCAAAGGCAACAACCTCAAGAGCAATCAAATTCCATTGAAGCGCTACTCAAGGAGTACATGGCAAAGAATGACGCTATCATTCAGAATCAATCAGCCATTATTCAGAGCCAAGTTGCATCATTGAGGACTTTGGAGAGTCAGGTGGGGCAGCTAGCAATGCTTTGAGCAATAGACCCCAAGGATCACTTCCTAGCAATACTGAGAACCCCAGAAGAGATGGTAAGAAGCCTTGCAAGGCTATTGCCCTTTGGAATGACAGACAAGTTGATCAACCAATTCGACAACCTGCCAAAGAGGCAGAACCCTCTTCAATCCAAAATTTACCAGGTCCTCAATCAGAAACTGAAGCAGATCAGAATGCTACATCAGAGCGAAATGCTACAGCAAAGTCGTAGCAAAGCTATAGGAAAGACAATCAGGATGATGCAGTAGAGCGAAATGCTATAGCAAAGCAGATCAGAGAGAACTCCACCACCATTTCTGCAACGATTTCATAATCAAAAGCAGGACAAGCAATTTAGAAAGTTTTTAGACGTGTGTAAGCAGCTGCATATCAACATTCCACTTGTGGAAGCTTTGGAACAGATGCCTAGCTATGTTAAATTCATGAAGGACATTCTTTTGAAGAAACAAAGGCTAGGTGAGTTCGAGATGGTGGCACTAACTGAAGAGTGCAGTGCGATATTGAAGAACAAGCTGCCACCTAAGCTAGAAGATCCTGGCAGTTTCACCATACCATGCTTTATTGGGAACTGGTACTTTAGAAGGACATTATGTGACCTAGGAGCAAGTATAAATCTGATGCCTATGTCTATCTTTAAAAAGCTGGGAATTGGGGAAGCAAGACCTACTACAGTCACTTTGCAATTGGCGAACAGGTCCTTGGCTCATCCGGAAGGAAAAATTGAAGACAAATTCATTTTTCTAGCAGATTTTATTGTGTTAGATTATGTGACAGATAAGGACGTGCTGATTATATTGGGAAGATCATTTTTGGCTACTGGAAGGACCTTGATAGATGTATAGAAGGGTGAATTGACCATGAGAGTTCACGATCAACAGGTTACATTCAACGTCTTCAAGGCTATGCATTTTGTTGATGATGTTAAGGAGTGTTCGACCATCAATGTTCTGAATTCATTAGTGGCTGCTGAGTTTGAGAAGAAATGCTCTCCAAAGATGATAAATGAAGATGATTCGGCTGTGTCAGATAAAGATGAGGAAGCTAATGATAATCAAGTGTCTTGGATGGAGAGCAGACATACGACAGTTAGAGGAGGAAAGTACTTCGAATTACTGGAGTTGTTAGAAGGGCCCTTTAAATCCCACAAACCATCTGTTGATGAACCACCTATTTTGGAACTAAAACCTCTACCTACACACTTGAGGGATAGTGGTAGCAGAAAGAAAAAGCGAAAAAAAAATTGGATTCACAGGACATTGGCTGCACTTTGGAGGTTTTGCTGTAGAAAAAATTATTTATCAGAAAGAGATGCTGCAGAAAACTTAGAGAGAACTTTCAAAGTTAATGGACAGCGACTTAAACATTATTGGGGTGACGGCTTCAGCCGTCAAAAAACATCCATCTCGCTACAAGATGCCTGAAATACCGCAAAGTCAAGCTGAAGACTCTAAAACAAGTGCTTGAGGGAGGCAACCCTTTATTCTCAATTTCTTAAATTTCATTTAATTTGTTATTTTTGTTGATTTTCAGTTTATTTCTTGTTCCACTCTGTTCTTGAATTTTTATTTTTTTTTCCTTTCTTTGGTGTAGGGTTTGCAACAGATTCTGGTGATTTTGCTACAACATTTCTTTATGATGAATCAGTTTGCTACAGCAAAGCTACAGCAAAATCGGGCAGAACTGGAAAGCAATTTGTATTAAAATGCTGCGGGAAATGCTACAGCAAAGCTACAGCAAAGTCGTGCAGAATTGGGGGAGCAATCTGTGTTAAAATGCTACAGGTTTGCTGCAGCATTTCACTAGCAAATACTGGGGGAGCAATCTGTATTAAAATGCTGCAAGTTTTGCTGCAGCATTTCAGCAACAAAATCAGGAAGAACTGGAGAGCAATTTGTATTAAAATGCTGCGTGAAATACTACAGCAAAACTGCAGCAAAATCGGGCAGAACTGGGGAGCAATCTGTATTAAAATGCTGCGGGAAATGCTACAGCAATGTTGCAGTAAAGTCGAGCAGAATTGGGGGAGCAATCTATGTTAAAATGCTGCAGGTTTGATACTGCATTTCAGTAGCAAAAACTGGGAGAGCAATCTGTATTAAAATGCTACAGGTTTGCTGCAGCAATTCAAAAATTTTTTTTTTTAAATTATATATAGGCAGATATTCCACAATCCTACAAGGCCCCACTTTCTTTTTGGTTTTCTTCTTCGGTGCCGTTAACCAAGTAGCACTCCACCATTACCACCAACTCACTTCACCGCCAAACCAAATCCACTGGTTCAGCCGCCAAACAAGCTCATCGGCTCAACCCAAGGATGCACCAGCCACCCACCCACTAAATCAGGGAGTTTCTCACTTTCTCCTTTTCTTAGTTTGACAATGTTTTGTTTTGTTTTGTTGTGTCTTCTTGTTTTTGTTCTATTTTGTGTTGTTTTGTTCAAACAGTGAGGACACTGCTTAGTTTAAGTTTGGGGGTTTGGTATTGGTTAAGCTTGTTTTAGTTTTAGTTGATTTGGTTTTGTTATGTGTTTCTCTGTTTGTGTTATTTTTGTGGTTTGATTTTTAATAGTTTGCTTAGTTAGTTAAAAAATAAAAATAAAAAACTAAAAAAGTTGTGTGCAGTGTCTTGGTTATATGTTAGAAATTGCTCTAGTTTTGCTACAACATTTTTGGTTTGAGGAAATTCGATGAAGAATAGTAGTGTTTTGAAATTTTCAGCTTATAGATTGAACAAGCATGAATTGAGTATTGGTGATGTCTGCTATCTGTTCGCTCTTTGAGTAAGACTACTCTTTTCCATAATAGGCTATAGCTTTGTTTTTCTGAGGAAAGCCTAGGGAACTCTAAGTCATCATGAGAGTTTAGGATTTGAGAACTGGTTGTGTGAAACCCTTGAGACGAAGCTTTAGGAAGCGAAACATTCTGGGGATAGTTGATGTGTATTAAAAATTAATAATATCCTAAGAAAAGCTGATGTTTAAGGGTGTCATGTGTAAAAAAAAAAGTGCTATGAATAAGGAACTCCGCTATTATGAGCTGCCTAGTAACCAGGAGTAACATGAGGCCCGTGTGTACTTTTACATCAAACAGTGGTTCATAATATGAGTATGCTATAGCAATTCTGAAGTGTGACGCTGCTGAGTAACCGGGTTTCTTCATCACAATATTGGCATTCGCATAAAAAGGTATAAGTGACATGATGAATAATTAAAAAAAAAAAAAAAAAGCTTTAAGAAATAATAAATTAATGTGTTCATACACATACAGCTGACTCAGCAAGCAATGGAATATGTCTAACCCTAGGTTTTGCCAAACTAATGCTAGTGAAGAGGGAATCATGCATCCAGCCTGTTAGATCATAAACTAAGAGTGATGAATGTGATCAGAGAGTCTTAGGTGATCTGAAGATGCTTGGATATAGTCTCGCACACACACCTAGAAAAGAACCTCATTTGGGAGTAAGCTTATAAAGGATAGAACTAATATTTGATGAAAGCTAATTTTGAAATGAGTTGGAAATTAACAAGCTCTTTTGAGAATGGAGACTCAACTTGTTTAGTAGCCTGAGCAATTTTCTATTTTGTGTTTTGAGTTTTCTTTTTGTGTTTTGTGTTTTGTATTTATTTTGGCATTACTCGAGGACGAGCAATGATATAAGTTTTGGGAGTGTGATAACTTTATGAAATAGAGTTATTTAACATGCTTTTAAGCTTATTAATTGTTGTTATTTAAAGATAATATGTCTTAATTTTAGTATTTTATATAATACTAATTCGTTTGTTTTAGTTAAAGGATGGGTAAAGAGTTGTAGTTAATTTTGGCTTTTGGCATATTTTTAAGTTTAATTTTTGTGTTGCCTTGCAGTTGGAGCCCACGGTGTCAAAAGAGTGGATTAGAGGAGATGATTAAATTGGCAGCTGAAATGCGTCAGTTTGCTGCAGAAATGCTATAGCAATGTCACAACAAAGTTACAGCAGGGAAGAATTAAATTAAAAGCACATGTGGACCCATGTTTGCTTTACAGCTGGCAGTGATTCATTTTGCCCATTTTGTCTATGTATGCTAGCTGTAAGGAGGCCACCAATATTAGCAACCAAGAGAGCACGTGGAGCTAGGGCATCTGTGGAGTTTTGGAATAAAAAGGAAATTTAACAATTGAAGGAAGGAGGCGGTTCTAGAAAAGAAAAAAAAAAGGGCAGAGAAAAGAATAAGAGAAGAAAAAACACGAAGACAAAAAGGAGGAGAATTCAAGAAAGTCAGAGGGAAGAGAGCGGCACGGCCGTGGACCCTTGGCTGGAAAAAGAGATTTTGCTTGCGCTGAAGATCTCTAGATTTTTCAGTTCCTTCTAATCCTTTTTTATCTTTTAATTTTCCTTGGAACTATGAATCTGTGGATTGTGATTTATATTTTTAATTTCTTTGAATTGAACATGAACTAATTTCTTTAGCTAAGATTATTGATGGAACCAAAGTTGCAATGAAGGTTTAGATGTTGATTTAATTGTTTGGTGATTTTTATCCGGGTTATTTAAGTGTTTTGCATTGCTCAATTTCTGTTGATTGACTGGCCATAAATTGGTAGAATATAAAAACTAGAATTAATTCTGGGAAGGTTAATTTTAGTTGGATTTAACTTGAATAATATAAGTGAATGATATAGGAATATATTGTTTCCTTGTACAACCCATTAAAAATTGTTGCTTAATTTTATGTTTGGAAAATTGAGATGCATAGGAATATGTTGATTTTGGTTTAAAGAACTGTAGGCATAAATCTTTCGAAAGAAGATTGTGCAAAATTTTTAGTTGACTGGATAAACTTTGCTATAGCATTCCTACAGCATTTGCAGTCAGATTTACAACTGAAGGGAAACCAGTAATCCTAGCCATTACCCATCATTGATTTATAGCCTAATTCTTTGATTTTGTCACGTTTTAGCTTTTGCTTGCATTTTTAATTAAACCCATTAGTTTATATTCAGCTTTTATAATTTTCATGTTCAATTAAATTTCCAATTTGTTCTAGACTGATTGTATTCTATAATTAGAGTTTTAGTAATATAATCCCCATAGAGACGATACTTATTTACTATTATATTACTTGTTCGATTACGTGCACTTACGTAGTATTTTCGCATACATATTTTTGGGCGAACACCGTACAAAATAATGTACCGCAAGTGTTGACGCGCAAAGGACGAAGGGGACAACGCGAGTGGCGATGTCGTTGGAGAGATTGATGGGCTTTGATCTAGCTTCGTTGGTCAATGAAATGTTGTCTTTCAAGTCTCCAAACAAAAGCCGATAAGAATTTCCCTTTAGCCCTTGTTTTTTCAGGCACTTCTCTATTCTCCTTGCCTCACCAAAACCCAGTTCACCATTTTCCATGCCCATGTTGTTATTGCTATTGCCAACAAAACACTACAGAGTTTCAGAATTGAGACTTCCATTTTTGCACGGAGAGAGAGAGAGAGAGAGATTTTTGGTTGATGGGAGTGGAGGAATTTTTTTTTTTTTTAAATTTAATTTTTTAGATCATGTCTTGATGAGAGAGAAAATCCTCATTCATGTAGAAACTAAAGACTTTTACAAGAAAAACGACGAATCAGAATCATCTGTCTTTTAAGCCTATCTATGTTCTTGTTCGACCAATAAAAAAATGCCACGTGACTTTAATATTTTTCACTGAGTTAACGTGAATTAGGGCCAGTTTGATAATGTTGTTCAAAAGTTGCTTTTGAAAAAGTTGTTTTTAGCTGAGCTAAAGGAAAAGCAGCTGTGCCATAAAGTAACCAAGTGTTTGGTAAACTGTAATTTTAAAAGTTTTGTTAAACCTAGAAAGTGTATTGACGTGTATGATAAACAATTAGGTTGAATTGTTGTGTGATTTTAAAATGATCAAATTAGACATGGTAAGAGAATTATGTCATATTTTAAGAAGTCTCACTTTAGTTTATTTATTTTTTTATTTTTTGCAACACTTGTTTTTTGTTTTTTTATTTATGAATTTTAGCACTTAAAATAATTTTATTATATCTATTATTTTGTTAGATTAACTACCGATTAGCACAATTCCATATTAAATGAAATGAAATTAAATGAAAAATTTATTCCAACACCAAAGTTTAGTACAAAAAATTATACAAAATCAAACTTATATATTTTTATTTGTTTTAAAATGTCTATTTTAATATAAGATCTAAACTATAAATTAATTAAAAGTTTCAGGACGGAGCAGATGCAGGCAATGTGAAAAAGGAAGAAGTCAAGAAGATGTGTCCAGGTTGGTTTTTGATTAAGGACTTTAATTGGAATTTTAAAACTAAATAAGGATAAAATGGGTATTTTAAAATTTTCATTAAAGGTATATAGGAGCTGCTTGTATAAGCTAAAAGCAAAAGGAGCCTCTCCCTGACTTATGACTTCTGTCGTGGGAGTTGTGAAAATTCTTCCATAATTACATATTGGGTGTTTTACCAAACACAATTTGGACCTTAAATTGATGAATAACAGCTTCTGGTTGCTGGAGAAGCATCACGAAACGCAGCCTTAATACTCTAAATCCCAGTTATTCTATTGTTAATTATAATTTCATGATTTGTGTTAGGGTCATCATTTTTAATTTTAACTTTTTACGTATCAACTCGCGTGTCATATTTTTATCAGTAGATGGAATCAATTAATATAATAATAGTTTAAATATTTATCAATAAAAAAAGACAACTCATATATTATATAGATAGGTATTTAAAAGTTGATGTCCCCAATATTTTTATTCATTAAAATGTTATATAGAATCAGAAAATTTCATTCCTTCAAAAAAAAAAAAAAAAAAAAAAAAAAAAAAAAAACAACAAAAGAATCAGAAAATTTTAAGATCTTTACCCTTGTTTGTTTCGGCGTGTGTCCATTTTCGAAATGGGTGGAAAAATAATCAAAGAGTGTTTTTCCTAATTTATTTCCATCATCCTTCTTATTTTGAAAAAAAAAAAAAAAAGTGGATATCTTATTCTCAAAACATATTTTGTACATTACTGTTTTAGAATCTTTTTAAATTCTTCTCCCAAAGCACTATTCCCAAATAATTTCTTCTCATTTTATAACTTTCCAAACAAATTTTACAGTCATTTTGTTTTCAAAAAGGAAATTTTTTTTATATTTCCAAATACTATCTTATTCTAAAAGTGAAATGGTTTTCTCTCAAATAAGAAAAATTTTCATTTGAGAATAAATATGCGATCCTAATAGGGATTCCCAAAATTAAGCTTGGAATCAGATTGGACATATCCTTCGGAAAAGAAATCTCCAAAAATATTCCTCTTTAACAAAAAAATAATAATAAATCAAGTTCACTTGCTCATATAACCATTGTTTTGTAAAAAAAAAAAAAAAAAAAAAAAAAAAAAAAAAAAAGAAGAAGGAAGAAAAACAGTTTCTGGAAGTGTTTTTTTTTTTTTTTTTTTTAGTTCATAGACTGTGAAGTTGACACCTCTAACACCGTCCAAAAACAACATTTTTTTAATTTGACATGACATGATTTTTTTTAAACGGACGATGCCGGTTCAAAAACAAAACATATAAAAGATTTTTCCTATGTTTATACAAAACATGTACATTGTCAGATTTCTATCTTCATTTATGATGTGTAATTATTGGATCGTGGTAAATCTATGAGTGGTAGGTTTGTCCAACGATTCAGTATAGTATAGAGTGATTCATAAGATTACCCTTTAAAAATTATATATTTAGATTACAACTACGTACTAACCTATATAATATGCAAGTCAAAAATTTGAAATTAATTGCAAAAAAAAAAAAAAGGAAAGATAAACATTTATATACTGGAATTACTAGATTATATGATATCGAGCTTATAATTCAACAAAAACTCCACAAAATCACACATTTATTTAGAGTTTATGTTTGACCCTTCAAAAAAAATAAAAACCCTTTTAGCGTTTGTGTAAAATCAGTTGAGCACCATATTGTGGTTGGATAGTAACAACGGTTTTGGGAGCGTGAGCATAGGAAGGTGAAAGCTCAAAGGTGAAGCGCTGTAGGATCAATGCCAATGCCATTTTGGCTTCCATCAAGGCAAAGTTTTGTCCGATGCAAATCCGAGGCCCCCAACCGAACGGAAAGAACGAAATTTGACCCTTCGCCGCCTTTGAAATTCCTTCTGCGAACCTCTCGGGCTTGAACTCCTTTGCATCTTCTCCCCACAGCTCGGTGTCATAGTGAACAAGGATGGTGGGAAGGGAGACCTGCACTCCAGGTGGTAATGACAAGTTTCCAAGCTGTGTTTGCTTGTGAACCATCCTGGCAAGTTGAATTATTGGTGGGTATAACCTTAGAACTTCGTACAATATCATTGTGGCCTGCATTAGATGTAAACATTGATTTATCTTACTAAGAATCTAAAATTTTGATCACAACATGATATGTTCTTCTAGGACCCAAAAAAAAGGAAAAAAAAACCCCCAAGATTGTGTAGAATGTGTTCTAAATGTGCTATAATTATATTCGTGAAATTAATTAGTGTCATCTTGAAAAAGAAGAGAAAGTAGCAAGAAATTCTAGAGTTTAAAGCTAGTAATATATAAAATTACCAAAATATAATCGGTTTGAGATCATCTATCCAATTTTGATTTCACCTAAAAAAACCACAACATCATGTAGGATTTGTGTTTTCTAAACAAGTTGATATTTTGTTCGTGAAATTAGTGTCAACTTATTGTAAGTATCACTTGGATATTTTTAACCAAAAAAAAAAAAAAAAAAAGAAAAAAAGAGAAAGAATGCTTAGAAGTGATAAAGTTAAAAGTTAAGCAATGCATAAAATTACCAACATTTGGATTGTGATCACCTGTCAAAATTTATTGTCTCAAAAGTATGTAATCAATCATATAATATGACATATCATTGACTAAAATAAGATGTTAATGGATGGAAAAATCAGTTACAAAATATTTCAAACATTATAAATAACGTGATATAATATTATTAGTTAGACACCATTTAAGATATCAAAAATTAAACAGGAGAATAAGTCTACCAACAATCCAGTTCATTTATGTTTTATCGAGATATAATATGCAAGATTACCATTATTAATCCTGCATTGGGATGGATAAGGATTGAGGGGCAGGTTGGCCCCATGACTTGGGATTTTTTTTATTTTTAAAAGTAAGGTATCTTTATTATTATTATTTTTTTTTTTTTGGTAGAAATTAAAACTAAAGTACCTACTTTTAGCATTTTTTATCATGAAGCTTTTAGGTTTCAAAGTAAAGTCTCCACTTTTAGCAATAGAAATAGTTAATGTGGTAGTGGGGAAAAAACTTACGATTTTTAGGTGACCTAGCCCATCAAAATCTGGAGTGTTATCCCCAAAGACTTGTAAAACCTCTTCTCTTGCACGAACTTGCCAATCGGGAAACCTACTTAATAACACCATTGTCCAAACAAGCAACACTGAGGTGGTCTCTTGGCCAGCAAAGTAAAATAACTTGCATTCCTCTATCACCTCTTTAATACTCATTCCCACACTCTTGTTGTTTCCATGTTCCTCAATTTCTTTAAAATTTGATTCCATAAGTATCCCTAATAAGTCATCTTTTGGTGCTTCGCCTGCTCGCATCGCCTTCTCTCTTTTCTTGATCATTTCCTTCAATGAAGCTTGTACTTCCTTGTCAATTTCTTTCATCCTCTTGTTCAACTTGGTTGGAACAAACCTACATATACATCGACAAGTTTTGTATGGAAATTGGCTTATGAAAACTTGAGAAAATCATTATAAATATAGAACAAAAAAATGCTAACCTTGAGTTGACGTAATCACTACCTATGTGTCAGAGGATCAAACTATCACATCATCGTTGAAAAATAGTGCTTTAAAAGTATGTGTTACTAACTAACAAAAAAGAACTTCACCTCCATCCAGGAATATAGACGGTTTGGACGGTTTTAATAACTAATTCTGCTTGCTCTCTCTGAAGTTGAAATATTCTTCTGCCTTCTTCATAACTACTCCCAAATGCCGTTCGAGAAATCACATCACCGGTCATACCTTGCAGATAAGGCCAGACGTCTACCTCACCAATTCCCTCCGGGTTTACCGACCTCTCCCATTTGCTTAACATCTCGGTGCAACTTAGATGAAATGCCGGAAGCATATGCTACACAAAAACAAAAGAAAATGTGAATAATTAAAAATATTACATGCTTGCATGTACATACAATATACTTTTTAATTGTTACATTTTAATTAACAAACACAATCTCATGTTAGTAATTGATATCTAATAATCTTTCCCGACAAAAGAATAACAATTCAAAGTTCACATGAAAAGCATGTTAGAATTGATATCTTTAGCGTTTTACGTTAAAAAGTACTAAAGTTAAGTACCTTCAACTTCTCTAAATGAAATGCCGGGTTGATAATTTTTCGATGTTTAGCCCATTTCTCACCATCGTGGCTTCCAAGACCAGTAGCTAGCAACTCTACGAGTGGATTGGCATGGGGCTTTGGAAAATCACCAAGTTTGTTTAAGACATCCTTCATATAATCAGGATTTGTTATGTTCACCCTTGGCGTGGGACCCATCCACCAAAAAGAATCTTTTCCTGCACCAATATCCATAATCATTTTTTCTACCTTTCTCTATACATTTTTCATTAAATTATTGCTTCATAAGAATTACACATTCAACCTGAATATAACATATTACTTTTTTTTGGGCAATAATATAATACTAATTTAATTCCTCCATATATTGTATTTGAATACATCTTCATTTAAATAGTATATCCACTCATTTTATATTATTTATCAATTCTTTTTTTTAATATATTTTACCAATCATATCACATCTCAAAATCCAATTATTTAAATGTAAACAATTTAAACACACATTATATTTAAATAGAATGCGTTAAATCGATCATCCAAACGCATATTAAGCTAAATGGCCAGATTTTCTTTTTCTTATCTTTTTCCATATGTTCAATCAATGAAATATAAATATGTGTTTTATCGGACGATAAGTGATTGATTACTGATTGTTAATTAAATTTTAATGATCACCGATTATTTTTCTAAACAGAGTTCGGTCATTAAAAAAAAAAAAATCCAAAACCTGAACATCCACTTAATTTTGTATCCAAATTACAAAATTCCAATTTACGTTGTCACCAATAGTCATGCACTTCTCCTACAAAATGTGTTACTATTTCTCATAACCACAAAATAGGCGTAAGTATAATCCCTCAAAAAGCAAAAAGGAAAGGCATTCTTATAGAATTAAAAAAAAAAAAAAAAAAGCATTAGCTTATATATATATATATATATATATATAGAGCTTTATATTTACCAAAAAAAAAAGGGGGAAAAGAACAGAATTATAATAGTATTATTGATTTTGATATGGGAAAAACTTATAAAGTCCTTAATTTTAGGGACTAAAATAGAATTTCCTAAAAATCGAGAGGGTACATGCCCCCATCCCCACCCTCCTACATATATACATGTTCAACATACCATACATGAATCACGTTGATATAACACCGTTGGTACAATGGTTTTTTTTCTTTTTTCCTTTTTTTTTTTTTGGTATGGCTGTGGTAGAGACTCTTTGAGAGTCTCTACCATAGAACCATTTTTTGAACCATTGATCTTGAATCTTATGGTCTATATTTGAGAGTCCACATGAAAAATTACGAGGACAGCCATATTATAACAAAGTGAGTGAGAAAAAAAAAACAGGTGAGTCCTGCCGCGGGTGACGGACTGCGGCGACCCACCTCCGCCCCCCCCCCCCCCACCACCAACCCCAGCTCCTGCCGGCCGGCCGCCGGACGTCGGCAATTTTCTCTCGTTTCCCCTCTCTCTTCTCTTCTCTCTCTTCCCCTTTCTCTCTCTTCTCTTCTCTCTCTCCTCTCTCCTCTCCCGCGGCCCCCACCCCGACCCCCCGGCTTGCCCGGTGTGGCCCCCACCCCAGGCCCTCTCCCCCGGCCTCCGCAACCCCCCTGCACCCCCCCCCCGACGACCCCCCCGGCCCCCTCTTTCTCTTCCCCTTTCTCTCTTTTTTCCTCTATTCTCTCTCTCCCCCCTTTTTTCTCTCTTCCCGGCCCTCGGCCCCCTACCCCCGTCCATCCGGCGCCCCCCATCCCACCCCACCTGCGACTCCCCCACCCCCAGCCGCCCGGCGCCCCCCCATCCCACCCCACCCGCGACTCGGGGGAGTTGGGAAGAGAGAGAGAGAATAGAAGAAAAGAGAGAGAAAGGGGAAGAGAAAGAGGCGACCGGGGGGGCCTGGGGTGGGGGTGCACCGGGCAAGCCGGGGGGCTGGCTGGGGGTCGGGGGTGGTCGGGAAGAGAGAGAGAAGGGAAGAGAGAAAGAAAGGGGAAGAAAAAAGAGGGGGCCGGAGGGAGGGAGTGCCGGTGGGGCGGGGGGGTGGGGGGAGGCCTGGGGAGGGGGTCCTGGGGTGGGAGGCGCACCGGGCAAGCCGGGGGCCCGGGGTGGGGGGCCGCGGGAGAGAGGAGAGGAGAGGAGAGAGAGAAGAGAAGAGAGAGAAAATCACCGGCGGCTGCTGGGGTTGGTGGTGGGAGGGGGGCGGAGGTGGGTCGCCGGCGTCTGTCATCGGCGGCAAGACACACCCTTTTTTTCTCACTCACTTTGTTATAATATGACTGTCCCTATTATTCTTCATGTGCACCCTCAAATATGGATTATAGGATTCAAAATCAATAGTTCAAAAAATGACTCTATGGATAGAGACTCTCAAAGAGTCTCTACCACAGCCATACCTTTTTTTTATTGGTTTTTTTTGGGGGGGGGGGGTGTGGGGACAAATAAAAAGAGGAATAACAAAATATATAAGATACATAAACAGAAATAAATATTTGCATAAATAAATTCCATAAAAGGAGGTAAGGTTATTAATATTTTTTTTAATGTAACTGATAAAAAAATATATTAAATATTTGAGAAATAATAATTTTAATTATTTCTTTTATATCACTCGTGTCAATAATCACCGAAAGTAATTATAAAATCCACTATTATAGTCATATACTATTATAATAACCATCACAAACATAACGTGAATTCAAAAAATAATAATAATAAAAGATTAAAATTTGTACTATTTTACCTTTTCTGCTAAAAGAGGTGGTAAAATTACTATTCAAGATGGTGATGAAAGTTTACCTTTCTGCTAAAATGGAGAGAATACTATTATTCAAGATAGTGATGAAATTAATGTTCAATGCTACCAAAAACATGAAATTCATTACTGAGAAAAAATATATATATATAATCTATCTTTTTTTAAGTTGTTCGGTAATTATATATTTAAAATCATATGAAAAATTGTATGTACTATTATATTATTTCGAACTGATAAATCAATTAGTTGTTAAAATAATGTAAAAAAAAAATTAATCAGTGTCGTTTTAAAAAAGGTGATGAATATAAAATTAAGGACGTACCGTAAGTGTGGACAGTGCGAAGGACGAAAGGGACAACGCGAGTTGCGATATCATCAGAGAGATTGATGGGCTTTGATCTGGCTTCCTTGGTCACCGAGAAATTCTCTTTCAAGTCTCCGAACAAAAGCCGATAAGAATTTCCCTTGAAACCCTGTTTTCTCAGGCACTTCTCTATTCTCCTCGGCCTCACCCAAACCCAATTCACCACTCTCCACGCCCATGTTGTTATTATTATTGCCAACACAACACTGCAGAGTTTCAGAACTGAGACTTCCATTTTGAGAGAGAGAGAGAGAGAGAGAGAGAGGGAAGAGAGAGAGATTTTTGGTTGACAATGAGAATGGAAATGGGAGGAGTTTTTTCATGTGGCGGAGAGAATTTTTATTTGTATTTATAACTTGATGAGAAAGAAAACCCCTTTTATTATTTTTAAAAGGTGTCGTGTGATTATTGGATTTACTTAAAAAAAATTTTTGAGGTCTAGGTCACGTTTTGTCTTTTTCTTTTTTGTTTTTTTCATTCTAAGGTGGCTGACACAAGGCAGCAGAGGCGGGGTGAGAGAGAGAAAGAGGGATGCATGGGAGGAGGGAGAGATAGAGAGACAGGGGGGGGGTGGGGGGTGGTGTGAATGCATTCGGAAAGAAAAAAAGGCGATTGGGGAAGTGTGGCCCTTTTTGTTTTTGTTTTGCTTCTTTGAGAGAGAGAGAGAGACTGAGTGGGGGGAGAGTTGTTTGGTTTTGGTTTTGGTTTTTGTTTTTTTGTTTTGTTTTTTTTTTTTTGGCTAAAATTGTTGGATTTGGTTTCTTTTGTCTGCTTTCACACGGAAGGGAGGGGGTAGAGAGAGCGAGGGAGGGGGTGAGTGAGATGGTTTTTGTTTTTTTTTTTTTTTTTTTTGTTTTCTGTTGCTTGGGGAGGGAGGGGGGGAGACAGAGAAGAAAAGGAGAGTATGAAGTGAGAGTGAGAAGAGAGAAAAAAAAAGATTTTTTGTATACAAATTTTTTTTTTTTGCATTTTTTTTTTTTTTTTTTGAGGGAATGGTGAGAGAGGGGGGAGACTTTTTTTTTCGTCTCTTTTTGAAGAGTGTGAGAAAGAGAGAAATTTTTTTTTTTTTTTTTTGTGAAAGAGAGAACAGGGAGTGAAAATACGTGAGGTTCATGAAATTAGGGTGAGAAAATTTTATTTGGGGAAGAACTGTGATAGAGATCCTCAAAAAGGTCTCTATCGATAAAGCTCTTTTTTAGGCCGTTGAGATTTAATCGAACGGTTGAAACGTATATCTATCATACACCTTACCTCATATTACCCTTTCCACCTAAAGTCTTCTCCGTCGCCGGCGACCTTCCTGCCTTCGGCGACCCACCACCAGCCCCAGCTCTGGCCGCCCCCCCCCCCCCCCCCAGCCCAGCCCCCAGCAACCCTCTTCTCTCTCTCTTCTCCTCTCTCCCGTAACTTCCCACCCCCAGCCCCCCACCACTGGCCGCCCCCAGGCCCGGCCCCCGGCAACCCCACCCAGCCCTCCCTCGTTGGCCCCCTGGCCCCAGCCCTCCCGGCGGCCCGCCAACCTAGGTCCCCCTCCCCTGACCTCCCCCCACCCAACACCCCCCCTCCCGCGTGCCTCTTGGCGTCCCCCCCCCCCCCCGCCACCCCCTGTCTCTTTCTTCTCCTCTCTCTCTCTTTCCCTCTCTTTCTTCTAGGCCCACACCCCGCCCCCCGTCCCCTACCCCCAACGCGAGAAGAGAGAGAGAGAGGAGAAGAAAGAGAGAGAGGTGGGGGGGGCACTGGGGGGGCTAGGGCCAACAAGGGAGGGCTAGGGGGGGTTGTCGAGGGCTGGGGCCGGTGGTGGTGGTGGCCGGGTGTAACGACCCGCCTAACACAAGCCGTTACCATACATGCGTATATACATTCCGTACTTACATACTTAGCTTAAACAGCGGAATTTTTTTTTTTATATTGCGTACTCACACACGAAATATCTACGTAAGTATAAAAGATACTTATTAAAGTCGTTTGGGCGCAAAATAAAACTCATAATATAATTACATAAAATTTCAAAACACGTAGCGGCTTGATTCCCACATTTCACAGTCCGCCAGGCCACGCTCCCCCATCTTGTATCAACAGTTGCTGCCAGGTTGCTTACCTACAGCATAGACGTAAGACAGTGAGCTTTCGCTCAGCAAGTACAACTATTCTATCCCGCGACACAACACAGCATAACAGACACACATACAAATCACCTCCTAGCATACCATAACTAACATAACTTAATCATAACATGTCATAACTTATCATAGCATATGCATGAGCCATTTATGCTTCATTATGCTTTCTTATTCATTTATAACTTACTTTCTTAACTTATCTTAACCTATGGGCCCCATAACATAAGTGTCTGTACCGGGCGCGCAACTATGGAGTGGTTGGGGCAGCCAGTCCATTTCCAACTCAAACCATAGTCCAACCCGACCTAACGCGGGTCGGTACGACACAGGCAAGCTTGCTTGCCATCATAATCTTAATTGTCTCGTACTTGATCTTATTCTTGTTAATTGGTGAACATGCTTCATGATATTTTACACAATTATATTACAATCTTATCTTAAGTATATCATAGCCTTAACATGTTTCTAACATATTTCATAACATATATCATAGCACATAGTTTATAGCATATGACTCTTTATAACACATAGCATAACTTTTCATAACATATGACTTTTCCTAACACATAGCATAATTTTTCATAACATATGACTTTTCATAACACATAGCATAACTTTCTATAGCACATAACATTTATCAAACATACTTAGGCAAGTGTTCACAACAAAGCCTATGCTGTAGGCGGAGTTGTACTTACAGGTTTTCTACTAGATCGGATGTTTGCTACTCCAACGAGTTGCAACAACAGTTAGTCACCTGTTACAAAAAGTCGTAAGATAAGAATCATCCTATCTTACCATAAATCTTAATTATAAGATCTTATAGTTTCTTATTAGGTTACCATTGTAACCTTGAGTCCGAAGCTTGTCATATAAAAATTAGTAACCTCTTTATGGTTACTATGTGTATTCTGATTACCCGGCCCAATTAATTATTCCTTTACCATAAATCCTTACTTATCATTATCTATTTTTCAAAAATAGTAAAACTATTAAAATCTGAAAACTTTTTCTGAAAATAGTCCCAAAAACTCAGTTAACATTGTATGTGCCGAAACTATATAATCCTACACTGTTTTAAAAATCCTGCGCAGGAATTTCCTGTTTTCCTGCTCAGTTTAAAAACTCAGTTTTACTTTAAAATTGGTTTTGATTTTGCAAAAGTCTTCTTCATGAAAGTTGTAGATCTTAAGGATTCCTACAACTTTCTTGTTTTTCTCAAAACCCAGTTCAGCCGTTAACTTACCCATTTACCTCATTGAAGTTGCCTGGCCGTGAGCACTGGATTGCCCAGACTAGGCTCAGATTTTGCTAAAAACTGAGGCCGTTGGAGCCTTATTTTGAAAACGGTCTGCCCAGTCCCCTAGAATTTTTCTTACTCTACAACTTTCATGTTTTGAGTTTCTTCAAATTCGGCCTCTAAAGGCCTCAAAACTCAAGTTCCAGATTGCTGCCCTGTGTTGGTCCAAAACTGGCAGTTTTCGGTTTCATTGGTTCGTACACAAAATTACGTGCACACTACCTTAAACGGTTAAAACCGTGAGCCTACAACATATATGCCGCGCATTACTAACATTTTCCATGCCGTACATCTCATACATATCATACTAATTACACATAAACCCTAATGGTAAATGTCACCATTACTAAGGTTTTTGGGGTTATTCAAACCCTCCACAAATCATGCATCATAAATCCATTGTCCATAATCTAAAAATCATTCTTGAACATCTTGGGGACATATAATCAAACACTTGGTGACCATATACCCTTAACACATGCCATCTAAAGCATAAAAAAAAAAAACACATACAATCATAAAATTACACTCTCTAAACCCTAACATACACAAATCAAGCTCCATAAACCCATTACATGAAGAAAAGAAAAGAGATGAGCTTAGGCTCTTACATTCCATACTTGAAAATACACTTAGAAAATCTTGCTTCAAACTTGAATAAAGGCTTAGAGGTTGAGATGATTTACCTCAAAAACTCGAAAGATGATCCTTGAACTTGAATCCAACAACTTTTTCTTTTTTTTTTTTTTTTTTTTTCTCAAGGAAATCCGACCAAGCCTTGTTCTTCCTCCCTTTGTGTTCGGCCTTTGTGGGGATTTTGGTGTAAAAAGGTGAACTAAAAGTTAAATGGTCAACTTAGTCTTTTATCACATATATGTATGTGATTATTTTTCTTTAATTTGTAATTCAATCCCTCCAAAAAGAAATAATTTCCCACAACTCTATGCAAGGTGGCCGGCCAAGGGAGGCTTGCTTGGTGGGCAAGTAGATTTTAATGATCAACTTTTATATTACTTTCCATAATTTACAAAAAATCCAAAAATTACTTAATTATCTTTTGTGATGAGGTGTCCCTTAATTAAGCTCCATTTGGTTTATCTCATCAAATGCAGTCTATTTCATACTAATATGAATATTGTCAAAACTGTTTTCAACTAAAAACAGTACTGTTATATCGAACTGCAGTCCAAAATTCATCTGTACATAACTGGACTGTATAAAAATTTTTCTTCGGACTTGAAGGCTCTTGGCCTTATTACTCTAAATATTGAGCTTGATTTTTCTATAATAGTCCCGTAACTTATTTTCACTTCCGTATCCGTAATGACGGTTTTTCACAGTATAGTTTTATACTGTATACTATACTACAGTACCGTCTCAATCATATCTTAGATTTTCCTGGTCAAACGTTGACCGAAATAAGATCATATATAAATTCTAATTCTGATTAAATCAGATTAGACAATTCATATAAATATAAATAATACAAACTTTTGATTTCAAAAAAAATCAAAATCGTAATTTGTACAAAGACTGGTTATTACAATGAGCTCACTAATGCACAGTATTATTATACTGAACTACAGTCCAAAATTCATCTGTGTAAAAATGAACTGTATAAAAATTTTCTTATAGCTTAAAGCCATTTGGCCCTTGATATCCTAATTAATGTGCTTGATTTTTCTATGGTGGTTTTGAATCTTAATCAGACTATCTTATCCGTAAAAACGATTTTCGCAGTATATTTCCATACTGCTTTGCCATAATACTGTATAGTCATTTCTTTTACCATTTTAGTCAAACTTTGACTTTCTTGTCAACTTTGACTTTTCTCGGTCGAACTTTGACCAACATAAAACCATAGAATTTTCATCCCTTTTTACTCAAAAGGTCATAAGCTAGTCTAAGCAATCATTTTTTAGTCTTATAAGATCATAAGAACTCATAAAATTAAACAAAAACCCTAATCGGGCTTCGTCATAAATACCTTCATGGTACAGTTTGAATATTTATATAAGAGATTGTAATGTCGAAAAACTAGGTATTACACCGGGGGTGGTGGTGGCCGGGGGTGGGGACCTCAGGAGAGATGAGAAGAGAGAGAAAGGGGAAGGAAGAGAGAGGAGGAGAGAGAAAAAGGGGAAGAGAAAGAGAGGGGGTTGCTGGTGGCCGGGTTGGGTGGGGGGCAGCCAGGGCTGGGGCCAGTGGTGGGGGGAGGGCCGAGTGTGGGTCGTTGGTGTCGGGGGTGGGTCGTCGGTGTCCGTCGCGGACGACGGAGAAGACTTTGGATGGGAAAGATAATATAAGGTAAGGTGTATGATAAGTATAGTACACCAATAACATTTCAACCGTTCGATTAAATCTCAATAGCCTAAAAAAGGGCTTTACCCACAAACCCACCCTTTTATTTGAATGTTCTTGTATTATTATTTAATAATATATGTTACGTAAGATTTATAAAATCTATTTGTTATATATCTAAAAATTTATAATATATAATTTAATTATCTTACTATATTTATTTTTTAAAATATAAATATAATTTCTATGTATTTTATATTGAAGAAAAGATTTATTTCATATTTTGTAATTTTTTATTTTATTATTATTTTTTTGTAATTTCTTTTACACATTTCATGATAAATAAATCATGTTGATTTATGAAAATACTTTTTATTAACATTTTAAAATAATATATTTCAGATAATTTTTTTAAAATTTTTAATTTTAGTTATTTTTTATGTATCGATCTATTTTTAATAATTCAATCTTTTTATCATTTTGATATTTTTAATGGATTTTTTTATCTAATTTTTATTTATATATTTTTTCTTATTTTGGAGAATAAGTTGCCTTGCCACCCCCATCAAATGATCGATGGTCCTTTCTTTTTAAGTTTAGTTTATAAATGCCCGACTTAATTATCGAATAAGGATTCGTAAGCTTGCCAATTCTATGTTAGTTTGACAATGGTGAATTTGTAAAACTGGAAATGAGGAGTAAATTAACAAAATACGCGCCCTTTTTGTGTGTGCTTTAGATTAACAAATTTCGGCTAATTTGTTGTTGTTTCAATTTTTCTCCCACAAGATAGGGTGAGTTTAAAACTTTAAAGGAAACTTTTAGATCTCTTGATGACATGCTGAGCATTGTTTGTTGGAGATCATATGGTAAACAAGAACTATCACTAATGGAAAACACATTTATAGAACGTAATTAACAGTCAAGGCCTCTCTTTCGCAAATTATTTGAATCTATCCTCTAATGCTTTGAACATTTGAGTTCAAGCATTCTCTTAGGCTATTTTCTGCGTCCGAAATTCATTTTTCTTCTAAAGGAGCATATTTAAGCGTGAATATTTTTTGGGAGAAAATGAGCATCAAGTTAATATTTGTCTAAGAAAGCCTGTTGTCATCTAAATATTTTGGGGCTAAAATTAAAACATCGGCTTTGTTTCTTGTCTTTTTTTTCTTTTTCTTTTTTTTTTTTTTTTTTATAGACAGTTGGGACTTCCAGGTCTGTATAGTTTGGTGATGATTGAAGTTGAAATTTGTAACCTTTCCGGTCTTCTTCCTGACCAGATAAGATAAAGGCTTGGCAGCGAAAAGGCTTTTCCAAGAAGCAACTTATTAGGAAGTTCCCCAATTGATATTTAATAACTGTCAAACGGGGTGGCGGGTGGGTACAGAAAGACTAATCCAATCTTTTAATTCAACAAGAAGTACCACCAGTGTGATAGAATGCGATTCCGAGTGATAAGACCTAGGATAGAAGGTAGAGGATGGAACTGAATAGAGTCTACGGAGAAACTGCTCCTTAGATTGCCAAACCAAATTAGAAGCAGGCAAGGCTTTCTGGTTTTGTAATCGGGGAAAGAATCCCCGACTACAAAACTATTCCTTGAGTTGAGATTCTACTGCTTAGTTTGACAAACAGAGGGGTGAGCTTCTCTTTTAATTAGCTTTCTATGTTTGACCATGTCTCCCCATTTGGTTCTCTCTCTCTCTCTTTTCTATCCTTTTTTTCCTTTTTTTTTTTTTTTTTGGCTCTTCCTTGCTCTTGTCCTTTAGTGTTTAGTGTTATTTATTTATTTATTTTTTCCCTTTCTCCTTTGTGCTGCTTCTTTTTCTTCTTCTTTTTATTTTTTATTTTTTTTATTTTTTGGCTTTTTCTTTACTTTACTGATTTATGTTTTTTTTGTTTTCCACTCTTTCTTATAAAACCAAATACATTTTCCTTTTATATTAGTCTTATTGTGTAATTTTTTCCTCAAATATATATACACTATGTTCTATATTGGTCTCTGACTTTTGATTGTAGGCATCACACTCCCCCTGAACATTTTTTATTGTTATGCCAACCCTTTATTAATATTCTGTAAAAACAATAAAATATAAAATATAAAGGTCAGACATTGAAAATCTGAGCTTTATCAGGTAAAATCATAATTAAATATTTTTTGAAAGTAAATTGTATCTCAATTAAAGATTTTTGGAAGCAAATTGTATTTTAATTAAAGATATATAGTGTCATTGAACTATTTTGAAGATATAGTTTCTATTGAAAAAATATTTAATTATGATTTTAGGCTTAATTAAAGATCTCACGATCTTAACATATTTAATTTCCATTCAATTTTTTACGGAATATAAATATAGGGTACATTTTCATAAAAGAGGAAATGTTTGAGATAGTTTGATATGTAAAATTAAAAGTCAGGAATCAATTTAAAATTAATCGTACAATTCATAGATTATTTGTGAAAATGACACTTTTATTAATGTATTATTTGTCCGTTGTTGTATTTATTTATTCCAAAATATTTTTTTAGATTAATTACAAAAATCCTCCCAAAAAAAAAACCATGTGCATGTAACATATTACCCCTGAATTTGAAAAGGTAACTTTTGCTCCCCTAATTAAAAAATGAAACGTTAAGAAAACACTCATTTAATTAATTAATTAATTAAATTTTTTTTTTCTCATTTTCAGCTGAAGAAGGTTTGTTAAGCAAATAAAAAGTACCAGCTACTAGTCTGTAAAGGAGGAAGTTTTCCCAGAAAACAACAAACTGGGTATAAACAGATTTAGGAGTCATATGAAAAATGGATTGAAAGCCACGGGGCATGATAATCTCTGTCCCCCCACGAAATCCCTATAATAAAAGTTTATAAAATGATTGACGTTGCTCTTGGTGACTACGGCAGTATACATTCAAAAGAAGTGAGGTAAGCTATGACGTATATGAAAGCTTGAAGTTATGAAGTTATGTAGTGTTGATGTCTCAAATTTTGTGTCTTTTCACAACTTGTCCTTCAAACTCAATTCAATTTTAGAAATTTGTTGTCTGAATTTACTAAATTATTACAATCGTGGAGATCCGATGGCCAGCAATGCAGGGCTATTCTAGTGGTTTGAGATGACTAATGGCGTCAGCACGTGGTGGCGATGCGTGGTGGCAACCATGGAGACGCACGTAGATATTGAGTTTTTGTGGTGTTTATTGGCTTTTTGTATTTTAATGAATTATATATATATATATATATATATTTAGTAATCCCATTATAAAATCAGGAAAATCCAACGAGTTTGGTGATTACCGGCCAATCAGTATCTTATCAGCGGAGATGGTTACCATTGGTAACCAGTCAATATCCTGCCTGCAGAAGTGGTATCCTGTCGACGAAGTTGGTTACCATTGGTAACCAGCCAGAAGTGGTTAATTAGTAATTGGTATCCTGTTGGTGGAGTTGGTTACCAACTCCACCAACTGACAGTGGGGGTTATCGGTCGTTATCACAGTGAATACTTGATAGTAACAAGCCAATGACCATTGACTGGTTAGTATCATCGTGGATATTGATTGGTAATTTCAGGATATGATTTATATTCTAAAATATATATAATTTTATATGAGGTATGTAATGACATTCTTCATAAGAGTTTTTTTTTTTTTGACAAAAATCAATTCAAGGCATGAATCTATGACATTCCTATAAAGAGCCTTTTTTCTATTGTTATTCTATAATTTACATGAATATTGATAGTTGAGAAAAGTAAAACAGATGTTGGCCCCTCATCTTGCACCCCTTTCTCGCATCGCTACATGCAACGATATTGGCAATGACCTCGTGAGCAGTCGCTCTCCTTCGCGCTCTCTCCCTCCTATCTTTCTCTCTTCCCTGTGTGAATAAAGTTATCGATCCTTCGAGGTTGTGTTTTATTATGATTAATTATACAAATTATTAAGCCTAAAGATTATTTGAATCACTGAAAAAAAAGTTTAAACTGAGGAAAATGAAAATAGCAAACCAATACTAAAAGAAAACCAAAAGAACATAGTGAAAAAAAAAAAAAAAAAATTCAAAGTGATGAAAATTTAGGGCTTCAGTTTATCAATGCTAATCCGACATGAGTTTTCTAATTAATTAACTAATTAAGGTTATTCCCTATTGATCATAGTCGAGTATTTTTAATTTATTCATTAATCTTTCTCTAACATTAATAAAATATCCCAACAAGCAGAAACAAAGATGACTGCTCATTTAGGTTAATAAAAAAATTAAAGAAAGATAATGGATCGTTTATTCATATATATATATATATATATATATATTTCAAATTACTAGAATTGTGTAAAACTGCTGCATTTTGCAAGGGCAGCGTGGTAATTTCGTTTATCGGCTTAGTATGAAATTGGCCATAAGTTTTTAACTTTGCTTAGAAGGGTCTATCCTAACAATTTCTTCCACTATATTGATAGAAGGTGGTAGTTAATATTCTAACAATATATAACGCCAAACAACATTTTATGGGGCCAAACATATGTACGGAGGAAACATGAAAGTAACAGAAAATGGATAAAAGATGATAAATCTGTCTAAAATCCGTTAATTTATCAGAATATCGGAAAATAGTGTATCTATATCAACTTGTTGATTCTTTGAAGAATATCAAGAATAATGGAATAAAAAGAGAAAAAGTCTTTATTTTATAAAACACGATTCATGCATAATCAATTTATATTCAAAAACAATATGACAAGGCTATATATCTTTAATATCAGAAAATTTTAAATAATTGTAATAGTGATTATAATTAAATTGGATTTTAATATTTTAAATAGAGTGCACATCAACACTTCAGTTAGAGAAATTAACGGAATATTATATTTATCAGAAAGAAAAGGCATTTATACAGGAGTTTCAAAGTTCAGGGGTAGTTTGAGAATAAGTGCATTCAAGAGAGAGATGAGAGAAAATGAAAAGAAAGTACTATATATAAATTAAAACAATTATCCTATTTTATAAAGTCCCAATCAAATGTGGATTGATTTTTTTTTTTTTTTTTTTGTGAATAATCAAAATGTGGATCGTTAAATTAATTATATAAAAAAAAGCTTTTGACTGTACAATTATGATGAAATGGTTTTTAACTTATTTAATCATTGGTGTTAAAAAAGTACCTTCACATCTATAAATTCCAAAACAAAACAAAATAAATTAATCTATTAATAAACTAAAACACGGTTCACACTTCACATTTTCATATAGGTCAGAGCTGACCTCACTTCTTTTGAACTATAAACCAAATCATAACCAATTACCGTACACATTAATAATTATATAATCTTCCGATGTATGTGACTTTCATGTCTCATTTGGCTATAGTTAGGCATCATGACTATTGTTGAGGGTTAAAAATTGACAACGAATAATTCACTCGTGAGCTCACCATAGATAATTTTTCAAGCATATAGAATAGTAAATTAAAATGCAAAGAAAGTAGTGAAAGATAAGAATTTATAGGGATTCGTCTTCTAATAAATGATTGCATTGTCTTTTATGTTAGGAGATGTTATCACTATGTGGACGAGTTACAGCGGAGGTTTAATTCACCAAAAAGCGCTTAGAGTTTTCTACGCCGCACACATAAATGTTTATAACTCACCAAAAATAAATATTTGTATACTAAAGTTTAAATGCAAATATTCAAATGAATTAATGTTGTCAATAATTAGTTGGATATCTATAAATAGATATCATATCCAATTGTCTCAAGGACTATCAAGCTTTTTTTCCCCTTTTGTTTTTGCGCACTTTTTTTTTAATAATTAGAATAGGGAAATGTAAATATTAATACTATTCCAAATGATCTCATAACCAAAAAAAAAAAAAAAAAAAAAAAAAAAAAAAAACTTAACCCAATTCATATATCGGTTAACAAAACGCATAAGGTGATAAAACAAGAAC
This sequence comes from Ficus carica, assembly GCA_009761775.1. Lineage (NCBI taxonomy): Eukaryota > Viridiplantae > Streptophyta > Magnoliopsida > Rosales > Moraceae > Ficus > Ficus carica. Next base: position 4,453,650 of record CM019742.1, on the reverse strand, counting down.
AAACCCTAGCATATGAGAGATAAAATATTAAGATCACATAGGAAATAAATTGAAAGAAAAAACTTTATTATTTCACCCACTTGCTAATATTAAACATCATGTTCATGTGTGATTAAAGATAAATGATAACGCCATCAATTTTTATAATTTCATCGTACAATAGTGATGCGGGCAGGACCACGCTCAATCAACAGAATTAGACAAGAAGCTTGATAATTTGTCATTTCAAAACCTAAAGGAAAATATTTTCTTAGGTACTTGAATACAGACACCTGAAAATTACATTTTATATTTACACAAAATCACAATGTAAATCCGCTTACGTACGTATACCCTCCAGAAAAATATAAGAAAATCTTTTGAAAGTAGTTTTGTTCCTTACGTCTTGGCTTCTAGCTGAGTAGAGGTTCTTCTTTCTCGTCAACAGAATTTAAAGGTATTAATCTCTCACTACGCTCGCCAACAACTATTCTCTCTCTCTCTCTCTAAAAATGGAAGTTTCTGTTCTTAAATTGAGTGCAATAGTGTTGGCAATAGTAATAACGACATGGGCATGGAGAGTAATGAATTGGGTTTGGCTGAGCCAAAGAGGCTAGAGAAGTGATTGAGAGAACAGGGTCTTAAGGGTAATTCTCATAGGATTTTCTCCGAGACTTGAAAGAGAGTACTTTGATGACTAAGGAAGCGGCTTCAAAACCCATCAATCTCTCTGACGAGATAACCAAACGTGTCTCGCCCTTCCTCCTTCAGACGGTCAAGAATTACGGTATATCAATATATATGTATACACATATACATATAGCTACCGATTAATGTGACCATCATTTAATTAAAAAAAGTACATACACATGCATATGCATATATATATATATATGGACTGTTTATTATAGGACATTTTATGTCATACGTCTAGAAAAATATTTATGCATTTCGAAGGTATTGTAATTTTATATCTTATGTTATTATGTCCTTCCCTTTTCTGCTGGACTATAAAATTACATAAATGTCCTTCAAGACAAAAAGAGAAAAAATTAATATTAAGAATTTAGGGTATAACTGATGTCTCACAAACCCAAATCATTTGTCAGTTTCTTTTGTCTAATTCTCTGTTCGGCCAATTATTAGTTGAAGCTATCAACAATCTACTTAATGACCTAACTGGGAAAGAAAACTAGGCTTCTTCCGTTAATGTCTTAAGATTTTTTCAAACCTCAAAATTTTTTGTTTTTGTTTCGTTTTTTTAATATTTGAAAGGACGTGAGGGGAATTCAATTCTATACATATATTGGTAAAGTAAAATGCAAAAATTACCGTTAAAACTGCCTTAATCCTCAAAAAGTCTTTAAAAGTAATATATGTTTGTCACCCTAAAATATTAATTTCTAAAATTAACCGCGATATTCTCAAATTTCAGTCACCTAGAGGATGAAAACCAACAAAAAAAAAAAAAAAAAAAAACAAACATCACAGAGAAAAAGCCTTCAATATCTCCCTTAATACTCCCAATCAGCCACCTTAGTAGCATTACCACTGCAACCTACAAAAACAATTTAACAAATAACAAAAATCAAAATTAATTTACGTTACATCTAAGAAGGAAAAAATTGAAAATAATTTACTAAAATAAATAGAACAAAAACAAAAGCATACCTTTTTTTTCTCTACAATTATTTTATCAATAATAACGAAAAAATTCCCCAAATCAAAATTTAGGGTTTTGATAAAACAACACACAGAGGGGGAAGAAAAAATTTGGTGTGAACAATAGAACAAGACAGGAACAAAAGGCTAACCAACGAAGATGGAAAAAAAAAAATAAAAACGAAATCTAGATTTCGAAGACCATAAATCCAAAAAATAAGAAGATAGAGAAAGCATTAAAAAAAATGCATTATTTATTTATTCCATTATACATATACACGGAACCAAAAAAAAAAACCCCCCAAAAAAATGCAAAAATAATTACAAAAGAGAAAAAAAAAAAAAAAAAAAAAGGGAAAAAAATTACCCCAACAAAACAAAAAACAAAATCTAAACCTCGAAAACAAAAATCATACAACAATAAAAAAACAAAAAAATAATACACACCAAAAAAAAAAAAAAACCCCCAAAATAAAGCCCTAAAAATCCGAAAAAACAAAGCCACCGGGAAAAAACAAAAAAATTAAGGAGAACACCAACATTAGATGAAGAAAGTTAAAAAAAAATAAATAACCAATAAAAATAGAAAAAAAACCAAAACCTAGGATTTGAAGACCAAGAATAAAAAAAAAAAAAAACCAAAAAATAGAGAGAGAACAACAGAGAGAAACAAAATGAGAAAAGAGTAAAGTGCGAAAAAAAAAGTGAAAAAAAAAAAGAGAGGGCAGGCGAACACAAATCAAAAATGCATAAAATCTGAAGAGAGAGAGAGAGAGAGAGAGAGCAGCAAAGAGAGAAAAAATTAGAGAAAAATAAACAATGAGGCAACAAACACAAAATGAAGAGAAGGACGACGGTAACAATAAGAGAAAGGCAAACTTAGAGTTTGGGGAGCAAAAAGGGTATGAAGAGAGAGAGAGAGAGAGCAGCGGCGAGAGAAAAAGGGAAAGAGAAATTAACAGTGAGAGGCCAAATACAAAATAAAGAGAGGGGCAACAACATCAAGAGAAAGGCAAGCATAGGGTTTGGAGGGAAAAAAGGACAAGTCACTGTACAACCCATATCTGGTACACACACTGAGAGAGGAAAAAATGACCGGACAGTGACAAAAGGGCAGAACCGACAATTTACTGTGTACTCTAGAGGAAAGCAAGTGGTTTTGAAGGACGAAATCGTCATTTTACTATATAGTTTAATGTTAAAAGGAACAATAAATCCTTACACCCTTTTAGTATATTTATAAATAAATGTGATGATTACATGCTTACTATATACATTTTTCTATCATTTGGACTCTTGTTAATTTTACTCATACATATATATATATATATATATATATATATAGATTAAGGAAAAAAGCCTAAGATATATGAACAAGTCGGTTTTCCAGGCGGGAGAACCCATAACAGTTGATGTTATAGGGGAGATCAAAAGTCATAGAGAAACAAAAAAATTCTAGGAAGAAAAATGAGAAATAGAAAAGCAATAAGAAATAGAAAGTTTTTTTTTTTTTTTTTTTGGTTATGAAAATAGAAAGACAGTTGATGAACAAAGAAAATGAGTCTGAGAAAAAAAAAAAAAAAAAACACAAGACATGGTCAAGGAGTGGTTCGGAATGAAACCAGAGTAAGAAAGAAAATATAAGTGTCAAATCTTAAAAAAAAAAAAAGAAAGAGAAAGAAGATAAGGGGAGGGAAATGAAAAAAAAAAAAAATATATATATATTGACAGAGGGTAGAGAAAGAGACAGAAAGGGAGGAAAAGAACTATTAAGATTAAGGGGGAAAAAAAAGGGAAAAGTTCAATATTTTCAAAATCTTCCAAAACGCATCCAAAATCCACGTTTTTTACCATGAAAAAGGAATAGTGAGAAGCATTTCTACTTTTTCATTATAGTTAAGAAAATGAAACATCACTGTAGACCGTTGTCTCTACCATTCTCTTCACTTGTTTGTAAACAAAGTGATCAAAAGAGTGACTCGAATTGTAATAAAATGCAACTAATGTTGGTGTCCCTGAACTACTTTAGCAATGCACCAAAACCTAAGAGCTAGTGACACGTGGTAGAAGGAAAAAGAGAGGACGAAAGTTAACTTTACATGTTATAGACTACTAATTGATTGCCACGCATGCAAAATAGACAAATATAGCAAAAATAATAATAAAAATAAACGTGATATTATGTGACCACCATGTGATGATGAGATGATAATCACATGAATGTCACATAATAAGCAAAGATGGGAGGACGAAAGCATACATGAGCTCTTTTAAAGAATATGATAGATTAGTTGTATTACACATGTGTGCAAAATAGACAAACAATAAAAAGCAAATATTCTTAAATTGCGTTTTAATTAATAATATGTTTACAAATAATGCTGATTTTAATTAATTTTGATTATTTTCTTTATATCCTTTTTTTTTTTTTTTTTTTTTGTGAATAAAGAATCTGGAAGTGACTCCATCATTTTCAAGTTTTCAGTCTCACAAACAGGAACTCATTTCCTTATATATGGCAGGGAGAGGGGTCATTTTTCCTAATTTCTCTCAGTTAACCATCCAAGGTTTACCATACCATCACCAAACCATGTTTCAACATCCGAAGGTAAAGTGAGGCCTAAAGAGAGACAACCGGAGTCGAATCCAGGTGGACGAAAGAGGAAAGCTAGCAAAGTCACCCACCATTACCGATCCATCCACTTATGTGGGTGTTATTTTCTTTACATCCTTGTCCCATCAATAATCACCCAAATAATTAGAAAAATTCACACATAATTATTTTAATGGTAACCAAAAAAAAAAAAGAATTAAAATTAGTGCTATTTTATATTTTCTTCCTAAAGAGGAGAGAAATATTAGTGTACAAGATGATGATGAACATAATGCTACCATAGACATCAAATATGTTATAGATAAGAACATATACTATTTATATATTGTCACTCTTTCGATACTCGGACAGATAGGATAGTTATATACATATAACTTTTGAAAGAACGCAGCTATAATTTTTTTTTTAACTTAAAATCATATATAAAATTATGTGCAACATTGTATTATTTAAAACTATTTAATCAACTATTAGTTAAATTAACTTGAAAAAAAAAAAAAAAGAGTTAAAAATACAGTTTCATAAAAGTGCCGAATATGAAACTACAAGCTTAAAAATATGAACCGTAAATGTTCATGGAGTGTAGGAGGAAGGGGACAACACGAGTGGCTATGTCGTCAGAGAGATTGATGGGCTTTGATCTGGCTTCCTTGGTCACGGAGACGTTCTCTTTCAAGTCTCCGAACAAAAGCCGATAAGAATTTCCCTTGAGACCCTGTTTTCTCAGGCATTTTTCCATTTTCCTCGGCCTCAACTAGACCCAGTTCACCCCTCTCCATGCCCATGTCGTTATTGCTATTGCCAGCACAACACTGCAGAGTTTCAGAACTGAGACTTCCATATTTTTAGAGAGAGAGAGAGAGAGAGTTTTTTGGTTAATGGGAGAGGAGTTTTTCATCATGTGGCGAACAGAACTTAGAGAGAGAGAAAGAGAGAGAGAGAGAGAGAGTTTTTTGGTTAATGGGAGAGGAGTTTTTCATCATGTGGCGAACAGACCTTAGAGAGAGAGAGAGAGAGAGAGAGAGAGAGAACCTTTTATTTGTTGTCGTCTCTTGATGAGAGAGAAAATCCTCATTCATCTAGAAGACAAAGACTTTTAAGTTCACATGAAAAACGACGAACCGGAATCATCTGTCTATTAAGCCTGTCCATTTTCTTGGCCGGCCAATAAAAAAAAATGTAATGTAACTAATATTTTTCACAGAGTTTACGTAAGTCAACGATCTAAAATTCCATTTCAAATTTTTTTTGGAAAGACAAGTTAAGTCTCCGTTTAATAAGTTAATTAAAGATAAAATTTTTAAATTAAAGTTGATTGACTAATAAATTTTATTAAATTAAAAAAATAAAAAAATATATTTTTATTAATTAATTCAAACGCCACACAAAATATAAATATTTATTACTCTATTGTATATTATAATTTATTAAAATGTTATATACAAGCAAAAAATTTCAAGATCTTTAGATATCCACAATTATGATTGGAATCAGATTGGACATATCCTTCTGAAAAGATATCTCCAACAATATTCCACTTTTTCCAGGCTCATATCTCAATAAAATCGAGTAAATGATCAAGTTATATTTGAAGCTTGAAATTCAGTTCACTTTCTTAAAAAAAAAAAATAAAAAAAAAAAAAATCAAGTTCACTTTACTCATATAACAGTTGTTTTGTCAAAAAAAAAAAAAAAAAAAAGGAACAAAAACAGTTTTCAATTTTTTTTTTTTTTTTCCTGAGTATCTGGACTCTGAAGTTAATGCCTCCAACTCCGTCAAAACTCAAAACTTTTTATAAATATGACGTGGCATTTTTTTTCATTAGACAGACAACTGCGGTTCGAAAACGAAACAAGATTTTCTTCTAATTTGGACAATACCTGTACGTTGTCAGATTTCTATCTTCGTTATGATGTGTGATTGTTGGATCAAGGTAAAATTTCTGATATATATGTTTGTTGAGTGATTCCGTAACCCTTTAAAAAGTATATCTTTGGATTACAACTAAACACTAGTCTATATAATATGCAAGTCATAAATTTGAAATTAATTCAAAAAAAAAAACAGAAAAACATAAACATTTACACACTGGAATTAAGATATTAATTAATTTATTAAAAAAAAACAGAAAAAGAAAAACATTTACACACTGGAATTGCGATATTATGTGATGTCAAGCTTACACTTGAAACAAAAACTGCATAAGAACGCATCTATTTAGAGTTTATGTTTGACCCAAAAAAAAACCTTAGCGTTTGTGTAAAATCATGTGAGCACCATACTGTGGTTGGAGAGTAAGAACGGTTTTGGGAGCGTGAGCATAGGAAGGTGAAAGCTCAAAGGTGAAGCGCTGTAGGATCAATGCCAATGTCATTTTGGCTTCCATCATGGCAAAGTTTTGTCCGATGCAAATCCGAGGCCCCCAACCGAACGGAAAGAATGAAACTTGACCGTTCGTCGCCTTCGAAACTCCTTCTGCGAACCTCTCAGGCTTGAACTCCTTTGAATCTTCTCCCCACAGCTTGGTGTCATAGTGAACAAGGATGGTGGGAAGGGCGACTTGCACTCCTGGTGGCAGTGACAAGTTTCCAAGCTGTGTTTGCTTGTGAACCATCCTGGTAAGCAGAATTACTGGTGGGTATAACCTTAGAACTTCGTACAAAATCATTGTGGCCTGCATTAGATGTAAACATTGATTTATCTTTCTAAGAATCTAAAATTTTGATCACAATATGATATGTTCTTCTAGGACCCGAAAAAAAAAAAAAAAAAACACAACAACAACAACAACTACAACCAAGATTGTGTAGAATTTGTGTTCTAAATGTGCTATAATTATTCGTGAAATTAATTAGTGTCATCTCGAAAAATAAGAAAGAGTAGCAAGAAATTCTAGAGTTTAAAGCTAGTAATATATAATATTACCAAAATATAATCGGTTTGAGATTATCTATCCAATTTGGATGTCACCTAAAAAAAAAAAACCACAACTTTATGTAGGATTTGTGTTTTGTAAACATGCTAATATTTTGTTCTTCAAATTAGTGTCAACTTATTATAAGTATCACTTGGATATTTTTAACCAAAAAAAAAAAAGAGAAAGAATGCTTAGAACGGATAGAGTTAGAAGTTAAGCAATGTATAAAATTACCAACTATTGGATTGTGATCACCTGTCAAAATTTAGTGTCTCAAAAGTATGTAATCAATCATATAATATGACATATCATTGAATAAAATTAGATGTTAATGGATGGAAAAATCAGTTACAAAATATTTCAAACATTATAAATAATATGATATAATATTATTGGTTAAACACTATTTCAGACATCAAAAATTAAACAGGAGAATAAGTCTACCAACAATCCAGTTCATTTATGTTTTATCGAGATATATTGTGCAAGATTACCATTATTAATCCTGCATTGGGATGGAAAAGGATTGAGGGGCAGGTTGGCCCCATGAGTTGGGATTTTTTTATTTTAAAAGTAAAGTATCTATATTATTATTTTTTTTGGTAGAAATTAAAAGTAAAGTACCTACTTTTAGCATTTTTTATCATGAAGCTTTTAGGTTCCAAAGTAAAGTGTCTACTTTTAGCACTAGAAATGGTTAATGTGGTAGTGGGTGAAAAACTTACGATTTTTAGGTGACCTAGCCCATCAAAATCTGGAGGGTTATTCCCAAAGACTTGCAGAACCTCTTCTCTTGCACGAGCTTGCCAATCAGGAAACCTACTTAATAACACCATAGTCCAAACAAGCAACACTGAGGTGGTCTCTTGGCCAGCAAAGTAAAATAACTTGCATTCCTCTATCACATCTTTAATACTCATTCCCACACTCTTGTTGTTTCCATGTTCCTCAATTTCTTTAAAATTTGATTCCATAAGTATCCCTAATAAGTCATCTTTTGGTGCTTCGCCTGCTCGCATCGCCTTCTCTCTTTTCTTGATCATTTCCTTCAATGAAGCTTGTACTTCCTTGTCAATTTCTTTCATCCTCTTGTTCAACTTGGTTGGAGCAAACCTACGTATACATCGACAAGTTTTGTATGGAAATTGGCTTCTGAAAACTCGAGAAAATCATTATAAATATAGAATAAAAAAAATGCTAACCATGTGTTGACGTAATCACTACCTATGTGTCAGAGGATCAAACTATCACATCTTCATTGAAAAATAGTGCTTTAAAAGTATGTGTTACTAACTAACTGAAAAGAACTTCACCTCCATCCAGGAATATAGACGGTTTGGACGGTTTTAATAACTAATTCTGCTTGCTCTCTCTGAAGTTGAAATATTCTTCTGCCTTCTTCATAACTACTCCCAAATGCCGTTCGAGAAATCACATCACCGGTCATACCTTGCAGATAAGGCCAGACGTCTACCTCACCAATTCCCTCCGGGTTTACCGACCTCTCCCATTTGCTTAACATCTCGGTGCAACTTAGATGAAATGCCGGAAGCATATGCTACACAAAAACAAAAGAAAATGTGAATAATTAGAAATATTACATGCTTGCATGTGCATACAATATACTTTTGAATTGTTACATTTTAATTAACAAACACAATCTCATGTTAGTAATTGATATCTAATAATCTTTCCCGACAAAATAATAACAATTCAAAGTTCACATGAAAAACATGTTAGAATTGATATCTTTAGCGTTTTACGTTAAAAAGTACTAAAGTTAAGTACCTTCAACTTCTCTAAATGAAATGCCGGGTTGATAATTTTTCGATGTTTAGCCCATTTCTCACCATCGTAGCTTGCAAGACCAGTAGCTAGCAACTCTACAAGTGGATTGCCATGGGGCTTTGGAAAATCACCAAGTTTGTTGAAGACATCCTTCATATAATCAGGATTTGTGATGTTCACCCTTGGCGTGGGACCCATCCACCAAAAAGAATCTTTTCCTGCACCAATATCCATAATCATTTTTTCTGCCTTTCTCTTTACATTTGTCATTAAATTATTGCTTCATAAGAATTACACATTCAACCTGAATATAACATATTACTTTTTTTTTTTTGGGCAATAATATAATACTTAATCAAGTCCTCCCTATGTTGTATTTGAATACACCTTCATTTAAAATGCATCCATTCATTTAGTACTATTTATCAATTCCTTTTTTCTATATATTTTACCAATCCTATCACATTTTAAACTCTAATTATTCAAATGTAAACAATCTAAACACACATTATATTTGAATACAATGGGTAAAACGGATCATCCAAACGCATATTAAAATACATCTATTTTATTTGAATACAATACCAAGTTGAATGAGAGATCTATACACACCGTTTATAAAAGAGTTATATAATCTTTTTTTTTTTCCTGAAATCAAATCATAATTAAATTGCGAAAAAAGCAGATTTTTCAATTTAGCAAAATGGCCAGATTTTCTTTTTGTTATCTTTTTCAATGTTCAATCAATGAAATATAAATATGTGTTTTATCGGACGATAAGTGATTGATTACCGATTGTTAATTAAATTTTAATGACACCGATTATTTTCCTAAACAGAGTTCGGTCATTTAAATTTTTTTTTCCAAAAACTGAACATCCACTTAATTTTGTATCCAAATTACAAAATTCCAATTTACATTGTCACCAAGAGTCATGCACTTCTCCTACAAAATGTGTTACTATTTTTCATAACCACAAAATAGGCGTAAGTATGATCCCTCGAAAAGCAAAAAGAAAAAGCATTCTTATAGAATAAAAAATAAAAAATAAAAAGCATTAGCTTTTATATATATATAAAGAGCTTTATATTTACCAAAAAAAAAAAAAAAAAAGGGAAAAGAACAGCATTATAATAGTATTATTGATTTTGATATGGGAAAAACTTATAAAAGTCCTTAATTTTAGGGAGTAAAATAGAATTTCTTAAAAATCAAGAGGGTACATGCCCCCATCCCCACCCCCCTACATATATACATGTTCAACACACCATACATGAATCACGTTGATATAACACCGTTGGTACAATGTATTTTTTTTTTTTTTTTTTTTTTGGGGGGGGGGGGGGGGGGGGTTGTGGTTGGGTTGGGTGGGGACCAATAAAAAGAGGAATAACAAAATCTAAAATATATAAACAGAAATAAATATTTCAATAAATTAATTCCATAAAAGGAGGTAAGGTTATTAATATTTTTTTAATTTAACTGATAAAAATTTTATATTAAATATTTGAGAAATAATAATTTTAATCCTTTTTTTTTATATCACTCGTGTCAATAATCACCGAAACTAATTATAAAATCCACTATTAACCATCACAACATAACGTGAATTAAAAAATAAAAAATTAAAATTAAAATTTGTGCTATTTAACCTTTTCTGCTAAAAGAGGAGAGAATATAACTATTCAAGATGGTGATGAAATTAATGTTTAATGCTACCAAAAACATCAAATTCATTACTGAGAATATATATATATATATATATATATAATCTATCTTTTTTTAAGTTGTTCGGTAATTATATATTTAAAATCATATGAAAAATTGTATGTACTATTATATTATTTCGAACTGTTAAATCAATTAGTTGTTAAAATAATGTAAAAAAAAAAATTAATCAATGTTGTTTTAAAAAAGTGTTGAATATAAAATTAAGGACATACCGTAAGTGTGGACAGTGCGAAGGACGAAAGGGACAACGCGAGTTGCGATATCATCGGAGAGATTGATGGGCTTTGATCTGGCTTCCTTGGTCACCGAGAAATTCTCTTTCAAGTCTCCGAACAAAAGCCGATAAGAATTTCCCTTGAAACCCTGTTTTCTCAGGCACTTCTCTATTCTCCTCGGCCTCACCCAAACCCAATTCACCACTCTCCACACCCATGTTGTTATTACTATTGCCAACACAACACTGCAGAGTTTCAGAACTGAGACTTCCATTTTTAGAGAGAGAGAGAGAGAGAGAGAGAGATTTTTGGTTGATAATGAGAACGGAAATGATGGGAGGAGGTTTTTTATGTGGCGGAGATAATTTTCATTTGTATTTATGTACTGATGAGAAAGAAAACCCCTTTTCATCTAGAAGCCGAATGACTTCTCATGTGAAAAAAACATAATATTTTCTTCTGTCTTTGGACAGTACACGTAAATTGGTCAGATTTCTGTCCTTCGTGTCGTGTATTTATTTAATTTATTATTTTTAAATGGTGTCGTGTGATTATTGGATTTACATAAAAAAAATTTTGAGGTCTAGGTCACGTTTTGTCTTTTTCTTTTTAGTTTTTTCCTTCTGAGGTGGCTGACACAAGGCAGCAGAGGTGGGGTGAGAGAGAGAAAGAGGGATGCATGGGAGGAGGGAAAGAGAGAGAGAGAGAGAGACAGGGGGGATGCATTCGGAAAGAAAAGAGGGGAGTGGGGAAGTAGGGCCCTTTTTGTTTTTGTTTTGCTTCTTTTCGAGGGAGTGTGTGAGAGAGAGACAGAGAGTGAGTGGGGGGAGTTGTTTGGTTTTGGTTTTTGTTTTTTTTTTTTGTTTTTGCTAAAATTTCCTTCTTCTTTTTATTTTTTTATTTTTTGGCTTTTTCTTTACTTTACTGATTTATTTTTTTTATTTCACTCTTTCTTATAAAACCAAATACATTTTCCTTTTATATTACTCTTATTGTGTATTTTTTCCTCAAATATATATATCCTATGTTTTATATTGATCTCTGACTTTTGATTTTAGGCATCACACTCCCCTAAACGTTTTTTATTGTTACGCCAACCCTTTATTAATATTCTGTAAAAACAATAAAAAAAATAAAATATAAAGGTCAGACATTGAAAACCTGAGCTTTATCAGGTAAAATCATAATTAAATATTTTTTGAAAGGAAATTGCACCTCAATTAAAGATATTTTGGAAGTAAATTATACTTTAATTAAAGATATATAATGTCATTGAACTATTTTGGAGATATAGTTTCCATTCAAAAAAATATTTAATTATGATTTTAGGCTTAATTAAAGATCACACAATCTTAACATATTTAATTTCCATTTAATTTTTTCCGGAATACAGATATAGGGGCCATTTTCATAAAATAGGAAATGTTTGAGATAGTTTGACATGTAAAATTAAAAGTCAGGGATCAATTTAAAACTAATAGTATAATTCATAGATAATTTGTGAAAATAACACTTTTATTAATGTAGTATTTGTCCGTTGTTGTATTTATTTATTCCAAAATATTTTTTTTGATTAATTACAAAAATCCTCCAAAAAAAAAAAAAAAAAACCATGTGCATGTAACATATTACCCCTGAATTTGAAAAGGTAACTTTTGTTCCCCTAATTAAAAAATGAAACGTTAAGAAAACACTCATTAAATTTTTTTTTTTTTTTTTTTTTTTTTTCTCATTTTCAGCTGAAGAAGGTTTGTTAAGGAAAAAAAAGTACTAGCTAATAGTCTGTAAACATGGCCGAAAACCCTATGGAGGAAGTTTTCCCAGAAAACAACAAACTGGGTAAAAACAGATTAGAAGTCTTATGACAAATGGATTGAAAGACACGGGGCATGATAATCTCTGTCCCCCGCGAAATTTCTAGAAGAAAAGTTTATAAAATGATTGACGTTGCTCTTGGTGACTTTGGCAGTATACGTTCAAAAGAAGTGAGGTAAGCTATGACGTATATGAAAGCTTGAAGTTATGTAGTGTTGATGTCTCAAATTTTGTGTCTTTTCACACCTTGTCCTTCAAACTCAATTCAATTTTAGAAATTTGTTGTCTGAATTTACTAAAATTATTACAATCGTGGAGATCCGATGGCCAGCAATGCAGGGCTATTCTAGTGGTTTGAGGCGACTAATGGCGTCAGCACGTGGTGGCGATGCGTGGTGGCAACCATGGAGACGCATGCAGATATCGAGTTTTTGTGGTGTTTTTTGGCTTTTTGTATTTTAATGAAATGTATACATATTTTTTTAGTAATCCCATTATAAAATCAGGAAAATCCAACGAGTTTGGTGATTACAGGCCAACCGGTATCTTATCAGCGGAGATGGTTACCATTGGTAACCAGTCAATATCCTGCCTGTAGAAGTGGTATCATATTGATGAAGTTGGTTATCATTGGTAACTAGCCAGTATCCTATCTGCAGAAGTGGTTACTAATTGATATCATATTGGTGGAGTTACTTACCAATCAATAAACGGCCGTGGGGGTTACTAATCGTTATCACGGTAAATACTTGATAGTAATCAACTGACCATCGACTGGCTAATATTATCATGAATATTAATTGATAATTTCAAGATATAATTGGTATTCTAAAATATAAATATATATATATATATATATAAAATTTTATATGAGGTACGTAATGGCATTCTTCGTAAGAGTTTTTATTTTTTATTTATGACAAAAAACAATTTAAGGCATGAATCTATGACATTCCTATAAAGAGCTTTTTTTTTTTTTTTTTTTTTTTTTATTGTTAGTTCTATAATTTACATGAATATTGATAGTTGAGAAAAGTAAAACAGATGTTGGCCCCTCATCCTGTACCTCTTTCTCTCATCGCTACATGCAACGATATCGGCAATGACCTCGTGAGCAGTAGCTCTCTTTCGCGCTCTCTCCCTCCCTTTCGCGCTCTCTCCCTCCTATCTTTCTCTCTCCCCTGTGTTCTCTATCTTCTCTCTTTCTCTCTCCCTCGTGCTGTCTCTCTCCTCTCTCTTTTTTTCTCCCCCTGATCTCTGTCGCCACCGGAATCTTGACCTCGTGAACTCCGCCGCCAGATCTTCTCTATCCGGCTACTGTCAGGAGCAAACTTTTAGTTTAGTTTTTAACTTTTTAGTTTTTATAATTATTTTGTTATTCAAATTTTTTATTTTATGTCTTTCTTCTCTTTTTTTTTTTTTTAATTAATAATCTTGTAATTTTTTTTGTTGATTAATTAAAAAATATATATGATAAATTAATCTACCTAAAATAATCAAATAAAAAATATATATTTGAAATAATTTAATATAACAAATCTAATGATCGGAGACCGTTGGTGGTCCGTGTCGTTGACTATGGTTGTTGAAAGAATACGAGTGGTATTCCATCAAAATATTTAATATATTCTATTGAAATACAATAGTATTCCAGTAAAATGCGACGGGTTAGTAGAAAACGGCTGGTATTCTGATAGAATACACGAGTTTAATACCCGTGCAATGTACAGGGAAGGAAGAAAAAAAGAAATAAAAAAACTAAGTATTATATGATAAAAACAGTTGGTTAAGATAAATATTATAATTATAATAAGTATAATTTTTCTCAAAATCTCTCCCAACAGTGAAGATGTAAAATCAAAATGACAATAGTACTAACAATAATAAAAACGAAAACAAAAGCAAAAGCAAAAAAGAAAAAAAATTTATGTAGTTATACTCATTAAAAGAAAAAAATTAAAACAAAAATAAAGCAGAAAAAAAAAAAAGAACAAAAATTTTTAAACTCAAAAGAACCGGAAAAAACTAACCCTAACAAAAACATTATCACAAAATCAAATATATATCCCATCTTCTCCTTTTTTTACTGTTTTTAAAAAAAATAAAAAATAATTTATCAGGTTATATACATGCAAAAACTTAAAAAAAAAATGATTTATAAAATATAAAACAAAACAAACAAAAAAGAAAAAAAAAAAACTTTCATGCAGAATCCTTAAAAAAAGAGGGGGGGGGGGGGGGGGATCTTTAAAAAATAGAACAAAAAAAACAAAAAAGACACACAAAAATTTTTTGAAATACAGATAAAAAATTTAAAGTAAAAAATCGTTTAAAAAATAAAAAAAGACAAAGTGAGCAAAAACACAATACAACAATAGATCAGAATCTAATGTCTAAAATTTAGCATAAAAAAAAGAAAAAAATAATATTAAGAAAAAAAAAATACAAACTCTAAATAGGGGTAAAACCGACAACACAATGTAGGAAAAAAAATGAACTAAAAAAGATGCGTGAAACGGTAATTATATTGTGTGGGCAGCCGTCAATTTCTGCATAATAGGGATAAAAATGTCAACTCACTGTAAATGAAGGAAAACCAACTAAATCAGAAGGGCAAAAAAGTCTCTACACTGTAGACAAAACAGTAAAATATGTGAGGACAAAACCGTCATTCCACTGTAGATAAGCCAAAATCAGCACATAGGATATGGCAAAATCGGCAGTTACTGTGCATATAGGGAAAAAAATGTACAGCAAAAGCAACAAAAATTAAAAAAAAAAAAACAAAAATCACTGTTTATTAAACAGTTAAATATTGCATCTTTTTACTGTAGCAAAGCAGCAAAAGTATAAAAAAAATAATAAAAAAAACTATTCACTGAACAATAAAATGTTACACTCCTTTAATATATATAATAATGTGATGCTGTGGTAGAATACGAGTCATATTTTATCATATTACCTTTTAGACATATCTTTGACTTATCTTATAAAAAGTTAAAAATCCGGAACTCATTATAAAAGAACAAAGTTTTAAATGTGTATTCTTTTTGAAATACTAGTTAAAACACGTGTGGTGCACGCAATAAGTTATAATTGAAGTTTTTATAATGTGAAACATATACAATAACATACCAACATACATAAATAGACTAAATTTTTCTCTAAAAGAATATATTAATAATAGTAATTTATCTTTATAATATACAACCATGATGATATTATATTTACAATATAAAACATTTTAGTCTGACTATAATTCATCCTCTTTTTTTTTTTTTTTTTTTTTTTTGTACAATATGTAACTTTCATTTCCAAAATAAAAGTTATAACATAATTGTGTTGAAAAGGATTAGTGAAACAATAATTATAGTTGCATTGGTAATGAGATTGTTTAAGTAGAACTTGTTGAATTTAAATTCGTTAATTATATCAAGTACAAAGGGAGAAAATGTATTATAAAAAAAAAATGATAGACCCCTTTAATTTATTGGGAAAACCTAAAGAGAAAAAAAAAATCATGAAAAGAAGGAAATAAAAAAACAAAACCCTTACCATAAACAGATTCGGTCATAGTTTAAAAAAAAAAATTAGAGTTTCCAGGGAGAAAACTAATATTAAAAACCTTAAAAGATAAATATTGTCGAATGTTGAGTTTTTAATGAACATAAAATAAAATAAAAAGAAAACAAAAAAATTTTGGCCAGAAATACCAGCTAAAAAATTAGGGAAAAAATAAAATAAAAATGAAAACAAAACATATAGAAAAGGGTTAGAATGAAAGAAATATTGACAAACAAATAAAAGAAAAAGAAAAGTGAAAATAAAATAAAACAATATAAAAATGAATAGCTAAACTATTTTTAGGGATAATTTTGAGGGGTCTTCTTCACTAAATAAAAAAGAAAAAGAAAAAAATATATATATATTGAATGGAAAATGTAAAATGAACTGATGTTGAGAAGAAACAAAAAAGAGCATAGTACAAATAAAAGAAAGAAAGAAAGAAAGAAAAAAAATACATTTGGATTCATTTTGAATTAAACTTTTTCATCTTAAAATGGTGTGTAAATCACCCTTTTTTTTTAATAAACGTAGAGGACAGAAATCAACAGATGCATCAAAACATCCCGACTAGGTCGGCACCACTTTAGCACCCTCATCACTTTTCTATCACTCTAGAAATATTATTAATAAAAGAAAATTACAAAAGAGTCTGAAGTAAAAGGGAACATGAAAACTTAAAATAAATACAACTAGACTAAAAAGCCCAAAAAAGACAAAAGCCGGAAGACATTCTCATAGGATAAAGCCTTAAACTCTCTCCTTGAGAGTAGCATTCAAATATACCTCGTTAAAAACCCTCTAGGCAAAACCCAAAGGGAAAAAACCTAGAGGGAAAAAAGAGTACAAATTTACCAAAATGAATTGGTGGGCGAGATACAGCTAATGGGCTATTCCAAAGGAAAAAATGCAATCTCAACAAGACACTAATTGCGAAATCTATAACAAGGAAGACCAGCCATATCCTTTGCCACTGCAGCATCACAAAATTGAGGAGCATTAAACTACCATGTCGGTTGTGTCATATGTACACCTTGAGATTTCAGCTTGTCTGCAACATGATTTCCTTCCCTGAAAATGTGCGAAGTATGATAAGTGATGGAATCCAGATAATTGATTGATTGATTCTAGTGAGCTAGAAAATGCCATGGTACCATCTTGCTTTTTAATTTGATGAGATTAACCACATATACTAAATCACACTCGAGCCAGAGGTAGTTCCAATGATGTTGCTTAGCATATTCCATAGCTCAGATAACCCCTATCAATTCCGCTTCATAAACAAATAGGACACCTAGAGGAATAGAAAAGCAACCTTTACAAAATCCTCTAGAAGTGCGAAATATTCCCCCACAACCTGCCATTCTAGGAGATCCGTTTGCGGCGCCGTCTGTATTAACTTTTAGCCAATTCAAGGGTGGTGGAACCAATTGAACTTAAATGATCTTGGGAGTTTTAACTGGCTTGTTTGGTACTTGTAACATCTTGAGAATCAATAAGTCTGACACATAATCAAGAGCGTCCGCTTCTTTTATGCAATGCTAGAGAGAAAGCAAAGCCTATTGTGTGATGGTAGTATTGTCTTGAAAATTTGTTTAATTACGTATTTTTCAATTCAACCAAAACACTGAGATTACTCCTGATATCCAAAGATTGAAAACCTGTTTGCTCATACGACATTTGAATGCAGAATCCAGAAAATTTCTGATATTATATCTGTGAATTTTGACATGAAAAACCTCTTTAAGACGACTCCAAATAGCCTGGGCAAAGTTACACTGGAAGAAGAGGTGGAGAATAGTTTCTTCCGCTTTGAAGCAGAATCGGCACAGAAAGGGATAGAAAACCCTTTTATTTGAATCGTTTTTTCCATTGGTAGGTTGTTGTGAATGACTTTCCAAAGAGTCAAAGATCATCTCAGTTGGATCGAATTCCTCTAGGTTTTGTCACCCCAACTCACTGTAGCATGTGTAGGCCGAATAAACCCATAGAAATCTCAGACTTTTGGCAAACTTTCTGCATAATGTCTCCTTCTAAGCACATCTGAAGTCTTCTCGGCAATTGAAAAGCTTTGTGTATCATTAATAATGTTGGGAAAAGCATCATAGAATGATTGAGGCAATCTCCATCTATTATCATAAATGAAATTACCCACTAAAGCATTGAGAGAAATATTGTTAGGTGTGTTAATTTTTGAGACAATTGGATAACCAATCCAATTATCTTTCCAAAAATTAACCTTAGACTAGTTGCCCATAATCCAAATGCTTTCATCAACTAGCTCCTTGTTATAATTCCTAACCGCCAGCAAAATCGATGACAAAACTGGTCCTTCATTGGCATGTCGAAAATCTGTTGTATACTTCTTTTTCAGGAAAATACAAGCTAGAGAATCCGAAGTCATTATGCACCAAGCAAGCTTGTGAAGAAAAACTGAATTTGTAGCCTCCAGTGACTTGATACCCAAGCCGCCTTCTGTTTTGGGTAGACAAGTTTTTTCTCAAGCTACTATAACAAGCTTGACTTTTTCAATATTTCCTGTCCATAGAAAGTTCCTTATAGCTACGTTGATT
The DNA here is from genome assembly GCA_009761775.1 of Ficus carica. Classification (NCBI taxonomy): domain Eukaryota; kingdom Viridiplantae; phylum Streptophyta; class Magnoliopsida; order Rosales; family Moraceae; genus Ficus; species Ficus carica. Next base: position 4,434,791 of record CM019742.1, on the reverse strand, counting down.
TTATGGAGAAGATTTTTCGGCCATTTGTTTATCATGAAACTATGGTTAAGAGAGCTTGCAATCACTAAATTGATAAGCATTAGCCTGCCTGCCATTAAACGAGTTTCACCTTTTGATACGAACCACGCCAAGAACTGACGTGACCCTAACCAAATTGGTCTCCAAGATCGAATTCTAAACAGCTTTGAATGGAACCGCGACCCGATGCATAACAAGAAGCACGAACCTTGGTATGTAAGGACGCCACAATCAGCTATGGACGGACTGATTAATAAGTCTATGAACGCCACGGAATTCTCCGATAAGTTAAAGAAGTTCGTTTAAGAGCCAAAGAGAATTAAACCTCAAATTTTTGTGTCAACTAATTTGCCCAAACAGTAAAAATCCGTACAATATATAGGTGTTTCCATTTTGTCAATTTTCAGTTCCTAATTGCCCATGGAATTTTGGGCAAGTCAATAAACCAAAAAAGGAAACACCAAATCTAAAACAAATAAGGTAAGTTCCCTAATTGGCTGAAAAAGCCTTACAATATCCTAAGAAAAAGGAAACTAGACAACAATTAGGTCAATAACTAATTCTTGTCGCCACTTGTCGCCTCCAAACGGGAAAGTAACAGCTAGTGATTTTACAACATGATTACTCGATCCCTTCTAGTACTTGAATCACGCATTTGTTGGGCCGGTTGTCGTATGTAATTCCCTCAATGGGCCTCCACGCAATAGCTTGAGATCAAGTTGCTTGAATCAGCCCAATAAGTGTGTCTTTGAATTTCTTCGCGCGAGCCTTCGTAACCGGACCAATGGGAACTTGAATTGGATCTGAATATGTCTTATCCCACGTGCTCTTGCTTGTGCTACCGAAGTCTCCCCTCCTCTTGAGAAGTATTTGTCCTCAAATCGTCGCTTGCATCAAAAGGTCTTAGATCAGCAACATTAAAGGTGGCACTTACACCATACTCACCTGGCAAGTCTAACTTGTACACATTATCATTGATCCGTTCAAGAATTTGAAAAGGGCCATCCCCTCTAGGCAACAGCTTAGATTTCCTTTGTTCCAGAAACCGTTCTTTGCATAAGTGCAACCACACCCAATCGCCGGGCTCGAAGATGAGCTTGTGACGCCCTTTGTTGGCTTGTTTAGCATATTGCTTGGTCCTTCGCTCGATGTTGAGTCTTGACTTCTCGTGTATCTGCTTAACAAGTTCAGCTTTTCTTTTTCCATCAAAATTCACACGCGCAGACAAAGGTAATGGCATTAAATCCAAAGGGGTTAAAGGATTAAAACCATAAACAATTTCAAACGGTGAAAATTAAGTAGCAGAATGTACAGATCGATTATAAGCAAACTCAACATGTGGTAAACATTCCTCCCAAGTTTTGATGTTCTTTTTAATGATAGCCCGCAACAAGGTAGACAAGGTCCTATTCACAACTTCTGTTTAACCATCGGTTTGAGGGTGCCAAGTAGTCGAAAACAACAACTTAGTCCCTAATTCAGCCCACAAAGTCTTTCAAAAGTAGCTTAAGAACTTGGCGTCCCTATCAGAAAAAATTGTCCTAGGCATACCATGAAGTCTCACAATTTCCCAAAGAACAAATCAACAACATTGGAAGCATCATATGTCTTGTGGCATGGAATAAAATGTGTCATCTTGGAAAACCTATCCACGACCACAAATACTGAATCCCTTCCCCGTTTAGACCTAGGCAAACCTAACACAAAGTCTATTGAGATATCAGTCCAAGGTTCACTAGGTACTGGCAAAGGAGTGTACAAACCGTGGGGCTACACTCTTGATTTAGCCTGCCTACAAGTTACACATCTATCACAAAGCCTCTCAACATTTCGTCTCATATGCGGCCAATAGAAATCTTCTTGTAAAATAGCTAGGGTCTTGGCAACTCCAAAATGTCCCATTAACCCTCCCCCATGGGATTCTCTCACTAGCAAATCTCTTATTGAACAATTAAGCACATACAATTTATTCTCCCGAAACAAGTATCCCTCATGCCTAAAGTACTTACCACTAGCAAATTTCTCACAAGTTTGATACTCAGCACTAAAGTCACAGTCATCAGCATATAACTCCTTAAAATGTTCAAAACCCAGCAGTTTAGCATCAAGAGTTGAGATTAAGGCATACATGCGAGAAAGCGCATCGGGACAACGTTTTCCTTACCTTGCTTGTAGCGAATGACATACGGAAACGTCTCTATGAATTCCACCCAACGAGCATGCCTCTTGTTTAGCTTGTGTTGGCCTTTCAAGTGTTTCAGAGACTCATGATCGGTGTGAATCACAAACTCCTTAGGCCATAGCTAGTGCTGCCACATCTCTAACGCCCGAACCAAAGCATACAACTATTTATCATAAGTTGGGTAGTTAATAGTTGCCCCATTCAGCTTTTCACTGAAATATGCTATTGGTCGCCCTTCTTGCATCAAAACGGCACCAATTCCAACACCTGAAGCATCACATTCATTTTCAAAAGTTTTGGAAAAATTAGGTAAAGATAACAATTGAGCATTGGTCAACTTATCCTTGATTAACTGGAATGCCTTTTCTTGCTCCTCTCCCCATCTAAACCCAACATCCTTCTTGATCACTTTCGTCAGTGGTGCGGCTATAGTACTAAAATCTATCACAAACCGCCGATAAAAACTAGCAAGTCCATGAAAACTTCGTACGTTGCTCACACTAGTTGGACTCGGCCACTCCCGGATGGCTCGCACCTTCTCTTCATCAACCTGTATACCTTCAGCACAAACAACAAAACCAAGAAACACAAGCTTATCTGTGCAAAAAGTACATTTCTTGACGTTAGCATACAATTTCTCCTTTCGAAGCACATCCAAAATAGATTTTAAATGCGCTACATGTTGGTCCAAGTCTTTGCTATAAATAAGTATATCATCAAAATACACAACAACAAACCTGCCAATAAATGCACGTAAAACATGGTTTATTAGACGCATAAATGTGCTAGGCGCATTGGTTAAGTCAAAAGGCATTACCAACCACTCATACAAACCTTATTTCGTTTTAAAGGCCATCTTCCACTCGTCTCCCGCTTTCATACGAATTTGATGATACCCACTTTTCAAATCAATTTTCGAGAACACAGAAGCACCATGTAATTTATCCAACATATCGTCTAATCGAGGTATAGGATGGCGATACTTTACCGTGATATTTTTAATGACCCTGCAATCTATGCGTATCCTCCATGTCCCATCTTTCTTAGGCACGAGTAAGACCGGAACGGCGCACGAGCTCATACTCTCTCTCACGTGCCCCTTTTTCATCAACTTACTAACCTGCCTTTGAAGCTCCTTTGTCTCCTCGGGATTGCTTCTATAAGCAGGTCGGTTTGGGATTGAAGCACCGGATACAAAATCAATCTGATGTTCTATTTCCCGAATTCATGGTAAACCATCTCGTCCGAAAATACATCATTGAATTCCTGTAATAAAGAAACAACAGAACTAGGCAATACAGGGTTAAGTTCATTAGTGTTCAAAAATGCCTCTTTGTATAAAAGTACAATCATTGACTGATTTAAAAACATCGTCCTTTTAATCTCACCGCCTCTCGCATAAAAGTTTGTTTTTTCTCTCTGCTTTGCTCTCATGGGCTTGTTGTGAATTCTTTTCAGTCCTCTTAATTTTCTCTCCCTTGTTCTCTTTTTTCTCTCCTTTTTCTCGGCCACCTCTTCTTTTTTTCTCTCACTGGTCGAACTCTCTCTCTGCACTCCCACTCTTGATTTTTCTTCACTCATTTTCTTTTTCTCACTTTCTCTCTGTAAGCTCACTTGGTCTTCATAGACCTGTTTTGGTGTTAACAGAACAAGAGTGATCGTTCTTTGATTGTGAACCAATGAATACTTGTTGGTGAAACCGTTATATTTCACTCGCCGATCAAATTGCCATGGTCTACCTAACAACAAATGCCCAGTTTGCATCGGAACCATACCACACAAAACTTCATCTTCATATCTTCCAATGCAAAAAAAAAACTAACACTTGTTTATTCACCCTCACCGCACCATTATCATTCAACCATTGCAATTTATAAGGTCGAGGATGCTTGCGTGTTGGTAGCCCTAACTTCTCCACCATAGTTGTGCTAGCAACGTTAGTACAACTTCCACAATCAATAATCACACTACATACCTTGTTTTGGACGTGGCACCTAGTATGAAAGATGTTTTCACGTTGCTCCTCTACATCTTCTCTTGCTTACACACTTAGAGCTCTCCTTGCAACCAACAAGTCCCCTTGGACAGTGTACTCCTCATCGTCGGCATCCTCTAAAGAAGGCATAGAATCATTGTTCGAATCCTCGTCGGTTTCAATCTCTCCATTGTCCCGCATCACCATAGCTCGTTTGTTTGGACATTGGCTTGCTATATGACCCCTGCCTTGACATTTAAAACACTTAATATCACGATTCCGAGTAGTGGAAGAATCAGATTTACCTTGATTCTTATGGCTGGCCTCCTCGTGTATTTGTTCAGTCTTTGGCTTGGTGTTGGGTTGTTTCTCATCCTTCTTCCATTGGTTCACCGTCCAAGTAGATGTACTCGGTTTTTGGCTTGGACGCGTGTTACTGCCCTCCTCTTAAGTTGATTCTCTATTTTGACAGTCATGTGTACCATGTCCTCCAACTACACATAATGTTGTAGCTCAACGGCATTGTGAATTTCTCGGTTCAAGCCCGCCAAAAACCTTGCCATTGTAGCCTCCTAATCCCCTTCTATATTTTCCCGAATCATCATGACCTTCATCTCCTTATAGTAATCCTCCACACTCCGGTTGCCTTGCTTTAGATTTTGTAGCTTGTTCTACAACTCCCGGTAGTAGTAAGCTGGTACAAATCGCTTCCTCATCATGGCCTTCATCTCTTCCCATGTCTAGATAGGTCGCTCTCTTTTTCGTCTCCTATTATGACAAACTGATCCCACCAAGTAAAAGCGTAATCAGAAAATTCAATTACGGCTATTTTTACCTTTTTTGCTTCGTAATAGTTGTGGCAGTTAAAGACGAACTCCATTTTCTTCTCCCATTCCAAGTATGCTTTAGGATCGGATTTGCGTTGGAATGACGGTATCTTTATTTTAATGCCACTCAAACTATCATTTCCCCGATTCTTAACTCCTCTATCCTGTCCAAATCTCCTGTGACTACCCGCTAAATCTTCTCCTTCATCAAACTCATCCCCATCAATTCCGTAGTACTCATGGACCTCTCCTCTAACCGGAACTCTCTCCCGCCTACGCGCATGAGGAACATGTCGTGGCTGTTCCACACGTGCGTTTTCTATCCGATCTACCCTCTCATAAAGCTGCTCCAACTCTCCTCTTAACAATCGCCTCATCTCCCCCATCATCGCCTCCATGAGGAGTTTTGGGTCTGCTGCTCCAGTGGTACTCTCAGTAGTGTTCTTGCTGTTGTTCATTATTTTTTTTTTCAAAACAAAGAGACAATGCAAAGGACCTTACCACACTCCTTTACGTGTTTCACTCATGAACTAGTTCGCTCAATTTCACTCGTGTTTGCACTCAATACTTTCGGCTTTTGTCCACTCTAATGCTCTCGCCTCTCTTTCATTTTTCCACTCGTTAATTCTCATTCAGTTCTTATAAAACTAGTCAAATCAATATCGAAACTTCCGTAACGATTCACAAACAGATTACCAAGGAGGCTCAGATTAGATACAAGAATATAACAAGCATAGAGAATTTGGGCTTTCGGAATTCACACCCAAAAGAAACGAAATTTGAGCAAAAAAATTTTCAGTCTTTGTAGGAAATTCAAATTTGGAATTCCTTAAACCCTGAATAACAAGAATCAAACGAAATTTTTTTTTTTTTCGGATCCTTCTCCTTTTTTTCTTTTCTTTTCCTTTCTTTTCTTTTTGACATTTTTTTTTAACATCGACTTTGATAATGGAAATAGAGACTCACGATTAATAGAAAATAAACATAAAATAAATGGTTGGATAAGCAAAACCTGATTAGAACCCTTTGCTCTGATACCAAATGATACGAACCACGCTAAGAACTGACGCAACCTTAACCAAATTGGTCTCCAAGATCGAATTCTAAATGGCTTTGAATGGAACCGTGACCCGATGCCTAACAAGAAGCACGAACCTTGGTGACTCCACAATCAGCTATGGACGGACTGATTGATAAGTCTATGAACGTCATAGAATTCTCCGATAAGTTCAAGAAGTTCGTTTAAGAACCAAAGAGAATTAAACCTCAAATTTATGTGTCAACTGATATGCCCAAACAGTGAAAATCCGTACAATATATAGGTGTTTCCATTTTGTCAATTTTCAGTTCCTAATTGCCCATGGAATTTTGGACAAGTCAATAAACCAAAAAAGGAAACACCCAATCTAAAACAAATAAGGTAAGTTTCCTAAATGGCTGAAAAAGCCTTACAATATTTTAAGAAAAAGAAAACTAGCCAATAATTAGGTAAATAACTGAGTCTTGTCGCCACTTGTTGCCTCAAAACGGGAAAGTAACAGCTAGTGATTTTGCAACATGATTACTCGGTCCCTTCTAGTACTTGAATCACGCATTTGTTGGGCCGGTTGTCACATGCAATTCCGTCAATGGGCCTTCACGCAATAGCTTGAGACCAAGTTGCTTGAATCAGCCCAATAAGTGCGTCTTTGAATTTCTTCGCGCGAGCCCTCGTAACCGGACCAATGGAAACTTGAATTGGATTTGAAAACGTCTCATCCCACGTGCTCTTGCTTGTGCTACCGAAGTCCTCATCACCTTCCATGTTGCAAATTTTGAAATAACTTTATATGCCACCACTTGCAGAACTGATTTTTTCGGCGCTCCCTTGAATAGCGGAACTCCAATATATTTGAAAGGAAGAACTCCCCTACCCATTATCATCTTCTGAACAATCTCTGTAGCACGATGATTAGATATAGTCTTCCCAAGGAAAACATTCGATTTGTCATAGTTGATGATCTGTCCCGAAAGCTTCCCATAGCAACTAAAAATGTCTTTTAAGGCACTTTATGTTTTTATTAATGGCTTTGCAAAACAAAAACAATAAACCATCATCAGCAAAAAGCGAGTGAGTGGGGATAATACCTCCTCTGGAGGTATGTAAATCATCCTGTATTAGTTGAACTTGATCCTTAATACCTGTTGAACCAAAAAAAAAAAAAAAGGGAAAACAAACTCTTTAACTTTTTTTTTTTTCCTAGAAAAATCTTTTTACACAAAGTTAAATATAGAAAAAAAAAATCCCTATATAAAAATAAACTTTTTTTTTTTCTTTTTGTAAGTTATAATGGCAATTCTGTAATATGTTTTAATTTTTGGTCTTCTTTTAAGAAGCCTCAAGTTACTTTCACTTAAAAAAAAACAAAAAAAAAACCGTCAGAATACTTGCAATAGAATTTGAACACGTGGGAGGCCAAGCAACTATCAACTGAAGCAAAGCATTAGTTGTGCAGAGGAAGAACAATTTAAGGAAAAAAAAAAAGGGAGAAAGCACCAAAACGGTGCATAATTGAGTACCAAAATAAACAGTGAATTTATCTACTCTTTACATACGTAGGACTTGTCAAAATTATCCATTTGTTCATAAAATAATGTAGATAAATAAAACTTCTGAAAAATGGGCCCTCTTTTGTTTTTTGTTTTTTGTGTTTTTTTTTTTTTTTTTTCCCTACTGTACTACCTCATGTCATTATTACAAGGATAATGCAGAACCATTTTTCTTTTATCTATTACCTTAGTATAAAAACATGAATGTGCTTTTCATCCTCTCTTTAATGATTATCACGTGATAATCACATCGACGGCCCAATCAACAACATACTACATTTTTTTTTTCTATATATTTTGTATGATGTGTGTACAATGCAATTAGTTGAAAAGAGAAGTGCTATATGTACTTGAGACGACACACACACTCTCTCTCTCAAGATGACACTTGTTTTTACTTTTTTTGCTTTTTGAAAGAAACAAGTCATTAGCATGATAGTAAGTCATGCTTGTACATTATTATTGTAGTTTGCTATTACAGCAGTAGGTTTTCTCATATCAATCAAAGTTACAATTTTACTTATCGTATAAGCCGGAAATGAAAAACTTTTTCCCGAAGTTTTGCCTTTTCGTCTTCATCCTACTGCAGAATGAACATAGTTTTTCTTCAAAAAAGAGAAAAAACAAAAATAGAGAACATATAATGCTCAAGTTATTCTCAAAGAAAGAAATATCCTCCCACGTTCAAGAAAAATTTTTGGGTCAAACATAATTCTTATTTTTTCTTTAGGTATTTTAGTGTTTGAATATCTCTCTGTCTTGCTTTTATTTATAATTTTTTCCCGTTGACTTAGTAGGGGGAAATAAAAGAATAAAACAATATTAATGGATGATATCGATGTCGCGGATAAAGAAGAAGTTGAAGATAATTTGACTCGCAATATTTCACTATTGGATCCTCAAGTGTCAAAAACCAAAGGAGCTCCAAAAGGATGAAGAAGGGGATTGAGAAAGCTAGCAAAAAAAAAAAAAAAAAAAAAGGGTTTGTTATATAATTGTTGATTAATATAATGCTCCTTGAGAAATATTTCAAAAATTTTAAGGAAGTTTCTTTTATTCTTTATACAGGAACCGTCAAGCTCTAACAAAGGAAATACCAGTGTTTTTCTAAATCAACAGATGTGTATAGACTTAAAATAAGGGTTTTAGACGTCAATTTTTAAAGAGTGGCATCTGATAAGAGCTTTAGACGTTGCTTTTTAAAATGTGACATCTATTAAGCGATGTTTAATGTTCCTTTTCTACTAGTGAAAGCATAGAGGGCTGCTTTAAACAAATGATAAGTCCTAAATTTGATTCAGTACGTTTTAGCTGTAGGATTCTCCCAATAAATATGTTCATTCTTTTGTTATTGTTTTTTTTTTTTCTCCTTTTTTTTCCTTTATTTTTTTATTTTTTTTTTATTATTTTTTTTTTTGCGTAGGATTTTGAATGTTTGGAAGGATTTTTATCGTGTCATGATCCACACAATGTAGAGAAAGATGCGATTTTTGATTCATATTTCAAGAAATTGAAGAGGGTATGTAAAAGAACTCAATGCTAATTTGATTTGTGTATATTTTGTTTAAGTAACAGTTAATTCTTAATTATTTAATTTTGTACTAATAATTTGTTACTTTTGCTCATTTGTTTACACAGGATGTGTTCGCCCAACATCTTGAGCAGTTACAGAAGCATAATATTAAAGAAGTTGCATATGGAAGAAGTTGAATCTTGAATCCTTCAAATTTGTCATGTTTTTGTTTTGTTTTGTTTTATTTTTATTATGTATGTTTTTACAAGAAACACTTTTTTGACCCATCTTTTGTTTTTCTATGAAAATGAAAGTTAGATTATTTGATCCATGATATTTGTAAACAATGAAACAATTGAAATATATTTGATTCAGAATGAGTGATCTATTTAATTAAAAATGGGTTGATCCATTAGTAATGATATTATCTCTAAATTGACAAATATAGATATAAAGTGAAATCAATTCTATTTTCTTTTCTTTTCTATTTTATAGAAGAACAATAAAGAGTAAGTCTCAGATTGGAGAAGCCAAAAAAAAAAAAAAAAAAAGTCTCAGATTGGAGAAGCCAAAAAAAAAAAAAAAAAAAAAAAAAAAAAAAAAAAACTTTGAACGAGTTGAACTTGCCCTGTTGCGGTCAGGAAATTTTTATTTTTTTTTTTTCCTTTGGTTAGACCAAATGGTAAATTCATAATAACAATGTACAAGTGTGACTTATATTATTATGCTGATGATTTGTTTCTTTCAAAAATCAAAAAGTAAAGACATATTGCCATCTTGAGAGAGAGAGTATGTGTCCAAGAGAGTTTCATCTCAAGTGTACATAACATTCTTTTTTTGAGCATGCGTTTGGAATACGGATTTGAGATGAAGATTTTAAGTTAAAATTTGTTGACTTTTCAAATAATAATTATAATATTTGTTAGACTTTTCAGAAAGAGATAAAAATAAACCTAAAAAAATTAGGTTCTACACCTACGAACCAAATGGGCCTTAGATAGATTGAGACACCAACTTTTTTTTTTTTTTTTCCCCTCATAATTCACAGGAACATTTAAGTCCCCTGAGTTACAATAAGAAATCAAATTCGTTAAAATTTACTTCTATGAATATTTTTTTTTATTAATTCTTCACTTTTTTCTATAATAATGTATTCTCTTTTCATTTCAGGTTATCATTTGCATTATGTTTTCCTTATAATGTCTAACGAAGGGTACTTTAATCATGAGAATGATGTACCTCTCCGTTCCAAGAGCTGAATTGATTATGCCCAATTATATATTGATAAAGCAGTATATTGCAGTACAGTTAGGACGTCGATCTCATGAGGAGGTGACAAAAATAACAAATAAGAAAAATTAATGGTAAATAAACGTTAGAGACAAGCGAATAAAACAAATAAAAGATAAATAATTTTGAGATTTTTGATGATAAAATTAAATGAATACAAAAATAAAATAAAAGATAGATTGAGGAATTTGAAATGATTTTGTTTAAAACTTAAAATTTCAATTCTATAACTCAACTACAAGTTTCACATCCTAAACATACAGTCGAAAAAGATGAATTTGAAAGAACAAATAATAGAAAAAGTATTTTATTAAAATAACATCTCCTCGTTAAAGCAAACACAACTATTTGTATACGTCATCCGAAAGCAACAAAATATACCATGACAGAATACAGTAAGGGATGTTTATCTAAAAATAATTGAAAGAAAATCACATGTCACTAGTGATTTAATGCTCCAAATATAATAGCTATAACTGCTGTCACTATAGAAATATTTATTATAAACACTAAGCAGAAGAGAATAAAATGAATCAAATTTATAAATGTTGAATAACAAATTGAATTGAAATAAAAAGAAGAACACAAATAAATAAAATTCATTCAAGACTTAACTTTCTATTGGTGGTGTCTCACTCATGAAAAAATGTGTCACTCATCTCACACCTCTAAAAAAACGAAGGAAATAAGAACTGAAAAATAAAAATAAATTTCTATCACAATTCTTGAATAAAAATACAATAGCAAGAGCCTTCTATTTACAGTGTTTCAGAAGCTCAACTAAAAAAGGGAAACAAACTAATCTAAATGGGAAATTAAAATCAAAACATAAAAATAACGAAACAAAATAAAATTACAATTAATTATGGAGATTTAGGAAACCGGGGTGATTTGATTCTTTTGGAACACAAATGGAGACTTGATGGGCAGAAATCAGGAAAGAGAAATCATTAACAATCGGATCCACCATGTGGTGAACACTGATTAGAAGTGGTCTACTAGGGAATTAGACAAATGGTGTCATTGACTTAGAAGCTAACGTGGCTTAAAGAAATGGATTCCATAGCTCAATTGCGTGGATTTTTGTTCATATTTTTACACTTCTTTTAAATCTATAAATTAGTTAAAACTAGATATTTTCCAATTAATTCATTTTGAATTAAAATCATGAAAATGTATAATTAAAACTCAAATATTTTGACTATTAAATAATAATAAACATCAAAGAAAGTGCACTTTTGTGTACTAATCACTCCTATTCCTTCACTCACGAAAGTAGAAGATCATCTCGAGAATATTCTCGAAGGTTTTATTTGTTATAATTTTATTTATTAATTATTATTTTTTATTTTATAAAAGCTCTATATAAGATGAGCAGTTATCTTTTAAGAGAGTTTTAAACCCCTAAGCTCTATATAAGGTTTTATGTTTTTATCATTAGAGTTTGATCATATATGCATAGTGCTAGCTCATAATCTCCATTCGGGATAGATTTGTTTCGTTAATAAACTGGTATGTCAAACAAGTGCACAAAATAGTGCAATCAGGCGTTGTCCGGTTGATCGATTCGTATTGCAGTGTGTTTTCCAGATATTTTTAGCTGAAATAATTATCTGAAAAAGATGTGAATTAATTATGGGAAATATATTTGAATGTTGAGTATTTTGAATAGACTAATCTAAAGCATGTGCTATGTACATGTTGAACAAATTTGAAAAAAAAATATCTAAGTAAGGGGAAAATTAAAATAATAAGTAAATATATATATATATATATATATATAATAAAAAGACCTAAATAAAGGCACAAAAAAGACCAAAAATATAAAAGGACTAAAATGAAAAAAATTTATCAACATGAAAAAAAGACTAAAAAAAAAAAAATTGGACTGAAAAAAAAATGAAAAAAGGACTAAAATGAAAAAAATAATCCAAAAAAAAAAAAAAACAGAAGATCAAAAAATAAATACGAAAATGAAAACAAAAATATTACTGGTCCAAAAAAAACCGGAGGACCAAAAATAATTACAAAACTTTTTCATTCAAAGCGAACCGTTTTACACGAAATAGTGGAATGATACTTTTGACACTTCTATATATTTGTAGATAATTTCCCTAGTGATTTTATTTATTTAAAATAGAAAACTTAGTGTTAAGATTATTCAAAATAAGAATTAAGAAATAATTATTGATCATCTCTTAGGTTTTCAACCATTGCTATAAATAAACCCCTTAGGGTGATATTTAAAGGGGGTGTTTGGCATCTAAGTTCCACTCCAACTAAACTGTATTTTTTCATCTCAATTTTGTCTTTTTCTAAAAAGTCAACAAAATTTATAACTACTTTTTAAAAAGTTAATACTATTCAAATTTAAAAATTTCAACTCAACTTAAACTCAACTCATACACTAAACACCTAGACTTATATCACAAGATCACAAGAGGCAAAGGTGCTTTTATAGGATAGAGAGAATAATCAATTGTTCATCTTTTTTAGCGATTGATTGTTCTTAGTGCTCTTGTGGTTCGAAGGAGACTACCGGTTAATTGAGGAAACATTGAACATCGACCCAATGGGATTAATATAGCAAAGAACAATTGGTTGAGGAGCTACTTCTCGGTGAGGAAATTAGCTCTGTCATAAATGCGGTTCTTTTCTTACAGATGTATCATAATTATGTATTAATTTTATTGTCTATTGCAACATGAGTATGAGTTTGATTGCTAGAGTAATTGTTTAAAAATTTTTGTCTTCCACTGCGCCACCCGATGCTATTTTTCTGACAAAAATGATAAAAATTGGAACTTTATCTTAGGAATTTTTTTTAAAAAAAAGATAATAAAAGGGATGTAACAAGTAATAATCATAAATTAACATTTAGTTGGTCACTGGTGTGCTAAGAAAAAAGAATGTGCAATTTTTTTTTTTTTTGGTGACAATTATAAACCTCCCCTATCAAATATCATTTCACAACTTTAGGACCTAACCACACTTTTTAATTACAGCTTACCAAACAATTCAGCTTTGCATGGCAGTTACTTTTCCTTCAACACAGCTGAAATACGACATTGTCAAACTGGTCCATTATTTCCTTCAAATATATCTTTATCAAACACATCTTGAATATCTTACATATGTATAAAAATTATACAACGATCTCTTCTTTAGATCTTAGCGTTTATGCACAACTAAGTGAGCACCATATTGTGGTTGGAGAGTTATAATATTAAAGGGAGCATGAGCATAGGACGGTGAAAGCTCAAACGTGAAGCGCTGTAGAATCAATGCCATTGCCATTTTGGCTTGTGTCATTGTAAAGTTTTGTCCGATGCAAATCCGAGGCCCCCAACCGAATGGAAAGAACGAAACTTGACCCTTCGTAACCTTCGAAACGCCTTCCGCGAACCTTTCGGGATTGAACTCCTTTGCATCTTCACCCCACAACTTTGTGTCATGGTGAATAAGAATGGTGGGAAGGCAGACCTGCACTCCTGGTGGTAATGACAAGTTTCCAAGCTGTGTTTGCTTCTCCACAGTCCGAACAAATAAAACTATTGGTGGGTATAATCTTAGAACTTCGTTCAAAATCATTGTGACCTGTATTGAACGTATACATTAATTTGTCTTTCTAAGATAATGTATTGGACAAGGCAAAAAAAATTCACAATGTTGTTTACATGATTCTTGTAGGAAAATGAAGAATTTGTGTTTCCTAAATATGGTATTTTCATTATTCGCTACACAATTCACGTTATATAGTTGTAATTATCTCTTGGACATTTTAAACCTAATTTCTTTTGGAAAAAAAAAAAAAAAAGGTTTGATGTTCGTTTTCAACTGAGTAGTTGGTATTGGTACAATGTTAAATGGGCTTGAGTAGAACTCATCTACAAAAGCTAGTTAAGGAGAAGATGATGTCCAATTCACATATAAGCACAAGAACAGTTTAGTAAATTAGTGATGTCAGACAAATTACCAATCTAACACCCTCCTTTCACGTCTGGCGTGTCATGCAAATGGGTCATGATACAAACCTACCATCACCTAAGAAATCTAGCTTTGATACTATGTTAAATGAGCTTGGGTGGAACTCATTCCCAAATACTAGCTAGCTTAGGGAGAGATGGTGCTCAATTCACATATGAACATCACAACAGCCCAGTAACTTAATTATGCAAAACAAATTCACAATTTGAAAAGTTAATAATCATTAAAAAAAAAAAAAAAAAAAAAAAAAAAAAAAAAAAAAGACTTACGATTTTTAGGTGCACTAGCCCATCAAAGTCCGGATTGTTATTACCAAAGATTTGCAAAACCTCTTCTCTTGCACGAACCTGCCAATCGGAAAATCTACTTAATAACACCATTGTCCAAGTAAGTAACACCGAGGTGGTCTCTTGTCCAACAAAGTAAAACAATTTGCATTCCTCGGTCACATCTTCAATACTCATTCCCATGTTCTTGTTGTTTCCATGTTCCCTAATTTCTCTAAAATTTGATTCCATAAGTATCCCTAATAAGTCATCTTTTGGTGCTTCACCTTCTCTCATTGCCTTTTCTCTTTAAGGATTATATTCTTCACCAAAGATTTTATTTCATAGTCGATTTCTTTCATCCTCTTGTTCATTTTTGTTGGAACATATCTGCATTCAGAGATAAGTTTTGTGACTAGAGATTATGTTAATTCAATGAATATATAATTACAAGACCTAAAGTTTTGAGGGAGGGGATTTTAAATTTTATTTCGAAAAACATACGATTATCACTATTAATGACACAATCATTTTGTTTTATCCAAACTGCAACATATCAAGGGGGAGCCAATAGTTTTATTTATTTATTTTATCATGTGATAGTTCTGTTATAATTACACTTAACCAGTACTTTACCTCCATCCAGGAATATAGACAGTTTGTATGGCTTTCAACACTAAATTTTCTTGCTCTTTCTCAAGTTGAAATATTCTTCTGCCGTCTTCGTAACTACTACCAAATGCTGTTCGGGAAATCACGTCACCAGTCATATTTTCAAGCCAAGGCCAGATATCCAACTCGCATCTTCCCTCATGGTCTACTGACCTCTCCCATTTGTCTAACATCTCGACACAACTTTGATAAAATGCCGGAAGCATATGCTACACAAAAACCATATAAAATCTGAAACATTAAAATTTCACACACACACACACATGTTTCTTGCATACACATATATCATTCTTTAAAATGACGATGCGTGCTAAATTGATCTCTTTATATATTTTTCTGTAAAAATGTTTTACGTTATGTTTCCAAATCATATACCAAACAGAAAGCCGCAAATATTAGTCTCCATGATCTTTTTCGAACTTGCAATAAAAAAAAATAAAAAAAATTAATACCTTGACCTTCTCCATATGAAATGCCGGGCTGATAATTTTTCGATGTTTAACCCATTTCTCACCCTCGTATTCTGCTAGACCAGCAGTTAGGAACAGCACAAGTGGATTGGTATGCGGTTTTGGAAAATCGTCAATTTTATTGAAGACATCCTTCACAAGTTCTGGGTCAGTGATGATCACCCTTGGAGTAGGACCATTCCATATAAAAGAATCTTCACCTGCAATATTTTTTGTAATTTAGTCATAAAAATGATGCGGATAATCTAATAGTATTAGCGATGACAATAGAAAAGTGCAAAAAAAATAAATCATTATCATGTTTTGTTTTTAGCAATGACGTGTCATCGCTGTATGTTGATTATTAACGAGAAAAAGTGAGCTAAAATTGTCGTTATACCATTCTCCCCCCGCAAAAATTTCAATTTCTAAGTAAACAACAGATCCTATTTCTAATTGTCAATAAAATTAAACATATATATATATACTAAAAGTTACTCAAACTTGCCTATATTACAAAGGTAATTTAAAATGTGACTGAAATTTGAGAATATCATCCAGACGGTTAATTTTATAAATTAATATTTTAGGCTGACAAACATATATTACTTTTAAAGACTTTTTGAGGTTGTGATTAAGGCAGTTTTAACGGTAATTTTGCAATTGGCTTTGCCTATATTGAATTAAATTCCCCTCACGTCCTTTCAAATATTAAAAAAAACAAAACAAAAACAAAAACAAAATTTGAGGTTTGAAAGAATCTCAAGACATTAACGGAAGAAGCCTAGTTTTCTTTCCCAGTTAGGTCATTAAGTAGATTGTTGATAGCTTCAACTAATAATTGGCCGAACAAAGAATTAGACAAAAGAAACTGACAAATGATTTGGGTTGTTATACATCAAAATTATACCCTAAATTCTTCATATTTTTTCTCTTTTTGTCTTAAAGGATATTTATGTAGTTTTATAGTCCAGCAGAAAAAGGGAAGGACATAATAACATAAGATATAAAATTACAATACTTTCCAAATGCATAAATATTTTTCTAGATGTATGACATAAAATGTCCTATAATAAACAGTCCATATATATATATATATATATATATGCACATGCATGTGTATGTACTTTTTTTAATTAAATGATGGTCACATGAATCAGTAGCTATATGTATATGTCTATACATATATATTAATATACCGTAATTCTTGACCGTCTGAAGGAGGAAGGGCGAGACGCGTGTGGTTATGTCGTCAGAGAGATTGATGGGTTTTGAAGCCGCTTCCTTAGTCATCAAAGTACTCTCTTTCAAGTCTCCGGAGAAAATCCTATAAGAATTACCCTTAAGACCCTGTTCTCTCAAGCACTTCTCTAGCCTCTTGGGCCTCAGCCAAACCCAATTCATTACTCTCCATGCCCATGTCGTTATTACTATTGCCAACACTATTGCACTCAATTTAAGAACAGAAACTTCCATTTTTAGAGACAGAGAGCGAGCGAGAGAGAGTGAGAGAGAGAATAGTTATGGGCGAGAGTAGTGAGAGATTAAATACCTTTAAATTCTGTTGACGAGAAAGAAGAACCTCTATACTCAGCTAGAAGCCAAGACGTAAAGAACAAAACTACTTACAAAAGATTTTCTTATATTTTTCTGGAGGGTATACGTACGTGGGCAGATTTACATTGTGATTTTGTGTAAATATAAAATGTAATTTTCAGGTGTATCTAATCAAGTACCTAAGAAAATATTTTCCTTTATGTTTTGAAAATGACAAATTATCAAACTTCTTGTCTAATTCTGTTGATTGAGCGTGGTCCTGCCCGCATCACTATTGTACGAAGAAATTATAAAAATTGATGGCGTTATCATTTATCTTTAATCATACATGAACATCATGTTTAATATTAGCAAGTGGGTGAAGTAATAATGTTTTTTCTTTCAATTTATTTCCTATGTGATCTAAATATTTTATCTCTCATATGCTAAGGTTTGTTCTTGTTTTATCACCTTATACGTTTTGTTAGAATTTGTTGTGAAACCGATATATGAATTGGGTTAATATTCTTTGTGTTATGAGATCATTTAGATTAGTATTAGTATTTGCATTTCCCTATTTTAATTATAAAAAAAAGGTCAGAGAAAAAAGAAAAAAAAAAAAAGTGTGCAAAAACTAAAGGGGAAAAGAAGCTCGAGTCCTTGAGACAATTGGATATGATATCTATTTATAGATATCCAACTAATTATCGACAACATTAAGTTATTTGAATATTTGCATTTAAACTTTAGTATACAAATATTTATTTTTGGTGAGTTATAAACATTTATGTGTGCGGCGTAGAAAACTCTAAGCGCTTTTTGGTGACTTAAACCTCCGCTGTAACTCGTCTACATAATGATATATAACATCTCCCAGCATCAAAGACAATGTAATCATTTATTAGAAGGCGAATCCCTATAAATTCTTATCTTTCACTACTTTCTTTGCATTTTAATTTACTATTCTATATGCTTGAAAAATTATATATGGTGAGCTTACGAGTGAATTATTCGTTGTCGATTTTTAACCCTCAACAATAATCATGATGCCTAACTATAGCCAAATGACACATGAAAGTCACATACATAGGGAGCTTATATAATTATAAATGTGTACGGTAATTGGTTATGATTTGGTTTATAGAGTTCAAAAGAAGTGAGGTCAGCTCTGACCTATATGAAAGCGTGAAGTGTGAACCGCGTTTTAGTTTATTAGTAGATTAATTTATTTTGTTTTGTTTAGGAATTTATAGATGTGAAGGTACTTTTTTAACACCAATGATTAAATAAGTTTAAAAACCATTTCATCACAATTGTACAGTCAAAAGCTTTTTTTTTTTATAATTAATTTAACGATCCACATTTTGATTATTCACCAAAAAAAAAAAAATTCGATCCACATTTGATTGAGACTTTATAAAATAGTATAATTGTTTTAATTTATATATAGTACTTTCTTTCATTTTCTCTCATCTCTCTCTTCAATCGCACTTATTCTCAAACTACCCCTGAACTTTGAAACTTCTGCATAAATGCCTTTTCTTTCTGATATATATAATATTTCGTTAATTTCTTTAACTGATGTGCACTCTATTTAAAATATTAAAATCCAATTTAATTATAATCACTATTACAATTATTCAAATTTTCTGATATTAAATATAAATAGCCTTGTCATATTGTTTTTGAATATAAAGTGATTATGCATGAATCGTGTTTTATAAAATAAAGACTTTTCTCTTTTATTCCATTATTCTTGATATTCTTCAAAGAATCAACAAGTTGATATAGATACACTATTTTCCGATATTCTGATAAATTAACGGATTTTAGATAGATTTATCATCTTTTATCCACTTTCTGTTACTTGCATATTTCCTCCGTACATCACAAGGGTTAATGTTTGGCCCATAAAATGTTGTTTGGCGTCATATATTGTTAGAATATTAATTACCACCTTCTATCAATAGTTGAGGAAATTGGTAAGATAGACCCTCCTTAGCAAAGTTAAAAACTTATGGCCCATTTCATATTAAGCCGATAAACGAAATAACCACGCTGCCCTTGCAAAATGCAGCAGTTTTACACAATTCTAGTGATTTGAAAAAAAAAAATATATATATATATATATATGAATAAACGATCCATTATCTTTCTTTAATTTTTTATCAACCTAAATGAGCAGTCATCTTTGTTTCTGCTAGTTGGGATATTTTATTAATGTTAGAGAAAGATTAATGTATAAATTAACAATACTCGACCATGATCAATACGGAATAACCTTAATTAGTTAATTAATTAGAAAACTCATGTCGGATTAGCATTGATAAACAAAAACCCTAAATTTTTATCACTTTGAATTTTCATTTTTTTTTTCCATTATGTTCTTTTAGTTTTCTTTCAGTATCGGTTTGCTATTTTCATTTTCCTCAATTTAAACTTCTTTTCAGTGATTCAAATAATCTTTAGGGTTAATATTTTGTATAACAAATCATAATAAAACACAACCTCAAAGGATTAACAACTTTATTCACATTTTGTTAATTGGTCGACCAAGTATTGCGAAATTTTAAAATTAAACAACATTGTTATATATGTTAGCTGAATATAACTTCAGTTAGCTAGATATATTTGATAGATGCTGACGAAAATAAAGTACAAAAATAAACAAGTTTTACGTAAAATAAAATATTTATGCACATCGAAGATATCAATACCAACAGTAAATCAATAGATGCTCAAACATGATTAAAATGTCATATTGATTCAAATAATACTGATGCCAAAAGTGATCATGAGTTAGCAACTTTAGGATTATGGTTTTTTTAAAACATTTTAAAGGAAAAGGGAAATTTTTTATGCAAATTAATTTTCAAAAGATATAAGGTAACAGAAATCCACTCTATATTTATTAAAACAAAAAAAAAAATAGAAAACATAAAACTAAATTAATGGTTCTTTCTATTAGTTTTAAAGTTCCCTATGTTTCTTGATAGTTTTTTTCTTTATAAAAAACTTTGAAAGGAAAAAAAAAATTACAAACTTTTACAACGATTTCTTCACAAGAACATATCTTAGCATTTATGTAAAATTAAATGAGCACCATATTGTGGTTGGAGAGTTAAAATATTGAAGGGAGCATGAGCATAGGACGGCGAAAACTCAAACGTGAAGCGTTGAAGAATCAATGCCAATGCCATTTTTGCTTCTATGATGGCAAAGTTTTGCGCAATGCAAATCCGAGGCCCCCAACCGAAAGGAAAGAACGAAACTTGACCTTTAGTCACCTTCGAAACTCCGTCTGCGAACCTTTCTGGATTGAACTCCTTCACATCTTCACCCCATAGCTTAGCGTCATAGTGAACAAGAATGGTGGGAAGGCAGACCTGCATTCCAGGTGATAATGACAAGTTTCCAAGCTGTGTTTTGCTTCTCGATTTCCCGAACAAATAAAAGTACAGGTGGGTACAATCTTAGAACTTCGTACAAAATCATTGTGACCTGAATTGAACATAAACATTGATTTTTTTTTTTCTAAGATATAATATGGTTTACATGTTCCTCTCGCTAGAAAAATAAAAATAAACCAAGAGTAGGTAGAATTTGTATAACCAACATTAGTGGTATTATAATTGCAAGTACCCCCTCTTGGACATTTTTAACCTTTATATTTAAAAAATATAGCAAAAACGTAGAGTTTGATTATGTAATTTAAGAAGGTTACTAATAATTGTACATGATTTTTAATTTCTTTTGAGAAAAGTTTGCACTTGTTTTATGTAAGAGCAATTAGTGTCATGGCCGGATCACTTACACATAGAAAACTTTGCACTTGATTTACGTTTTCTTGTATTAAATGTGCAAGTGCTAAGTAGTTGGTACTTGAAATTGATAGTCAGGAAAAAAAACAAAACAAAAAAATAACAAACTTACGGTTTTAGGTGAATTAGGCCATCAAAATCTGGAGTGTTATCCCCAAAGACTTGCAGAACCTCGTCTCTTGCACGAGCTTGCCAATCGGGAAATCTACTTAACAACACCATAGTCCAAACAAGCAACACTGAGGTGGTCTCTTGGCCAACAAGGTAAATAATTTACATTCCTCTATTACTTCTTCATTACTAATTCCCACATTCTTGTTGTTCCCATGTTCCCTAATTTCTTTGAAATTGGATTCCATAAGAATCCCTAATAAGTCATCTTTTGGTGCTTCGCCGGCTTGCATTGCCTTCTCTCTTTTATTGATTATTTTCTTCAATAAAGATTTTATTTCATTGTCTATTTCTTTCATCCTTTTATTCATCTTTGTTGGAATAAAACTGCATACATAGACAAAAATTATGTGATTAGAGCATGTTCAAGATAGGTTTATATGCCTTTCATTTGCCTTGTACCTTGTATCTTTTCTTAAATAAACTCAGAGAGAATATAACTAGTATCAGGGTTTTCAAGCACATTAGGTATCTACTTTATAAACTTATCCTCAATCAAACTTCCAACTCAATATTATTAAGAAACCAAAAATACAAACTGAATGCCACCACATGGAAAAAAAAAAATTGTATATTTTCATGTTGAGTATGTGATAAAGGCAAGTTTTTATGAACATAATATGGTGCTTTAGATGAATGCTTAACTATTATTCGTAACATGTATAATGTATAATGTATGGGAAATTAATCGAGATTCTAAAACTTCAAAAATTTCCCCCCAAAAAAAAATCAAAGGGAAATTTAATATAACTTTAAAGACAAATTTTATTCCTCTGAAATTTGTGCCCTTTAAATTTTACTATTTAAGGGTTCGTTTGACTCTCAGATCCAGACCTAAGTTTTTCATCTCAATTTTTATATTTTTCTGACAAGCCAACAAAAATTTTAACTACTTTTTAAAAAGTCAACGAACTTCAACCTAAAAATTCCCTTTCAAACAGTATTCAAAACATCAATTAGCAGTACTTTCTCCTAATAATTAGTCTAGTCCTTTACCTCCATCCAGGAATATAGACAGTCTGTATGGCTTTCAACACTAATTTTTCTTGCTCTTTCTCGAGTTGAAATATTCTTCTACCTTCTTCGTAACTACTGCCAAATGCCGCGCGAGAAATCACGTCAGCGGTCAAGGTTTGAAGATAAGGCCAGACATCTAGCTCGCAGTTTCCCTCATGGTTTAGCGAGCTCTCCCATTTGCCTAACATCTCGATGCAACTTTGATAAAATGCCGGAAGCATATGCTACACAAAAACCAAAGAAAATATGAAACACTAAGGATTCGTTTGGTGTTTGGGTTGAGTTTGAGATGAGATAAAATTTTTAAGTTGAGATTTGTTGACTTTATAAAAATTAGTTATAATTTTTGTTGACTTTTTCAGAAGAAGACAAAAAACCATCCGTAAAATATAGTTGAGTTTAAACTCAACTGTACCACCAAACATGGGCTAAGAGTCTCATTCATATGTGTTTCTTGCATGCACATATATACTCTACTTATAATATTGTTTTATTTATATTTCTTTCGTTTTTTTTTTTTTCTTTTTTTGTTTTGTATTGTTTTTTAATATTCTGTGTCACAAATTCAATTATAATACCCTAATGTTTTATAGCTTTTGGTTTTTATCAAAGATTATCTTTTTTATTATGTTGTTGATTTTGAGATGATCTCAATATATAAATGTATTGAAGTCTGACTCATTTTGCTAACACTATGCTAGGCCTCCACCTACTAGCTAGTAGTGAACCGTCTCATGGGGCGTTGCTTCGGAGCCTCCCAATTCTCAGCCTCTCATCTTACATACGTTGTCATTATATATGGTTACTGATAAGCATCACCGTACCAGACTGAGAAATCGATCGAGATCCAGATAGATCAACAATTGTATAATTGCTCAGAATGCAGAAATTGTAGCGCTTCTGATTATTGGGAGAAATTACCAGAACTATTTGAAGAAACAAATTGGACAAAATTCAAGTTTAGGAAACGTCATCCGACTTTTCCTGATCATCTATGAGATAATATACAAGTTTTTTTTGTCATCCCCAAAAGGGTTACGAGACTCTAACGAGTTTTCAAAATACTAATTCCAAGTTATAAATAATAATAATAATAATTAAATTTTAAAAATAAAATACCTTGATCTTCTCGATTTGAAATGCCGGGTTGATAATTTTTTCGATGTTTTGCCCATTTGTCACCCTCGTAGGCAGATAGACCAGCAGTTAGCAACTTCACAAGTGGATTGGTACTTGGTCTTAAGAAAACCTCAATTTTGTTGAAGACATCCTTTATATGTTCTGGGTTCATGATCATCACCCTCGGAATTGGACCATTCCATATAAAAGAATCTTTGCCTGCAATACAAATATATTTATATGTATGTATATGTATATATTTTATTTTCAAACTATCAAAAGAAACTGGTACTTATGTGTTTTTGAGACTTAATTTACTAATTGGACTACACAATAGTTTTTCCCCCGGCCCTATTATAAACAAGGGCCATCCATATATGATTTTCAATTTTAAAGTTAGGCAAGCTAACTTTTAAGGAAAGAATAGAACAATTCCTGATTGTCAATAATTACGTTTCATATGTACTCCAATATTTACTTGTCAAAATGAATCATTATTTTTGTAGCCGGTGTTATATGGATCAAACAATTATACCGAATTAGGTAGTTGGTCAAAACATTTATAACTATTAATGAGGTATATACTTATTTTTATAATTTAAACGGTAACTACTGATGGTTAAGAAAAACGTAATTATTGAAAACTCGTCCATTTATATATATATATATATATATATACTCAAACTCACAATTTTACAAAGTTGTTTTAAATGCATGTTTGAAAGTGTTTTATATAAGCCACTTTTGGCTCTCTAAATCCAAAAACTACTTAATGTGGAAGTGTTAGGATTATCAATTAAAAAGCTATGGCTCTTCAAAAGAGCTTCCAATAAAAGTCAAAAATAATGACTTCTCAAAAAAATTATCTTGAATAGATTTTGAAACTTGTAAAAAAGCTTAATTTAGTAAGACATTATCATCTTCAATCCAACAATTTTATTACTTTTTATAATTTAGAAAATCGCTTATTAAACACTTTTAAAAATATGATCTCAACAATATAAATCACAGTTTTTACTTCTCATGTTCTAGTGACTGAAAGCAAAACAAAAAATTATGCCATAGGCGGGAACAAGTGAGAAGTTGTCAAATAAAGTCTAGACATCATGGTGATAAAACACCCAAAACATAACTTTATAAAGGACTTTCAATTTATATGTAATTTTATACTCTGTGCTTTAAGAAAATAAAAAATAAAAATTACACCATAGTTGCAAATTTCTATCTTCGTACTCCAAGTTTATGCTAATTAAATTTTAAATTTGGCTTCAAAAGATAGAATTGTCCTTAAAAAATAAAAAATCATAAACGAAAAATGAAAAAATAAAATAAAATAGAATCTCCATCGTCGTCCTTAATCATTGACGATGAGAGAAGGTGGGTTAAGGATAATAATTTTACCCATTGAATATGAGAAGTCAAAAAATTTTGTTTGGGGGGCTAATAACTACATGGAAAATTTTTGAGGAACATGAATAAGATTTTTCATTTTAATTTAGGGGGGGCTTTATGCAACTTTTTACATATAAACTCATATATATATATATACATAACTAAATATGAGGAAAAACAAATTTGAGGAGGGGCTTTGCCTCCGTCCATGCATTGAATCCATTTACACGTGCGGGACCCACCTGAAAAGGAGCGGGGGGCGTAACTCATATAATAAACCGGTAACATGTTTTAATTGGATTTAAATTTTAACCGGGCATGGCTACGAGGCTCTCGAACCATTTAGTATTCATTACATGTCCTATTTAGGGTTTGTTTGGTGTATGAGTTTGAGTTGAAATTGATAAGTTTAAATAGTGATTGATGTGTATTTTTCAGAAAAGACAAAAAACTTTTGGGGAAAAAGACAAAAATTGAGTTAAAATTCATGGTTTTAGACTAAAACCCCAAACAAGCCCTTAAGTTATATAATTATGTTTCTACATATATTTTTTTAAGTAATACATTGTTTCCCCTTGTTAGTAAATAAATGAGAATGTGAAAACTGTTTTGTTTCTTTTATCTAGTAATCTGGATTCATGTTTTCTTTCTACATTTTAGCAATCTCAATAATATTTTACCAATCACTTAATGTCACTCATTTAAAAAATATATAAAGCTTTGTAATCAACGTTTATGTGCCTCAACATCTCACCTGATTAAATAATGGCACAAGATAATTGGTCAAAGGATCTCAATCGCTTTTAACTACCACAGTGTTTTTTATGTGGTGACTAGATATTTTTTTATGTATACATATCTTAAAATTACTACGTAAACAATAGACTCATAAACATCCCCGAACCCGAATAGGGAAAACTCGTCTCCCCACCACAAACAAGTTAACAAACTTTAGAATCTAAGATATAAACATAGAATTGATATATATAATGTTAGAAAAACCAATTTTAGATGCTAAATTTTTTAGTATCAACATATATAGGTGACATATAAATATTTTTTATAACATAAATATTATTCAATTACAGATCGAGATATATTGATATATACCGTAATTCTTCATGGTCTGGAGGAGGAAGGGGGAGACACGTGTGGTTATGTCATCGGAGAGATTGATGGGTTTCGAAGCGGCTTCCTTAATCATCAAGGTACTCTCTTTCAAGTCTCCGGAGAAAATCCTGTAAGAGTTACCCTTAAGACCCTGTTTTCTACAGGCACTTCTCTAGCCTCTTCGGCCTCAGCCAAATCCAGTTCACTACTTTCCATGCCCATGTCGTCGTTACTACTATATTACAAACACAGTAAAGAGTTTAGTAACCGAGACTTCCATTTTTTTAGGGACTAGCTAATAGAGAGAGAGAGAGAGAGAGAGAGAGAGAGAGAGTCGTTGTGGCGGAGAGAACTGAGAGAGAGAAAGCTATAAATCTCTCTTCATGAGAAGAAGACCCTCTACCATCATGCTAGAAGCCAAGACGTAACGAACAAAACTAATTACAAAAGATTTTTTTTTTTTTTTTTTAATTTGAGAAGGGTGTATGCGTGGGGCAATTATTGACTTTTCTGATGTGTAAATAGTGGTTTTCGTATATAAATTTATTGAGGTGTACGTTATCAACTATCAGTACCTAATAAATATTTTCCTTTTTTATTATGAAAATGACTTAATAACAAACTTTCTTGTCTCGCCTCTGTAAATTGAGATTTGAGCGTGCCTGCCTGCATCACCATGGTACGAAAAAATTATAAACATTCATGGCATTATCATCAGTCTTCTTATCAATTGAAAAATAATAATAAATAAAGGGCATTAGCATCGTTGATCACACATAAATTTTTAATATTAGCAAGTGGTAAAATTTAGCATACTTTCTTTTTCAATTTATCATTATTTTTTTAATGAATCCAACAAAATACTAAAGTGGCGGAAAACGACAGAAGAGGGGAAAAAAAAAAGATGAGGATTTGTGAGTTGTTGATTTATTTTGTTCGGCTAAAATTCTTGAGAAAAGCTTATTATACAAGATGAGGTCAGTTTTCACTCGCACTATTAAAAATCCAACACCAATCTATTGGCCACGCCCAGACTTCTGATTGGATCTATCAAGTATAAACTTAAAGAATATGGGGGGAGAGACATACGTAAGTTGGTACACTCTGGGGGATCACCATGTTCAGGATTCAAAGAGAGATTTTGATAGCACTAAAACAAAAAGTTATATCCTTAGGGTTCATTTGGGGTGAGTCTCCAAACAGTGTTTTGCCGTCTGATTCCAAAACTCACAAATCTACAACTAACATTCTCTCCATTCAATTTTCAAATACTCAAATTTTAAAAAGTCCATAACTTTCTTTCTTTTTTTTTTTTTTTTTTTTTCAAATCTGAGATAATTCTTATATCAAAGTGTTCACAACGACAGGATGAACAAAACAAGATCCATTTTACATATTTTTTTCTAAATAAATTTCAAATTTTTTGTTGTATATCACATTTTATTTTCAATTCAGTATTTCAACCAAACACATATTTCTAAACCAACCTCCAAAACTTTGACTTCAAAAGTCCCCCCAAACAGCCCTTAATTGCACACTGTCTTAGTGATAATTTACAATCTGACCTGAGGGAAAAAAAAATATATATATATATATATATATATATATATATATATGATAATTGTTTTCATTGATAGGAACACATCAAGGGTCAAAACCCCCAAGAAGAGCTTTAGAAAATATATCTCAACGTTAATGCAAAATTAAGTGAGCACCATATTGTGGTTGGAGAGATAAAATGGAGAGAGGAGCATGAGCATAGGAGGGTGAAAGCTCAAACGTGAAGCGTTTGTAGAATCAAAGCCAAAGCCATTTTGGCTCAATCATGGCAAAGTTTTGACCAACGCAAATCCGAGGCCCAACCGAAGGGAAAGAACGAACTTGGCCGTTCGTTGCCTTTGAAACTCCAGCAGCGACCCATATCAGGTTTGAAGTCCTTGCATAATCTTCACCCCAAAGCTCAGTGTCATGGTGGATAAGGATGTTGGAAACAGATTTCTACTCCAGCTGGTAATGACATGTTCCCTAGCTGTGTTTTTCTTGTCACTCACTCCCGCATAAATAACAGTAAAGGAATACAATGGGAAAGGTAATGTGATTGGAAAGTAAAGTAAAGGAATAGAAAGGAGAATCATTGATTCCCTTTTTAGTCTTTAGTTGGCCAATTGGATGGTGTAAAGGGAAACAATTTCATTCACTTTGTAGTGTTTACTAACCTTAGTAATGTTAATCTTATTAATGTAATTAGTAAAATATCTTTTACACAATTTAAAAAATATTAGCACATAAAACTTATTAAGGGTGTATAAATAAATTTGATATGTTCCTTTGACAAGAAATTAATACCAAAGAGGATGTAAGGATTGACATTCTCTTCTTCATTCCATCTATTGTGTGGGGCCCATTAAAATATTGTTTCTCATTTTATAAGTAAACACGTGATTAAATGAAAAAGAAATGATTAGTTACTTTCTCTTTCCCTTTGATGCAAAGGAAACATGCTCTAAAACCGGGTATAGCCTTAGAACTTCATTGAAAATCATGTTGACCTGCATGATCATGTTGATACATATGTTAGTTTGGTCTGAGATTTCAATTAAATAGAAGTTAATTTTTTCACTACTTTCCTTATTTGGTCTTCTAGTAAAGCAAAATAAACCAAAGACGACGATCAAGAATTTGCATTTTATAAACATGCTATTTTTATATCCGTAAAATATCATTCAAAAAAAATTCAGTACTTGCATTAGCATTTTTACTAAAAATCCCAAGGATAATTCTCACTACTTGTGGTCCCTGAACTTTAGTTCTATTCCTATTTGCCCTATAAACGTTAAAAACTTTCACTTTTCCCCTAAATGTGGGATTAGTCCCACTTAACCATCTCTAAATTTTCATTGAAAACAAACTGGAGTAAATAAGGGGTTTTAAGTGCAAACAAGTGCTCTTTTTTCCGTTTTATTTTTTTTTTTTTAAATCTAACAGGAATAGTTAAAGTGGGACCAATTCTACTATTCTTCCTTCAGCTGTTAATAAAACTAATAGAAGACTAACAAAATTATGGAGACAAAGTGAGAATAAGTCTAAAGTTTAGAGGGCATATAGGTGATATTGATCCAAAAAACAAAGAAAAACAAGGGGAAAAAAACTGAAGCTAAGTTAAACGGCTTATGAAGGTAATTAATATTGAACACTAAATATTTACATCTTAACTTATGCATTAATGATTTTTGTTAGCTATAGAGCATTTATTTGTGTATCAATTAAGCAAACATTAATATGCTTTATAAGCATGGTTGCAGACATAGCCTAACGGTAATGTAACACCTGACCCTACCTAAAATAGAGTTCGAATCCCTCCACCCCCAATTAAATTATGATAATAATAATGTACTTTATTAGCATTTTCTAACTGAAAAATCAATTTAAGAACAAAATTAGGAAGAGTAAAAAATTTACAATTTTAAGGTGGACTAGGCCATCAAAATCCGGATTGTTATTACCAAAGATTTGCAAAACCTCATCTCTTGTACGATCTTGCCAATAGAGAAACCTACTTAGTAAAATCAAGGTCCAAACAAGCAATGTTGAGGTGGTCCCTTGGCCAGCTATGTAAAACAATTTGCATTCCTCTATTACATCTCCAATAGGATGATTTATATATATGGCCAAATTAAAGCCATGCCTTTAAAAAAATGTCTAAAAATAAACTTATTTGTAAAATTGAACAAAAAATAAAATTGACCATGTTGTGATGAACAAAAAGCCCTCAAATCTAATTCAAGAAATAAAAAAAGACAGATTTCTTCCTAAAAATAAACGTATTAATTTCAGTTTACCATTTTTTATTTATGAAATATAAATTCAAAAATTCTTAAAAACATATCTCATTTATATTCATGTATTTTAACATTTTTATGAATAGATTTTATTGTTTTTGTTTTTAATTTGCTATCAACACCCTATTGATGAAGTCAATATGGTATGAATATTGAAATTACATTCAGTGAATGATTTTTTCCTCAATGACATGGTCAATATGGTAAAGATCCAAAAAAACGATAAAATCAGGAATCATGAGATATGAAGTTCTTGCACTAAATAATACAGTCACTATTATATAGACCACATAAACAGATTGTTACTGATCAAGAATATACAATACAATGATCAGATCCTTATAATAAAATATCGTAAGATAAAATATAATTGTTTAAATGACCAAGTCATTATCATATGATCACAAATCAAACAAACTCAATAATATTTAACCCTAAGTACATGATTACTTTCTTTTTAAGATAAAATTAACAAAAAAATATAAAAATATCCAACTAACCATAAATATTTAATTGCTTCAATAAAATTTGAAAAAAAAAAAAGTATATAAATTTAAAAAACATATGAGACTCGCGTAACTAGAAATATGTAAAAGAAGAGAGGGGGGGAGGAGGGGGGTGAAAGGTCAATCATCCCCAAAAAATGGTTAAGAGATGAATTGGCATTTAAAAATCGACGTTTGGAACAAAAAAAAAATTTAATTGGCATGAGATTAAAATAATTTGCATTTAAGAAAAAAAAAGGTCAAAACTGGCAGGAAGAAGAAGTGTTAAAAAAAAAAAATAAAAAAAAAAAAAAAAATAAAAAATAAAAAAGAGTAAACATGGAACAACACAAGCATGAGATTAAAATTTTGTTTAAATTTGTAATAAGTTTAAAAGTGTTTATTTTTTAAAAAGGATGTTAAAAAATGGACATTTTGTGTAATATTTCACTCGAATACTTATCCCAACCTTGTTGTTGTTCCCATGTACTCTTGGATTTCTTTGAAATTGGACTCCATAAGTAAGCCTAATAAGTCATCACAAATTGCTTCATCACCTCTCATTGCCTCCTCTCTTTTATGGATCATTTCCTTCACTGAAGCTTGTATTTCGTTGTAGATTTCTTTATTTTTCTATTCAATTTGGTTGGTACAAATATGCACATACCAATAAAATACTTGTATTATTAAAATTAAATCCACTTAATTACGAGTTGTTATATTTATATATATATATATATATATGATATTTAAGATTTAATCTTACTCGTTGAGTTAATCCCAACCTAAAACGTATAAAATTTCTAGAGTAGGCTCAAGTCCGGTACCGTATACTATACGTCATGATGTGAGAGTAGGTATGTCAGAGCTAAGCTGACATTGTCATGTAGAGTTTTGAGAGGAATACCCGTTAGTCGGAGGTGGGGTAAACGCTGACAAAGAGAGATGAATTCAGTGTAAGGAAATAGAAGATGGTTTGACCGAAGGGCAAATGTGTAAATATAGGGTGAGTTAAAAATCAATGAGTAGTAAAATTATAATCTCTGGTGGGGT
This sequence comes from Ficus carica, assembly GCA_009761775.1. NCBI lineage: Eukaryota > Viridiplantae > Streptophyta > Magnoliopsida > Rosales > Moraceae > Ficus > Ficus carica. Next base: position 4,403,480 of record CM019742.1, on the reverse strand, counting down.
TGTGGTAGGAAGGCTGGTAAGTTGTGAAAGAACAGCAGCTTACCCGTCCGATATATACACAACGTTGTTTTAAAATAAATAAATAAATAAAAGTAAACAAACTTGACATTAATCAATTACAAGAGAAAATTTGGTTTTTTTACACTAATACATCCTAGATTTATTATAGAATTATAATTTACACTCTTAATTTTTAATTTTAATAATTTATATTCTGAATTTATAATATGTAACAAATTATATCCGAGACATTTTCATTGAAGTGGGTGAAGATTCAACTGCCAATTTGGACTTACATTAATCAAACCGCGTTAAGAATGCTAAATATCTTTGCAACAGATTACATGCTAATTAAGAAATGAGACGTTAATTACCTACCACAAAATTTTTTTTTTTTTTTTTTAACTTGTACCACAATTTTAATAAGGAAAAAGCGCTGATCACCCGGCCGGTATAACTATTGTAGACGCTTCTTGGAAAAAAGAAATCAAGAAATAAAAAAATAATAATAATAATAAATGTTAGTGGACCAGCGAATTAAAAAGTTTAAGTGTATCTTCGAATCATAGATCACTATCTTTAAAATCATATCAAGCAAATACAAATAAAAAAAAAATATTAGTGTCATATGTAATTAAACCGCCAATAGAGTTTTTAATTTTGGGAGGGTCTGTGGTGCACCGGTAGAGCCTTTTTTTGGACCGTTCAGATTTAATCGAACGGTTAAAATATTGATGGTGTATCATATTATCATACACCTTTCCCCACATAATCATTCCCACCCAAACTCTTCTCCGTCGCCGGCGATCCACCCCCCGACGCCGGCAACCCACCTCCGGCCTCCCGGCCGGCCATCTACCACCGGCGATTTCTCTCTCTTCCCTTTCTCTCTCTTCTCTTCTCTCTTTTCCCTTTCTCTCTTCCTTCTCTTCTCCCCCGCAGCCCCAGCCCCGTCCCCCAGCCAGCCCCGGCCGGCCCCCAGCTTGCCAAGCGCCCCCCCCCCCCCCCCCCACCCCAAGCCCCCCTCCCCTTGCCTCACCCCACCCCTCCGCCCCCCGCCCCCCCCCCCCCCCGACGCCTGCCCGGCCCCCCTTTCTTTCCCCCCTTTCTCTCTCCTCTCTCCTCTCTTGATCTACATAGTCGCGATGGGTTCTCCCCCCCCCCCCCCCCTCCCACGAGTTCGTGAAATCTAGGTTCGATTCTCGCCCCCCATCCCGCCGAGCTTCTTGGCCGAGAGGGCGGCGGAGAGGAGACGGGGGAGGCGGTCGAACTCGGCGGCCTTGATGCTCGGAGGCCACACGCGGGGGTTCTTGTAGCAGAGGAAGACATGGCAGTCGTAGAGCTCGACGGTGCCAACGAGCTACGTGGTCGCCCGGAAATCAGGCCTGGAGAACCGGAACTCCAGGTTGCTGAGAACGTCGGGGGGGTGGGGGGAGGCCGGGGGAGGGGGGCCTGGGGTGGGGGGCGCTGGGCGGCCGGCTATGGGGGGGCCGAGGCCGGGAAGAGAGAGAGAAGGGAAGAGAGAGAGAGGAGAGAGAAAGGGGAAGAGAAAGAGGGGGCTGGGGCAGGTCGTCGGGAGGGGGGCCGGGAGGGCGGGGGGGTGGGGTGAGGCCGGGGGAGGGGGGCCTGGGGGTGGGGGGGGCGCCGGGCAAGCCGGGGGGCCGCCGGGCTGGCTGGGGGCCGGGGGTGGGGCGGCGGAGAGAGAAGAGAAGAGAGAGAAAATCGCCGGCGGCAGATGGCCGGCCGGGAGGCCGGAGGTGGGTTGCCGGCGTCGGGGGGTGGATCGCCGGCATCGGTCGCCAGCGGCGGGAAGATCGCCGGCGACGGAGAAGAGTTTGGGTGGGAATGATTATGTGGGGAAAGGTGTATGATAATATGATACACCATCAATATTTCAACCGTTCGATTAAATCTGAACGGTCCAAAAAAATGCTCTACCGGTGGAAACCTCAAAGGGTCTCACCACAGACCCTCCCTTTAATTTTATTAAAAAAAATTACTAAACAGTTTACTTCTTCTTCTTTTACTGTGTTTTTTAATGGGGAAAAAAAACAAATGATCAAGTGCCTGAGTTTCTTTTGTTGTACTCAACTCAACAAGAAGGAGGAAAATTAACAGTCAATATATTAGACTTAAAAGTCCTCCTCTGGTGCATTTGCTCGTCTATTAAATAGAGGTGAGTGGGTGGGAGAAAGGTACATTTTTCTTAATTTATTTATCTCGAAAAGCTATGTCACTTATTTATGAGATTTTTCTCGAACAAAACACTGACTTGAGCGTCGGAAATAATCTCCAAAGGAGACCCTAGGAAGTAAAGATGCGGAGATTATCTGATATCAAGAATCAAAGATTTGTAATTTATTGATTGGGACATGCACAGCAAACCCTTTAAATAGGAGGGAATTGGTATCTTATCTTGGATATTCGATTAAATTGGAGAACAACATTGAGAAAGTTAACTGCACAAAGGATGATATGTATAGGGAATAATCGTTATTTTATTGACGCGTTTGTATTATTTAGAAAGAAATTAGGTAAATAACTTTTTTTTTCGAAACTTAAAAACATAAATAGCATATTTTATAATAGATCACGTAATAGCATAATATTGGCTAGAGACATAAAACGAGGCCAATTGATTGGTCTGCTTGAGTTGGGAATTAAAATTATTTTGATCGGAATTAATTGAGTTTTGAAATTGTGCGTTTGGTTGAAAATAAATTGTTTGGATTTTTAAAAAAATATCTATAAAAACTTGAAATGTATTCGGGAAATATATGTCTATGTATATATTGTTTCGTTTATCTCAAAATTCTATGCAATTTAAAAAAAATTATTTCATTTCGACTTGAAATAACAAGTTATAGACTTTTAATGTTTGATTTTTAAATTAGAATTGATAATAAATAGTGAAACTGAGTTTAAAAAAAATAAAAAATTAAAAATAAAAAGACAAAAATTATCCCGGTGTTTAATTGTATTTGGTTCTTTTCTGTTCTTTAATTTCTTTCTTCTAGCTTATTGATCCAAAGAAACTACTGTATTTGTCTTCCATAAGGTTATATAGATATCTTCAACATTATTGTTCATACATATTCTTAATAAGGTGAAAACTATTACATATCAATATATATATATATAGTCACTATAATGGAGATTGATTATTCTACTCAATATCAAACTTTGACATTCAAATACAAATTTGGCTCTATATTAGGGATGATCTTATATTTATCTTATATTAAAGTAGAAAATGAAAGTAAGATCGAACAGAACACAATAGTTTAAATGTTTCGGCAATGTGTCTATACTACACACTATATGTTCATATTTGAATGAGATTCTGAAAAAATAAAATCAGGGAACTAACTGAATTAATTAGATAATTACAAATAATTTGAAATTCGAATTGCTGATAGTTACAAATTTGAACTCTCCTCGTCATGCTCCCAATAAGACGGGAGATTTCATATTGAACCATAATATATATCAAATGAATTAGTATGGGTCATGGAAAGTTGTGGTTGAGAGTGGTTAGCGTGTTATTCATGTTGTCGATGATGTTGATTTTTTATTATTATTATTATTTATTTATTTATTTGTTTTGCCCTTATGGAGTTGCTTCTTGGAGCGGCAACATTGGCACTGAGCCGAGAATTATCGAGAGCATAGAGGGACATCGTCTGACAGTTATTAGTTTCTAAAAGAAAAGAAAAAAAAAAAAATTAGTTATACAGTTTCATATTATTTATGAATTGATATATGTGATTATTTATAAGTAAACAGATCATTTCTTAATAATATATGAGGTTTTTGGGGTTGAGTCAAAAAACAAAACCATACAGACACGAGGTATAAGGCGTATACTAATTTTCATAGTTAATCATTTTTTATCATAACGATTGACTATAATATAAATAACTAATTTTCATGACCAGTTAGTTAATCATGATTATTCGTAATACCCCACAAACCACACTCCTCTCTTCGTTCTCTCTCCTTTGCAGATCTGTCTCTCTCTCGTCTCCTTTCTCTGATCTATCATTAATCTCCGACCAAAGAGGTAGTGCGCGGGCGACAAGATCTAACACCACGATGGCTCGCGACATCATCTCTCCTCGTCTCTTGCATAGACAATGACGAATCACATGATTTTAATTTAGTGGGAAAATAATTAAAGACCTAATTTTCAAATTAAAACATTAAAAAAAAGTTGCTTAACTATAACTTCATACAATAAGTAACAAATTACAATGGTACTAAATCATTTTATGATAGTCTTGTTGTCAATACTATCAAAAAAAAGAAATAACAACTCTAGATGATAAATTATTGCAAATCAAAGAGATAGAAATAAAATGAATTAACATTCAATACCGTTAGAGTTGTTATCCAAAGATTAAAGAAATAAAGGTAAAAAAGATTAAAATAATAATAATAAATATATAGCAATCAACAATGGTTTGGACTTTTGTGTTGTACCTTTCGAGCAAGAGAGAAGGGACAATTGAGCAAGCATGTGAAAAAAAACAAAAACAAAAAAAACAAAAAGGACAAAGTAGAAGGGATATGAAAAGACTGATGATTTGATGTTTTTTATAAGAGTAAGATAAAATTCCAATTAAATAGCTTTGGATAAGAAGCTCATCAGTTAACGCAACTTAATTACAAAAAGCCTAATAAAAAAATACTAAGGCTCGTTTGGTTCGCGAGTTTAAATTTAAAATTTTTATCTCAGTTTTATTTTTTTTTTGAAAAAAATTTTTGTCTTTTCTAAAAAAAATTTTTATTTTTTCTGAAAAATCAACAAAAATTACTATTAAAACTTAAAATTTCCAATTCAAACTCATTCACCAAACGGATCCTAAAGACACTAATGAAAATTCACTTAAAATTCACTGGTCCTCATGTAAATCCGTGCCTATGCATAGGTGAAAATTCATAAATGAAAATTCACTTAAAATTGGTTGGGCACATACCCACTGGCCCTCATGTAGATCCGTGCCTATGCATAGGTGATCGTTGGGTAGCGACGGGCGCGATCTACTCTACTGGAGTCGCACCCTTTTCTGGCGAGGAGTCCTCTAGATGGACGATGCAAATCCGATTAAGCCATGTGCGGCGTCCTCTCTCACGATCTTGCATCTGAGGAACAGGTCGACAGAGTTAGAGAGAGAGAGAAGAGAGAGAAAGAGAGCAAGTGAGAGAGAGAAGAGAGAGAAGGAGAGCAAGTGAGAGAGAAGAGAGAGAAAGAGCGCAAGTGAGAGAGAGAGAGAGAGGGGGAGCGGGGAAGAAGAATGAGAGAATATTCAAGGGATGTTTGGTGAGATGGTTCAAATCAAAATTTTTATCTTAGTTTTTATTTTTTCTGAAAAATTTTTTGTCTTTCTCTGAAAATTTTTTGTCTTTCTGAAAAGTCAACAAAATTTACTTTGAAACTTAAAAACTTTAACTCAAACACAAACACCAAACACCCTCTTAGATTGAGTAACCAACCTAATTTCTAAAAGAAAGAAAAAAAAAAACACAAAGTGTCAGAAATGATTTATTATTTTCGTTATGTTTAACATCCGTTTAGATCGTCATCTCCAATAATTATTATTTAACTTTAATATAATGTATGTTGATTTGTGATTAAACATTTAAGTGCATTTAAATATTTATTATTTCACGACAATTTAACTCAAATCCAAATGCAAATTTTCATTTTTAATAAATCTGTACCACACTAATTTTTTTACATATACACTATTTAAATATAATTTTCAATACAAACTATACAAATATACATTTAATTTGAATACACAATCCAAATTCTAGTAAGTTCGAATGAATATTTAAATACAATGTCCTATGGGATCCGAATGGGCACTTTTATTTATCCTGTATGTGTGTGTGTGTATATATATATATATAATGTACATATGTATACATGTCAATTATTTTTTTGTTGACACTATATGGAGAGATCACCTAATGATCATGCAGGTTACTTACTTCCAATGTGGTGGAGAAGAAGGTAGCACAGTCAATTATAGCACATTTGAGATTTTAGCCGGCCATATTTAGAAATGCGCTTGCGTAGCATGCAAGCTTCCTATCGATGAAGAAACCAAAGTGTTTTTTTTCCCGTCAATGGAAGAACCAGGTTGCAACCCCCAATTACACACGGCTACTTCGGGAATGTGGTATTCAAGGGTGGATCATCTTCTACGCCGGGTGATCTTCAATCCAAACATTATGGTTCGCGGCAGGTCGCATTCACCAAGGTTTAGCGACACTAAACAATGATTACTTAAGATCCGTAATGGACTACTTAAATCTTAATCCCGATACAAAGCTTTATGAGCTAATGATCATAATATCGGAAATTCTTATTTACTAGTTGGCTTAGATTGCCAGTCCATGATGCTGATTTTGGTTGGGGTAGGCCCTTCTACGTGGGACTGGTGGAAGCAGTCTGTCCGAGGGGAGAGCATTTATTTTCCCAAATGGTTGCAAAGGATGGGAGTTTATGTTATCATCTCCCTCCAACATAAACACATCAAAGTGTTTGAAAAGTTGTTTTATGAACCCATGAACTCATTTGGCCAATCTAAGTTGTAGCTTTTGGTTTTATGTTTAATATTGTTAAACAATTATGATTATGTTTATTGCTTTTTACTGTATTGTATTTATATATATAAGTCGGATTGAATTGTATTTTATTAGAATATTGTGTAAGGAGTTGATGTTTTTTGTCATTGTTTAAAAATACAAAATAGCGTTTGGTTTCATAAGGTATTGAATATGTTAATAAGCTAATCACAATGTGTTCTTTTTATTCGCTTTATAAAAAATCATGATATCATCTGCGTAAAAAAAATATCTTCATTATGCATTTAAAATGTTCAATTTACATTTGAAAATAAGATCTTCATTTACTTGCTTTGTTCTTTTTCCACCCATCAACTAGCTAGGTACCCTTCTTTTATTTTTTGATGATTAAAAATGTCCAATCTACATGAGTGAGAGTAATATGTGGTGTGCCAAAAAAAAACAAAAAACAAAAAAACACAAATTAAGCTTAGCGTTTTTAAATAGAGCACACATATATATGTCATATCAAGTCATACCTTGTTCAACTAGCACATCATAAAAACAAGAATATTGTATGTATCTCAACGTTTATGCAAAATTAAGTGAGCACCATATTGTGGATGGAGAGTTAAAATGGAGAGAGGAGCATGAGTATAGGAAGGCGAAAGCTCAAACGTGAAGCGTTGTAAAATCAAAGCCAAAGTCATTTTGGCTTCCATCATGGCAAAGTTTTGACCAACGCAAATCCGAGGGCCCCCAACCGAAGGGAAAGAACGAAACTTGGCCGTTCGTTGCCTTTGAAACTCCGTCGGTGAACCTCTCGGGCTTGAAGTCCTTTGCATCTTCACCCCAAACCTCAGTGTCATGGCTGATAAGGATGATGGGAATGGAGACTTCTACTCCAGCTGGTAATGACAAGTTCCCTAGCTGTGTTTTCTTGTCAACTCTCCGGGTAAATAACAATAATGGTGGGTATAGCCTTAGAACTTCATTGAAAATCATGGTGACCTGCATGTTCATGTTGAATACATACGTTAGTTTGGTTTAAGATATTCAATTAAATAGAAATTAAGTTTTTCACTACTTTTCAAGATTTGGTCTTCTAGTAAAGCAAAATAAACCAAATACGAATTATCAAGAATTTGCATTCTACAAAAATGCTATTTCTATATCCGTAAAAACATCATTCAAAAAAATTTTAAGTACTTGCACTAACAATTTTTACTAAAAATCCCAAGGATAATTCTCACTGCTTGTGGCCCCTGAGCTATAGTGCCACTCCTAATTTGCCCTATAAACGTTTAAAACTCACTTTGCCCCCTAAATATGGGGAATAATCCCACTTAACTATTTGCTAGAATTTCCATTAAAAACAGACTGAGAAAGAGGGGGTTTAAGTGCGGACAAGTGCTATTTTCCATTTATTTTTTAAAAAAAAGTCTAACAAAATAGTTAAAATGGGACCAATTCTTCTTTCTTCCCTCAGCTGTTTATTAAAACTCTAACAGAAGAAAATATTCGGGACTAAGGGCAAAATGAGAATGACTCTAAACTTTAGTGGGCATACAGGTGACACTGATCCAAAAAACAAAGAAAAACAAGTAAAAACTGAAGCTAAGTTATATGGTTTATGAAGGTAATAATATTGAACACTACATGTTACATCTTAACTTTGCATTAATGATAGCGATAGCATTAATTTGTGTATAGAAAGCCTAACAGTAATATCACACCTGACTCTACTTAAAAGTATAGAGTTTGAATCTATCCGCTCTCAGTTCGATGATAACAATAATAATATACTTTATACGCATTTTCTACATGAAAAATCAATTCAAGAGCAAAATTAAGTAGAGCAAAAAAACTTACAATTTTAAGGCGGGCTAGGCCATCAAAATCCGGCTTGTTATTACCAAAGATTTGCAAAACCTCTTCTCTTGCACGATCTTGCCAATAGGGAAACCTACTTAGTAAAATCAAGGTCCAAACGAGCAATGTTGAGGTGGTCCCTTGGCCAGCTATGTAAAACAACTTGCATTCCTCAATTACATCTCCAATACTCATCCCAACCTTGTTGTTGTTCCCATGTTCTTGGATTTCTTGAAATTGGATTCCATAAGTAAGCCTAACAAGTCATCACAAATTGCATCACCACCTCTCATTGCCTCCTCTCTTTTATTGATCATATCCTTCACTGTAGCCTGTATTTCATTGTAGATTTCTTTCATTCTTCTGTTCAACTTGGTTGGTACAAATCTGCACGTACCAGTAAGCACTTGTATCATTAGAAAGTATGTTCAATTAATGCTATAAATATATGTGTATATGTATATAAGATCTTAATTTTAAGATTATTCTTATCTATGCCCTTGTTATTTTATGATTACTCTCACTTTTTTCGTTTAAACTTTAAAAACTCCCATTTTATCCCTGAACTTTAAATTTAACTTTACCTGTTTTATTAGAATTTCATTAAAAACAAACGAAAAATGTGAGTTAGATGCAATCATATAGGTTTTTTTTATTTATTTTTAGCTGAAATCCTAATAAAATAGGCTTTGTAAAACTAATATCCACTCAATTTTTGTTTGTTTTTAAATTCAATATTCAGGAAGAAAGTGAGAGTTTTTAAAATACATGAGACAAAACAAGAGTGACCCTAAAGTTCAGACATAGTGTCACAGAAATTAACTCTATCATAAGAATTCAAATCCCCCCAGCATACAAAGTTCAAAATATGTATATATATATATATATATATATGTATGTATAGTAAATTTAGATATTCGAACCAAAAGACGTTAATTTGAATTTGAAACCCGTTTTGGATATTTAGAACCACAAACGAGTTAATTTGAATTATTTGATTAATTATTTAATTGTTTAATTTACTAGATCATGCTTTTACCTTACTTTACTTTTTGAGTAATTCATGAAAGTGGAAAAACTAATCAATATTTAAAAAGTAGAAGAAATATTTATAACATTAATTGGCCTCAATCACCTATCAATGCATGTAACTTATCTAGATAGTGAAGGTGTTATTGGTTGTTAATTAACCAATTTCAACCTATTGAAACACAGGAATGAAATAAAAATATAATAACTACAGAAAACAGAACAACACTGAGATATAGCTAAAGGTCTTTACAATGACGACAAACCATCGCCAGATATGCCGGGTCCCTAAAACTTTTTAGAAATTTTTAATGACGAAAAAAAGTTTTACATAATAAATGTCATCGCTAAAAAACTCAAAATGTCGGCATCAATATTATATTTAACAAATACTGGAGTACTAACTAATATATTTTCATAACAAGGGTATTTAAAAGTGTAGGAAATGCTTGAAATTAATACGCAAAGCTTTCAAGTTGAGTAGATTCACCTCCATCCAGGAATGTAGACAGATTGTATGGCTTTGATTGCGAGTTGCCCTTGCTCTTTCGGAGTTGGAATATTTTTTTACCTTTTTCATAACTACTTCCAAATGCTGTTCGAGAAATCACATCACTAGTCATAATTTCAAGATAAGGCCACACATCTAACTCGCATCCTCCCTCATGGTTTATCAACTCTCCCATTTAGTTAACATCTCATTGCAGCTTTCATAAAAGGCAGGTATCATACGCTATGCGAAAAACCAAACTATTAGGCGAGCGAAATTTGTCATCGAATTTAACTTTATTTGTCTACGTGCTCGTCAACTAGTTATATATAAAGAAAGAATAATACAGTACTATTAGTACCTTCAATTTCTCCATGTGAAATGCTGGGCTGATAATTTTTCGATACCTAGTCCACTTGTCACCATCGTATGTCGCAATACCGGTTGCCAGTAAGTTGACAAGTGGGTGGCTTTGGGCTTTGGAAAATCACCAAGTTTGTTAAAGACTTCCTTTATATGTTCACGGTTGGTGATGTTCACTCTTGGCATGGGACCAATCCATATAATGAATCTTTACCTGAAATTATCATCATTTAAAAAAAAATATTAAAAAAAGGAATTCAAATTAAAATACTTCCAGTATTATATGTGATCATGATTCATGAATATCTTTTGTCAGTGTGTATATGTTCTCGCGCGTTAGATGAATTATATCATATTCTATATTGCAAACAAATTTCATAGATTCTGTCAAAAATTTTACCATTTGTCACGCACGAGCAATAGTTCTATATGTGAATATGTCTTTTGTATGTACCAATTGGAAATTCCAGAAATATAGTATATGGATTAATGACACGTAAGCATAGCACACTTTTGCTCAACGGTGAGATGAGCTTAACACGGCAAGAGGAAACTTCCACAAAGTTTCATAATCAGCTTATTTATATACTAGTTGGGGAAGCACAAGCGAAATAATAATTAAAAAATTAAAAAAAATCATGTCACGGGATCATTACATTAATTATGATAATTAGACTATTACATGATAGCCTAATTACGATAATTAGACCTATTACATGATAGCCTAAAAACTATCACTGCATGATGATAATTGATGATAATTGAACTATCACGTGATGATAATTGAACCATCATGTGATAGTTCAGGAGGAAATATGAAAGTACTGTCAGTCCACTTCTCGTTTTAAATGTAGGGTGATGTAATTACATATTGGAGTCTTAAAAACTAAGAAATGGAGTCTAAATAACTAAGAAATGGTCATGGGCCTGTGGCCCAATATCTTGGCTTCAACAGCTGGTGTTGATGTCAATATGTAATCATCAGGGATACGAGAACAGTACCAAAATAACAAATATTGGTTCTTTCATTAATGAACATAATTCATCATTTTTAATTAACGTAATATAAATTTTATATAATTTTAAATTAATTTTTGTATATATTAATTTACTATTAATTTTTTATGACATGTTAATAAAATAATTTTTAATTTATGTTATTCAGATACTTTTCATTAAAAATATGAGCATGAGGCCGGTACCATAATTGCCCATATATATATATATATATTATACACATCACACACTTGCAAGAATTGATGAGAAATGAAAAGACTATTCTTTTTTCCATTAAAAATATGAGCACGAGGCCGTTAACATAATTTGCCCATATATATATATATATATATATATATATATTATACACATCACCCCACTTGCAAGAATGATGAGAAATGAAAAGACTATTCTTTCATATGATTTCTATTTGTACTATCAAAAGAAACTGTTGATTTAATCTTAATTAAATTTTTAATAATACAATATATGATTGAACAGTTCTGCATCAACTATTATAAATTTTTAAAATGAATTAATTTAAAAGATAAAAAAGAATAATAATCATATGAATGGTTCAAAACTACAAAGAGATATTGGGGGCATACCATAATTCTTGACGGTGTGAAGGTCGAAGGGAAAAAACACGTGTGATAATATCATCAGAGAGATTGATGGGTTTCGAAGCCGCTTCCATGGCCATCAAAGTGATCTCTTTTCAAGTCTCCGGAGTAAATCTTATATGAATTTCCCTTCAGACCTTGGTTTCTAAGGAACTTCTCTAGCCTCTTTGGCCTCAGCCAAATCCAGTTCACAACTCTCCATGCCCATGTCGCTATTACTATTACAAACACTACTGCACTCAATTTCAGAACAGAAACTTCCATTTTCTTTTAGAGAGAGAGAGAGAGAGAGAGAGAGAGAGAGTATATGTTCATTTGTGAAAGACTATAAAGGGAAAGAAAGGGAGAGAGAAAAAGAGAGCCACTACCTGTCTAGTTAGAAGATAAAGAGAAGACTTGTCTAAATAAGTACAAAAGTCAAACAACATTTCATAGGACACACAAGACATGAGAAATTTGTGGTAATGATATTTTGAGTTTGTTTTGAATATAAAATAGAAATGAAAATATTTTGAGAATAATTTTGAGATATTTTTTAAAATTATGTTTGATTGTTTTTTTTTTTTTTTTGATATATTGATTTGTATTCAAAAAGATAAAAAAAAATTATGTTTGAGTATATTTTAAAATATTATTGAATGTGTGTCTTGTAAAATGAAAACAAAAAAGGAAAGTAACTTTATCAGGGCATGATCTTCTTTTCTAGTTCCTGGTCCAACAAGGAGACTGGTAGCGACGAAAGAGGAGTGTCTCAGCAATTACTTGTAGAGAGACCGACTGTGTAGCTTTTCAAATAAACTACAAAAAAAAATATATTAATAATATTATATCTATAAATATATATAACGAGTCCTTATGTATATCTATATCACCTATGAAGCTCTCGAAATGACTCATGACCAGACTAGCTAGCCAATAAGTGACACTTGGTAGAATTGAGGTCATCAATGACGCATATGAACCCGTGCCGAAATTTATTTTTTCATATTTCAACAAAGATGACTAGATGTATCATGTTTTGCTCGTCGGTCACCAAATTTTTTTTTTTTTTTTCATATTTCAACAAAAAGATGGCCGGATGTATTTGACTCCAGTTATCGGTGTCGATATTGGTCGTCGGAGAGATTCTATTATAATCCAAAATGGATTACGACATAATATATATTTTTTGGATTTCAACAAAAGTGATCGGACATATCCAACTCCGATAGTCATATAGATTCTGTTAGAATCCATTTTGGATTATACCATAATCCAAGAAGGCAAAATGGATTCCAATAAAATGTAAAAAGGATTCCAATATAATGCAAAACAGTCAGATTCTAATATAATGCAAAACAGATTCTATTATAATGCAAAATGGATTCTACCAAAATCCGGCAAGCCAAAAAGCATTATGATAGAATGCAAATATGGATTCTACTAGAATCAAAAACGGATTCTCATAGAATCCGAGGAAAGCAATATGGATTCATATATAATACAAAACAAACCGAATTCTGATAGAATGCAAAACGAATTCTATTAGATTACAAATTGAACTATATCATAATGCAAAATGGATTCTACCATAATCTAAGAAGGCAAAACACATTCTGATAGAATGCAAAACACATTCTAATTGACTAATGGTAAATCACTGATTTACCATTAAAAAATACAACTTTCTCTCTCTTCCCCTCTCTCCCTCTCCCCCACCTACGACAACCCCCGCGAGCTCCTCCCTCCCTCCCTCCCTCCTCCTTCCCTCTATCTCTCTCTCTCGCCGTTTGCAGTCACCGAAAACTCAGGCCAGCACAACTCGCGACCACACCTCCGATGGTGGAGATCAGTGACAGTTGAGATCCGTGACGTGATCGCCTCCCACCGCCGCGATCTCCTCCTAGACACCACCGAGCTACAGATCTGGTCGGCAAACTCGCGCTAGCACAGTTCGCGACCTCACCACCGATGGTGGAGATCAGTGACGGTTGAGATCGACGACGACATCACCTCCCATCGCCGCGATCTCCGCCGAGCTACAGATCTGGTTAGCAAACTCATGCCGACGCAGCTCACAAACTCAACTTCGATGGTTAAAGATCGATGACGAATCTGCGACGCAATCTCCTCCCAAACGCCACTGAGTTGCAAATCTGGCCGCGCGAGCTACACCGCCTCCAATTGTGGATCTCAGTCGCAGGGAGAGGAGAAAGAGAGGAGGGAAGGTATTTAGGGAAAATGAAAATTAATCAAGCAAAACATATATTAGGCTATTTAACTAAATAAAGAAAGTTTAACTATCTACTAGATTAGGTAATAAACAAATACCACCCATCCTAATGATCTTTTTTTTTTTTTTTAATATATATGTGAATAATGTGTTGTTAACCAAATGAATAGAAACTCTAAGACCGCTTGGGAGGTTTGAAGATGTAATTTTAGAGATATTTAAATTTGAGTTTTAGAAATATGTGTTTAATTGAAAAGAATTACTTGGATTTAAAAATATAAAAACTTAAAACATGTTCAAAAAAATATATATGAATCTTATTCGCTTCTCTTGAAATTCTATATTAAAAAATAATATTATTTAGACTTGAAATAACAAATTATGAATTTTTCAAATTTGAATTTACTACAGACATTTAGATATGTAAATAATGAAAAGCAGCTTTGAATTGTGGGAGGAAAAAAGAAAAACTGAAAACCAGATGCTAGTATGCGTCTCCAAATGGGTCCTAAAAACTTAATACTTCTGTTTTTACAGCAAGTAAATACCAGCACATTAAATATTATGTAGTTTCAAATTGATTAGAGGAACAGCAAAAAGTAATAAAATTAGGAGAGCGGATTTTACTCCCAACAATCATGGGTTCCATGAATCCTCTCTCTTCCATCTCTCCTCGTTCCTGCTATGAAACAAGCTTTAAAATACCGTTGGAATTTCAAAGCTTATGACCAAAAACCATCTTGATCAAGACTAAAGAGGAGAAAATTAGATGAAAGCGAATGAAAAAAGTAGGAGATGAAAGAGAGAAACAACTTGAGACACACATTACCTATAATTTAATAGGCAATTATAAAACGGGAAATTTCTGCGATGTGACCTCATATACTACAAGTGGAATTAGTTTTTTTAATAGATTGATCTATGACTATAACAGTTCCATAGTACAAACCAAATGTGACTGGGAATTTGTTTGTTTGAAGAGGTAGGAAGTACAATTTTGAATCCACTTGGAGAACAAGGCAGCTCTAATGAATGCTTTGTTACCAAATTAAAAAAATAGTTTCTCATGAGAAGCACCAAGATTAATAAAGCCCATTTTACAAGAAGCATATGGTACAAAGTACAGTCGCTGATTTTATTACTAAATTAGCAATGTGCCTATACTTTTCCTCCCCTCTCAAATAGTTCCTTTTTTTTTTTTCCCCCCCCTGAATTTTAACAAATCGTCTCCCCTAGTCGTCTCGCTGGGAACAGCTCGGTGGCAAGGTCCATTGTTCCCTTTTTACCTTTTTACCTTTCCAGGGTTCAAACCCTGGTACGGGTTTAATGAAAATAAAATTTAAGAATCAATCCCCTAATCTTTCGGATCCGAAACCTGACTCTGGCATCTTTCAAGAACAACGTTGCAGTTGTTCATCATGCGCGCATCAAGGAGGCCATGGTTCCAAAGTTTGATCATGAATAATCTCCAACACCTGCAAACTCGAAAGCATGTTGGCATATGACAAAGACACGCAACTAATATGCAAGGCAATAAGTATGAAATTATTCCCCAAGCCGAAAATGGTCACATCCAAAATGAAGTTTCTACTACAGTAAGAAAGCATGCAATTCAAGAAGATATCTTGCTCGTAAAAGTTGATAATAGAAAAAGAAAACATTTGTACGAGCCATTTCAACACAGAGCAAATTAACACAAAAGAACGTCGAGTCACTAATTTGGCAAAAATAAATCCAGGGGGATCTTAGATAGGAATGACACACAAGAAAATTAACAAGTGAAGAAAATTACCATATCAGAGATGGGTTTTTGACCAGGTCGGGCCCATGCAATTTTGAAAACCCTTCACATGCCCAAGGAATATGTCCATCAGCGAGTACCCTGCCATATCCAAATTTTTCAGAATGAATTTGAGACCATTTTGTTACATACAAATGATGTGAACTGATGCATGGTTAACAGTCAAAGGAAAGAAAAACTTGGTACTTAGGAGAGAATATTACCGTTGCTTCCGCACAAACGAATTCCACATATGCATCATCTGCTTCTCATCCTTGGTAACGTCAACAAAATCATCAAGCATCTATAAGATTGCAATGAACATATGCAACTTAGTCTACTGAATATCCTTTGGTTTTCTTTTCTTTTCTTTATTTTTCATATTATTTTTATTTATTTACTTATTTACAGATGCTGCTAAGTAGGACGCATATTCCAAAGGATAACCATCTCTAACAATAAAATCCACAGGGCCAAGGAAGTAATTTTGCCAATTTATTTCCAGAAGCTGAAACATAAAGCTTAAAACCTTATTGTAAAATAACCATCAGACGAGAAGCAAAGACAAAATCAAACAACTAATTAAATTGTGATGATATTAAAGGGAAAATATGAACCACTAGGAAGAGCAAGGTCGGACCTGAGAGCATAAAATCAGAAATGATACAATGGAAGAATCTGAAAATGTCAACTAGACAACTCCTAGCTACACTTGGCATGCAATCAGACGGGTTCTATTGAGCCCTAGTTAAAATGGTAAAGTAGTGGTGGTGTTTGTTTCCATGATAATGGAGGTTGGGGTGCTGGTTGGAGAACTGGTATAGTGATAATAACAGCAGTGTTGACGTCAGTTAGGCCCTTTGGTGGTCATAATTTGTGGCAATCAGATAACCGTCCGACCTAGTTAAACTTGTGCGGTGGTTTCTTATCCCATGATATACATGCATGTGCGCACACACATACATACATGTATATATATACAACACATATGTACGTACTACATACACACGCGTATGATTAGTGATATGTCGGTGGTAGTGATGATATTAGTGTCAGCTTTGCTGCTGTGGATGTAGTGCAGTGAGAACAGCAGTGGTAATGGAAATGATAAATCAGTCAAGTACAAGCTACATACACACATATGTACATACTACGTATGTATATATATACAACACATGTACATACTACATACTACATACACACGCGTAGATTAGTGATATGTCGGTGGTAGTGATGATATTAGTGTCAGCTTTGCTGCTGTGGATGTAGTGCAGTGAGAACAGCAGTGGTAATGGAAATGATAAATCAGTCAAGTACAAGCTAAAACTTGGGTCCTCATTTTTTCATAACTGCCATCAGTATGGCCAAAGCTTTGTTACGCAAAATGATTTGATGGTTGCACCGAGGGGGAGAGGGTGAGATCACTCGAGCAATTATCAAACTTACCCTCCGATCTTCAAGGTCTGCAACATCATCATCAACTTCATCCTCACTATCCCTATCTGACAACACTTGTTCCATTGTCATTGGCTTCAAATAAGAGGGAAAAAACAAAAAAAGTTAGATAGACTAATACATGCATTTAGACCAAAAGTGGACTAAATCTTAGATCAAAGATGGAAGATGAAAATATTGAACAATAATACGAAAAGTCCCTGAAAAGCTGCAGATAGGATCTTCAGTTACCAATTACTAATCCTCTCAGTTATAATAACAAAGAGCACGGGGAGATGGTTTCAAATTATACAAGCAAGAAACAGAACATAAACACCATTCAAATGAACAAATGAATTTAATATGAAAATACCAAAGAATTTATTATTAGAGCAAACAGAATTAGTCAGCATTCCTAACTTTCGTGTATATTGTTAAAGAACACAACACTCTTAAATCTCTTGGTACATTTTTGGGTAGCAATACCAAGAATAGATTAATTAACTTCCTCAATGGTCCCTTAGTACTAGAAAGCTGTCTCTACTCTGTACAAATTAACTCAGACAGGATCTTGTTTTCCTAAATTGAGGATATTATCATGTTGCCATTATAGTTTCTAATTTCTATTGGAATGAAGAGGAGGATAGCATGAGGTAGGGTCGTCCTTCATCCGTGCGTTAAACATAAAAACAATAATTCAAGGCCGAAGAATATAAAGTCAGTGTAGCATTCAATGCTGTACAGAGGGTGTAAAATAGAGCGTTGGCATTCAAGGGAAAACTGCAGGGAGCATACTTTAAGTCCTAATTCTATCTTATTTCCTAAATTGAGGATATTATCAGGCCAATATACTTTCTAATTTCTATTGGAATGAAGAGGAGGATAGCATGAGGCAGGGTCGTCCTTAGTGCGTGCGTGAAACGTAAAAACATAATTCAAAGCTGAAGAATATAAAGCCAGTGTAGAATTCAATGCAGTACAAAAGGTATAAAACAGACCGCTAGTGTTAAAGGGAAAACTGCAAGGAGCATACATTAAGTCTAATGTTCAGTTCGAACTTAGGCTACAATCAATTGCATGGATCAGAGAAGCTTCTTCCCTTTTATTAGCTAGAGAGGGAGTAAATTAACTTCTGCAGCAAGTGCACTACCTTTTACTTGTTCTACTCAATGTTTTTCCACTTCAATTGAGTAGGCCAATTGCACACAGTAATGAGTAATTTAACCTCAAAATTGTTTGAACTAAATTTTCTATCCATAACAAAGCAAACTGTCCGAAACAAAGTAGAGCGGAGCGGTGGTAGCTGCAAAATATCTAATTTTCCAAAACAGGAATATGTAATTTAACGGTTCATGCAGAGAATTTTCAGACAAAAAAAAAACAAAACAACAAAAAAACAAAAAAACAAAAAACAAAAAACAAAAAGAAAAAAAAAAAAAAAAAAAAAAAGATTCTAAACAATCTAAGCATTACAATATGAATCACTTGTTACCTGGGCTCTGTGAGAATGAAAGAACTGCCGCTTCCGCAATAAGGTACAACTGAAAAAATAATTAGTACACTATTAAATGTAAATCCAGTTTTTTGAAAACGGTAACTACTACAATTAAAAATGTACAAAATGGATTCAAACAGTTGATATGTACAAGTAGTTATTCAGCACTTGATAGAACTTTTCTCTAATTGAAAATACTAGGTCCATTAAGCTAACAAAATTTTTCTTTTCAACTACGCTTCCTTTGTACATTAAAATATTAGCCTCATATATTGTCAACAACCCATCTACATTGGATTCAAAGATAAATAATATAAACAAAGGTGAGAAACTTGAGAAGTTTCCATATAGTGTCCAACTGCCCTAATCAACATAATTTGGTCTATCCTATTTATCGAAAATAGTTTAATGAGAACATATCTTATGTACTAAGAGTACTCAGAGAGAGCTAGACTTCCAAGTAGGAAAGTTAAGTGTATTTTGATCCAAAAACGTAAACAAATGTTAAAACAGAACAATTTAAGAGACAATTCATAACATAAAAAATAAATAAATAAATAAATAAAAAAAGGGAATATCCTTCAAATACAGTTCATGAAAACAAAAGGTTTCCATCGAGAATAAGAATATTGATAATCAATAAAAGAAGAGACCATCTAACCGTCAAGTTCCATTTAGAATCTTGGTAAGGTTGCAACTCTAGTAGTGATAAATAGGCATTATCTAACTATATCAAAAACAAAGAACAAAAAGTAGGCACTATGTATTAGTAAGAAAATTAAAGCCCCTCTCTATTGTTAACTCCTCAAGTACTTCGACGTTTTTCTTTTTTTCTTTTTTCTTTTTTTTAAATAAAATAATTTTTTACTTTGCCATCATGAAATCTGTACTTAAAATTTGAACCAATAACTTGTCAGCTCTATTCACTTTTCTACAATGAATTCCTCCATTATCCACTATAAGAATTTCTATCGAATTCTCAAGGGAGAAGAAGATTGGAAGTAAAGGGAAGCATGCAAATATTAAATGCCACATTTTCTGGTCTAGCATATTAAAAAAATACTTATTAATTTTTAAGAGTGTTCATAATAAGATAAATTAATAGAGTTATTGGTCAAAGAAAACCCCACTTTTTCACCAAGCTGACGACTGTTGGTCTATTCTTTATACGGTTAATAGCTCGTGTACAAATCTAAGGAGAAAATCGACAAGCACAAGCAAAATATTTCAGCTTATACCAATGTTCCTAGCCTGAAATCTGGCTCTAACTAACGAGGCTTTTAGAGTGGGCCCTACCATATTTTAGAGCATAACAATGTTATAGCCAAGATTGGAGAAGGCAGAGCCAGGCTCCAGGAGAGTTGAGTGAGCAGAAATGTTATATTAAGGAAAACTCTCTACGAGGAAATATAATTAGTACAATTTCCAAATGGAACAATTAAGTCAAGGAAGACTACACGGAAGAGAGAAAACACACTTTCTTGGGTCTGAACGCTCCACAGATAGCTTTCTTGTCTTCGCAAATTGCAACAATGTGGGAGGTGCAAGATTATTTCCAGAGGTTGATTGAACACAACCATGATCAGCATTTGATAGAGGTAAGGCATCAGAAACTCCTGCATCATAATAGCGGGATTGTAACACACTGTACACACTTGTGAGCACCAACACCAACATCATGAAAATTATTCCCACCTGAGATGCGATTCTTTTCACCCTTACTGGATTGAGCATCTGAGAGAAGAAGTCTACTTTTTAACAGCTATATAACAAGATCCTATGAAAGTAAATAAAAAGTAACGTATGTGTGTCAGTGCGTGTGTGCGTGTAGATAGATGAATGGATGGATGGATGCATAGGCAGGCACACAAGCACATCGTGCATAAACACACACACACGCACATGAACACATCATATAGACCAGCTACAATGAGGAAGAAAAGACAGCTTTACCATCTGCCTTGTCCATTAGCTCATAGACTCCAC
This sequence comes from Ficus carica, assembly GCA_009761775.1. Lineage (NCBI taxonomy): Eukaryota > Viridiplantae > Streptophyta > Magnoliopsida > Rosales > Moraceae > Ficus > Ficus carica. The sequence continues at coordinate 4,382,624 of CM019742.1, read as the reverse complement.
CACGCAAATCAGACTCTAAGGCGTATGGATGCACATGCTTAGCACTGTGAACCAGGCTCTTCCGTCTCTTACGTTTAAGCGGCTTAGAGCTTCAAATGTAAATGAGCTTATATATTTTAGTCTAGTACTCATAATTGTTACCTCAAATGAAATAAAACTAAAGAAATGCGATACAAACTATGCTAAAAGCAGAAACAAAAAACGTGACTTACTAGAATAAAAATACTTGTAGCTTAGGATCAACACCATCCGCAGAATCTAAAGATGAAAAACAAAAACAAAAACAAAAGACTTAAGCAAAAGAGCAATGAATGCTGAATAGATACTAAAATAAATCTCGCAGATCTACTTGCATTCGAATTTTCATGGACATCTTATATTCTTAAAAATGCCAATCCAGCAGTCAATCCATACAAAAATGAAAAACAAACGGCACTTGCATGTTTCATCTAGATCAACCAAAAATAGTTATCCCTTATCATGTTAGAAATCCCCACTAACTCTTAATCTATCCCAATTATCTCACAATTTCACTTGGGTAATTCATCTCTAGCCATTGGAAGTATAGTATGACCATCTCTATCTATATCTCAGTTGCTTTTACAACACTGTTTGGAGTAAATGAAAGTGGAATTATAAGACTAGTTAACAACTAATTTCATAGTATTATTTGGAGAAAACTAGCAAATTATTAAACCCATAGTTCAACATTGCATTGAACAGAGACCTTCAGCTAAGTGCTGCCTGGACATCTTGACTGCAAATACACAACATATGGGTTTATCAGTGATAATGCAAAAGAAAAGCAAAAAAATTCAGTCACTAAAACCTCAATCTAAGTGCAGTGCACACATGAATGGACATCCATACACGCAGCAAGCCATATGGAACCTAACTAAAGTAGACCATTCATAAGTTGCTAGCAGTAGTGATATGATGCACAAACAAAAGACTTTCAAAGTTATTGTTTCAGACCTCTGATCGGCCATTGTCGATTTTCACAGACACGTTCACAGCTTGATAATCTTCAGTCACCTACAAAATAATCGTTTGCTCAGTAGTCACCAAGTCACATTCACACTTCACCATATCTAACGATGGGATCACCACCAAGATTATCGAAGATTACCAACCCAAAACTCATAATTGAAAAGATCATGTGATGAGGTCAGGTGATATCTCAGGCCCTAAAAACAAGATAAAAAAAATTGGGAACCATCAATCCATAAATCAACAAAATACTAGTTCATATTTAATTTAAAAGAACAAAAACCTTGAAAAACAGTGGAAAATTAACCTTAAAGCTTGCACATTTAACCAAGCAGAATGGACAGGAAAAGTCTTCAGTTACTACAAGATGAAGATTTACTAACATTATCCCGCAATAGATTTTTAAAAAATAAAAAAGAAGAAAAAAAATCAGGAAGATTCGAAAATGTCTAGTAAATCTCAGAGGGCAAAAAAGACACCACTAATTACCAGCACATACATCTCTGAGCGAGAAAAGTTCATACTAATCATCAGCAAAGGGCACCACTGTACTCCCCAGCAAAGAACTTTAAGTTCAAAATAAGTACCACTTTTCTATTTGAGCTTCAGATACGCCCAACTTAAACGTGACAAGGACCGAAAAATTTGAAATCATAATAAACATAGAAATGAATGAAAGCCCAACAAATTCACCAGAAGACAGGTCATCACTTAGAAATTCTATTTATTAGTTTCCTTATTTGACAAAAAACAAATATTCAGCCTATGAATCACAAAGTTGTGTTACTTTTTAGGTCTTGGAATGAACCACTGAACCCAGCTCCTTTCACAGGCATAATACTTCTCAGAAAAAACTGGAATTCTTTTTCAGTCTTCAATTTCCTCTTAGGTTTATTAAACAGTGCCCCTCTCGAGCAATAGAACAAACTTCCCCAGGTAAAAACAAAGATAAGAACAAAAGTTGATTGTTATCCAAAAGCAAAATAAACAAATAAACAAAACTAGAGAACCTCAAACATACATCTTTTAACTTTCCTTAATTCAATAAAACTATAATAAACATGCACTTGTATTGGTTGTGTATACAAATTCATTTCACTGACTTCTTTAAAGAGTTAGATATACAAGAACACTGTGAGATGATTTGATCAATAGACAGCTATAAAGAGAGCAAGCGAGGGACGAGAAGAAGAAATTATGCAACAGAGTATGTATAGTACCTTCTGTTCTTTGCAATTTATTGTGTAGTATCTGTAATTAAAAATGACATTTCCTGCCCTCAACCTGTAACAAGATACATGACAAAATTTTATCCAAGTGTTGAATGATTCACCACAATCATGGTTTTCTATGAGCCGTAAAAAATATAATATCAATAAAATCAATCACTTGAAAGATGTAAAAGCAGATAAATTATTAAACAATGAGAAGAATGAAAATTACCGAATAATATGAGACAATGAGGATGAAGGAACGTCATTACATATATATGAATTGTAAGGAGATTTTTCTTTAGCACCAAACTGTTCCGCTGAAACAGTAACTTGAACTTGCTGGGAAGTACTCTTTGATGACACAAGACAACGAAAAATAAGAGGTATTCATCAATAATGGTTTCCCAGAGTATCAATGTCGAATAGAGAGTGTACAAAGGATTTATCAACATTTATCTTCCACAAATTAAAAAAGAAGAGGACGGCAGAACAAACCACAGTTTCTATATTATATGGAACGTCGATTGAGATGCATTTTTCCTCATTCGAACAGCTCAACTGCAAGAGAGAAACAATATTGGAGCTTCAATCTGACCCCATCTTGCATAAGAGAATGTGCAAATAAAGAATGAAATTTTTTACAATTTTTTTTTTTCCTTTTGCTCTATATATTCCACTAAAATTTAGAGATTAACTGCAACGTATAAGTTTTAAATTTTATCTTAACCACTATCCAATTCATAATGTCATACCTTCAAGAAGCAAGATTGCATATCTATAGTTGACATCATCTCAGCTCTCTGTCCCAAACTAAAGTTTGGAGAGTTCTCCCATGAGATGTAAAGTGACTCCAATGGGATCTTGCCCCAAAGGCAGTATCCCCCAAGTTTTGCTATTAAACAAAAAGGAAATTAGTTAACATAAATAAAATTATTCATATGAAAAGTATAAAAAAAGATCTCTCCCGTAGGTTTGATACTTGAGAGTTAAGTTAGTGGAGAAATATTTACAACCCATTTATTAGAATGATAAAATAAAAAGACAATAACAAAAATCCATACATTTTTTGTCTAATAATTTATTTTACCTCATTATCTTCCATGTTTATTCTCCCATTATGGCAACTTTCAAAAAGCTGCCACAGCCCATAAGCTAAGCTTTTTAGCAAATGAGACAATAAACTTTTCATAATAGACCTTTACATGATTGCTCTACTATTTCCAATTTTTATGAGTTTTCCTAAAACATATTAACATACGCGCCTGGTTCAAAGCACTTAACAACTATATACTATATATAATAAGATTGGAGGTTTATAACGAAAAAATAATAAACAAAATAAAATTAGAGATTGATAACCTCTATCCATACATCAAAGACTCAAACAATTTGTAAAAACCAATAATTTGAAAGGTAAAAAATCAAAAATTTGGGTCAGAAGGATATGCAAGAGCGACATTCTGATAGATTACACAACAGAGAAGCAGCAAAACTTACTAGGAAAAGAAGCCATATCAAAAGCACCATTTGATAGATTCGTTCCACCAACAGAGTTTTGGACTCCCACTGCAAGAAAATAGTAAAGAGACCAAATTAGTAATTAGTAAAAGACCTTAATGCCAATTAATTCATATCAGTAGAGTTACATTAATTAAGCATACCAAAGCTGACAAGCAAGATGGAGATTGAGCCGGATTTAACCTCCGATGCCAGCTTATTAATATCAGGCAGAACAAAACTTGCTTGAACTTGATTTCTCCCCTCAAACACATTGGGGTTGGTTAACATGCACGCTCGGTTGAATCGATATACAGCAGAGTACTTTTTTTGTTTCAAAAACGATATTAAAGTTAGACAACAAATAATAATCTACCGTAGAGAACGATAAACAATGACTGATACTTAACTGGAATAAATGCACATGCATAATTACCTCAGCATTAGAAACATCAGAAACTAATCTCGCCAAAAAAAACATACAAAGGGAACACACTCTGAGCCCGTGCACCGTCGTTCTCAGCCCCTGAAAGGGAAACTGTCATTTGTATTCTGCAATTCAATTAACAGAACCCAATTAGTCCCTCAAGTCAGCCTTTAAGCTTAAGCCAAAACCTAAATAACAACAAATTCGAACTTTTCTAAAACTTTCACCATTTGATGTTCTTCAAATTGGAAGATAAACCCAAAACATCAGCTAACTAAGAAATTATATAACTAGGAAATTGACAAGGTAAACAAATACAGGTTTGTAGAAAATAAAAAATAAAAAATTCAATTAACAATCCATCTGTATAACCGATATTGCAGGTAATACTATGCACATAAAGATCTTGCTACATATCACGAAAAACGGGTGTGCGTGTGTGTGTGTGTGTGTGATGTCGGAGCGAGAAACGGGTTCAAAACCATTGACGTCGTAATCATATGGTGCTCAAACTACATTAGGAAACTTACTGAACGACGGAAAAAGTAAAGTAAAAGGAAAAAAGGTTCATTAAAAACCATCCAAACAAATCTATTTACCAACAAAAAATATTCAACAATCTTGAAACAAAAATTCTCTACTGCATAGGAAAAGAGCTACAAATGAATGAAACAAGACCATTAGAAATCAATATGATTATAAAATTGTATTACCTCCTTTTGTGCTTTGCCTCTATTTTGTAACTCAAACATCTTTGAAGAAATGATGGCTACAAAAAAAAAACGCAGACAGTCAAAAAAACGCATTGCCATTTATCGGAGAAACCGAAGAAACTGAAAACGAAACATGAAAAGTCCACACAAAAAAAAAAGAGGAAAAATTAGGGCAAATAAAGGGAGGAAAAAGAACAGACATTTCTAATGGCGCGGCGCTGAAGAATGTTGTAGAACTCGACGGGCTTGCAGTAAACGGAAAGGCTCTCTTCCGCAGCGATTTCCTCCTCCGCCGACATACGCACGCGAGGTTCTTGTCGGCACATCTGGTCCGTCAATCTATCGGAGCTGAAAATCACCCCAAAAAAAAAAAAAAAACAACTAAATTCAAAGAAAAAAAATTAAGAAGAAATCAAACACCTGAAATCGAAACAAGAGCTCGAAATTCGAACGAGAAACAAGATTCAGCTAATTCGCTCGGATTTCACGATTCAGACGTGAATTGGAGCGTTAGGGCAGTGGTTGAAGAGAGAGAGAGACTTACGGAGGAAGAGGAGAGAGAGAGGAGAGAATATGGAAAAGGAGTGAAAGTTGGTGAAGGTTCTTCTGAGCTCGTTATCGTCTTCTTCTTCATTGAACTCTTCCTCCTCCTCCTCGGCAATCTGTTGCTTCCTCACTCTGACACCATATCTGTCTCACTCTCTACCCTTTCTTTTTTTTATTCTCTCTTTTTCTTCTCTTTATTCTAGTGCTTTTGCCGTGCCTTTTTTTTTTTTTTTTTGGCTAAATCCTTATAATCCTTCGGTACAAAAGTGAGATGACATCGTTCTAAAATCCAATTTGTAAACTCTATACCCATATCATACAATATATAAACATATCTATATATACACCAAATATAAAAGAGCATAGTAACAACACGTGGCAGACCCAATACCCGTCACGTGATAATTTCTTTTTTCGATTTGTTTTGTTTAATTATTCCGCATGAATTTTTTTTTTCCGGTTTTACTTGTGTATTCATTTTGCATGCGTCGCGCATGTTACTTTACTTTGCTTTACTTGTACGTGACAGTTTTTTTTTTTTTTCCAGTTTTGCTTTGTGTATTCATTATGCATGCGTCGCGTGTTTGTACATGATAGTTTTTTTTTTTCAGTTTTTTTTTTATTTGTCTATTCCGCACTCATAAAACACATATTAGGTACCTATTATTTTAAAATGATTATTTTACAATAAAGATGGTAATTTTACCCACAAATTAACATTACTTGCCGAGACCCGCTCTCTGATAAGACAAATATGGGGAGATTATTTGGAGTAGGAATGACTGATGAGCATAGGAATGAGGATTAATATTTTAATTAACCTTTAAGGCAGGTGTAGGATCGGGGGTGGAAGCTCCTCCATCCCCGCCCCGTTCCTAATATAAACACTTTAATTATACATATCTATCTATACCTAATATTAGAGTACGGATGCACTTTATACATGTGTGCGTAAGATTAAAAACACGAATACATTTTCTATAGTGCATTCGTCGCGTCTCCTAAATATCCCACACAACGTGTCCCTCACCTGTCACTGGCCTTTTTTTTTTTTTTTTCTTTTGCTTTGCTTTGCATTTTTCTTTCTTTTCTTTTTCTTTTTCTTTTTTTTTTTTTTTTGTTTATTCCACGTGCATGGGCCGTGTGTTTGCCAACTAATTTATACATTTTAAATTGTTAATAGGAACGTTAAACAAAAACACCTTCACAAAAGAAAGAGAGGAAACAAAATGAATATGTCCAAATTTGATTTTAAGTAATATTTTTAGATGAATCAGTGATGATATTGCTAAATTGTCTAAAACTTTAATGGAATTTACACATGGTTTTTTCTTTTTTTTTTTTAACTCTTAATGAATAAATAGATAAGGTATGTGTGTAGTACCTTTCGTGGGCATTCCCTCCCACATCCAGTCTCAAAGTTGAGTATGATTATGGGTATGACGAGTAAAAATGATAAGGTATGGGGGTGGGAAATATATTCACTCATGTCTTACCCCATTGTCATCCCTATATTACAATAAATGTTTAAACACTCGAGAATTTTTACAACAAAAACCTTTAATTTATCACTTAGTGTAGAAAAATGCTATTTATATTACATTGATTTCTAATTGAGAACAATTCTACATTGGATTTACATCATTGCTGGTGTAAGATCTAAAGATCACGAATGAGGCGATTAAAAAGGGGGCCATTTAATGACTAGGTGCTGAAAGAATTGGCTATAGTGGATAATAGCCAAACAAGGAAAATAACTCAAATCAGAGATCGCCGGGGGCAAAACCCAAATCAGGGATCGCAAAGGGGAGGGTGAAACCCAAATCGGGGATTGCAAGTGCCACAGGGGTGGGGGGGGGGGGAGGGGGGGGATCAAGAGAGAGAGAGAGACGAGGAGGATTCGCCGGCTAACTCGCAAATTTGTTCCTCGTTGTCAAGCCCACCGTGGCGATCGAGCAACCCTTGCCTCCGAGGATCTGTGCAACCCACGGTTTTGACAACCTTTGAGAAGCTTGTCGGCGGCACCAGGGAGAGAGGAAGTGGGGCATCAAAGTTGGGGCAACACCGGGGAGAGAGGAGGCATTGGAGTTGGGGAAGAAAAAGGTTGAAGAAGGAGTCTTTTTTTTTTTTCTTTTTTTTTTTAATTAGTTATTATCTTTACTCACATGTAATTAGGCTTTAAAAGATAAAATCTACTATAAGCCTAACTTAAAAAAAAAAAAAAAAAAAACTCAATCATTAAAAAGTGATCTGATGGTCAAAAAATTTTACACCATTAATGGGATTAAAAAAAAAAAGCATTACCCAATGTAGAATTTTTCTTAAAAAATATATTTAAAAGGATTAAAAGAAAAAAAAGTTCTGACTAACAGTGAACAAAACGTAAACAATTTTTTTAGAAAGGTGATCTATAGGATTGTTCCATTCAAAAACGTATTTCTAGAATATTACTCTAGTTATAATTGCTTTAGCTTTCCTTACCTCCAATTTGGATGAATATTGAAGTTGCACAACCTTCTTTTTACCTTGGTGGCTAGTTGAGTTGTCACTTTACGACAAGGTTAAAGGTCCAAGGGTTTGTGGAGCAGAAGGAGATAAGTATTGAAGTTAAAATCCAAAACAAACATATAAAAAATGACCACAAAAAAATATCATAAATAAATTCATTTGAGTGGATGATTCCACAATTTTCTCAAGACAATTTCTATTTTAGAAATTCTTCAAAAAAAAAAAAGTTAAAATAAAAATTTATGAATAATTGTTCCTCTTAAGATTATTTTACAAACCCTTTGTTTTAGGTCCCGTATGCGGACAAGTTTCCAAAAAAAAAAATATTTTTTGTTTTTTTCCTCCAATTTTATTATTCACTTTTCCAAACATTTTTAAAAATTCAAATTTTAAAAATTCATAATTTTATTATTTTAAGTCGAAATGAGAAATTTTTTTTTCAAATTGTATAGAATTTCAAGACGAATAAAACAAAATCCACATTGCTAATTTTTTTCTAAACACATTTTTAGTTTTTATATTTTTTCACTCCAAACAGTTCATTTTCACCAAACGCATATTTTTAAAACTCAAATTATCTCAAATCTCCAAAACATTGTCTCCAAACGTGACCCCAAAGTGAGAAGAATTATCTTCTTTTTCGAATTTTGATTACTTTTTTGCTATAAAAATTTGAACTAAATACTCTGAAATAATTCCAAAATAATAACAAATTCGCCCCTTCAATCATTTAAATAAGGAAAATTGGGTGCTTGGTGTTTGAGTTGAGTTGAAATTTTTAAGTTTGAATAGTAATTTTTGTTGATTTTTTCAGAAAATACAAAAAACTTTTTCAGAAAAATATAAAAATTTAAGTTTAAACCTCAAGTTTAAACTTGAGAGCCAAACTCCCCCAATCTAATGGATATCCCAACTTCCTTTTGATTAGTTAAATGATCTAATGTTTATGTTTTGTTTAAACAATTTTATTTTTTCCCAAACATCTCCCCTCTCTCTCTCCTCTCTCTCTCCCAATTCTCTCTTGGCTGTCGTTGTGTTTTTCTTTGTGCTTGTTTGATTTCAGTTCATTCTTTGAATTGCAATTGAAATCTGAATGTTTGTTTTTGTTTTTCGTTTGCATTTTTTTTTTTTTTTTGGTAAATTTCGATTTTAACTTAAATTTTATGCAAGATTATTGGCTTAACCTTTTGCTTTTGCTTGTTTTACTTACTCTTCACTCTGGTCTCTATGAATTTCTGGGTTTTTATTCATCAATTCTGGAAAAAAAAAAATGATCAATTACCGTAGTCAATCAGTGATTTACCGATAGTCAATCAGTGATTAACTAACGGTCAATGAATGATTAACTATAAAATATGGTCAATTACTGATTGACCATTTACAAAATTGATTAACCATTCTAAGGGAAAAAAAAAAAAAGTCTTTTAACTAATTTTTTAAAAACCTAGGTTTTTTAATTATTTTTTAAAAACTTAGGTCATTTATTAAAAAAACTTATTAAAAAAAATGCTATTTAGCTATAAACCTCTTTAAAAAAAGGAAATTAATTGATACGACACTAGATTTAAAAAATTAAAACCTAACTTAAGTTTTAAAAAAACTCTAATTATTAAAAAAATCATAATTAAAAAGTTTCCCTAATAAATTTAAAAAAGAAAGAAAGAAAGAAACGTTCTTGGTTCCAGAATGTGTGGGAGTTCTATGGTCAATTACAATGTTGTAGGTTAAAAAATATACACGTACTCAAACGCCAATTTCACTATTGTATCCTTCAACTTATTAAATTTTGTAGCACTTTTAAAACAATTTAGAGAGAATTTATTTTACCCTCCAATTTTATTTTATTTTTTTTTTTATTTTAACTTGAGATGAGAGATTCGAACTTGTACTTTCTAGTATAATCATTTTTTATTTATTTATTAACTTAAAATGAGAGATTCGAACTCGAAACAATTACTAATAACTGCTTTAATATTTTTTTTCTCAGGGAAAAAAAAAATCCAAATAACATGCAACTTGTAAAGTTTGGAGCGCAGTGCTGAAAGGCATCAGAGGGTTTAAAGGCAGTCTGGACCAAAGTTTAGATTGAAAAAAAATCATCCAAACAACTCCGAATCAAATTCAATTTTGAGTCTTTAATTTTTTTAAAATCCGCATGACACTTTTTTTTTTTTTCTCCCCCAAATATCAGATGAGCTTTAGATTATTAATTCAAATTGAACTTTTTCTGATTCAATTGGAAGTTTGTAACGAGCTTCAACCAAACAATGATAAAGGTTCTCATTTTCTTCATAGAAACTTCACATACACATATTCAACAAGATCAACTTCTTATAGTATTTTTCCGGAAATAGTTTACAACAAAGATAGATATCCATATATATATATATATATATATATATTCATATATAATCAACCATCTTGGAAAATCATAATAGACTAACGTAATTACACACAATGAATCGTGACAAACAGTAAGACAAAGCCTACCAGTCATCAGCCCCCTTGGTTACACCCAGCACAATAGCAATTGTAGCAAGAATAGCCTGCACAAAAAAATCAGTGTTGGAATAATCTAAACCAACTGTAATCACTAATTTACAGTAATCTAATATAATGACCAAGAGATAAACGTTTAAGAGTTATATCGCCAAAATAAAGTTTCAAGGACAATTTTACTAATTTTTTGAAAACTTTGGAGGCAAATGCACTAAAACCCTGTTTTATTTATTTACTTATTTCTTAATTTATTTTTTTGCAACATGATTTTCTAGCTAGTTAGAATATGTAAAAGACACAACGAATTTCGGTTTCTTATCAGCCTGTAGGAGTTTTAGCTAAAATAGCCCCCAAACTCTTTAGAAGATAACAAGTTAGCCATTGAGGACTTCTATAACATTTACAACAACATTAAATTTGAAATATCCACTGTTGATTCTTGATGGAATAGATCACCTCAACTTACGTTTTATTGCCTAAAATTTCCCCATCCTTTAACAAAAACCTATAATCCTTTATTCAAGAAAAACAACAAAAATGTTGCAGAGCCCAGCCTTTCCAGCGCCCCCTCCCTCTTACCCACGGATGACAATGGCACAGGACGGGGTGGTTATGATTTCCCCATCCCCACACCCTACCCCCATTTTTACCCACATAACCACCTAAGGCAGGGTCCAGGGGAGGAATCCCCTACTCATTTACCCATTAAGAGTAAAAAATAAAATTAAAATTAAAAACTCAAAGCAAATTTCATTAAAATTTTTATAAACTTTAGCAACATGATCACTAATGTAGGTAAAATAAAACTGAAATTTTAAAACCAAATCCAAACTCCAAATCCTTTTGTCTTTATTTAATTTTTTTTTCCTTTATGAAGGTATTTCTGTTTTCATTCTTGTTAACAATTTAAACTACGAGAGTCTATAATAGGGGCGAGGGAGGGGGTGATAGGAACCAGGAAATCTGGACATTGTATTGACTCAAAATAACGGGTGGTTTTGAGGACCAAATCCTCCCAATGGCCTCGGCCAAACCCTCACAATCACATAATACTCGTTCCCCTCCCAATAGCCCTTCCCACCTTCTATACTTATATCCTAATCAGCTACTCACACTATTACTTAGCTACTAACATCAATTTTCATCTACTAACACTAGGTTCCTAACAGGATGGGGGATTTTCCCCCACTTCCGCCCTGGACCTGACTCAGATTTAATTTTAATCCTTATACCCGCCCCCATCCTTATATAATATATCCACATACCTGCCCTATGAAAGGCGGGTACCTGCACCCTTGGGTAAGAATGTCATCTCTACTATTCCCAAATCCCTAGATCCATGGTCACTGCACAACTCCGTCTGAAAGAAGGCACTGCCACCACCGTCAGTGCGTTGGAAGCCCAGCGCCGCCACCACCCCCACATATTATCCCCATACCTGCCCTATTAGAGGCGGGTACCTGCACCTGTGGGTAAGAATGTCGTCCCTACTCTTCCCAAATCCGAGACCCATGGCCACTGCATGACTCTCCATCCGAAAAAAGGCACTACCACCATTAAGTAACAATTGATTTCTCTAACTACCTTCGACTAGTGATACACGTGCAACATCTGCTTTCAGTCATTTTCAGCTTTGCTATTGTTGCCAATGTTTCAAGAGTAGAGACTTAATTGCCAAAATTAAAAGATCGTGAACCAATCTGTCACCCACTAAAGAGTTCCGGGACCGTTAGAGCCAAAAGCCCTTAGAGGTATCCTATTCCTTAAACTTAAGCTAGGTTGAAGTCACTTAAAAGTGTCAGGTTTTACTCTTCTGTCTTTTCTTGTCTTTGACTCCTTTTGGAGCTCTTTTAGTTTTTTTTCTGTTTTTCTATGCTTTGAGGATGCCTCATCCTCTCTTTCGTACTTCCATTCTTATCATTTCTAATAAAGTTTCTTCAATGTTTCTTATAGAAAATGAAAGCCAACCAAATACTAATCTTAGAATCAAAAGTATGCAAGCAGAATATACATAGCGCAAATTCTTCCACGAGTACAAAAATGGAAAAGGCATAAGAAAGAAATTACTCACAGCAACTGTGCAAGCGATGTGTCCCGGTTTCTCTCGATAGTCTATTCTGGAACAGAGCATGATCAAAGCTCCAGCATACCAGGGGACACCAGCAAGGAAGAATCCAATGATAAACCTTCAAAAGAGCAGCATCATCTTTAATAATAATAAACAATACTGATGATCGGGTAAGCGTTACTTTGTAGAAAAACTAAATGCAGGAAGAAAACAACACAAAGGGAGATATAGAACCCAACAGTTTGGCTTAAAAAAAAAAAAAAAAAAAAAGGGGAAGATAGAGATCCCTGCTCCCAACAGAACACCATATTCAAATTTTATGCTTCATATGAAATCTACTGCCAATTGGGCACGAAAAAAGGTTGAATTTGCATTTTATGTGTGTTGACCAGAATTTCTATGTTGTTATTTCTTTTTCTTCATGGGCTACATTACGAGAGATAGCCCCCTATCTTCCCAAAATAACCAAACTACCCATAGTAAAATTACAATTTGATACCAGGTATTTTGAATGACATTCAAGAGACCTTACAAGAGAAACTAATTTGCATCTTTAGTACATTTCTGTTTTATGAAAACTGTATTTGACAAGATGCATTACAGATTTACTTTTGTTTTTGTACCTTGCGTCAACTCTCAGGTTTGTAGTCTCTTGAACATTACAACTACGCAACAAGTTTTGCCAATTTTATATGAAATAAGAGTACTCCAAAATGCCCTCAAATTGGCTTTAGTTGAAAAATTATCAGCTTTACAAAAGAAATGACCCATTAAACCGTAAATTCTACTCAAAACTTCAAGGCTCAAACTATGGATTTAAAGAAGAGAATGATAAACAATCAGCTTATTTAGGAGAACTTACAAGAACCAACCAATGCCAATACCACAGCAAGGAAGGCGGCGCTCTCTTACAGGTCTTCCTTCAGCAACCGCATATCCTGCTATCAATCAGGATATCAGAGGTTTACAAAAGAAAATAGTGATATCACAAAAATAAAAAAAATAAAAAATACATATTAACAAAGAAATTTACATCCGCAGTAGCATCATAACATATTGTTGAAACTTAAAACAATGACGCAAATGCATTTCATTCTATGAATTGCATCTTATGATCATCAGTACGATTTTTTTTTAAGTGCAGCATCATTTTTTTTTTTACCTTCCAAGAATTGTTATCAAGACAAGTAACGAATCTGTTATAGGGGGGGAAAAAACATAGAACTATAATGTTTACATGAGTGCATTAATATAAGGGTCATGTAAGAGAAATATAGTTAAAAGAATATACAAGGACTGAAAGCTTGTTTAATATAAAAAGACATTCAGTCTTGTTTAATATAAAAAGACAGAAAAATATAAGATTTGATGTAGAGAAATTCCCACTAGCATCTTGAAAAGTTTACGAAAAACATGATCACTGTGAAATTAAAAAAATATAAATATATATCAGCACAGAGTGAAAATGGAAGTGGAACATAACGAGCAGATAATTATTAATAAAAAGCAATCAATATCAGATCCTGAACTTCATCTAATAAAAGGGGAAAAAAAGTTGCAAAAAGGCATCCAGCACAACATGAAGAAGAATAAGCAGACAGAAGCCCATGAAAACACTGTACGGAGATTCTCATTTTATAATGCCAAAGGATCTGCTTTTTTAACCGCCAACAGTACCTCAACAGTTTTCTCATTTCTATTCTCGAATATTTGAAATCCTACCAGTCCCATCAACGAAATAAAAGAGAACTAGCAATCGGCATCAGGTCCTTGTCATGAAATGGCAATGATCCGCTTTCTCACAAGCATTTTGCGCTTTGTTTAAAATCTCCAAAAGTTTTAACAATGGAATAAAAATCTAACAAAACATTTCAACTATTAAACAAGAATCCTGATTACTCCAAGAAAGAAGAAATCAGTGAACAAAGAGCACAACCAACAACCCCTAGAGAACTTCAGGATACACAAGCAACAAGTTCCCCCAACTACAACCACAAAACGAGACAGAAGCTCAAGTAGCAATAACAATGGATATTGAACTTCCAAATTCAGTAGTTCACCCTTCACAAAAGAATAAATCTTTAGCAATTTCCCACTCACCACTTTATACCATGCTACGAGTATCATTTTCATTTCGCTTTCTTCCTTACTTTGTTTTAAAAATAGAAAAGAATGGTGGAGAATCTCTAAAGCACCATTTTGAGAAATCCCTCCTACTTTTTTTTTTTGGGTGTTGGTTTGTTGTTTGGGGGGGGGGGGGGGGTGTTGGTTGGGGGCGCTATCTCACTTAAAATAAAGAAATTAAAACACTCCGGTACATAGATTTCAGATGTTAGAACTCCTATCCAAACCACTAACCTCCCACCAGTTGAGCTAGCCCCAACGGGACGAGAAAATCCACAAGCCCTCCTCCTTCATTTCACTAAATATCACTTTTACCAAACAATTCCAAACTTTATATGGCAATTCCAAATACCTCAATCCTAAAAACAATTAGCGTTGCTATTAAAAATAAAAATAAAAATAAAAATAAAAATAAAAATTCCCAATTCAGCAGCTCCTCTCAAGTCTCAGCTGCAATCCTCAAAACTCAAATTGTGAAAAAAAAAAAAAAAAAACCCTTTCTTTAGCTTGACTAATTAAGATTAATTAATTCCTCTTAGTGCAGTCCTTGCTAAAGATCGCTCCTAATCTTCTCAAAATTATACATCTCTAGTACGTAATTTCAGCCGATTCCTCTACTTCAAATCTTAATCACAATTACCCTCACAAAATAACTAAAACCGCAATCCACTCAACAAATCAACCAAATAACAAACGAAATAGGTCAATTGAAAACAAACAAGGAAAAGAGAAAACATATATATATATATACCAGGAACGGTTTGATATCCGCGAGTGTAATACTCGGGATGGTGAGCCGCCGGAGGGGCGGAGGGATCGGCGACGCCCGGCGGCGGCACGGGCTGAGGGAAGCCGATCGCCGGCTGGTGATGCTGCGGCGGCAGCGGCGGAGGATAATTGGCCACGCCTTGGAACGTTCCATACTGAGGCTGCGGCGGAGGCGGCGGCTGATGCTGCAGGTTGTGGTAGTGATCGCCGGCGATCCCTGGTTTCTTCTGGTCTTCTTCGCTCATCTTCTTCTTCTTCAACTTTCTCTCTCTACCTCTCTCTCTTTCTCTCTCTAACTTCTGTTTTTGTTTGTCGACGACGACCTCGACTCCGTCGTTGAAATGCCCAAAGAGTCAACTCAAATTGCTGACGTTTTACGACATTGACGGTTGAGTCACGTGCGTACGAGATCTCGCACGTGGGTTTGAGAAAAGTCCGACAGAAATACCGGTGGACGCTGGGATTTGTCACTCTTGTGTGGCTTTGGCTAATCGTGTCCCTACACGTGTTAAATGAGGATCGCCAGCTGTGATTTGTTTCTTTTTTTTTTTGGAATTTGTTTTATATCATTTTTGAGTGGTCCGGTCTGTATTATTAGGCCGTTCGGATCGGACAACGATGCTGGAGTGTTGAGTTTATCCGAAAAGAAGGTGTAAAATTACGTCAACACCCTTTAAACTTTTCGGTCCCGTTTGATTGGTCTTCTTCTGTTAGAGTTTATAGATATTTTTATTGAAATTAAGTTAAAGCTTTAAAAATATACATTTGTTGAAAATAAATTGTATTGGAGTTAAAAAAATATAAATATTTAAATTGTGTTATGAAAAAAATAATAATATGAATTTTATTTTATTACTCTCGTCATTTTATGTAATTTAAAAAAAAAATAATCTCATTTCAATTTAAAATAAGAAAGATATAACTTTTAAAGTTTGAGTTTTTAAAAAATATTTGAATAGTGTTTACTTTTGAAAATAAAGATAAAAAAATATTTAGAAATGTTAGATTGAAATGAACCAACCAAATGTAGTCTTATTCTTTTTCTTTTTTTGGAGATTATTGGTGTGTTTGAAAGACACATCCACTCTATATATATCCTAAATTCCTAATGTAATACAATGTATATTTGAAAAATGCTTTAGAACATCAATGATATTGAACATCACACTAATAGATAAGTGAGTCTCATTGGTGGGTGTCATGTTGTAGGACTCACATTTTATTAGTGAATGATACTAAACATCATTGATGTTTTCCAGCATTGTTCTATATATTTGGTACCTCATATACTCCATTCCAATACAATATATTTAAACAATACACTCACTAATTTAACTACTTATACATTCATTTTTCTATATATTTTTACTAATCACATCACATACTCTCTTTCTTACCAATACACATTAAATTGACACATCGCCAACTCTTTTTCTCATCAATACACATTAAAATGACTAGTCAAATATAAACAATCCAAACATCTGAGATGGAGCCTAGCTTTCTGATTGGGCAAGCAGCTCCTACCTCGTTAGACAAATTACACATTATATTTGTAAATAATGTAAAACTAGGACATTCAAACACATGTTGTATGTCACATATTACATTAAAATAAAATACAAAATGAATCTCTTCTAAATGGACCAAATATAAATTTGAAGAACATCAACTTCAACTTCTTTACATGAAAAAGTTGTCAATGCCATAGGAGTGTAAGTAGTGCAATTCGGTGCGGTTTGAATTATTTTTCAATCTGTATCCTTATTTTTGTTGAAGAATGGTTTTGGAAAACACATTGCGGGATCAATTTTTAGGCTTAATTTTGAGTGAAACCCACAATATTTTTGTGAGAGGTCAAGATGAGTATGTGTTCTCCACGAGAAGCACCCAAGGATGGAAGCAAGGACCGGGAGAGGCTTAAAATGTTAAAATGTTAAGCTAAGAGGCTCTCTCTTGCGCACCAGCAAACAAAAGGATTGTCCTCTCTCTAGAGTGTTCTTAGATGTTCATCGGCATGATAGAGTTTGGGCAACAATCAGTCCATGTGATCATCAAGCGGCTACAATGAGTGGACGAATTTGTTATAAAAAAAAAAGTCATGTGGTACATAGACCTCGGTGTTCATCGTCATTTCTAATTCCTGGTTTTGAATATTTGTTTGTCTCCTATCTATGTTGTTGTTGTCATAATTTGTCTATTACAAGATAGTTTTCATTTCCGACTATATCTCTCAAAATTTGTTTTTCCAATTTATTATTTGATTAACTTCATGTTCATACTGTATCATTTGCTAACAATTTTACGGTTTCGACTGTATCATTTGCTAACAATTTCATGGTTTGGAAGTTTTCAAATCAAATCTAACTATTAAAACTAATGGTTTGATGTGATTTAAAACTGAAAGATAAAGGTTTGATGCGATTTGAAACCATAATTTCAACCATTAAAATTGAAAAATGAAAAAGATAATAAGAATTAGGGTTTATTATTTATTAAGTAAATAATCTATTTATCTAACAAATTTTGTTATTTGACGTTTTTAAAACTTATCATTAATTTACTTCCATTATTCATAATAAAAAAAAAATACTATCGATTTCTTTCTGACGTTTTTTCAATGGAAACATGGTTTTGTCGAACTAAGGCCTGGTCCAAAGCCATTGTGCCAAGCATCAAATTGTATGGTGACACAAGTTGCGCTTCTATAAATGCCATCCAATTGTATGATTGAACCATATCTGGTGATAGGCCTAATAGTAAAGGATATCATGGTGGATCATTGATTAGAGGTTAGAGCGTTGTAAGGTCTTCTTGGACTTTTAAATATAAAGATTTGTTTCCTACTAATCTAGTATTTAATTTAGAGTGTCTGGAATCATGCACCCTTAGCTCATTCAGTAAAGTTGAGGTCACTCGTCTGACATTCACGAAACATTGTTGTGAGGTCGCTTGCATACTAATATCGGTTGTCTGCTTCTCGAATTCTTCTTCTTCTTCTTTTTAAAACATATCTTACGATTTTCACTTAGAAAAACCATGTCTTATAACTATACGTATCTTTGATTAGCAAAACACTATACGTATCTTTAGAAATGAAAAAATAAAAAATAAAAATAAATTTGAAAGCTCAATTTCAAGGAATATCAAGAGACGGTGTAACCTTTGTGAATTGAAAGAGAGTTGCAACCAGTGCTACTAAATAGACATTAGAAGAAGAATAAAAAAATAAATAGCAGTTTTTAAAAATAATTAAAATAAATAATAAGTTTTTAAAAACATTTAATTAAATAACATATTATTAAGTAAACGATTTATTTACGTCAGATTTATCATATAAATAATTTATTTAAGTATTGTAAATATGTTATTTATTTAAAAAAAATTTCATTTACTTGATAAATTTATTATTTAATTTAAATATTTTAAAACATTGTTATTTACTTTAATTATTTGTAAAAATGCTATTTAATATATGCAGTTTACTTGTTAGATTTTTCTAATGAAAAAGTCTTTAATTTGGTTTATACATTTTTTCCTTAATAATATTATATAGCTATTAAATCCAATTACAATTGTTTTTTTTCGTTTTCAAAATAGTCTCTAAGAGTCATAGCTTTTTGGGTTTTTGAAAAGGTGCAAAAACAGACAAATAATCAAATGTAGAAGCATACTTTATTACTCGGTCAATTGTTTAGACCAATTACGTAGAGAGCCCATTGGGGGGCATGTATTCACAGCTTGTCTTTTAAAGATTATATATATATATATGTTGTGTATGTATATGTGTGTGTGTGTGTGTATATATATATATCCCAAGCTAGGTATATAGATACATAACTACTTTGATCCACAACTATAATAACAGTGGAACAAATAGTTCATTATTCCTTGTTAAAGACAAAATGAGTTTTTCATCAAAAGTCTTGATTATTTCCAGTATCCTTGCCTTTGCTACCTATGCAGTAATTGTCATCTCCTCTGAGGTTTCTCCCCCAGGTTAGTTTCTCAAATTTTCTTTTCGAGAATTTTTTAGGAGGGTAAATGAATAATTTCCGTCGTTCCGCCACAACGTTAGATCGTTATATTTTTGACAATATACAAATTTTTAATCAAAATTGTCAAATTTTTTTTTACCCTACTTCATAATTTTCGTTTTGTATGAATCGAAAAATGTGCTTTTATTGGTTTCGTCACTCGATCATTTTAACTAAGCACCGAGACGTTTGGTTGATTAATTTTAATTTGATATACTTTTGTTAATTTTTTAAACCGAAGAAATACTATATCTTTTTGTAGAGGAAAATCATATGCAAAGAGTAGCTGGTTCGAAGGAAAGCAAGGCAAAACTCGGCTAGGATCTTTTCGATTTGGATCCAAGATAACCTACTGTTACGTTTCCAGACGTGGGCCTATTTGTTTGTCATTCAGGATTAAACACATTTCCGTTCATCGATGCAATGAGCTACAGAGTAGAGGAGAAGATTGCGAAGAGAAAACCCTACAAAGAGAGGAAAAAGCGGCAATGCCGCTAGGTGAACTCGAAAACACAACATCGGTGCAAGGAGAGCACAATCCCAAGAATCGTCACCCTTAAACAACTGTATCAATTAGTTCCCATGTTCAATTACTGCTATCTCATCTTTTCGAACAATAAAGACATCGGTGGTAATTACCATCACACACTAATAAATGATAGGTTCCATAGCATGAGATCTACATGTGAGATCTATTTAGATATGATGTTTAACATTAAGCATTTTCCTTGTACTTTGTTTTTAATTTTTTAATTTTTTATTTTTTAACTCATCCTTTGTGATCCTTTAAAAACAAAAAAACAAAAAAAAACGAAAACAAAACAAAAACAACAGTCTAATCAACAACTGCCTTTCTTGTTTTGTGACGTTTACAATTTTGAGTCAATGAAATTTTACTTCATACTTTGTCCATCTGATCTATTGCCTCTAGATCCGTTCTTTTGTGCTTGTAAAACGCATGTATTAACCACCTTCTAGTCCGTTTGGATCCTATGTTGGATTTGAGTTTTTGCATTGAAATTTTAAGGTATGAATGCAAATGTGTGTCTAGGATAAAAAAGAAAGAAAAAAAGAAAGAGTATAGTACATATTCTTAAAAAGTGAAATTTGGATTTAGATTGAATAAAAGAAAGACTGCGGTAGAGCTCCTTTTATATACCCTATCGATAAAGCTCTTTTATACACTATTTAATATAATTTCAATGGTTGAGATGTTGTTGTGCATGATACTTATAATGCACCTTAACTCATCGGATTATAATCTAAGAATTAAAAAAAATAATAAAAAAAAACCCAACCCTTAGATTGCACGCCGATGACCCAATCCTCACCCCCCTCCCCCCCTGACTTAGATGAAGCCTTGCCTCCCCAAGGCCAACGAAGCCTTGAACCCCCCCCCCCCCCCCCCCCCCCCCCCCCAAAAATGCTAAATCTACTCCCCATGACGCTAGCGAACCAGTCCCACCGCCGCCCACCCCCCCCCCCCCCCCCAAAATGCTAAATCTACTCCCCATGACGCCAGTGACCCAGTCATCCCCCCCCCCCCCCACACGCCATATCCCTCGACCAGATCTCCCCCCCCCCCCCCCCCCAACGACTACGATCTATGCGCAGCCCCCTTGATGTCAACGAGCCCCACCTCCATGCTAGATGCATAAACTAACGACGCCCCCCCCCCCCCCCCTCCCCAATGTCGTCCCCCCTGGTTAGTTTTTTATTTTTTATTTTTATTTTCATTTTTTTTAACTTGGGGGTTATTTTTTAATTTTTTTGTTTATACTAGTATGAGATAAGGTCTAATATAACTATCATACACAAGCAACATATAAGCCGTTTGATTACATCTTAACGTTTTAAAAATGAGTTCTGTCGATAGGGTCTATAAAAGGGGCTCACTGCAGCCTTACCATTGAATTAAATTGAAAATTTTGAATTCAAAATAGTGATCCAAACATAGTAACTGTAAGTCATAAATAATTGTGTAAAAAAAAGAATAAAACTTATTTAGTGAAACATAAATCCATGATCATCGCTTTACTTTTATTTCATTATGCGTATTGTATGGTCCTTTTGAGTTGTGCACTTCTCTCTCACTTTTCCTTTTTTTCTTTTTTTGAACTTGTGGATTTCGAACTCTATACATTACTATTAGATTTATGCATGTGGTTGCTTCTAGCTTCTCAATCCAAAATAGTTCATATAAAATTATCATTGTATTTTCTCACATGATAGACTAGAATTCCGACATGTGTCTTTTCCGTTAAAAAAAATAAAGAAAGATGCCAATAAATAATAATAACAAATTTACAAGCCGAGTTCCTATTTTCCTATGGCAAATAGGCCGAAAAGAATAGTCCAAAATTTTCAAATGTTACATAGAGAGAAAAAGCTTTCCAATGAGGAAGCTATTACAACTCCATGGCAATGGTTATGAATCTTATGATACAAGTCATCTAAGCACATACATAAAAATATATATACTTATGTTTGTATGTGTGTGTGTATTACAAGCATTCTAAAGCAAATTCCTTTCCTAGGTTTCAAGCATTTCATCACAAACAAAACAACTTTTAAGAATCATTTCTTCGACTACAGCACCGAAAACATGGATCGAAATAAAAATTGCACTATTAATAAATATTAATAAATTTGAATAGTACACCAATTTATGTTACTATTTATCCATTCATTTTTTATCTACTTTTACTAATTACATTACATGCTGACTATTTAAATATAAATAACTCAAACACACATTGTATTTGAATATAATATATGAAAGAGACGTCCAAACGTGTATTGTCATTCCTTAATCAGAGCAGTGGAATATTGTTTTGTTTTGTTTGTTGTTTTTTTTGTCTTCGTCAAGTTGATTTCTCTCCATGAAGAATTTTCCTTCAAATAATACTTTGAATTGTTATCTTTTGGTGAATGATTTTGTTTTTTTTTACCTCAAATCCTTTGTGAATGATTAGTTGTCTATGATAGATATGGTCTGAGCTTATTCAAACTGCAAAGGAAGGAAAAGTTTGTTTTTGTTTTTTTGCTTTGAGAAGGACATATTATTTTTGAGAGAAATTACTTCTGTTTCACGAGTTTCAACTTTTTTTTTTTCTTTCTTTTTATGGCGATGTTTTGGGAAAGGTTGGGAGAAGCAATTTTTTTTTTCTCTCTCTAATATCTCTCTCTTTTCTTTTGTCTTTTTTCTTGGTTTGTCATTGTTGAGGGTAAAGTCAACACTTAAATCAGATGGAGTCAAATTTGGGCCTTGTAAGGCTATTGTCGAGCTGGTATGGTACACATTGAGTCGATTGAGTACATTAGTTATAAGATAAACTGCAAAAAAAAATAATAATAAAGTAAAGAGAGACAAATAATATACAGAATTTAGAGAGATTCACTCTTAATATGAGAGCTAGTCCTCTACAGTGGTTTCAGGGTTTAACTCTAATTGATAAAGTGTTACAATGAATGTCATAGCAGTGAGAAAGAGAAGAAAGAAGATGAGGAATGCAGACTGTAGAGAATGCGCAAATTGTGTATGATTCCAAATAAATCAGGTGGTCATTTGCGTGTTCCTTGATGCCCAGGTAGTGATTGCTGACTTTAGTTGCTTGATTTTGTGTAGAAGAAACTTTAAGGGGTTCTGATGGGAAGTTGTCTTTTCTGATCTAGATTGACTTTTCCTGTTAGGTAAGCTTTATTAAAATAGGTTAGTAATCGTTTTTGACTTGATTATACGTGATCTTCGCTTGATTCTTGTAAACAACTGGATCTGGAAAGTTTCCTGATCTGATTGAGCTTTGATCTAGGATGGGTGCTCAGGTCAACTTAGCTCAATTATGTTGACTCGATCTGATTGGCTCTTAGGTTGATATGGTTCTTGAGTTGACCAGACTAATATCGGCTTGATTTTTCACCTGTTTTCCTTGATTTTTGAGATGACACGTGGACAGTGAGAGATGAGATATGAAATCTGACCTCATTAGTCATTTTATTATCTACAGTGCATCTAACACTAATTATAAGCACCTTCAATGAATTGCACCTGACCTGTAATGCATACCCCATCCATAGGACAAAATCTTGTGCCCCATGATAGCCTTCTCCAAAATAATAATAATAAATAATGATCACTTAAACGTGGATTCCACCAAAATAAAACTAAAACCTCTTTGATTTCATTATCAACCTATAAGCAATTAATAATAATAATAATAATAAAAGAGAGTAATAAAAGCATTGAGATTATCTATATTAAAATAACATACTATGCTTTTTGATGGATTTTAAAATAAATAAAATATTTGCCTCCCAAGGTTTCAAAAGGAAACAAAACCAGAATGACTCACCAACAGCCAAGGACTAAGCTGGCACGCCAATGCTCTTCAATCATTAATGGCGGATCAAACTATAAATATATAATATCTATATATAATATAAAAAAAAGTTTATAATAATGTTGAGAAAGCTGGGATCATCACTCTCAAAACCACTCTCTCTCCAATTGACTTCAAAGATAGCAGCAGCAGACGTGCAGAAGAGGTGGTGCCACTGCCAAATACAAATGGGGTCACCCGAAACGCCGTCACCGAAGCTCTTGTTCCGGCAGCTTTACGAGAAGGAGTCCTCCACCTATACTTACCTCCTCGCCGATGTTTCTCATCCCGATCGACCCGCTTTGGTCTCTCTTTCTTTTTTTTTTTTTTGGAATTAAAGTAATTAGTTTATGAATTTGAATTCCTTCCGGGTTAATAATTTTGTCCGAATTTCATTTCTGTTTCTTTTCTTGCTGTTGATAAAAGTGGAAAATTCATCTTTTTGAGTGTGAAAAAGTATTGTATTAAAAAGTCATGCCATATCAGAATTATGTCCAGGCGATTTGGATTTATTTATTTATTTTTTTTTTGTACTCTAGCTCGAATTCTTTTAATTTCGATCCAATTCGGTTTCGTAACAAACTTTGATGTAGTTTAACTTTGAATTATTATGGCTCTGAAAGGAAAAACGGTTTCTCTGTAGAAAAAAGTTTGTATAAAATTAGTTCCCTGTTGAAACTCAATGTGTTTGTATATGTACATAGATATATATATATATATATATGTATATATACTTTTTTGCTAAGAACACCAAAATATTTCTGTTAATATGTGTTTGGATTAATTCATGTGCGCCTTGCAAATTACACAACTACTACTATTATTATTTCTTTTACCACTTTCTGCATTTGAATCCAATCCAATCTAATCCGATTACCTATCTTATGTTTGATGTTGGTAGAAAATATCAGTTGTAATCAAAAAGTTAAAATTTGTTTCATGACATCTGGAGAAATTTTCTCAGGAAAGTTTTCTGGGAAAATTTTGCCAACGGGAAGAATTCAAATTCAGAATCTTAAATTTATTTGTTTTAACTATGTGCTCATATGGTTTTTGCTTTCTTTCAGTTGATTGATCCGGTGGACAAAACGGTTGATAGGGATCTTTCTCTTATTCAAGACCTGGGGCTAAAGCTTATATGTGCAATGAACACCCATGTACATGCTGATCACGTCACCGGGACCGGCCTTATCAAGGTTTCTCACACCTCTATCTCATTTTCTCGATCGTCTTGCGGTTTGGGATTTACTCATTTTTGTCGAACTGTGCATCTTCATGGTTTTTATGTACTTTCTAACTCTGTTTGTTTGTTACATGCAACCACTTCTTGCAGGGTAAAGTTTCGGGCGTGAAATCAGTTATCTCGAAAGCAAGTAGTTCAAAAGCCGATCTTCTGATTGAACCGGGCGATAAGATACACTTTGGAAGTCTTTTCCTTGAGGTAGGGATGCAAGTACTCTTAAAATTGGTATATCCATTGATAAAGTTCTGGAAAAAAAAAAAAAAAAAGTATGCCCGGAGTTCTGTTCATTTAAGATAAGAGAAGAAGAATTTTAACACTTTACATGCTCAATATGATGATGCTATGGAATGAATTTGGCTTCGATTCGACGAATTTATTGAAAATCTTGCGAACAAAAACTTTGGGATATCTTTCAATTTGAAGGAATTTTACTTTCCTTGTCAAGTGTTTGATGAAATATCGAAAATGTAGTCGTGCTGATACATGATGCAATCATAAATGGCCTTTTTTTAGCTGCAATTCTCGACTCTTAATTTTGGC
Organism: Ficus carica; assembly: GCA_009761775.1. NCBI lineage: Eukaryota > Viridiplantae > Streptophyta > Magnoliopsida > Rosales > Moraceae > Ficus > Ficus carica. The sequence goes on along the minus strand of CM019742.1, from coordinate 4,357,071 downwards.
TGAAATGCTGACTAAGAACGACCAAGTGAAACTTCTAAAAAAATACTAGGACCAAACGGTCATGACTCGTTGAATTCAGGGACCATCTGTGAAAGTAGAAGATGACATTTGATTTCAAAACGAAAACTAACTTTTGTAGGTTCCTAAATTCTGATGCTTTTCACGGAAAACACAAGTGGATACGTGTTTTTGGAAGTGTTAAAAGATAGTACTCCCCGAAAAGGGAAAGTAACATCTTGTGTTCATTTTTGTATTACCAAGAAAACAACTTATTTGGATGCAGGTTCGTGCTACTCCCGGTCACACACTAGGTTGTGTCACCTACGTTACAGGAGACGGACCCGATCAGCCTCAGCCTAGGATGGCATTCACAGGAGATGCCTTGTTGATACGTGGATGCGGAAGGACAGACTTTCAGGTACAAAGATTTGGACTTGGTGACCATATTTGCTCCGACATTTTTAATGTAATGTGAGATTTTCTGAATCCTCAAGGTGTCGATACCCGAGTAATTTGAACTTACGGTTTGCATCATACATTCTTATAGGGCGGAAGTTCGCAGCAGCTCTACAAATCGGTGCATTCACAGATTTTCACGTTACCGAAGGAAACGTTCATCTTTCCGGCTCATGACTACAAAGGATTCACTGTAAGCAAATTTTGAACCTTTAGTAACTAATTAACACTTTTCCTATGAGAAAAAAAGTGCATCTACTTATGTGACGGAGCTACTAATTTCAGGTAAGCACCGTGGGGGAGGAGTTGCTCTACAATCCTCGTCTAACGAAAGATGAGGTCGGTTTACGGTCCTCAAAATCTAAAAATTTAACAGAAAAATTTTGGTTTTTCTTTTTGTTCCTCCCATTAAAATGAAGATCTCAACTTTGGGCGTCTTAACTATTTTTCGAGATAGACTGATTAGTTTTGTTCTATTTACAATTTTCAAGAATTAAAATTAGTTAAACCTCTTTTTGCAGGAAACATTCAAGGGCATTATGGAAAGTAAGTGCATCTTAAATCTTTTAATCTGTTGAAATATTCAAATTATTTTAAATGATGAAACCTACACAATTTGTTGCACCAGATTTGAAACTGGCATATCCCAAGATGATCGACATAGCAGTCCCGGCGAACATGGTCTGCGGTTTGCAGGATTCAGCGTCTAAAGTCTGATAAGCCCCTTTCTAATCAAGCCACATTAGGCTGTTGATTTTCCTTTTAATTAACGGCATTGTCATTAGAAGCTTGTTTGTGTTGTATAAATAAATGGTGAAACCGAATAATGAAAAGGAAAATCAAACCCAGCTAGATAATTGGCTTAATGGAAAACTGTACTTGAGATGGAAGATTATAATGTGTAAAGTATAATCAACAGCCCCTTGTCATGTCTCTAGTGTTTGTAATTTTATGTTATCCACTATGTTTTTCAAGATTTTGCGATATAGATTAACTAATTTAACAAATAATAAGTCGTATAAAAACATTATAACAGCATAATAACTTAGTGACGTGAGATAAAATCAACTTCTAACACCCTCCTCATGCGTAGTGTGGGCCAGGGTCCAAACTCATCATTGCTTCCAAAACTTTGACTCTAATAACATGTTAAATGGGTTTGACCGGAGTCAGAATTTTATGGTCGGTTTGACATGTTAAATTCTGACTCTGTTCTTCCAACTCTAAGAAGCTGGAATTAGGCTATTAAATGTGGATCTTTGCAAGATTCAGATTCTTGATGTTCCGTAGCATGACAACACCGTGTTTATTCTCAATTGCTTGTTGGGAGAAATTTTTCGTTAGGGACGTATCCTATCCCTTTCATGTGCAGCATCAAAGTGTCCAAGAATGAATAAATCTCATTGGAATCACGGTGAACTCGATCTCTTGCAACGAACTTATGAACATCATTATTCACTTCAATCCAACTCTGGCCTGTTACTTTCACCACCCCGTTGACGTCCATTTTTTGCCTCAGCTTCTTCGCATCTGCCCACATGCCGTTCGATGCAAAAATATTGGAAAGTAATATATACGATCCACCATCTGTTGGATCACTTGAAATCGCCATCTCGGCAGCGTACTTACCTAGTTCTACGTTACCTGCAACTCTACATGCACCGAGCAAACTCCTCCATACCACTCCTGTAGGTTTTATCGGCATTTTCTCAATAAATTCCTTCGCTTCAAATAGCTTCCCGGCACGACCTAATAGAGAAACCATGCAAGCGTAATGATCAGTCCCTGGCTGGATTCCAAACCGTGGCATTGATTCAAAATGACGTAATCCATCTTCGACAAGCCCTGCATGGCTACACGCTGATAGCACACCCACGAAGGTGATATAGTTCGGCTTTATCCCTTCTTCTTTCATTCTTTCAAACATCCGAAGAGCTTTTTTCGCTTCTCCATGTTGTGCATAAGTTGACAACATTGAATTCCAACAGACAACGTCTCTCGAACTAGTATGAGAAAACATCGTACAAGCTTCTTCGATGCTTCCACACTTTGCATACATATCCACAAGGCAACTTGTGATGAAAGAGTCATGATCAAGACCCACTTTAATGAGCTGATTATGGAACTGTTGGCCATGTCGAAGACTCGCTATGTTACTGGATGCTGTAAGAAGCACTGCAAAAGTAAAGTCGTCCGGCTTTTGTTCTGAAAACTGTAAACCTGAGTAAAGTTGTAGAGCATCTTCACTTTCTAACTGTTTGACGTACCCGAAGAACATCGCATTCCAAACTACAATATCTTTCTCATTCATCAAGTCAAAGACAAGCCTAGCGTCCTTAATGCAAGAACACTTGGAATAAACATCTACCAAAGCGCTGGAAGCAAAAATGTCAAAAAGAATCCTAATTTGAAAATGAGACAATGAATTTGCTTGCTCAATTCCAAGTTAAGCAAAGCAGCAGATACACCAAGAAGGCTGACGAAAGTCAAGAGACTTGGTTGGAACAATCGAAGCTTCATATGTCGGAAAAGATCTACCGCTTCATACAACTTCTCATGTTTAGAATATCCCTCAATCATTGCATTGTAAGAAATAACACTGTGATCGGTCATATCATTAAACACTCTTCTTGCATCAGTCAGGGAATTGCATTTAGCGTACATGTCAATCAAGCCATTCTTCACAAAATCATCGTATTCAAGATTGGCCTTGATCGAGTAAGCATGGACCTGTCTCCCCTGTTTTAGGGCCTCGAGTGAGCCGCAAGAAGTAAGAACGCTAGTGCAGGCGAATCCATCTGGCTTCCAGCTCAATCTGGTCATTTCAGAAAATAACCTCATTGCTTCCCATTCATAGGAATTTTTCATGTACCCAGCCACCATCGTGGTCCATGAGATAATATTTTTCACTGCCATATGATTAAAAATTATCCTTCCCGTTTGCACTTTACCGCACTTCACATAGAGATCAATAAGCACGTTAAGCATCGAAACATCCATTTCGACTCCCTTCCTCAACACATAAGCGTGGATTTGCTTTCCAAATTCGATCAGCTCAAGCATTGCACATGCACTTAAAACACTTGATATCACAAATTTGTCGGGAAGAGTGTTGGTTTCTCTCATTCGGCGAAACAACTGCAAAGAAACTTCTCCTTTCCCAGCTTTGACATACCCCATTATAATTGTAGTCCAAGTAACAGAAGATCTTACAACCAAACCATCAAACACCAACCTCGCCTCTTTTATATAGCCACATTTTGCGTAAAAGTCAATCAGAGAGGTACCCACATAAACTTCCCGATCAAAACCAGTCTTAACAACAAAACTATGCACTTGGCAGCCTTGATCAACCCTGCCCAACTGCGTGCAGGCTCGGACAACACTAGCCAAAACATGCTCACTCGCTTTCCAATCGGAACTTCTCCAAAACTCCGAGAAGACCGCTAATCCATCTTTATCACAACCACGCTGGGCATACATAGAAACCATAGTGGACCAAGTAATGGAGTTCCTCTCAGGCATTTTATCGAACAGCTTCCGTGCGTCGAGAAGACGGTTAGACCGAGAGAGACAGCGCAACAGAAAGTTAGCCAGAAAAATATCATGTTGAAAACCGAAAACTATGATACGTGCATGAATTCTGGGATAAAAAGAACTAGGTTTGTCTGAAGGGTTTTGTTGTAAGAGGTTGGCCAATGCGTTTCGAAGTTTTTGCATTAAAGGAAGTTGAGTTTGTGATGGAAGAAGATAGGTCGACAAGGTGGAGAAGTTGAATAAGGGACGTTTGGCTGTTGTCTTGGAACTGTGTTTTAGGCTCAACGTGCACATCACTAACAATTTCTTTTTGAAACAAGTGAAAACAAATATATACACACACATATACATACAATGTAGGGTGCTTTTAGTTATTTTCAATACTTTTTTTTTTTTTTTTGGTGAATGTATCTCATACTATAATGGTAAAAGTACAATCCTCGTATTGAAGATCATGAAAAAGGTTAATATAAAAAAAAAAAAAAAAAGATTGGTGGTATCTTCATGTCTTCTGTCTTAATAATTATTTGGTGAGCTCATTAATTACATCGATAGAATGACAATAAGCTAACAAACCCTAGACTGAGTATTTCCGGTTCACATACGAAGAACTTTTACTTTGAATTAATAAAAGAAAACAACTCAACAAAATATAAAATAAAATAAAAGAAAAAAGAGGTAAATAATTTTTTTAAAGAAAATATTTGTAGTAAATAGAGTAATTTAAAATATATAAGGTGTATGCTTACAATAAAATTATCTTATAAATTTTTTCGTAAATAAGTAATTTATCATAATTATATTATTCATCTCAAAATATTTTTAAAGTATGTTATTTATGACTATCATAAATATTTTTAAAAAATAACCTATTTGTTACAATTTTTGTAAATAAAAGCACACAATGCCATTTTTGTAAAAATGTCTACTAGGTAACTTATTTGTAAAATTGAACAAAAATTAAACTAATTATAATGTGTTGACAAAAATACCCTTCAATTTAAATTAAGGAAAAAAAAAAGACATATTTTATCCTAAAAATAGCCACATTAATTCCGTTACCCATTTTGTACATCAGAAAATTAGAAATTCACAATCCCTAAAAACATTTCATCTTTATATTTATTAACGTCTTTTTAAATACGTTGTTGATTTTTTTTTTTTTTGTCAATATTGAATGGATGAGGTCAATATAATATGAAATTATATTTGGTTTTTTTTTTTTTTTGGCCTAATGACACAATCAATATAAGAAAAAAAATAGCATGCGAAGTTCTTCCATTAAGTAATATAGTCATTATAATATAAACCATATGATTAGACATTACTGATCAAGAATATACAATATAATGATAAGATTCTTATATGATTATAATAGTTAAAGTGACCGGCTCATTATCATATGATTATATTGATATTTTCACTATGTTGAAACATTGATCGTTACAAAAATAATTTGGTCATTATGATAATTAAAAAAAAAAAAAAAAAAACTTAATGGTGAACATAATCGTTTGTAGACTTTCAATAGAAAACAAAGTACAAATTTAAAGAAGAACATTTTTTTTTCCTTTTCAAAGCAAAATAAGAACATGTTTAGGGCCTGTTTGATGCACAAGTTCAGTTTGAGTTGAGTTGAAATTTTTAAGTTTAAATAGTAATTTTTGTTGACTTTTTCAGAAAAGACAAAAAACTTTTTCAGAAAAGATAAAAAACATGATAAAAAAAATACAATTTAGTTTGAATGGAACTTACCAACCAAACGAGCCCTTAGTATTCAAATGAAAATAAAAATAAATAAATAAACTTTTCTTTTTAGAATACGTGTTTCCTTTCCTTAAAAAACAATTAAAAAAAAAAAAACTTGTTTGCAGATAATTAAATAAGTTTGAAAGGAAAACGCTTCCACCCTTCAAAAGTAGGTTAAAACATTTGTGATACATCTAAAAATGAAATCTTGTACGGAAAATTTGATTCAATTAAAAAAAAAAAAAAAAAAAAAAACCTTGATAGCATGAAATAAGGATAATTTGTTTTTTCCCATAAATAAAAAGCACTCGTGTACGAATTAAAAAAAAAATTCAACAACTATTAAAGGGTAAACATGGAAGAAAAAAAGACTGAATTTTAAATTTTGTTAAAATTTGTACAAATTTTTATTAGTGTATATATTAAAAAAAGGGTACTCAAAATTGGCCATTTTGTGTAAATACTTCTAATTAAAGATTGGAAAGTGAAAATGAGTGAGGCCCTTTTCTGACCAAGATAAAGATAAAAGAAGGATTTGTTGTTCTCAAAACTTGCATTCAGAAAAATAAACTTGGGGAAATGTTCCAGCAATGAGCAACTTATATCGGCTGAAGCCTAAAACAAATCGGGACGACTTTACGTCGCGAGTTACAAATTTGCAACCACACTGCACTTAAGTGAGGAAAACCAACATGTCATGAGATCAAGAAAACAGCACTGAAATGCTCAACTTCTAGCTATTAGTACCTCAAAACTACAAGAAATCATTTCTATTTATTTCGTTTCTTAGCACGCTTGCCCTGCCCCTTCTTGGGCGGTCCCTTTCCTCGACGCTTCAACATCTCAAGCTTTGATAAGCGCCTGGCAAACACAAATTCATCTAAAACATCAGAATTGGCAGAAGCTTGTAGCAGTTACTTGTTTCCACAAAATAATAAAACCTGTCAAAGACTAGACTGTCATCGACATAAGACTGAGAGAACGAAAATAAGTTGTTTTTATCATAAACGAGAGAAATGTATCAAAAGAAAACTTCCTCTAGCCAAGTTGCTAGAATAAATGCAAAAGGCCCCGGAACAAAATCTATCCCTACCGAGTTTTATCATAGGAGCAAGACTAATTCACATTCTCTAAAAGTTCAAAGACTTGGCATAACTGCTTTTTCCCCATTTTCTACAACTAAAACGAAAAGGTAGCTGCATCTACTTTTTGATCCGCGACACAATAACAACTACAAAGGAAAAATAAAGGGACCATAGTCTCCTATGATATGAAATACATTATGCATAGAATGGTCGTATAGAACTGTAGAACCTGCTAGAAATTTTTCAAAACCTTAAACAATCACCAATTAGCAAACAATCGTGTTTCGATGTTCTTGAACTTAAAAAGTTTTAAAAATGAGGAAGAACTAGATCAAGGGGTACAACATTGGCACTAACAGCATGTAGGTTCCTACGGATGATGACAAGTTTAAAGAAATGAAGCCCGATTTACTCGATTCACGTTACAAAATGCCAACAAAGCTAGAAAAATGAAAGACCTAAAGTAATATTGAAACACTAGTAACTTGACTGGGACCCAGAAAGCGAACAAAGATGAGAGTCTTAGAGTGAAAGAGGAGATTACAGTTGTTCTTTACGAGCGAAGAGTTGAGGATCTTCTCTCATGAGGTCATCTGGATACCATTGAGCAACTTTCTCACCAATTAGCTTCTTGCGCAAAATCTTGTGCGCAGTTCTCTGGCCAGTCGGGTTAAGAACATGACCAAATATTCTTGCCCTTGCCTCCGTTACCCCTCTTGTAACCGCAGCAGCCAAAATGCTCTTTAAACCACTCGCGGCCATCTTCTCATTACCGACCTCTCTTTAAAAAAAAAAAAAAAAAAAAAAAAAAAAAAAAAAAATCACCCTGAGATTTTATATGGTATTGATCCTTAAGAAATAAATACTCAGTTTTTAGGGGTGCACAGGCAGTTAGGTTGTTGGATAAGCTCGGTTTCGGAGTAGACCGGGGCTGGGGAATGGTGGAGCTGCATAATGCACAAGACAAAGGGGGTAGCAGCAATGCAGATGGGTTGGCTTTCAGCTCATTGGACTCCATTGAAACAAACTTTTTTTCTTTAAGAATTGAAAATTTGGAATTGAAGGCACTGTCTAGAGATTTTTTTTAACAAAAAGGTAATCAATTGGTTTTTCTTCTGCGATCTTTTTAAAGTAAAAACTAATATGTTTTGACTCATTCTTTAATCGTACTTGTAAAAGAACAAGCAGAAAAGGAAAAAAGAAACCATTTCTCACCTTAAAACATATGAATAAGAAATTTACAATCCACCCCATTTCATATTCACATATCACAACTACATAACATCACAATTCACAAACGCATTTATATGAGTAATATGAGCATATATATATATATATATATATATTAGAGTACAAGTAAATTCGTGACAAACAGAGCCGGGAAATTACGAAGATATTCCTTCAGTTTCCAAAACTAACAAGAAAATTATGAAGGAAAAACACAACAGGCTCATAACTAAGCAGTGAGAATCTCGGAATTTTAGGGTTTTGTTTTATAAAGTCAGAATGAAAAACAGAAAATTTCAGAATTAAAATAAAGAAAGAAAACACCAAACTCGATAGGGAAATTTCAGACCAATGTCCTTCGAGAAAGATAAAACCCTACCTCAAGATTTGAAGATGTCTAAACTTTCTCGTTCCAAAAAGTTTCGCTGCAGAAAATTGGCCTTCTACTCAGTTGAAAGCTCGGTGGTGAAGCGAGAGAGAGAGAGAGTGTGTGTGTGTGCGTGTGTCCGGCCAGAGAAAGAAGAAGAGAAGATTTTTTTTTTTTTTTTTTGAAACGAAAGAAGAAGAGAAGTTGATATATGGTCGGCGGCGCTTTTGCATATTTCAGGGGTGTATGTTTTGGCTTTCGTGTAAAAAAGGAGACAAAAATTGGTATTTTGACTAAATATTGGGGTGTTTTGGGTATTTCAATTTTTATGATCTCAAAGTTCCTGATTCGTGAGGGAAGCGAAACTCCATAGTTAATGTTATTAAAAAAAAAAAACTCCAGAGTTATTATTATAGGGGTATTTTGATACAAATATAAATATCATGTAATATTTTAACATTAAAAATGATGAAGAAACTAACGAAAACAAATAGAGAGAGTAATTTAACACTCATATTAAAATTAAAGGGATATAACATGTACATTCATGGGTATGTTGATATTAGAGAAATAAACATGCATTTTGTACACGAGTTCGAATTGAATTTTTTTGAGTTAAAATTGAATTATGCGTTTTATGAGATGTTTAAATTACTAGAGTTAAAAAATATAAAACTTCAAATATTTTCAAGAAAAAAATTATCTATATATAATTTGTTTTATTTGACTTAAAATTATATGTAATTTATTTATAAAAAAATCTCATATAAATTATTATAAAATTATGAATTTTTTTAAATGTGTATTAAAAAATTATAATAATAATTATGAATAATAAAAATTTATTGACAAAAAATATGATTCAAGTTTCATTGCATCGGGCACCAAACAAGTCAATAGTTTATAAGGAATTTTCTGATAGGGACAAAATTGGTATTTGAAATAAATACTGGGGTATTTTGGGTATTTCATTTTATGATCACAAGGATCCTGCTTCACGACGGGGGAAGCGAAACTCCAGAGTAGTCTTCTCTTCTCTTCTCGGTCGTCTCTTCCCTTTCCATCGCGGCGCCGGCGACGACGATGTGGAGGAACTGGCGGAGCTTCTCTCCGATCTACCAGAAAACGATCTGCCGATCTTCCCTTTTCTCTTCCCAAAACGGCGTCGGTTCCACTTCGACGTTCCTCTCTCGCTCTCCCTCTCACCCTTTCAACTCCTCCTCAGCTTCGCCTTCTCTTCAAGAACAACCGGTCAAGCTAGGGTTTCACCATTCCCATGGAACGCAATCAGTTTCAGCTGCGTCTCTCGATTTTTCGTCCATGGCGGCTTCGAAAGCCAGGGAAGCTGCGGATTTTGCTCGCCACTACGGCCGCTGCTACTGGGAGCTCTCCAAAGCTCGCCTCAGGTACGAATAATACTGCCAGAATTTTTGGGGATTTTGCTTGATTCTTCTTTGAATGATTATTTAGAATTATATTTTTATGACAAAAACAGCGGAATTCAGATTTAATCAGAACCATTTGGATAGGAGTTCGTTGAATCTGGTCTCTATTTATTACATTTTGTCATGAATTTGTATGTGTGTGTGTATATAAATACCTTAGATGCTACAGTAGGATTTTGATGAATCAAGGTTCTTGTTTTTTTTTTATTGCTACAACAATGGTGCAAATCAGTGCGTTTTTTCGGTAATTTCGACACTAAGTTAAAGTACTGATTTTCAGTTTTGTAGGAGTGTTAAAGAGTAATCATTGACCTGACCCCATCAAGTTCAAAGTTGAATTTCTAACCGGGCATACTTTGTATTGAATTTTTTTTTCCCGTATTTTTCTGCGAGCTCTAGTACCGCAAGAACAAACAGCGGGTTCTCTATGAATCCGGACGTGTATTCTCTGGCCAGCATGCTCCGGTCCTGCAATACCCCCGAATCAATTCGTCAAGGAAAACAGCTACACCTTCTCTTTCTCAAAAAGGGGCTTCTGCAATCTGCTTATACCATTGGTAATCGCCTTCTGCAGATGTACGTGAGGTGTGGCAGCATGAGCGATGCATATGCTCTATTCGAGGAAATGCCTCAAAGAAACTCTTTCTCTTGGAATACCATGATTGAAGGCTACATGAAATCAGGGGACTGTGAAAAGTCACTAGAGTTATTTAAGAGAATGCCTGAACAAAATGATTTCTCTTGGAATCTAGTAATTTCAGGGTTTGCAAAGGAGGGTTTGCTAGAAACTGCTCGAAATTTGTTTGATGAGATGCCTAGGAAAAGTGGTGTTGCGTGGACTTCTATGATTCATCGGTATGCTCAAAATGGGCAGCAAAAAGATGCTTTAAGACTGTTTAAGCATTTGAGTTCAAACCCTTTAGAAGAATCATTGGTTGATAAGTTTGTAATGGCAACAGTTATTGGAGTTTGTACTGATCTGGTTGCTCTTGGTTGTGGCAAGCAAATTCATGCACGCATTCTGATTGATAAAGTGGAAATTGACTCAGCTTTAGCTAGTTCACTGATCAACTTTTATGGAAAATGTGGGGACTTGGACAGTGCAAATGGTGTTTTCAATATGATGGAGGAACCTGATGATTATTCTCTATCCGCATTGATCGTAAGTTTTGCAAATTTCGGTAGGATGAGTGATGCAAGAAGAGTTTTTAAGGTGAGAAGTAATCCAAATGTTGCGTTGTATAGTTCAATGATCTCTGGATACGTTTGCAATAATGAGAACATTGCAGCATTAAATCTTTTTAATGATATGAGGGCTAGTGGTGTTCAAGGGGAATCCTTGACTCTTGTGAGTGTCTTGAGTGCCTGTAGTGTATTAGGCATCCTTGTACATGCTAAGCAATTTCACGCACATGCTTGCAAAGTTGGGACGATTGATAATGTTGTCGTTGCTAGTGCTCTTCTTGATGCATACTCCAAGTGTGGAGGTCTAGATGATGCTTGCAAATTCTTTAGTGAGCTCAAAGTATTTGACACGATATTGCTCAATAGTATGATCAGCGTGTATTCAAATTGTGGTAAAATTGAAGAAGCTAAACATATCTTCAAGACGATGCCTAGGAGAAGCTTAATATCATGGAATTCAATGCTAGTAGGTCTTTGTCAAAATGGTTGTCCAATCGAAGCCATAGATATGTTCCAAGAGATGAATAAGCTTGGCTTGACACTGGACAAGTTTAGCCTAGCTAGTGCGATTAGTGCGTGTGCTGGTATTTCCTCTCTTGAGTTTGGTGAACAGATTTTTGCCAGAGCAATCGCCGTTGGACTTGAATTTGATGAAATCGTCTGCAGTTCTCTTCTTGATTTCTATTGCAAGTGTGGTCTTGTTGAGAATGGGCAAAAGTTATTTGACAGAATGATAAAGTGTGATGAAGTCCCTTGGAATGCCATGTTGATGGGTTATGCTACAAATGGTCATGGACTTGAAGCACTAGCACTTTTTGATGAAATGCGGCAGGCTGGTGTGGTACCAAATGATATAACATTCACAGGGGTGTTGTCTGCTTGTGATCACTGTGGATTTGTTGAGGAGGGAAGAAGATGGTTTGATTCAATGAAATATGACTATAATATCAATCCAAGCGCTGAACACTACGCATGCATGATTGATCTTCTCTCCCGTGCAGGTTGTCTTGAGGAAGCAATGGATATGATTGAAAAAATGCCCTTTAAGGCTGATGTTAGCATGTTGTCATCTGTTTTAAGGGGCTGTATGGCTAATGATTATAAGATTCTAGGGAAGAAAGTGGCAGAACGGATTATTGAGCTTGATTCCGAGAACTCAGGTGCTTATGTACAACTGTCTAACATATTTGCCTCATATGGGGAGTGGGAAGGATCAGCCGAAGTTAGAAAGGTTATGAGACATAAGGGAGTTCAAAAGAATCCTGGTTACAGTTGGTCTGGTTGTTGAGAAAGAAACTTGTTCCGTAGCATATTTGCCTATAACTAGTACAAGTTTTGGAGCCTTCTTCAGAGGAAGTTTTGCTTTTAATGGAAGAATTTTTTGGTTAAGATGAAATGAAATAGGAGGGCCATCTTTTGAAAAGACAGAAGTAATTCGCTACACCGCCCAGCCAAGTGAGTTTAGTATCAAAGTCCCATAGAGTATGATCAATGACTTCTGATTTGGATGAACTGTCGAAATCATAGCAGGATGTTGTATTTTGATGTTTGTTATCGCACTATCAATTGAAGTCTATACTTTGATAAAAATATTCTGAACTATTTGTTTGTTACGTTTGAGTAGTTTCCATAGGCATGCATTGTTTGGTCTGATATATAAGGGATGGTGTTGTCTTTTTAAGAATGCCCATAATGGCTCTTTTGCAGTTTATTTGGCTTGTGTCCGGAGATCCTGCTCTTTTTTTATGCTTTCATGGTGAACAAGGTATAATATTTGGTTTAAGTTAGTTTTGCTGTCAAATGTCGTATTAGATTTCAAGCTTATCATACATAGATGTCGTGATGCATTGGTGCTACATTGACATGAGTGAGTCTAAAGTCTCGATAAAACTTTGTTACATGTAATATCTGTTTATAGGATGTGGTATTTATAACCAGGCATAAATTGAAATTGAACCTTCTCACAACTCTTGTGGAGATATATGTACATCTCTTCAACAGTTTTCATTAGGGTCCTGTGGATTTTTTTTTTTCTTCATTTAAACATCCTTTTGGAATCATAACCTACCATTTTCTTTATGTCCAGTTTGCTAGTTGTTGCAACTTCTGGAACTGGGTTTGTCCTTGGGAGTGGCAGTGCTGTTGATTTAGCTGGACTTTGTTGCACATGTGTTGGTACCATGATGGTTGCAGCGTCTGCTAATTCTTTAAATCAGGTTTGTTCTTCAGTTGTTTTATTTGTTTGATTGTTTGATTGCTGATGTTATGCTCTACTATCGTTGGACGAGATGCTAGGCTCAATTGAGACCTTTGTTGAATGATTTTTTGTTGTATCTTAAGGTGTTTGAGAAGGATAATGATGCGAAAATGAAGCGAACAAAGCAGAGGCCACTACCTTCAGGTCGCATAACAAGATCTCATGCAGCTATTTGGGCGTGTTCCATGGGTTTAGCTGGCACTGCATTATTGGCAAGCAAGGTGGACAGATAAATTCACCCCCCTCACTTTTCTATATGATGTTTGAAAATATTTGAATCACATAAATGTTTGGAGTGACAATGGACACAGACTAATGTTGGAGCCGTTATGACAATGTTTTTGCAGGCTAATGCATTGGCAGCTGGTCTTGGCGCTTCTAATTTGATTCTTTACGCGTTCATATATACTCCCTTGAAACAGATTCACCCAGTGAACACGTGGGTTGGGGCCGTTGTTGGTGCTATTCCACCACTTCTAGGGTAAATTTTTAACTTTTCTTTTCGCTTTATGTATTTCTAATTCAAAATGCAAGAGCCAAGAGTTGCTTTCCTTTTGGGTCTAAGTGTGCACGATTTTCTGATGTTTTCAAATGTCTGTGGTCTAGGTATCCTGGATGTGAAATTTTTCACCAGATGTTCATCAAAATTAGATTATTTTTATCTTAATTTAACTTAAAATAGGTGCATCGTATCGAAGATTTTTCTTGATACTGTGTCTGGTTGTTCCATAATTTGTGTGATTAAAGGTTTTATCTTGAGTTGACAACTTTAAATGGTGGCTAATGTTTTCCTGTTTTGGTTTTCAGATGGGCTGCAGCGTCGGGCCAGGTTTCACTCAATGCAATGATTCTCCCAGCTGCGCTCTACTTTTGGCAAATACCCCACTTTATGGCCCTTGCATACTTGTGCCGCAACGATTATGCTGCAGGAGGGTATGTAATATGGATATGCTAGTATGCTTCAATTTTCAGAAGTATTTGGTGACTCCATAATTCGTTACCAGTTTCTTCCAAGGTCTTAAATTTCTTTGGCCATCAATTGAACAAAGTTGTCTGCTGCGTCGGGAAAATATTTTATTGTGGAAGTTTTAGTTCCTTGCATCCGAGTTCTGGCTACAAGATGTCTTTAGTGCGTAGATGACAAATGATATAGAATGAGGCACTACTTAGGGACGTATAGTACAATGAGTGACGAGATTGCGGGCAGTATTTAATGCGAAGTGTCAATAATTTGGGATCTAACTAATTTTGTCGACATTGATTGGGAGACATAATTTTGCTTCTTTTTTTTTTTTTTTTTTTTTTTTTTTTTCAGGTTTAGGATGTTCTCTCTTGCTGACGCTTCTGGTCAGAGAACCGCATCTGTGGCTTTTAGGAACTGCCTCTATCTAATCCCTTTGGGGTTCTTGGCCCATGATTGTAAGTCACAAGATTTCCGACCTGAACTGATTATGATTATTATTATAGTTTCAATTCAAGTATTGTTCCTCGTTGCAATTAAAAAAAAAAAAAAACTTATATGGCCTCCTGCCCTAGGTATTTTTGTTCCGCTGCTTGATTAATTTTCTTTATTAACCCATTTTCAGCCTTAAAAAAAAAAAAAAAAAAAAAAAAAAAGAAAAGAAAAAACCAACAGGACACACATGCCCCTCTATTTGTAAGAACCAAAAATTTCGTATATGTATACTAGTATGACCCACTCAGTTACCTCTTCCATATAAGATAGAAAATCGAAAATGCTGTTGACGTGGATGCTAGTGTCTTTATCTTAAATGTCTCTTTTAGATGAGGATCTTAAGTATCTCGATCTTAAATGCATTGCTTTTAATTTTTTTGTTTCCCCTACTGTAGTAGTTTGTTGGATAATACACAACGCCAATAAATAGTTGCTAAGAACTCATTGAATTGCGCATGTGATTGCTTAAAATTGTTTGAATCTCTGAACTTGACTGCAGGGGGCATGACTTCAAGATGGTTTTTTCTTGAATCCACACTCCTCACGCTTGCAATTAGCGCTACAGCATTTTCGTTCTATCGAGACCGTACTACACATAAAGCGAGGAGGATGTTTTACGCCAGTCTTTTGTATCTTCCTGTTTTCATGTTGGGAATTCTGTTCCACCGTATCTCCGACGATCAACATTGCACTGTAGATGACAAGTTAGATAGCAATGTGGAACTAGCAAACTCTCCACAAGAGAGTGGGGATGTCGAACGGAAGAAGAGCAAGGGCACACAAGTTCAGCCACCCGTTGCATATGCCTCTGTTGCACCCTTTCCTTTTCTTCCTGCTCCTTCGTATGCTGCTTCCTGACAAGTTAGTATCTTTTGGGTTTTGTATCACTGAATTCAATAAAAAGGTTGCCCTGTGAATAAATCTTTCTTTTTCCAAGTTTTCTGAACACGCCAGCAAATTTTGCATTCTGATAAATTTTATTTATGTTCGGCTTCCGAGGATTAAAATCCTGTAAGCTGCAAATGAGAAATGTAATTTTTTTTTACTTGAAAAGCAACAGTTGAACATTCATTTTTATGGCAATGAAATTGCACTTTTTCTTACTTTATTATCGGTGCTTTTTTACTTTCTCTGTAGCGTGGGGCAAAGGGTCCCCTCCACTTCTACTTCTAACTAAAGGCAATATTTACATATATATACGAGTAGTACTCGGGATAATAATTTTAATTTCAATTTTTAAAGTATCAATTCATGAATCATATTTTTTATTGATCAATGTAATTTTTTAATGGGACAATGTTTTAACACTTACTAATAAAAAACGACAACTCATATTTCACATAGATTGGTAATCAAAAATTAGGATTAGAGTTAATGTTTTTAACACTTTATATATATATATATATATACTTATATATATAAGCGAAATACAACAGAGTAAAGTAGCTAGATATGACTTGAACATTATCTTTGTAATTAGTTTTTCTTACATAAAAAAAGTAATTAGCTAAAGAGCATCATGAGCCGCTTGATTAGCAAGTTAGACAATTTGATTAAAGTTATATAATGTTTTATGATTATCCAGTGTTCGTGCTCCCTCTCCGTGCCTGGCTCTTTTCTTTTTTTTTTACCCCCTCAAAATCTAATAAGTATATACACGATTATTTTTATCCTTTTTTTTTTTTTTTTATCATAGTCAATCAATAATTATGACCATTATTTAAAAAAATAAAAAAGAAATCGGAGAGAGATGTTCAACAAACTCTCCCTGTATTTTGTCTAATTATAGAGAACCATTCCCCAAAGAATTCTACATCAACACTTGTGGCGATGTTAATTTTTATTCAAAGAAGACTTCCTTATTATGATGGTAATCATACCGTAAAATACTTAACACAATCATGTTGATTGTAAAGCTATTCGAGTGAATTTAATCACATTATTATAATCTCATGTTGTTATCAACGTTACATAGAAAATTATGCGTTCATGTGTTTTTATTACCAATTCACGTACTGTTGGGGTTAGACTTCGTCTTCCCAATAATGACGTTAGTTTTAACAGTTTATCTAACGAACGATGAACTCCCTATTCTAACGCCTCTATATTTGGGCCGGACCCAACTCGCTGTGAAGTCAATAACGAACGACCATCGCTCGAACGATTGGGCCGGACCCAATGACGCGATTCGTTCGAAATTAAGCATCGAACATCGAACCAACGGATCAACACTGATCTTTCATTTATTGACTTTACCGGCCGCGAACGATAGATCATAAGGACAAAGCCTTATTTTCTACTCATCGTTCGTCGTTCATATTCAACAAGGCTTATATGGTTATACTCTCTACAACAGTCGAACCCAATGTCGACGATGATGTGTCATACCATTATGATAACTGATCATTTCACAACTGGCAATAACCGCTAAGCCATAATCTGTGGAACATTATAATAACTGCTGAGTTCATATCATGACACGTGTCCCCAGTGGACAACGATGGAAAAACCGCTCAACATCAGTTATTGGTCCTTCCTCTATAAAAAGAGGAGAACCCCCTTCAGAAAGGGATCCGAAAATTCTCTGAATTCATACTGTTACTCTGCTAAAAACATTCCCATAAATCACTCTTGTATTTGAGAATACCCACATACAGTGAATACATATTACTCTCAGAGGACGTAGCCCGGTTTGGCGAACCTCTCTACATCTTGGTGTTGATGATTCTCTCTCTCATTCTTTTTCTTTTATTTTCTGTTATTTTCATACTAATTTGCTTTATGAGTTTTAACAACGATTGTCAAGGGCCCATTCAACTGTTTGTTATTCATTATCATTAACTCTGTTAAATTTTGACTGTAGAAAAACTAGCATCTACAGTTTGGCGCCCACCGTGGGGCACTTGGCCATCTTACATCGGAAACTCGTGCAGCAACCATGGCAGCAGAACATGGACACCAGGATGAACTTCCCCAGGGAAGCCCAACCGATCACCAGGAAGCTTCAACCTCTGAAGCGATCTCTCAAATCACCAATCTGACGCGATTGGTGGAAGAATTAACCAAGAAACACAATGACCAGCAGAGTCATGTGGAGAGCATCACTGCGGAGAACCAGATTCTCAAAAACCAGTTGATGGCACTCAACTCCCAAGCCGCTTACTCGTACTACTACAACCCGTATGTCGGGTATTCCTCAGGTGCGAGCGCTGGGGGCTGGCGACCAGCCGCCTCATACGAACAACGAGGCGCGAACGATGGGACATGGCGACCAGCCACGTCTTACAATCTGCAAGGTGCGAGCGCTGGGGGCTGGCAACACGCTACCCCCTATCACCAGCAACGCTCGAGGGCTACTTACAGCCCAATTAATCCGATGCAACCATTGTTCGCATCTGAGGATACCCCGGCAGTAGACGAGAGACAAGCGCAGCCGAGACAGACGGCTCCAGGCAACAATTTAAGGAGACAGACCACACCAATTCGGCGTTCGACGCCCGAATTATCACAATCATCAGAGGATCTCTTCTAACCAGGAACGAACGTTGAAGAGATGATGCGAAGCATAATGTCTGAGGAGATGAGGACATTAGAAGCACAGATGCAACAACGCTTCACTTCGCAGATCCACAAGGCAACAACCTCCACACCAGGGATCGATGATCTTGCCCGTGGTGTCCGCGAGACGCCTTTGACAAAGCGAATCACCAACACAATCACTCCCAAGTTCAGCAACATCTCTTTTCCTCGGTTTGACGGAATGTCAGACCCACATGACCACCTCCTTCAATACAAGCACATCATTCAATCGACGAACATCTCAACCGGCATGCTAGATGACATGATGTGCAAACTCTTCGCTCAGAGCTTGAAGGGTGCCGCGTTGAGATGGTTTTGTAATCTCCCAGCAGAGTCCATTGACTCGTTCGATGAACTTTCCCTCGAATTCATGCGAAGCTACTCCGTTCACATCCAGTCCAGGAAAACAACAAAGGAAAAGTGGGGTGTGATCCAGGGACCGCACGAATCGCTACGCGCTTACATTAAGCGTTTTAGCAAAGCGATTTCGGAGATCTCAGGATTGGATGACGGCACAGCGAGGGAAGCTTTGAAGAAGGGATTAAGGCATAGATCTTTGTTTAAAAATGAGATCTGTGCCCGATATCCCCCGACGATCCAAGATGCTCTTCATCGAGCGAAGGGATTCATCGAATTGGAGGAGGAGAACGAACGAGTAGAACGAGACCTTGCGAGGACTCGAGAAGAACTCTCGAAGGCCCGAGATGAACGAGACAAGAAATTTAATCGCGAACGTCCACGCCAATAGCGACGAACAGAGAATAGGGTCGAGCGATCAACCAGACGAGACCGCAAACGACCGTTCTCTCCACCAAAGTATGCCCTTGGAATAAGCCCCTCAGAGCTCATCGCTCACCTGAAGCGCCAGGATTTTGTCACTTGGCCGAAGAAGTTGCCCGAGAACCCAGCCAGAGACACATCCAAGTACTGTGAGTTTCACAAAGATCATGGGCATAATACCATTGATTGCAGGGCACTGAGGGCAGAAGTGGCGGAACTGTTGAAGAAGGGTCACCTACGTGAATTCCTTACATAAAGGGGGGGAGAGACGTACGGACTTGGTGGCGAAACCAAGGAACGAAGGATTGTGCAGCAGATCGAAGACACACCTTCACCACCACCCGTCTGGAAGACAATCGGAGTCATTCTTGGAGGCTCGATTTATAGTGGAGGCTCGATTTATAGTGGGGAGACAGTAACTGCAATCAAATCTCATCGAAGGAAAGCAAAGCAGTCGATTGCCGCGATTCTTCCCGATGACCCCATCGAGCACTCAATCATTTTTCACAGCAGCGAGGCCACAAACCTGAGCCGACCTCACGACGATGCGCTCGTTTTGACGTTGAACGTATCGAACTGTGAAGTTGGCCGAATTCTGGTTGATAACGGGAGTTCTGCGGACGTTCTTTTCCTTTCAACACTCAGAGAAATGGAGTTATCCGAGTTCGAAATCGAACGATCGACTACCATTTTGACAGGTTTCAATGGGGAGTCAACCGCAGCCGTTGGAAAAATCAAGCTGCCTGTATTTGCAGGAGGAGAGAACAAGATGATCACTTTCTTGGTCTTGGACTGTCCATCCGCCTACAACATTATCCTTGGTTGGCCATGGATACATGCAATGAAGGCAGTTCCATCGACATATCACCAGAGAATCAGGTTCCCGACAAAGAGAGGAGTCAAGGAGATCAAGGGAAACCAAGAAGTCGCGCGGACTTGCTATCTCCATTCTCTCAAGATGAAACAGACAGATCGTTTATAGCAACTAGAGAAGAAGGCAGAATCGAACGATCAAACACAACCAGACGTGGAGCAACTAGATGAAATCCAGCTCGATCCAGCTAACCCAGATCAATCCATCCAGATTGGTTCGATGCTCGATCCCGTGATTCGTGAACACTTGTTAAGTTTCCTTCGTGACAATCAAGACTACTTTGCATGGTCACACAATGACATGCCAGGTATCGACCCGGAGGTAACAACTCATCGACTCCATGTCGATCCTAGCCATAAGCCAGTGAAGCATAAACAAAGGAAGCTAGGGATCGAACGCAACAAGATCGTGAACGATGAGGTGCGAAAGTTGATTGAGGCTGGATTCATCAAAGAAGTTCAGTACCCAGACTGGTTGGCGAACGTTGTGATTGTGAAGAAAAAGAACGGAAAGTGGAGAGTCTGCATTAACTTCACCGATTTGAACAAGGCTTGCCCAAAGGATAGTTTCCCCCTTCCACACATCGATCGATTGGTTGATGCAACCGCCGGACATGAATTGCTCTCTTTCTTGGACGCATTTTCAGGATACAACCAGATCCTCATGCATCCCGACGACCAAGAGAAGACTGCTTTCATCACGGAGAGGGGAATATATTGCTACAAGGTAATGCCTTTCGGGTTGAAGAATGCCGGTGCGACTTACCAAAGACTCGTCAACGCAATGTTCTATGATCAAATCGGTCGAACGATGGAGGTTTACATAGATGATATGCTGGTCAAATCCCTGAAAGCTGCGGACCACATTGGTCACCTCGCGGAGTGTTTCTCGGTCCTTAGACAACACAACATGCGTTTGAATCCTTCCAAATGCTCGTTTGGTGTGTCATCTGGGAAGTTCTTGGGTTATATCGTGACGCAGCGTGGTATTGAAGCGAACCCTGACCAGATACGAGCAATACTCAACATGCCTTCACCAAAGAACAAGCGAGAGATCCAGAAGTTGACTGGAAGAATTGCAGCTTTGAACAGATTCATCTCTCGATCGACCGATAAATGCCAGCCCTTCTTTAAGTTGCTCAAGGGGAACAAGAAATTTGAGTGGAACGAGCAATGTCAGCAGGCTTTTATCGAGCTCAAAAAATACTTGTCATCCCCTCCAATTTTGTCGAAACCAGTAACCGGAGAAAGTCTTTTTCTTTATTTGGCAGTAACAGAAGACGCGGTGAGTGCTGTTCTTGTACGAGATTCGAACGGCCAACAACCCGTCTATTACGTCAGCAAGTCATTACTCGATGTAGAGACGAGATACCCGGTGGTTGAGAAGTTAGCTTTGGCTCTCATTACAGCAGCAAGAAAGCTAAGGCCATACTTCCAATCACACTCGATAGTTGTATTGTCTACTTATCCTCTTCGTGCCATACTTCATAGTCCAAATTTATCTGGACGCTTGACAAAGTGGGCGGTCGAATTGAGTGAATTTGATATCGAGTATCGGGTGAGAACCAGTTTGAAATCACAAGTACTTGCTGACTTTGTAGCTGAACTCACACCAGATCCTTCCAGAACGAACACTGAAGAAGAATGCTACTGGACGCTCATGGTGGACGGAGCATCGAACGTCAAAGGATCTGGAGTTGGTATATTTTGCAAGACTCCTGATGGTAAGATCATCGAGCAGTCATTTCGCCTGGGGTTCAACGCTTCGAACAACGAAGCAGAGTACGAAGCCTTAATTGCTGGGCTCCGTTTAGCGAAGGCACTGGGGGCTCGACACCTGAAGATCTATAGTGACTCACAGCTCGTAGTGAACCAAGTGCTCGGGGAGTACACAGCTAAGGATACAAGGATGGAAGCTTACTTGAATGTTGTTCGTTCGCTAGTTCAACATTTTGAAAGATACTCGATAGTACAAGTGTCGAGGGATCTTAACACGCAAGCGGACGCCTTGGCTTCATTTGGTTTAACTTCAGAGCCACACTTACGTCGAAGCATCCCAATCGGGTTCATTGAAGAGCCCAGCATCCAGGTCGAATCCACGATCATCACAGGAGAAGTCCTCACTGATTGGCGAACACCCATTGTCGCTTATCTGAAGGAAGGAGTTTTACCAGAAGACAAACAGGAAGCCCGGAAAGTAAAGACCAAAGCTGCAAGGTTTTCACTGATCAACGGTGTCCTTTTTCGACGCTCGTTCAATGGTCCCTACGTTCGATGTCTCGATAATAATGAAGCTACGTACGTTCTGAAGGAAGTTCATGAAGGCGAGTGTGGAAACCACTCAGGGGGACGATCACTATGCAACAAAGTCAAGCGGCAAGGCTATTACTGGCCCACTATGCTTCAAGACAGCGAAGACTTTGTCAAACGGTGCGATAAATGCCAGAGACATTCCCTCATTTTTCATCAGCCTTCGGAACGACTATCGAGCATCGCATCTCCATATCCATTTATGAAGTATTCAATGGATATAGTGGGTCCACTACCCAGAGCGAGCGGTCAACGTAAATATCTGCTTGTACTCACTGATTATTTCACAAAGTGGGTAGAAGCAGAAGCATTTGCGGACATCAAGGATTCGGACGTCGAAAGCTTCATTTGGAAGAACATTATTTGCAGATTTGGTGTGCCCCTGGAGATCGTCACGGATAATGGGTCGCAGTTCATTTCGGGGAACTTCAGAAAATTCTGCAACGAATGGAACATCGAGCTTAGCTTTTCAACCCCAAGGTATCCCCAAGGGAATGGACAAGCATAAGCAACTAACAAAACGATCGTGCAGAATTTGAAGAAAAAACTTAAAGCTCGAAAAGGGCGATGGGCAGACGAACTTCATGGTGTACTCTGGGCTTACAGGACAACCCCGTGAAGGGCGAACGGAGAATCTCCATTTTCACTAACCTTTGGTACAGAAGCTGTTATCCCAGCAGAAATCGGTGTCCCTACACTCCGGTGTCAATTGGCTTTTGAAAACGAGAGTCAGAATCAAGAAATGCTCAACGACAGTCTGGATACTCTTAACGAATGACGAGATCAAGCCCTGATTCGAATGGCAAACTACCAGCAGTCAGTGGCAAAGTACTACAACTCCAAAGTTCGACCCAGAACTTTCAACGAAGGAGATCTCGTGCTCCGAAAAGTATTCCAGAACACTGCCGAGCCAAACGCAGGAAAGTTGGGAGCAAACTGGGAAGGTCCTTACAGGATTTTGAAGGTTATACGACCAGGCGTCTACCGTTTAGAAACGAACGATAGAGTGGAGGTTCTTCGCAGTTGGAACTCGCATCATTTGCGAAAATACTATGTGTAATTCGTTTTTCTATTTTTTACAATCTGTCAAAACTTGTAATTTTTATTCAGAACAGATTTTTGTAAAGGCTAGATCCATTACGTCGAACGTTCGATGCGATATCGAACCCGTAGGTCTACGCCTGACTTCTTCACCTATTTGAACTACGTTTGGCTTGATCCCTAAACACTGGGTACGTAGGCAACTCGTATGCATTCGTACGAGTCCAGTCAAAATCATCAAATAATTTCATTGTTCCATCGAACTACGAATGGCTTGATCCCTAAACACTGGGTACGTAGGCAGCTCATCACATTTGAATGAGTTCAGCTACTTTTCCTAATCAAAAACGTTCGCAACGGTACGAATTTCAAAATATCATAATGATACCGTGTCAGGGTAACCACTCGACATGCGCCACGTGTATTCATTCAGTATTTTTCACTGGGCTCGAGACTCCATCGATCGATTCGTCAGTCTAGTCAGATTTCCCTGATCTGATTTAACCACGATTGATGTGACCATCACCATGTATCAAACACTCTATCAAGGATCCATCGCTCGATAGAGTGGGGGGCTATCTGTTGGGGTTAGACTTCGTCTTCCCAATAATGACGTTAGTTTTAACAGTTTATCTTACGAACGATGAACTCCCTATTCTAACGCCTCCATATTTGGGCCGGACCCAATGACGCGATTCGTTCGAAATTAAGCATCGAACATCGAACCAACGGATCAACACTGATCTTTCATTTATTGACTTTACCCGTCGCGAACGATAGATCATAAGGACAAAGCCTTATTTTCTACTCATCGTTCGTCGTTCATATTCAACAAGGCTTATATGGTTATACTCTCTACAACAGTCGAACCCAATGTCGACGATGATGTGTCATACCATTATGATAACTGATCATTTCACAACTGGCAATAACCGCTAAGCCATAATCTGTGGAACATTACAATAACTGCTGAGTTCATATCATGACACGTGTCCCCAGTGGACAACGATGGAAAAACCGCTCAACATCAGTTATTGGTCCTTCCTCTATAAAAAGAGGAGGACCCCCCTTCAGAAAGGGATCCGAAAATTCTCTGAATTTATACTGTTACTCTGCTAAAAACATTCCCAGAAATCACTCTTGTATTTGAGAATACCTGTTGGGGTTAGACTTCATCTTCCCAATAATGACGTTAGCTTTAACAGTTTGTCTAACGAACGATGAACTCCCTATTCTAACGCCTCCACATTTGGGCCGGACCCAACTCGCTCTAAAGTCAATAACAAACGACCATCGCTCGTACGGTTGGGCCGGACCCAATGACGCGATTCGTTCCAAATCAAGCATCGAATATCAAGCTAACGGATCAACACTGATCCTTCACTTATTGACTTTATTGACTGCGAACGATAGATCATAAGGACAATGTCTTATTTTCTATTCATCGTTCGTCGTTCATATTCAACAAGGTTTATATGGTTATACTCTCTATAACAGTCGAACCCAGCGTCGACGATGATATATCATGCCATCATAATAACCGATCAGTTCGTAACTGGCAATAACCGCTAAGCCATATCTGTGGAACATTACAATAACTGCTGAGTTCATATCATGACACGTGTCCCCAGTGGACAAGGACGGAAAACCGCTCAACATCAGTTATTCGTGATTCCTCTATAAAAAGAGGAGGACCCCCCCTTCAGACGGGGATCCGACACTCTGAATCCATATTGTTACTCTGCAAAAAGGTTTCCAGAAATCATTTTTTGTACTTCAGAACATCTATACAGTGAATACACATTACTCACAGAGGACGTAGCCCAGTTTGGCGAACCTCTCTACATCTTGGTGTTGATGATTCTCTATCTCTGTCTTTTACTTTTATTTCTGATTATTTTCATATTAATTTGCTTTATGAGTTTCACCAACGATTGCCAAGGGCCCATTCAACTGTTTGTTTATTCATTATTATTAACTTTCTGTTAAATTTTGACTGTAGAAAAACTAGCATCTACAGTTTGGCGCCCACCGTGGGGCACTTGGCCATCTTACATCGGAAACTCGCGCAGCAAACATGGCAGCAGAACGTGAACACCAGGACGAACTTCCTCAGGGAAGCCCAACTGATCACCAGGAAGCTTCAACATCTGAAGCGATCTCCCAAATCACCAATCTGACACGATTGGTTGAAGAACTGACCAAGAAACACAATGACCAGCAGAGTCATATGGAGACCATCACTGCGGAGAACCAGATTCTCAAAAACCAGTTGATGGCAATCAACTCTCAAGCCGCTTACTCGTATTACTACAACCCGTATGTCGGGTATTCCTCTAGTGCGAGCGCTGGGGGCTGGCGACCAGCCGCCTCATACGAACAGCGAGGCACGAACGATGGGACATGGCAACCAGCCACGTCTTACAATCCGCAACATGCGAGCGCTGGGGGCTGGCAGCACGCCCCGCCTTTTCACCAGCAACGTTCGAGGGCTCTTTACAGCCCAATCAATCCGATGCAGCCACTGTTCGCATCAGAGGATACCCCGGTTGTTGACGAGAGACAAGAGCAGCCGAGACAGACGGCTCCAGGCACCAGTTCAAGGAGACAGACGACACCAATTCGGCGTTCGACGCCCGAATTATCACAATCATCAGAGGATCTCCTTCAACCAGGTACGAACGTTGAGGAGATGATGCGAAGTATAATGTCTGAGGAGATGAGGACATTGGAAGCACAGATGCAACAACGCTTCACTTCGCAGATCCATAAGGCAACAACCTCCACACCAGGGATCGATGATCTTGCCCGTGGTGTCCGCGAGACGCCTTTGACAAAGCGGATCACCAACACAATCACCCCCAAATTCAGCAACATTTCTTTTCCTCGGTTTGATGAAATGTCAGACCCACATGACCACCTCCTTCAATACAAGCACGTCGTTCAATCGACGAATATCCCAACCGGCATGCTAGATGACATGATGTGCAAACTCTTCGCTCAGAGCTTGAAGGGTGCCGCGTTGAGATGGTTTTGTAATCTCCCAGCAGAGTCCATTGACTCATTCGATGAACTTTCCCTCGAATTCATGCGAAGCTACTCCGTTCACATCCAGTCCAGGAAAACAACAAAGGAAAAGTGGGGTGTGATCCAGGGACCGCACGAATCGCTACGCGCTTACATTAAGCGTTTTAGCAAAGCGATTTCGGAGATCTCAGGATTGGATGACGGCACAGCGAGGGAAGCTTTGAAGAAGGGATTAAGGCATAGATCTTTGTTTAAAAATGAGATCTGTGCCCGATATCCCCCGACGATCCAAGATGCTCTTCATCGAGCGAAGGGATTCATCGAATTGGAGGAGGAGAACGAACGAGTAGAACGAGACCTTGCGAGGACTCGAGAAGAACTCTCGAAGGCCCGAGATGAACGAGAGAAGAAATTTAATCGCGAACGTCCACGCCAATAGCGACGAACAGAGAATAGGGTCGAGCGATCAACCAGACGAGACCGCAAACGACCGTTCTCTCCACCAAAGTATGCCCTTGGAATAAGCCCCTCAGAGCTCATCGCTCACCTGAAGCGCCAGGATTTTGTCACTTGGCCGAAGAAGTTGCCCGAGAACCCAGCCAGAGACACATCCAAGTACTGTGAGTTTCACAAAGATCATGGGCATAATACCATTGATTGCAGGGCACTGAGGGCAGAAGTGGCGGAACTGTTGAAGAAGGGTCACCTACGTGAATTCCTTACATAAAGGGGGGGAGAGACGTACGGACTTGGTGGCGAAACCAAGGAACGAAGGATTGTGCAGCAGATCGAAGACACACCTTCACCACCACCCGTCTGGAAGACAATCGGAGTCATTCTTGGAGGCTCGATTTATAGTGGAGGCTCGATTTATAGTGGGGAGACAGTAACTGCAATCAAATCTCATCGAAGGAAAGCAAAGCAGTCGATTGCCGCGATTCTTCCCGATGACCCCATCGAGCACTCAATCATTTTTCACAGCAGCGAGGCCACAAACCTGAGCCGACCTCACGACGATGCGCTCGTTTTGACGTTGAACGTATCGAACTGTGAAGTTGGCCGAATTCTGGTTGATAACGGGAGTTCTGCGGACGTTCTTTTCCTTTCAACACTCAGAGAAATGGAGTTATCCGAGTTCGAAATCGAACGATCGACTACCATTTTGACAGGTTTCAATGGGGAGTCAACCGCAGCCGTTGGAAAAATCAAGCTGCCTGTATTTGCAGGAGGAGAGAACAAGATGATCACTTTCTTGGTCTTGGACTGTCCATCCGCCTACAACATTATCCTTGGTTGGCCATGGATACATGCAATGAAGGCAGTTCCATCGACATATCACCAGAGAATCAGGTTCCCGACAAAGAGAGGAGTCAAGGAGATCAAGGGAAACCAAGAAGTCGCGCGGACTTGCTATCTCCATTCTCTCAAGATGAAACAGACAGATCGTTTATAGCAACTAGAGAAGAAGGCAGAATCGAACGATCAAACACAACCAGACGTGGAGCAACTAGATGAAATCCAGCTCGATCCAGCTAACCCAGATCAATCCATCCAGATTGGTTCGATGCTCGATCCCGTGATTCGTGAACACTTGTTAAGTTTCCTTCGTGACAATCAAGACTACTTTGCATGGTCACACAATGACATGCCAGGTATCGACCCGGAGGTAACAACTCATCGACTCCATGTCGATCCTAGCCATAAGCCAGTGAAGCATAAACAAAGGAAGCTAGGGATCGAACGCAACAAGATCGTGAACGATGAGGTGCGAAAGTTGATTGAGGCTGGATTCATCAAAGAAGTTCAGTACCCAGACTGGTTGGCGAACGTTGTGATTGTGAAGAAAAAGAACGGAAAGTGGAGAGTCTGCATTAACTTCACCGATTTGAACAAGGCTTGCCCAAAAGATAGTTTCCCCCTTCCACACATCGATCGATTGGTTGATGCAACCGCCGGACATGAATTGCTCTCTTTCTTGGACGCATTTTCAGGATACAACCAGATCCTCATGCATCCCGACGACCAAGAGAAGACTGCTTTCATCACGGAGAGGGGAATATATTGCTACAAGGTAATGCCTTTCGGGTTGAAGAATGCCGGTGCGACTTACCAAAGACTCGTCAACGCAATGTTCTATGATCAAATCGGTCGAACGATGGAGGTTTACATAGATGATATGCTGGTCAAATCCCTGAAAGCTGCGGACCACATTGGTCACCTCGCGGAGTGTTTCTCGGTCCTTAGACAACACAACATGCGTTTGAATCCTTCCAAATGCTCGTTTGGTGTGTCATCTGGGAAGTTCTTGGGTTATATCGTGACGCAGCGTGGTATTGAAGCGAACCCTGACCAGATACGAGCAATACTCAACATGCCTTCACCAAAGAACAAGCGAGAGATCCAGAAGTTGACTGGAAGAATTGCAGCTTTGAACAGATTCATCTCTCGATCGACCGATAAATGCCAGCCCTTCTTTAAGTTGCTCAAGGGGAACAAGAAATTTGAGTGGAACGAGCAATGTCAGCAGGCTTTTATCGAGCTCAAAAAATACTTGTCATCCCCTCCAATTTTGTCGAAACCAGTAACCGGAGAAAGTCTTTTTCTTTATTTGGCAGTAACAGAAGACGCGGTGAGTGCTGTTCTTGTACGAGATTCGAACGGCCAACAACCCGTCTATTACGTCAGCAAGTCATTACTCGATGTAGAGACGAGATACCCGGTGGTTGAGAAGTTAGCTTTGGCTCTCATTACAGCAGCAAGAAAGCTAAGGCCATACTTCCAATCACACTCGATAGTTGTATTGTCTACTTATCCTCTTCGTGCCATACTTCATAGTCCAAATTTATCTGGACGCTTGACAAAGTGGGCGGTCGAATTGAGTGAATTTGATATCGAGTATCGGGTGAGAACCAGTTTGAAATCACAAGTACTTGCTGACTTTGTAGCTGAACTCACACCAGATCCTTCCAGAACGAACACTGAAGAAGAATGCTACTGGACGCTCATGGTGGACGGAGCATCGAACGTCAAAGGATCTGGAGTTGGTATATTTTGCAAGACTCCTGATGGTAAGATCATCGAGCAGTCATTTCGCCTGGGGTTCAACGCTTCGAACAACGAAGCAGAGTACGAAGCCTTAATTGCTGGGCTCCGTTTAGCGAAGGCACTGGGGGCTCGACACCTGAAGATCTATAGTGACTCACAGCTCGTAGTGAACCAAGTGCTCGGGGAGTACACAGCTAAGGATACAAGGATGGAAGCTTACTTGAATGTTGTTCGTTCGCTAGTTCAACATTTTGAAAGATACTCGATAGTACAAGTGTCGAGGGATCTTAACACGCAAGCGGACGCCTTGGCTTCATTTGGTTTAACTTCAGAGCCACACTTACGTCGAAGCATCCCAATCGGGTTCATTGAAGAGCCCAGCATCCAGGTCGAATCCACGATCATCACAGGAGAAGTCCTCACTGATTGGCGAACACCCATTGTCGCTTATCTGAAGGAAGGAGTTTTACCAGAAGACAAACAGGAAGCCCGGAAAGTAAAGACCAAAGCTGCAAGGTTTTCACTGATCAACGGTGTCCTTTTTCGACGCTCGTTCAATGGTCCCTACGTTCGATGTCTCGATAATAATGAAGCTACGTACGTTCTGAAGGAAGTTCATGAAGGCGAGTGTGGAAACCACTCAGGGGGACGATCACTATGCAACAAAGTCAAGCGGCAAGGCTATTACTGGCCCACTATGCTTCAAGACAGCGAAGACTTTGTCAAACGGTGCGATAAATGCCAGAGACATTCCCTCATTTTTCATCAGCCTTCGGAACGACTATCGAGCATCGCATCTCCATATCCATTTATGAAGTATTCAATGGATATAGTGGGTCCACTACCCAGAGCGAGCGGTCAACGTAAATATCTGCTTGTACTCACTGATTATTTCACAAAGTGGGTAGAAGCAGAAGCATTTGCGGACATCAAGGATTCGGACGTCGAAAGCTTCATTTGGAAGAACATTATTTGCAGATTTGGTGTGCCCCTGGAGATCGTCACGGATAATGGGTCGCAGTTCATTTCGGGGAACTTCAGAAAATTCTGCAACGAATGGAACATCGAGCTTAGCTTTTCAACCCCAAGGTATCCCCAAGGGAATGGACAAGCATAAGCAACTAACAAAACGATCGTGCAGAATTTGAAGAAAAAACTTAAAGCTCGAAAAGGGCGATGGGCAGACGAACTTCATGGTGTACTCTGGGCTTACAGGACAACCCCGTGAAGGGCGAACGGAGAATCTCCATTTTCACTAACCTTTGGTACAGAAGCTGTTATCCCAGCAGAAATCGGTGTCCCTACACTCCGGTGTCAATTGGCTTTTGAAAACGAGAGTCAGAATCAAGAAATGCTCAACGACAGTCTGGATACTCTTAACGAATGACGAGATCAAGCCCTGATTCGAATGGCAAACTACCAGCAGTCAGTGGCAAAGTACTACAACTCCAAAGTTCGACCCAGAACTTTCAACGAAGGAGATCTCGTGCTCCGAAAAGTATTCCAGAACACTGCCGAGCCAAACGCAGGAAAGTTGGGAGCAAACTGGGAAGGTCCTTACAGGATTTTGAAGGTTATACGACCAGGCGTCTACCGTTTAGAAACGAACGATAGAGTGGAGGTTCTTCGCAGTTGGAACTCGCATCATTTGCGAAAATACTATGTGTAATTCGTTTTTCTATTTTTTACAATCTGTCAAAACTTGTAATTTTTATTCAGAACAGATTTTTGTAAAGGCTAGATCCATTACGTCGAACGTTCGATGCGATATCGAACCCGTAGGTCTACGCCTGACTTCTTCACCTATTTGAACTACGTTTGGCTTGATCCCTAAACACTGGGTACGTAGGCAACTCGTATGCATTCGTACGAGTCCAGTCAAAATCATCAAATAATTTCATTGTTCCATCGAACTACGAATGGCTTGATCCCTAAACACTGGGTACGTAGGCAGCTCATCACATTTGAATGAGTTCAGCTACTTTTCCTAATCAAAAACGTTCGCAACGGTACGAATTTCAAAATATCATAATGATACCGTGTCAGGGTAACCACTCGACATGCGCCACGTGTATTCATTCAGTATTTTTCACTGGGCTCGAGACTCCATCGATCGATTCGTCAGTCTAGTCAGATTTCCCTGATCTGATTTAACCACGATTGATGTGACCATCACCATGTATCAAACACTCTATCAAGGATCCATCGCTCGATAGAGTGGGGGGCTATCTGTTGGGGTTAGACTTCGTCTTCCCAATAATGACGTTAGTTTTAACAGTTTATCTTACGAACGATGAACTCCCTATTCTAACGCCTCCATATTTGGGCCGGACCCAATGACGCGATTCGTTCGAAATTAAGCATCGAACATCGAACCAACGGATCAACACTGATCTTTCATTTATTGACTTTACCCGTCGCGAACGATAGATCATAAGGACAAAGCCTTATTTTCTACTCATCGTTCGTCGTTCATATTCAACAAGGCTTATATGGTTATACTCTCTACAACAGTCGAACCCAATGTCGACGATGATGTGTCATACCATTATGATAACTGATCATTTCACAACTGGCAATAACCGCTAAGCCATAATCTGTGGAACATTACAATAACTGCTGAGTTCATATCATGACACGTGTCCCCAGTGGACAACGATGGAAAAACCGCTCAACATCAGTTATTAGTCCTTCCTCTATAAAAAGAGGAGGACCCCCCTTCAGAAAGGGATCCGAAAATTCTCTGAATTTATACTGTTACTCTGCTAAAAACATTCCCAGAAATCACTCTTGTATTTGAGAATACCTGTTGGGGTTAGACTTCATCTTCCCAATAATGACGTTAGCTTTAACAGTTTGTCTAACGAACGATGAACTCCCTATTCTAACGCCTCCACATTTGGGCCGGACCCAACTCGCTCTAAAGTCAATAACAAACGACCATCGCTCGTACGGTTGGGCCGGACCCAATGACGCGATTCGTTCCAAATCAAGCATCGAATATCAAGCTAACGGATCAACACTGATCCTTCACTTATTGACTTTATTGACTGCGAACGATAGATCATAAGGACAATGTCTTATTTTCTATTCATCGTTCGTCGTTCATATTCAACAAGGTTTATATGGTTATACTCTCTATAACAGTCGAACCCAGCGTCGACGATGATATATCATGCCATCATAATAACCGATCAGTTCGTAACTGGCAATAACCGCTAAGCCATATCTGTGGAACATTACAATAACTGCTGAGTTCATATCATGACACGTGTCCCCAGTGGACAAGGACGGAAAACCGCTCAACATCAGTTATTCGTGATTCCTCTATAAAAAGAGGAGGACCCCCCCTTCAGACGGGGATCCGACACTCTGAATCCATATTGTTACTCTGCAAAAAGGTTTCCAGAAATCATTTTTTGTACTTCAGAACATCTATACAGTGAATACACATTACTCACAGAGGACGTAGCCCAGTTTGGCGAACCTCTCTACATCTTGGTGTTGATGATTCTCTATCTCTGTCTTTTACTTTTATTTCTGATTATTTTCATATTAATTTGCTTTATGAGTTTCACCAACGATTGCCAAGGGCCCATTCAACTGTTTGTTTATTCATTATTATTAACTTTCTGTTAAATTTTGACTGTAGAAAAACTAGCATCTACAATACCCACATACAGTGAATACATATTACTCTCAGAGGACGTAGCCCGGTTTGGCGAACCTCTCTACATCTTGGTGTTGATGATTCTCTCTCTCATTCTTTTTCTTTTATTTTCAGTTATTTTCATACTAATTTGCTTTATGAGTTTTAACAACGATTGTCAAGGGCCCATTCAACTATTTGTTATTCATTATCATTAACTCTGTTAAATTTTGACTGTAGAAAAACTAGCATCTACACGTACTTAAAATTATTTTCCTTTTTTTCCCCCTTTATTTTATCAACTCAAGTTAAAGACAAACAAATCTTTGTAATAATCAAGCTACAAATTCTTTCTTATGTCACAATTACCATAATCTCATCTATTATCAATCTTACATAATAATTATCAATTTTACTATCAATATTAGTACGAAGATTATTAATATTATTATCAATCTTTGTGGTGACAACTATCATCATGAACTATAATGTTTTCTTAATGAAATAGTTTGTTTTCCAGTAATATATATGTTTATATATTTACGTAACAAATTAAACGTTCATTTACGTTACGGACTTCCGTAGTGACACTTGGATAAGCATTACATATCTCTTTTTCTTTTTAGTATGTTTTTTGGCCATTTTTTTATATGCTCTTGAAATTATCACAAAGCTTCAATTTACAGTTTAAATTTTTAATTTTAATAATTTGCAGTCTTAATATACAAATATGTAATAATCTACCCATTAACAAATAACAGCAATGTTAATTTTTTTTTTAAGAAATTGACATTTGATTTATACTTCAATTAATGGCATGAATGATCATTTTTATCAATTTTAATTTAAGTCTTATTAAAAAAATTTTGTAATAGTTTTGTTTTAAATATAAATTAGGGTTAACATTGATTAGAAACATATATTTCATTCTCTTAATTAACAATTTATGTGCAAGTCATGTGTCAATATCCGTTAAAAAAAGTTTGTTATAAATGAGGTGTAGCCGTGTAGATTAATATAGATGTGGAAAGGGTGTAAACTATCAAAATTAGAAATTAGAGGGCAAATTGCAATTTTTCTAGAAATTCAGGGGACACCAATGCAAATTTGCCTTCTGTGTGTGTATTTTATTTTCAGGGTAATTTGGTCATTTAGAAGCCTGAAGGGGCAAAAACGTAAAACAAGGTGAAGAGTGGGCTGTAGTGAAGAGACCGCGAGAAGAGAGAGAGAGAGTTTTAGAGAGAGAGAGATTGAGCAATGGCGGGGAGGGAGAGAGCGGTGGCGACGCTGCCGAAATTGATAAGGAGTCTGAGAAAACAGCCGCCGAAGCCAAAGACGGCGTCGTATCAACAAACTCTTCCGTCCCTCAGACGAGCCTTCTCCCTCTACGACCAGATCAACCTCATCGACAACGTCCCCGACGACCAGCTTCGCTTCCAAGGGTCTCCTTTCCCCTTTTCCCTTCTTCTTCTTCCTTCTTTTTTTTTTTTTTTTTTTTCCTCCAAAAGATTCATCGTTTTTTGTTCAATTTTGCAACAAATATGATGAATTTCGCCCAACAAATTGACGGAATTTGATGGAAAATTGTGGCGGAAAATCTCTTGAAAAACAGACATTTTTGACCAAATCGAAGTTAGGTCTGGAACAAATGAAATTGAATAACTTTTTTTTTTTTTTTTGGTTTTTTAATTTTTGGTGAAGGTATACGGAGACAGGGTTCACGGTGAATGGAGTGGAGTATGAAGGAAGCTTGCTTTGTGTTGGGAATTTGCTCATGTCTTGGTCTCCCAAGAAATTCTCTGAGATCACTCCTGATAGGTACTCTCTCTCTCTCTATATATATATATCTATATATATATATATATATGAGGCTTATCGTTTTGGTTGTACATTTGCTTTCATTTTAATCTATTTCAATTCTTTTGTGGTATAGTTTCTTCTCAGTGTTTTTGAAGTTATTTTGCCAATGGGCTCTTGGATTGTCAACATGAATAGGATTTGACCTCTGCGAAATAAAATTAAGGAAGAAACAGTTGAATAGTTCACTTTTTTTGAAAGAACTAGTTTCAAGATAGATATATTTATAGGTTTAGCCTCACCCTTATAAAAGGACACTTTTTTTGTTGGTTAATTCCAATGTTACATTTTTCAGTGATGCATGTCCGTTGCATGGATACTTGTAAATATTTTTACGTAAAATTACGTGTAAATCAACTAATTATTACAAGTTTCTAGATAGAAAGTTATGACAATAGATAATTTCTATATTTATATATGTTGATAGAAGAGAAAGATGCTTTGCATCTTCATCATGAGAAGTGAAGACAGTTGCGACAAGGATCTTCGAGAGTTACCTGGACAAAAAATCATTGTTTATTTTGACAGAGTACTATCGTCTATTGTACTTGGCTTGTGTTATCTATTATGACAAAATAAGCTCTATAAAATTGGGTTTGAAGATGGAGAACCGTAAATCTAATTCCTTTCTCACCCAAGTTCTCCTATATTTCCTATTTCCCTCAAAAAATATTCCAAAATAAACAGCCAGTGGCAGTTCAAATGACGCGGGAAGAACAAGAAAGCAGAGTTCCCATTCTGCTTTCTTGCTTCTCAAAACTCAATCTTGTTTGGATTGCTACTTGGGATTTAAAACTTGTACGGAGCTCACCAAGATTTTCCGGGATGTATAACTGCATTTTTCTGTCAGTGTAAAATGGTGGCTAGAGTATAATGCTTCTCATGCCTACCAAGAAAAAGTTAATTACTTCTTCTTACTAAGAAAGCAAAATTGAACAAAATAAGCAGTTTTCTTCATCTAGGTTCTTGCAGCGAAATAGTCTTTCTAGTTTGAAACTGATAACGACAGAGATTATTTTCCATAAGTCAAATCATCAATTTGTTCTCAAGAATCTGATACTTTTTTTCTTTTTATTCCAATTAGCTTTCCTGCTTCATTGGATTTCTTTGCAACCTCTATACACATCCTGAACTGTACATATGCGCCCTTTAATTTGTTGAGATTTTTCTCTGGTGGGTTGGACGATTTGTTATGTTATATTGAATTCTTACTTCTATTGTTCATTGGTTTGTTTGATAAGCAAAGCAATTTGAAAATCTATAATAGTGCTAGTTTTTTCTTTCTAAATTTATTTATTTACTTTTCTTGTTATACTGCAGTTTATCCATCTTCAAAGTTGTTCGTCCTATACCAGGTAAGAACTTATTGTGGGTTACTCCTTTTAAGCTGTCTTCTGAACTCTGTATTGTTTTTTCTTGCATGTCATTGTCAGGAAATTATTTTAAATCAAAATCCTGAAATTTTATGAAAACAATTCTCTACCAATAGCCAACTTGCACATGTCTTTTTGAAGAGATAATGGATCTTTTATTTATTGCTCTTATTTGTTTCGGTTTTTTGTTTTTTTAGCAGTTTTATACTTTGAATAAGAAACAAGAATTTCAAAAATCATAACATTATTACACCATTAATTCGAGGATAAGATATTCTCAGATCAAATACAAATGAAACAGACCATTATTTAAAAAAAAAAAAAAAAGGATCCTTCTAACCAAGAAGAATCAAAGAAAAGGATATTTCACTTTGTCAATCCTAAAACCACATACCTCCTATATCGAGAAGGATATATCTTACTGTCTTCTCCTTTTTTAACTATTGAAAATTCATGTACTCTCTAGTAATGCTCAATCTTAGTCAGGATCTTGTAAACTTCGTTGTGGAAATGGGAGACCTTTAGAGAGAAAGTTCTGCTCTAGCCAATTGTGCTTCAACACATTGCACCATACACTCTCCCATGTTTTGATTCCCTTTCTCCTCTTTAAACAGAAACAAAATGCCCTTGGACTCTTGTTTTCGCTTTTCAAGAATCAAGATATATAATAACGAATACTGTTATTTCCATGGAATACTCATAATAAATATTAAAATAAGAAAAAGGTGATACCCAGCTACAAAAAAGTATATCGGGGAAGCACGAAAAGAGGGTAACGTCTAAAGGTAGAACTAGCAAAACTAAATGTCCGTATTTGAAGAGAATAAGTAACACTATTGAACAGACCTAGAAATCCATTAGTGAAAAGTGATAATGTGTATTAAATTTCGATTCTGTTATTAAGGCGGGTAACCATTAATTTCGTTTTCATGGACTGGCCTTCATTCTCCTTATATGAAAGATGAATGATGATGCAATTTTGGAAAAGAGATATAGACGAAGAAAATTAAAACTTGGATTAGTGCTTCAATTGTTAGCTCGTCATGTGGATTATTCGTTTTGTTTAATTATTATTATTTTTTAATAATTTAATTTTATAATTTTTTCTTATACGGTATGCATGATGTGCGTCAGTGCGTGTCAAAGGGAGGATAAAAAAGATCCATGTAGATTTAATTAGTACGTTTGTGAATCTTGGGTTGTTAATTGACTAATTTGGTACTCACCACTTTCTACCAGTAGTTGCAACAATACTGGACATTTTACTAAGCCATATCTCTGCTCCGCTTCTGATATATGTGAATCTTCTTTTAATATTTCAGAGATTTTGGTACTTGGCTGTGGGAGGAACATTGAGCCAATTGATCCTGAAATACGACGCTTCATTCGATCCACTGGAATGAAATTCGAAGCTCTAGACTCGGTAAGTAAGCTGTAGCCTCCCCTCATTTCTTGGTCTGTTGTGCCCTAGCTGCTTATGTCGTGAATAAGTTTGCAAAAGAGTGGCACCATAATAATAGCGATGGTTCGAATTCAAACAACAACTCTTGGTGTTCTTAGTTTTAGTATTATATCCGTTTAATAATTGTACGCTTTGTTTTTTGTTCTACATACGTCACACTGATTTTGCCTCTCTTTTGGTACAGAGAAATGCTGTCTCAACATACAACATACTGAATGAGGAAGGTAGGATTGTGGCTGCTGCACTTCTACCCTTCGGAGTTTCTTCATGATGCATAGACTCTATGTAAGATGAACTTCTGTTGCTTCTTCGATTCCTTTTGATCAAAGAAATCTCGAGTCACCAGAAATGCCGCCGCTTCTTTCAGAACTAGCCAAGTGTTTTAATGCCAAATAGGACCTAATCTAGTTTTTGTACAGCGATTAGGGTGGCATGGGACGGTTCATGCATTTCAATTTTGACATGTGTATCAGAGAGGCTGGATGAAAGTATGTTTACATCAGCCAGCGCTGTATGAGAAGATGCACGGTTTTGATGAATAAGCAATTTTCTCTTGCCTTCTATTAATTGGTCAAAATAGTTCTTAAACTCTTTAAAAGGTGTTCAGCCTAACTAACCCCAAACTCTCGAAACATTTGCTATCTTGATTGTTTCTGTCCAATTCCATTAAAATTCGAACAGAACTTGCACATGATTCATGGATTGGGGTGGGGGGAGTTTTGATTAGGTAAGGTGATATTACTTTTAAAAAAAATTAAATTACAATGTTAATATTTATTCATTAAAAAAAAAAAGTGAAATATAACCTAGAACTTATAATGGAGCTCAAGAAAAGAAGGTGGTTAGCGGCAGCAGACCCACCGGAGAAGACCTTGGATCTCGGAGAGGTGGTTCTCTCGAGGTAGACAGCAGTGGATGCCTACACACATGGAGATTTGACTTGTCATTGCGAGGGAGACATGGGCTCGTGGGGAGTGGCGATATACAACCTCATGGCGGCGGAACAATCTCAGCCCCGGGGGCTCTTGAGGTGGCTTGAGATTCGCATAAAACTAAGGGTTGGCAAAGGTGGTGGCAGCCGACGGGCACACGAGAAGAGGGGGCTTGACGAATATGGGCGGTGGATTCTACTTTTATTTTTTAAAAACTTTTCAACCTGTTAAAACTGTTTAAACCTCTATTGCATGAAAGATTGAAGGCATTATGAAAAGTAAGTGCATGTTAAAATCTTTTCATCGGATGAAACATGCCATTTCTTTCTTCCTAAAAATAAAAAATGCTTTATAACTAAACTTTTTATTTAAATTTTTTAAATTTTTATTTGTGATTTGCAGGATACGACGTCTAAAGTCTGATAAGCCTATTTCTAATTAAGCCACATTAGATTGTTAATTTTCCTTTTAATATCATCCCATGTAAAAACTGAAAAATAAATGGTGAAACTGAATAATGAAAAGGAGAATCAAAACAAATAGTTGGCTCAATGGAAAATGTACTTTAAGATGGTGATTGTAATATGTAAATACCCGTTGGAGCTAGCTCAACGGGTAAGAATGGAGGAGTTTAGGAATGAGTTTCAAGATTCAAAACCAAAGAATGTTTTCATTTTTCTTTAATATATATGAGTCTTATCTCATACCGCAAAACAAGTGTATATATATATATATGTGTGTTATGAAATATAATCCGCACCTTTTCATGTTCATAAATTATTTGATCTTTATTGTCATCCAATCATATGAATGGATCATGCGTACCAATCTATTGGATTCTAATTCCAATTTCAAAAACTGATATATTTATGATATATCTGAAATTTAGACGACCCAAAATGTCTTGTAATTTTATGGTATCTTTTATATGTTCGGAGATGTAATTATATAAATTTACTAGTTGAACAAATAGCCATATTGGTTAAAGATTTTTTTTTTTTTTTTTTAAAGATAATATTGGTCAAAGATCTTATCTTATTCCATGAGCATGACATAAGAAAATATCATTTTCTCCGGTAATCAACTTTATAATGACAAATTTGAACGTGACACAAATGACAAGTCATGTCAGGTAAGCAAAAATCTGAAACTAATTATAAGTCTGATGGTGGAAAAAAGTAGGGAAAAAAAAAGATCATGTTTTTAATACGGAAAAAACACTTAAATGACATAATTTTAAATATTATTATATTAATGTGATAAAAAAATAATATTAAATTAATATAATATAAAATTTAATTAAAATTAATTAAAATTTATGTAAGAATAAAAAAATTGTATCATATTTTTTTTTAAAGTAATTTTCTCTCTCTCTCATAATTTATTTTATGATTGAGATAAAGAATACGGGGCAAGATTATTCATCATCTATAAAGTAAAGAAATAATGTTCTTTGTCTTTGAAGAGGATGCCAGAGATTTTTTTAATTAGAAAAATGGCCAAAAGACCCTTTTTGTTTAGTTCGAATATAACTTTATTCTGCATATTGTACAAATGCTTAAAACATCTCTTGTTTTTGTAAAATCAGTCTCACAGTACATCCTTAAAAGATTATGTTTAGAATATCAAGATTACCATTCCCAATCTATATTAAAATCTATTATAATTAAATGTTTCAATTAATTCAAGAAAACCTTTAATATGATCAAAACTACAAAATTTCTTAAAACACAAGAATAAAAAGTAAAGAAAGAACAATGTATTAAAATCATTTTAAACTCTTCAGTATTTCAGTTAAGTAATATTTATAATAGTATTTTGCGATTGATTTTACAAATACAAGGAATTTTCTGGGTGTTCCGTAGAATAAAAGGGACAAAAGTAATATGCTAACAAAATACAAAGGGTGTTTTGGGTATTAAATCTTATGAAATTTGATACACACATAAGTCTTGAAAAGTGTCTTTCTTATTCCAATATATATATATATATATATATATATATAATATTGTAGGTTTTATAATAGTTTCTTTACCTGATCCACCAAAAAAGAAAAGAAAGGCAAAGAAAGAGAACAAAGATAAAATCCAAACCAAGAGATTGTCATTTTTAGCAATGTTCAAGCTTCCAATAAAGAAAAATAAAATGAAATGGTAGCAGGTTTAAATCTTAAAAATAAATAATTCAATAATTATTGAATTCAATAACCTTCCAAACAATCTTTTACAGGTTGTGTTATGTGTGTGTTTATCACTTTATCCTCACAATTCAATTTTTCAAACTACTAAGTTTAGGGGGCCCCACACGGCTAAGCAGCATGGAAATGATGATCCCAATTAATTTATGTTTTATTTCCCATCACTATCCAAAGACAACTCCATTGATATTTTTAAGGACTTTTGCCTAGTAATTAACACCGCCACGTTAAACTTGTGATGACAAAAAATAAAATTATGTCTATTTTTTTCTTCTTTTTTTTTTTTTTTTTTTTTTTTTTTTTTCAAGTAGAACTAGATTAGAATTTTTCTGGTGGGTTTTTAAATTTCTGTTATAAATAAAGGAGATGAAGGATGGAAGGACGCTTGTGATCCCAAACTTCTGAGCAAAAAGAAAATGTTGAAAATATGAAAACTACTTTTTTAGTTAATAATATGAAAACTACTTTACCTCATCTGGTAGTGATATTTTTCACAAAAAAAAGGTAGATGATGTGTACTCATCGGCTTAGTTCTTTGAAGATTTTTGTGGTAGATTGTTTCGTGAAAAAAATATATGTACTTGTTTGTGTATATCAAAAAAAAAAAAAAAAGAAAACTTTTTATACTGTAATGTGGTGTAGCTAGACCCATTAGGATGATTCATAAGTTAATTAATGAGAATAACGTGTGTACTGATGCATATAATCATGGATATTTTATTAAAGAGACAGAAGCAATTATATATATTTTTTTCAATAAATAATTAAAGTTAATAATATATATTTTTATATATTTTAGAATAGTAGTTATAGGTAGAGAGAGAGGGAGAGGGAGAGAAAGAGAAAGAGGAAGAGAGAGAGAAGAACTATTCACTACGGGGGTGTTTGGTGTGTAAGTTTTGAAATTGATAAGTTTAAATAGTAAATTTTGTTGGCTTTTCAGAAAAGACAAAAAACTTTTTGAGAAAAAGATAAAAATTTTTAGAAAAAAGATAAAAAAAATTTAAACAGGACCGGTTACCAAACAGGACGTACAATTACCGATTTTATTAAAGTCAAAATTTAGCACGATATAGGTGTATCCCAAGTGGTGAACTATCACCTTATCTATAAGTGGCAAACCCAAATAATCTGACTCTCTGAGTTCAAATTCCATTAAAAGGTTCTATGGATTGTCTCAGAAATAATAATAATAATATAAGTGCCAACCTGTGTCGGTAAGGATCTTAAATTAACGTCGTTTTCAACTACGTCAAGTATATATCCTTATCCATTTTACATCCGAAGGAAGAAGAAATGATATCTGTTGGGACCCATTTGCACGCAAATGAGAGAGAGAAAAAAAAAAAAAAAAACCCCCACATTTTGCGATTTCATACATATCTGTTAATTTCAACAAAGGAAAAAAAAAAAAAAAAAAAAAAAAAAAACAAGTTCATCTCTTGGACCTATTTACAAATTATCCTTAATTTATGCATCTAGTCTTATATTGATCTGATTTTTAATTTTACAGATCATATTATCAAAAATTTCTATTTTTACACAAACAATCTATATAATGGCATTCTGTTAAAAACTAAATAAAAATTAAATATGTCAAAGATTAGGATTGTAAATCATTTTTAAGAGATAAACTGTTCTTAAAAAAAATATCTCTGATGACACGTTATTTATCTTTGATAAAACTACAATTTATTTTTAAAATAAATTTGATAAAAGTATAATTTCTTAAAAGAAAAAGTTTAAATTATGAATTTACCTAAAAATAAAACTCACATGATCATAAAAGTTTAAATATGTTTTGATCATATGCAATTTTATAATATTTAATTTAATTTAATTTTTATAAAATATTAGTAGGGAAAATATTATAAAAGTTTTTAAGGGAATGATGCGTACAATTAAACAATCAAGGACCAACGTATAATTTTGAGGTGATTAATAAAAATAAGAGTAATTGACTTAAATGATCCCTAAATTATTAAAAAGGTGATGATTTAATCATTGTTTTTTTTATATTGGCCGAGACGACCCTAAACTCTTTAAATGGTGACAATCTAGTCATTTCCTTCCAATTCCGTCTCGTAACCCATCACATGAGTTAGATTAATCATTAAAAGACGAAAATACATTTTTATTTTTTGAAAAAAAATAATACCCAATATACATTATAAAAAAAAAAAAAGAGGAGAGAGGGAGCTGATTCCCCCCCATGCCGAGCTTCCACCCCTCCCCCTCAAGATCTGGGCGTTGGCAAGCCCAGCCCTCCCCCACCCCGTGCCTCCATAGGCGAAATCAAAGCCCCCCTCCCCCCGCACGGTGCCTCTGCTGGCGAGCTCAAATCCCCCCTCCTCCCGAAAAACCTAAATATGGGCTAGCCCCCCAACACACACACTCCATAGATCTAGGCTCCTTCCCCCCTCCCCTGTGTTCTCACAGAGCGCCCCCCCCCCCCCCCCCCCCCCCCAATCACCACAAATCTAGGCTCTCACCCTTCCTCCCCGCCATTCTCGTCAAGTCCGTTGCCAACCACTCCCCCCCCCCCCCCCCCCCCCCCCCCCCCCCCCCCCCCAAACACACACACACACACACACACCACAAATTTGGGCTTTCACACCACCACCCCACAATTCTCGCCGAGCCCAACATTCCCCCCTTCCCCCAGATTTGGGCTTGCCGGAGAGAGGGGGGGGGGGGGGGGGGAGAGAGAGATTTTTTTTTAATTTTTATTAAATTAATTATTGTTAGATTATTAAAATACCATATCAAATTAGATCACATGCATTACACATGATTTATTCTTTTAGAAATTTAACAGACTTAGATGGAAATGACTATAATTATCAATATTTAGAGAGTTTAAGATTATATCGACCAAATAAAAAAAAAAGAGACCAAATCATCATATTTTCAATAATTCAAGGACGATTTAAGATCAATTATTCTAAAATTAATCCTCTTTCTTTTTTGTTTTTTGTTTTTTTTTTTTGGATTAGAGGTATTATTATAATTAGCATTGACTGAAAAATGGACTTTTTGTACGCCGGTATGAATATGATTTCTTTTCTTTTATGTTTTTTTTTTTTTTTTTGTCCTCAAATGAAGGTCATCTCTGTAAAATTCTTCCTCAAATTTTCTTAAATTATTAAAAATATCAACAAATTTTAAAATAATGTTAACCAATTCTTGGTCAAATCTTCGTGAATTAAAAACAAAAAGTCTGAAGATTAATTATTAAAAGAACGAAAATTGAAGGTTATCTAAGTTGAATTCTTGGTCAAATTTTATTAAATTATTACTTATAAGTTGATGTAATGTATTTGAAATGAGGCGCATTTGCTATTACAAGGTACAAGAGTCGAGTTTCATATGGAAAAAGGGGTTGTTGGCTATTTTTGGACGGTATTTCGTGACGGTCATTTGTCTTACACCCTACTCATGTGGATTATTGGTGTTTATATATATTTTCATGTTAAGAAACATTATTTTTTAAAGAAAAAGAAAAAAAAATCATCAAAGTTATTTTTCTGAAAGTAGATTGAGAATTATGTGATTTTTCAGATTCAAAAGGTAAAGATAAATAATAATAATAATAATAATAATAATAAAGTGCAAAAAAACGTGTCATAAATTTACCCTTTTCATTATGTGGACAGTCACGCGTCCAAATTCCTAATAACAAATAATTAACAAGCAGAACTCACCAAAAGAAAATAATAACAATTAACAAACAGAATACGTGTGGTTTTTTTTTTTTTCCTTTTTAATTATTTGTAATTTCTTTCTTCAAAATTATTTTAGGAGAGTAATTAATATAAAAATAAATAAAAAGAAAACTCAGGTTAATTTTACAAATTTAACCGTACAATATCATGGATATATTTGACAAA
The DNA here is from genome assembly GCA_009761775.1 of Ficus carica. Classification (NCBI taxonomy): domain Eukaryota; kingdom Viridiplantae; phylum Streptophyta; class Magnoliopsida; order Rosales; family Moraceae; genus Ficus; species Ficus carica. The sequence continues at coordinate 4,312,292 of CM019742.1, read as the reverse complement.
ATTTTCTAAAAGTCATTCTCTACTTACTACTAACTAAGAGACCGATATAAAAAAATGAGTGACTGGTAAATTACCTAGTTGAGAGAAATGAGAAAAATATCATTTCTTTTATGTTGTTTGTTTGATATGAATTTCATCCAATAATTTCTCCAATGAAATATGAGTCATATGGCCAAAATAAGTACAAAAATGAAAATTATATATTTGTAGTAAATATTGAATATATCCAAATTCGTAAAAAAAGTGCATATGATATATAATATGTGACCAAATTCTGAAGTGTCTTGGATATTTCACATGAAACATTAGTTTTGGTTCCATCATAAAAGGCAATTTTATCTGAGTTTCCTTCTCTTGCCTTCCAAGGTCATGACTCATGACGGGGTCACAACCCACAAGTTTACTTTTGTTTACTACTACAAAAAATACCTTAGATGACACTTAGGGTTTGTTTGGTGTTTGGACTCAGTTTGACATGAGATGAAATTTTTAAATTTGAGTTAGTTGACTTTTTAAAAATTATTTATAAATTTTGTTGACTTTTCAGAAAAAAATAAAAAATTAGATGAAAAAGTACAGTTTAGTTGGAGTTAAATCTGCATGCCAAATGTGGGCTTAAACTTGTTATCTAATGCAACGATCCATGTATCTTTTTGATATGATATTTTTTGTTTAATATTTACTATTTATTTCCCCTTATTACTATTAACAAAGAGTGAAAAGCATTCAAGAAAAAAAATAAAGGATGTGTTTACTTAGGGGTAATCGGAGTGGACATGATTCGGAGTGAGAATTCAGAATCCGAATAAGTTGTTTGCTTGGTTCTAGGATTCATAATCAGAGTCACTATGAATCTCATTCATGCGTTTACTTGAACTTAGAATCGGAATGAATTGTTATAAATTTACTTGTGTACCCCTTTATTATTGTATTTTCAAAAATAAAAAAAATTATTTATTTATTATCATTCTATTAATCAAAAATAAAATAATCATTATGATATTAAGGTAATAAAATTAAATTGTGTAATTTTTTGTTTTAAAAAATTAAAAAGAGTAAATAATGAAATAAAATAAGTAAAATCTAAAAAATATAAAAATAGAAACATAATAATATATTATGATAAAAAAAGTTTTTTATTTAATATAATAAAGTTAATAATAATTAGGATAGTTATATAATATTAAGTTAATCAAAATATATTATATTTATTTAATAAAAATAAATAATATAGATTATTATTTTTTAATAAAATATTTTGTAAGTAAACTATAGATAAAATTATAATTTAATATTAATAATAGAAATGAGAGTCATAATAGAAATATGAAATTATCAATTCTATTTTTTAATCCTAAACTGATATGAAACTTATTATTTTCACTCTCATTTCAAAGGAAAAAAAAAAATAATAGATTGACTTTCATTTTTTTACCCCCGTTCCTCCTTGATAAGTAAACATGCCAAAATGGTGAAAAGCATTAGCTGTACACGACAAAAAAGGAGGGAAAAAGTGTAATGTTGTGGGAAAAAGTGAAAATAAACAACTTATTTTGATTTTAAAATTTTGAGAACTGACAAAGATAGGTAAAATTTTTGGGAAGGTGGGAAAAAAAAAATGAAAAACTAAAAATTTTAAATTCAAAAGACGTGGAACGTTATCAACCGACGTTAAAAGTGGGCCAGCGCCCCTTTTCACGTCAGCTGCTTGGTGACCAACGTGAAAGAGCCATTTTTCTAGTATTTTACGTTGCTTGAATTGTAACCGACTTTTATGGTGACTTTTCACGGACGTGAAAACCTTTCGACGTCGCCGACCGAGTCGAAGGGGCAACAAGAAATCACTCTTTTTTTGTAGTGATTTAAAAAAACTCACACCAGTAGATATATCGATAAAAAAAAATTATTTTCTTTTAAAAATGAGAAAAAAAATTATTTACGTTTGACTAGTTTGCTTAAATAATCATGTTTAATTTAATCGTTAGTAAATAAATTTTTATTTATCCGCATTAAGTGTTTATATTCAGGGGGAGTTTGGCATATCAGTTCAACTTGAGTTGAATTGTAATTTTTTTTTGTAAAAAGTTTTTTATTTTTTCTGAAAAAATCAACAAAAATTACTATTTAAATTTAAAAATCCCAACTCAAACTGTTTCACCAAACAAACCTTCAGTCATCATTAATGGTTGAGATCCGCAAAAGCTTTTACTTTGTTGAGAAAAGGAAAATAGTGAGACAACTCCAAAATAATTATTTAACTCTAATATCACTCCTATTATCTTTTATTAGTAGAAGTTAAAAGGAGTTCAGATTTGATGACTCATTTTCATGTTCAATTGATTATCTTTAATTAAAATTTAGATACTAAGTAAATAACTTAAATATTACTAGTATTTAATTCTTATTTATGTGATTAAATTATTAAATTTATATGACATACATGACAAATAATGAGTGTACAAAAGAGGAACAAAAAATAGAATTATAGATCTGAACTCACATGCATCAAGGTCATTTATTCTATAATAAATTTACTAATTTTTTTAAAAGATTAAGTAAATATATAATTTTTAAAAACTTACTTAACTAAGTGATTTTTTTAATTAAGAAAATGATCATAGATCAATGATTAACTATAAAAAAATCAATCAGTGTAAAATGCATATTAACATTAATCAATAATTGATTAATCAATTGATTAATTATGTCCATCAATAACTTATTGATTGACATAATATTAAAAAAAAAAAAAAAACTTTCCTAAAGTTTCAAAACTTATGCCATATAGTAAAAAGAAAAAAACTTCTTAAAAAAGGTTATTTTCCCACAAATTCCCCTTCTTTTTCCTCCATCAAGTTAAAGCAAATCATAAACCAATATTTTCACATTACCTAATTTTACTTGGTACTATTTACATGCATAAACAATACCAAGTTAAGAATAACAAGATAAGCTTAGATTAGCACGGCAAGTAGCAATATAATAATAGATAAATATAAAAATAGAATGTTGTTTCTACATCAACACACACACATTTGTTGGTCATTAACCTTTTGAGATTATTTTATAACCCGCATTATCTCAACATGATATCTCAAGATTCTCAACTAATACAAGTTTAGTTTTATATATATATATATATAAAACAAAGTTAGTTAGTTGCAACGTAATCGACATGCAGCTTCCTATCGATCCGGCGCAGGTGATGCGACATTGCATTCATATTATTTTCTTTCTTAAAAAAAAAAAAAAAATCTCACTATGAATTATGACCATGAATTATGATTTCGGTTAAATTAATGTTTTCGATAATTTTATGTCGAGGTACGGAAAAATATTTCAACTCTTATACTTGTTTCCTTTCATATATATATATATATATATATATTTTTTTTTTTTCCATAAATACTAAACCAATTAATAAATAATATCAAATTATGCAAAAGACTTTATTAATTTAAGATACATGAAATTAATTATTGGAGTAACGTGAAATTGTCACGGAAAAAAGAAGACTCATATCATGTCATAATATGAAAAGATTTATAAATTTTTTATTTTTGGAACTTGAGATTAATAAAAATTTAAGTATTAATTATTTTACACAATTTGGTATAGAAATGAGACTTATTCCTAAAACTTTGATATAGATATCAGATTTATTCCTATTAGAAGAGTATTTTAATAATTTTCCTTAATTAATTATCATATTATTTTATTTTTGAACTTTTGAATTTTTTTTTAAGAAATTAAAGTAAATTTTGGAGGCACCTCCGATATATTACATTATATAAGATAACTCCTCATATTATTTGTTCTTTAATAAGAAATGTAACCCATCTTATCAATAAAAAAAGAATAAAGTTAAGGGATATATTTGATGTCTCTCATCATATTACGTAGATAAAAAAAAAATAAAATTATTTTATTTTTTATTAATAAGATGGGCCTTATCTTTTATCAAATAACAATTAACATAGAAAGCTATCTCATATAATGTTTAACAGTGTGGGGGACACCATACGTGCCCTTAGCTTAATGGGAGGAAATTACTGAACCTATGTCTAAGACACGTAGTTGACATGTTTTCAACACGTGGCACACAACTGTCAGTCTAACGCGCTAATTTAAGAAAACGACTCACTTCGGTTCTGCGTTTCGACGCCATTGATTCCCGTACTCCTCTGTCTCTCCTCTCCCTCTTTCTCTCTCTACGGTTACCGCCGGTTACTTCCTCCATACGGTAAAGTCCAAGTTACAAGTGCTTCCCACACCAGAAAAAGCATTCCCCAGTCCAACCAACTCTTTCTTTTTTAAATTCTTTTTTTTGTCATTTTCCTCAGAAAGTATTTCCTTTTTGTCCCTTTGTTTTTCGCTTTCCGATTTTTTCTTTTCTGGGTCACTGTAAAATATTTACACCAAAACTCCCACAACATTTTCTACGGGTTTTTCAGTTTTTGATCTGGGTTTCTTAACCGGATTTTGTGTCTGTGCAGATTTTTTGATATTTTTTTGGGTACTTCTGGATCCTGTTTGTGTCTAAATTTTTGTCTGGTTTTGGGTGTAAATAAAGATTCAAAAAACAGAGAAAATGAATCATAGATAACGGTCATTTTTCATTTTTATTTGTTTTATTTTGTGGGTATTTTTGGGTGTTGAAGAAGAAGAAGAAGAAGAAGAAATGGATATTACAGAAGTGACAATAATTCATCATGTGGGGATTGTGCTGCTTGTTCTATGGTTGCTGGCCGAGTTCAATTATTGTCACCCAGTGGCCTACTTTCTCTCTCTCATTCATCTCTTCCTGGTACAATTCTTTTTTATTTTTTTTAATTTTTTTGGTTCGTTGTTTTAGTACTATGTTTTTTTTTTCCTTTCTTCTTTTGGATTGGAAGTGGGTTTCTTTTGTTCTATTTATGCTGTTTTTGTTGGTCGTTTTGATAGGTTCATGAGCGGTATGCTTTGCGATTGCGGAGGAAATTGCAGTTTGAGGAAAGGAAACAGGCTAATCAGAGAAGGGTAGGTTTTAACTCCGGTTGAAGCACCGTCTTGAAATGAAAATTTTTGGATTTGAATCGAGAATCTAAAACGAATGGGTGTTTGGGAGAAAGAAAAACGAGTGTGGTATAGTTTTTGGAACATGGAAAAATGGATTTGGATTTGAAAATGAATTGAAATTTTTGGATTTATATGGTGTGGCAAATACATTAATTTATCCTCTATTATTATTTTTTACTTGTTTAGAAAGAGAAAAAAAAAAAAAAAAAAAAAAAGCTTTTGTAGTTATTTTGGAGTTTGTCATTCATTTGGGTCAATGAGAAATTAAACAGAATAGTTAATTTGATTTGATTTGACACGAGAATATATACATATATATGTATTTACCTGTTCTTATTCTAGAGTTCTTGTTGGTTGTATGAAAACTATAAGTGGGAGTTGTGAATATGGTTTCTGGATTATTTAGACTACTTAATGACTTAATTGTTTTTGTTAATCTTTTCCTTTTGTTTTAAATTAGGTGCTTTCTGATTCCGAATCAGTCCGGTGGTTAAATCACGCAGTCGAAAAGTTGTGGCCTATTTGTATGGAACAGATAACTTCACAAAAGATTCTGCTCCCAATAATTCCTTGGTTCTTGGAGAAGTACAAACCATGGACTGCTGTATGAATTTTCCTTCTGAATAGTCTGTATTACTTATTTAGTTATGTTCACTTCATTCATTTGGGTCCGAAAAATGATTATTTTTGGTTGAAATCAATTTAATTAACGTTCTCTACATGTCAATAACTTCTTATTCTTATGTTGTTTCCATGTCGTGATTCATGGACAAGAACATGTGTGTCTTGGTAGCTAGCAACGGTTACGTTTCGGAGTACATGTTCTTAATTTATTCTGTATTGGTGAACTAGATATGAAATCTGTTTCCAACCATACAATTGTCGAGGTCATATTTCTTTGATTTTTGAACTGTGGTGACTATGTTTTGATACACTCTTTAATGTTCCAATACTGCAGAAGAAAGCCACAGTTAATCATCTCTATTTGGGACGAAACCCACCTATGTTTACTGAAATGAGGGTTCTTCGCCAATCTACTGACGATGATCACTTGGTACTTTTCTCTCCGGGATGTTCTCTCTGTTTGTCTTATTTTCACTCTTTCTAGTTGCAAATTACAAATTTTGCAAGTTGAAATATTTTAGTATGATGAATGCAGGTCCTTGAGTTGGGTATGAATTTTCTAACGGCTGATGATATGAGCGCTATACTTGCTGTGAAGCTAAGGAAAAGACTCGGATTTGGGATGTGGGCAAGGTTGCATATCACTGGCATGCATGTTGAAGGAAAGGTATCGCTACTTATAAGCGTAGTTAGTATCTGTGTAGTTTAAAAACACGAGTATGTTGTTAATTTAGATATTCTAGATAAATGAATGTGCATTTCGGCATAGAACTTTGTTGTAGTTTTCGCTGAGCTTGCTATTTACAAGGTACATTGAAACTCGTGATCCTTTTTCTATTTGATAGGTCTTGGTTGGGGTGAATTTTCTTCGGGAATGGCCTTTTATTAGCCGTTTGCGGTTATGCTTTGTTGAACCTCCATATTTTCAGATGACTGTCAAGCCTATTTTTACTCATGGGGTCGACGTTACAGAACTTCCTGGAATTGCTGGGTGGCTGGTTTGTTTCCTCAGATACTGCTTGAATTCCTTACTTTTCATTTCTCTCTTTCTTGTTCCTTTTTTTTTTTTTTTTTTTTTTAAATTTGGCTTTGCTTTTTTGCTCTTTCTGTGTTTAATTAGTGCTAATTCTATTTCCTTCGTTTATTATTGATGATGATCAGGATAAGCTACTCTCTGTTGCTTTTGAGCAGACACTAGTTGAGGTTAAGTTTGGATTTTGATACTCTTATTTTTTTGTTTGTTTGTTTGTTTTTTTTTTTCTCCTCTTTTCGTATTGTTCTTTATTGCATATCATGTCATTTTCTTGGTGCATGAGCCGGTGACAGCATTTCTTGTTAAACACGTTCTAAATCTTGATGTCGGTAATCTTTGCAGCCTAACATGCTGGTTGTTGACATGGAGAAATTTGCCTCGGCAAACTCAGGTAATTTACTGGACTAGTGTTATTTGGGCTTTGTTCCTGACACAGATGTTTCAATTGGCTGAACTAGTTTATGCAGATTAGTTATCCTTATCCTCCATTCTATTCTATTTAAGATCATTTTGAGAGCACTGTCATTCTAGAGTTTTAGTTCACAACGCTATTAACTGGCCGCTTATGATTCTGCTTGGAATTATCATAAAGTTAACATTCTTCAAATCACTTTGGCTTGAAAGTTGAGTTTGAACAACTGAAATAATTTTTATGGCACATCCGTGACAAGAAGGTTGTATTCTATATATATTTTTTTCCGGTGCTTTAGATGGAATAGTGCATAAGTACAGAATTACAGAGGCAAATTTATGAAGTCATGGACGAGATTATTGATATAGGCATAGTTAACTATATCCAAACTTTTATGGTGTGAGTCGGTCCTTGCTAGCTTCTATTCCTAGCGGTAAATCAACTTTCTGTGGAGGTTAAAACTGCTATTGTAATTCTCCGAATCTTGTGCATATAAATTTTTTCTTTCTTGGTTATCAAATATGAATTTTTCTGAATGTCAGAAAGTTGGTTCTCTGTGGATGAGAAGGAGCCGGTTGCTTATGTCAAAATAGAAGTTGTTGAAGCATCTGACATGAAGCCATCCGATTTAAATGGTTAGTTAAGATTTTTTTCCTTGTCAGTTTGCTCGTGCCCCTCGCCTTCCACTCTAAGACACAAGTGCAACTATCTATTTTCAGGATTGGCCGATCCCTACGTGAAAGGTCAATTGGGCTGTTACAGATTCAAGAGTAAGATACAAAAGAAAACACTAAACCCAAAATGGCACGAGGAGTTCAAGATCCCCATAATTACATGGGAATTGCCGAACATCTTAGCTCTTGAAGTTCGTGACAAGGATCACTTTGTCGACGATGTACTTGGGTGTGTTTCTAAACTTTGTAGTTTCTGATGCTTATGGCTAGTCGGGTGTCTTTAAGAATACTACTTGTTTTCTGTCAAATGGTTTTCTGGTGCTCCATCTTTCTTGGACTAAACAAATATATATATTTTTTGTAATAAATCCAGGGACTGTTCTGTTAACATCGGTGAGCTTAGGAACGGACAAAGACATGATATGTGGTTGCCTCTTCAGAATATTAAAACAGGGAGGTTGCATCTGGCAATAACTGTACTCGAAGAGAATGTAAAGGTATCTTTCCTGTTTTTGTAGTGTTTAATTTAACAAGTAATGAAAGTGTGAAGAATGGGTGCTTCGATGTGATGCAAAGTGCATTTGGAGTCTGAGTTGATCTCTTACATCATGCTTACAGGTGGATGATCAGCAGGGTAACCAGGAATCATTTGATGCGGAAGAGAAACAAAATTCCTTCGCTACTGAGACTGCTAACAAAAGTTCATTCTCATCTGCATCATCAGAGAAGTCTCAGAGGGTGGCAGATAATTTTGAGCCAGTTGATATTGAAGGGCAAAAGGAGACTGGTATATGGGTCCATCACCCGGGAAGTGACGTTTCACAAACTTGGGAGCCTAGAAAAGGGAAGAGTAGGTTCATTGATACCCAAATTCTTAAGGAGCCGAATCTTGTCTCCGGAGACCCCATTTTAACACCTGGATCCCAAAATAATAATAGCAGCAGCACCGATGAAAACCCTGATGATAAACATCGATTGAATTCAGTTCAGAGGGGTCTACGAAAAATTAGTTCATTATTTCACCGGAGTCCCAAAGAGGATAAATCCAACAGCTTTAAGGAGACTGTTCCATCACCACATGTAAACATCAAGGCGGTTGATATAAAGCAGATTGGTGTAAAGCTTGTTGTGGAAGACCACCTTGCCGGACCTACCTTGGATAAGCTACCAAAAGAAGTGGATTCAAGTGATGAAGAATGTGGTCCGGATAGCCCAGCAAAACGTAACATGAAAGACCGAGCAAAAAGCATCTTCAAACATGCTGAAAAGTCTGCTCAAAGTTTAAAGCATGTGCTTTCTCGGAAAGGCACTAGGTCTCAAGCTGATTCCCCCATGACAGAGAGAGGTATTGCAGCGGAATATGATGATTCTTCGGACGATGAATCTCTTCTTTCTACAAAAGGTGAAAGGACACCAACGATACCGATTGCTTCAGAGAGTACAATCCCTGACCGTGGTGATGACTCATTGAGTTCCCAGTATCGTGAGGCTGATCCTGTGGTTCAGACGGGTGAATTTGATACTTCTGTAGATGCCAAGAGCACGAAAAATGAGGATAGTCCTCGAGGCTTGGAAATGTTGCATGACAAGGCGGGTAGCCCGGTTAATAAGAGTGATGCCGGGTCTCCAAAGTTGAGGTCTGATGAAGGGGATTTGGAAAAACATAGTGAATAACAATTTCTTATCTCAGAATCAATAAGTAAACAAAGATTTAATCTACCTCAGGGTATCCTTGTCTTGGATGGATTATTACAACTCGTTTGAAGATTTGAAAGTACCGTTTCTTTATTCAGTCCTGGCCATACATAACTTTTGGCTTGTACATCTACCCGGTTCCGAATCGTTCCTTAGGTTTCAGGTTCGGTGGACATTTTTTTTAACACCTACTTTTGAAATCCTAAAAAAAGAAACCCCTCCAAATATCAGGCTTTGATGCGTTTATTGTTTTAATTCTATGAATATTTCAGAAGCTGGTATAGTTGTATGCTTTATTTGTAAATATTTTTTGGAGTTAAAAGTGAAAGTTTTGACAATTGAGATCTTATTTCTAGTTTTGTTTTGTTTTTGTTTTTTGCTTTTTGTTTTGTTTTTTGTTTTTTAATTGCTAAAGTGAAATTTGTGTTTATAAAAGCTTCAAAGACAGCTTCCTCTCTACAATCCCATTTCTTACCAATCTTCAGTTTCCAAACTAATTTGGAAATTGGAACTCAACCTCTCATTCTGGTTAGGAAAATTAGGAAATAGGCCATTTAATTTATCAGTTGACCGAACTTTTATTTATTTAACAAAATGATCGTTTATTATTTTTCTCAGATTTAGTCAATGCATTAATTATGATCTATCACTGATTGACTTGAAAAATTGGTGACTTACATAATGATCAGTCAATAATTGATTATGACCAATCACTGATTTACTAAATTAACAATATTACGTGATTAATCAATGATTGACTCTAAGAAAATTGATTGACCATTTTAAAAAAAGGATTTCTAATTAATTTTTAAAATTTTTGATCATTTGTTAAAAAAAAAAGAAATCTGAAAAAAAGGCTATTTACCTCTAAATCCCTTATGGTTTTATTTCCGTAAACAACATTGTTTACAATTTAACCTATTTGACAAATAAGTTTAAACCAAAATTGTTGATTAAAAAACACCGTAGCAAAAGGTGCCAACCAAAAATGAACTTGTTTGTTCGAACCCATTTGTCAAACAGGATCTATGAACTAGTCGTCATAACTCTATCTTTGCGGCATCATATAAGTTGGAGACTGCCGAGTGAATTTGGCAAATAACCTTTTTAACTTTGTTTAATTTGTAAAATGACTTTCAAAAAAATTTAATTGGCAAAATGATTTTTTCCTTTTAAAATAATATATAAAAAAAAATATATATTAATATAAGGTAAAAAAAAACAAAAAAAATCCAAAAAAAGAAATCCAAATATGATTTCTTGAGCAGCTCTACGTGCGAGGAGGGAGGGAGGCGTTTGTGTGAGAGAGAAGCGCCAAGAACCACCATAAATCTTGCAACAGTCACTTTATTCCGGCAACAATGGCACATCCGAAGATCAACGATAACAGTAATTGAACTCCCAATGTTCTATGATCAAGGGCTTTGAAGAAGGAAAAAAAAAGGAGAAATAAGATTAAAAAAAAAACACTTTGTAAGGTTAGTAAATGGCTAGATGTTGTTTGTAAGGTAGTTTTAGAGGATTATATGTAAATGTATATGTTTATTTAGCCTAATATCAATTTTTTTTTTCATAAAATAAAAAGAATTTGGGGATTGCCATAGCTGTAGACGAAGGTTGAAGATGACTCAGACGGAATGATCGTCATTTGTTCCGAACGACCGTGTGGAAAAATGATGGCTGTTCCTGGTCGTTCTGACAGTTCTTGCAATTTTTAATATTTACAGTGTAGAATAATAACGAACGTTCTTACATAATTCTTCTTTTATTTATTTATTTTTTGTGTGTGTTGATTGATGTAAAATTTGTAGTTGTATTCTTTATATTGTTTGTTAATTGATAATCTCAAAATCCATGATAGGTATGAGTCGGATCTACATTCTCGTGGAGTATAATGGAAAGTGGGAAAATATGGATGGCGGCTTTTGGAGGTGGTTCGGAGTTGGTATGAGCAAGGGCTTTGTGGTTGATAGGAGTATCAACTTTTTGGAATTGGAAAAGACAATCTACCACAGAACAAGTATTGACCGAAATGAGTATGCAATTGAGATAACACATAAACCTGTTGGTGACATATTTAGTGACACTACTACACCGACTCTTATTTCCAACGATTCAGATATTATAGATCTTAAGTTTTTGTACAAAGAAAAATAAGGAATGACTCTACATGTTATAATAAAAAAAAATGTGATAAAGGAAAAGCAATACATGTTCATGGTGATGATGATTTGAACAATGATGGTGGTGATGCACTAGACTTCCATGACGACTATTTTAGGTGTCAGATCAATGAAGAAATCCCATTTGTTGCAAGGTTTGTTCCAACTGAATTATTCGGTAGTTATGAGCATCCGTGCAGATTTGTGCAACTAGTACACCAATCAATGAAATTATTACTGGCTTCAATCCAACTTCAATCACCGGTTCCAATCCAACACCAGAGACAGTGCATGTTGAAGTACCTAATGAAGATGATAGTGTAGATAAAGCAAGTGATGATGTACCCGAAGAGGTGATGAGGTGCGTAAAGGATGTGATGGTGTACCCAAGGGAGGTTATGATAGCCGTTGTCAATATTTTGAATCTGAAGAGGCAAGATTTGTTCCACTAATAAGTTCTGATAGCTGGAGAAGTGATGGTTCAGATTTAATGGTGGATAAACACTTTGATAGCAAGGAAGAATTGAATATGAAGTTAAACCTCGTCACCATTAATGGAAGTTTGAAATGAAGGTTAAGAAGTCAACCAAGTCATTGAAGGAAGTTGTATGTGTATGTAGACCAAATTGCTTATGGCTGGTGTAAGCCACAAAAATACCAGATTCGAATTTTTTTGTCATTTGACAATATAATGGTATCCACACTTGCTCGTTGATGAATCGATCGATCAATCATAGACAAGCATCCAATCGTGAAATTAGAGCTCGCATGAAGGGACACTTCATCGATTGTAAGCAACCACCCAATCCAAACGTTCTCATGGGATTCATGAGTCAGGAACTGAAGGTTCAAGTAAGTTATTGGAAGGCATGGAAAGGAAGGCAATTTGCTCAAAATTTGATTAGAGGGACACCACAACACAGTTTCGCCATGCTCTCCTCGTATTGTTTTAGCTCAAACAGGTTAATAAGGGTACAATTACGCACATTGAAGTTGATTCGGAGAATAAGTTCAAGTTTTTTTTATGGCTTTAGGAGCAGCTATACAGGATTTTAAGAACATGAGAAAAGTTATTGGCATTGAAATGTTGATTCCAAGACAATATTTAAGATCATTTGTTATTTGAGATAGATCCATGCTAAAAAACACGTACATGTTTGTTTCACCAACTCAAACCATTCAACTCAAACTTTTTTTTGTATTTTTTCCAAAAATTTTTTATCTTTTTCCCAAAAAGTTTTTTGTCTTTTCTGAAAATTCAAAAAAATTTACTATTGAAACTTAAAAATTCCAACTCAAACTACTCCACCAAACAAACCCTATTGTCATTAAATTTGTCTACTTGTTTTTATATAATGGAAAAAGAGAAAAAAAAAAGAGAATATTTAGAAGGAACGACAGATTGGTTGTTCTTAAAATCTTAGTGGTCGTTCCTTTTTTTTTTTTTTGGTCGTTTTGAGGTTTTTCACACAAATCATACATGAAGAAAGACTCTCATATGGAAATTTTTGTTTTTCTTTTAAGGAATAAAAATCTAACGTCAAGATTTTGGTAGGAATGACCGAATAGTTGTTTTTGAAATTTTACTGGTTGTCTTTTTCTTTTGTGGTCGTTTTGTGGGTTTTGAGGCAAATTATACGTGCAAAATGACCCTGATATGGTAATTTTTGCTTTCGGTTTAAAAAAAAAAGAAAAAAAGAAAAAAACTAAAGTCAAGATTTAAAAAGAACGACCATATGGTTGTTCCAATAATTTTAGTGATTGTTCCTGTTATTTTGTTGTTTAAAGAAAAAAACTAATTCAGAAGGAACGACTAGACGGTCGTTCTTTAACTTTTCTTCGGTAGTTCCTGTTATATTTGTGGTAGTTCCTAATTATACATATGTGATTCTTTTGACAGTTAGACTAATAATAAATTTGAGTATTAGGAAGGTTGTTAGATTTGTTTCTGTTCAGTTTTAGTGGTTCTTATTTTCTACGGAGGTTGAGATTCTCATGTGAAATCTCACTTTGTTTATTTGTCATTCTGACTTTAAATCAACAAATAATTTTATTTTTCCCCACAAAATTTTGAGATGGAGTGCGTCTATTAGGTAATACAATTACAAATGAACTTTTTTTTTGGTGTCGCTTGAATGTCATTGAACTTCCTACTGTCTTTTATAAAATATAAAACATAAGCATTACATCTTAAAAAAAAAAAAAAAATCGTCATAATAGTCACAAAGATTAAATCAACCACAATTAACACAATTAAGATCATGGCCAAGCCATCACTTATCACATCACTAATAGACCATTTTTAAAGAGAAAATTAACTCTGTAGAATATATTTTATGAATAGAGAGCTCGTGATTGCAAATTCTGAAAAGTACTCTCATGGCCAACAATCTGAAAATTTTGGATTGACCGGTAAGTAACAGTTAAGTAATAAACAATGAATTTTCGCCTCAAAATCAATCTGGAAGCCATCATGAACAAAACAAAACAAATCAAAACAAAACCTGCCAAAACAAAATAGAGAAAATAAGAAATAATAATATTAATAACAATCAACAAAAATAACAAAAAAAGTATGAGCTGCAAGAAGCTACTAGAATGGAAATAAAATAAGGCTCAACTCTAAAATTGGATACAATAAGCCAAAAGAAAAACAACACTTTCATAAACTCACATTTAGGCAGTGAGAAAACAAGTCTCACAGGGAATAGAGCTTGTGGAGAACTATTTACCCTTATTTTTACTTCAAGTTTACTTTTTTTGTTTTCTCTCCAATTGAAAATGATTTTTTTTTCTTCAATGTGTGTATATATAAGAAAAGTAAATAATTTTTTCATCTCAAAATGAACCAAAATGAAACATATGAAACCTAAGTTCGTCTGTGAAATAAAATGCACCAACATTTTTTTTCAAGTTTTTCATACCAATTCAAGCTTTGCTTTTTCAATTAATCATTTTACAGGTCTCGTTGATTGTGTTGTGATTCCAAAATTCTGCCCAAATCTCTTGTTTCTTTTTCCAATTTTATCGGTTCTGGAACCTAAAGATCAGACAATATATCTTATGCTATATGTGTATGACAAGCTATGAGAAGTTGTATATATATGTGTGTATACAAATACTATATATACATATACATGTTTGTATGTACACCAGACATAAAATCATATGTTTCTAAATTGCAAGCTAGTTTAAACACGCAATCCTTAAATGAAGTTAAAATACTTTTTTTCTTAATCTCTGTATGTGGATGTAGGCATATACATACATATATATATATATATATATGTTAAACTAGTATTAGGATTCCTATTTGTTTCATAATCTTTTGAATGTAGCTCCTGCTTCCCGATAAAGAAATGAAAATTTCATAATCAAGAACAATATTCAAAATGTATATATAACTTAAAGTGTGTTTTTAGAAAAATAGCAAAGCATAATAATCTACCAAACAAATATGTATAAAACACAGACACTATTTAAAAAAAGAGCTGAACATCGCTGGCTTGTGGCCTTGTTAGTGTTACAGTTCTTTTCAAAAACCGAGTTTCCCTTAGAATATAGGAACAACTGAATATCAACGCGAGAGATTCAACAACATTAATCTGTCATTTTCCAAAATTCTTTCCAATCAACCACATTAATCTTCTCGGGTATTGTTCTTCCTACGAGGCCATTATTACTTGTTTAGGAGAATACACATAAAAAGAAAACAAGATATGACAATAATTATAGTATTAATAATAATAATAGTAGTAGTAGTAGTAGTAGTTAGCCTTCTCAAAATGAGTAAATAAAAAAAAGGCCTTCCATCTATCAATGTACAAATAATTCATCAAATCATTAACCCAGGTTGACATGGACATTTAAAATTGATTGAAAAAAAAAGGCAATATTCGAATCAGTGGAAATTGGCATAAGCACTAAGCGTATTACATTGACTGGTTATCGTATCTTTCAGACTTTAGATACCATAAAAACAGCTTCTTTTATGAGCTTTCGAGAGTTTTTCTTCGAAAATATCTTTTTTATAACTCGAAGGAAAAGAAAAAAAAAAAAAAAAACTCTTTTACTTCAGAAAACTCAAATTCATGACAAAAATGAGATTTTTTCCCCCCGGTTTAATGAGGCAAAAACGAGTTACTGTCAAGGATCAAAACGTAATGGGTGTCAAAAGACCAAAAATGTTCTATAACCGGAGGAAACCCACGAAAAAACACTTTTTCTTTTTTTTTTTTTTTTTTTTTTTCTCTCAATTCTAGCCATATCTAACCCATGTGGACATGGACATTTACATTTAAATTTAAAAAAAAAAAAAAAAAAGAAGGCCAAAAATTCACACTAGTGGAAATTGGCATAAGAACCAAGCGTACAAACATTGACTGGTTATCGTATCTTTCATAGACATTAGAAACCATAAAACATACTCTTCTATGAGCTTTTGAGAGTTTTTATCCGTTAATATCTTTCTTAAAACTGGAAAAAAAAAAAAAAAAAACCATCTTTTATTTCAGAAAGCTAAAAGTATGACAAAAATGAGTTTTTTTTTTTTCTTCGGTTTAATGAGACAAAAATGAGCTACTTTCAAGGATTAAAAATAATGGGCGTGAAAAGATTAAAAAAAATGTTCCATAACTAGAGGAAACCCACAAAAATAACTTCGAAACTCATCGTTGAAATTGGATACAATAAGCCGAAAGAAAAACAACACTCTTAGAAACTCACACTTAGGCAGCGAGAAAAATACATCTCACCTCTCCCAGGGAGTAGAGCTTGTAGAGAACTTCTTACTTTTTTTTTTTTTTTTTTTTTTTTTTTCAAAGTTTTAAAATGCCAAACTTTTTTTTTTTAGTGTTTGGAAACTCATCACTATCAACTCAATTTTTATCTTTTTCCCCAAAAATTTTTTGTCTTTTCTAAAAAAGTCAACCAAAATCACTATTTAAACTTATAAATTTCAACTCAAACTCATTCACCAAACACCCATTATTTTTTCAATTTGCTCATAAAAAGATGCCCTCAATTCCCTTAAAATACTGTAAAACATAACGGAACCTAAAGACCAAAAATCTTTTTGATGATTGCTGCTTTTTTATTTATTTATTTATCATGATAACCTTTTAGCCTCAGCTATTTGAATAATAAATTATTGCTGTTTGGGTCTGTACATAATTCATATACTTAATTACTTATAAAATAAAATAAAAATAGAAATCCAATGTTGTCTTTAAATATGTATATATAACCATACTGTAACTTAAAGTACTGATAATACTAGATTTCTTGATCACTTAAAGTGTTTTTGTGGACTTAGAAGCATCTTGGTCCTTTTTTTGAGCATCAGACCTCGAGTGCTGAATCTTTTTTGGCCACCGTACCGCATAAGATGATTGCAAGACTGACACTCTTTTCCTCTGCCTTTCCGGCCGGCCCTCTTGGTTTTTTACATATTCAATATTGACATCGGCTTCCATACCAACTACCCCGTCATGTTCATAGTCGCCACCATCTCTTATTCGTTCATCTTGTGAGGGATGTTGTTAGGATTCAAAATTATCACCCCACTGTATCTGGTTTCTACACTTTGTGATAACTGCTGCTCAAACTCAATGTTCACCCTGCCATTACATGCCTCTTTATTCATGGCCATAGCTGACTCTATTTTATGCATAATTGCCTTATTATTTGCCTCTATCTTCTGCACAATTGCCGCCTCGTGATTGGCCAACATTGATTTCATATAGGTTTGGTGCTCGCCTATACGACGATCAATATAATGCATCAATGACTCTAAACTGGGAGTCGAGGCTGTGGGCATCGCGCCATGCGTCTGTGGGCCAATAGGGGTTGAGAATGTAGGCGTCGGGCCATGCGTTTTCCAGTCCCCGGGGGTAGAGGCACGAATCTGCTCATGAGTCGATCTGGTTAGGAAAGACCTCGAGGTTGTAGCAGGATCAAGAGATGTGGGACTTGTAGGCATCGGGTGTTGTCTTTGCCAAACCACGGGGGTAGAGGCTCTAATCATCTGCTCATGGGCCGAACTGGCTGGGAAAGACCTTGAGATTGTAGCAGGATCAAGAGAGATGTGACTTGATCTAAGTTCATCATTTCTCTCATCGGAATCGGCAGCACTACATAAGATGACATCTCCCTCTAATAACTTCGTCAGGCCATCAATGACATCATCATTGCAGTCTTCACACCTTTCCATTCGCAAATAATATTCTCGTTGCCTCTCCTTAGATGAAGGATACAAAGTAGGACGGACTGTAAACTGAATAAATACAATGAAAAAATAATGATTAACTGGACTAATAGATCTAAACAAAAACCATAAAATTTAACTTATAACGAGTTGGTTAATACATCAGCAGATCTCATGGCCTTCAAGCAAGGATCAAATGAGGTGCCAATAGGATTTTGAACATTCTGCCAACGAAGCCACCGTGACCCATTTTTGTTCTTATTATTCAAAGTTAATTTCTTAGCTATCATCTCACATAATTTCAGCATAGCCTCAAAAGCCCATATCTGCATAACAATTTAAATGATGGTTATAATACAAATCAATTTATAAAATATATTTAATTAAAAAAAGTATTAACGAAAAGCTTACTTGAAATATCCTTGGGGACCATAGAAGTTGTACAATGATGATTTGTTGTTAAACTTTGCCATCAAATCAGTTTTTATGTACTTTAATGTTTAATGTCTGATTGTAACAAACATTCCCCCAAGAATATTGAGTGAATAATTTTAGATTGTTGGCATATTGGAGCCAAGAAGGATTAACCGCCTTTTTGGTATCAGAAGACATCAAGAACCCCGCTACCATGTACATAAATGCTAACTTTACCCTATCTATGGTCCTAACCTTTTTAACGCTCAACTCTTTTAGTTTTTTCGCAACATCCTCTAATAAAACACTTTTCTTTCTTGGCCAATATTTGGTTTTCAACTCGTTCTTTTCTTCTTGAGCTTTGATTTCATCCTAAGAAGGTCCACCATCCGTGTATAAACCCGAAATCAAGACGAACACATTGAGAGAGAATCTCAATGGTTTTCCCTCAATTAAGAACTACACTTCGTGGTCCTTCTGACATACTATCTTTCTCAAAAGCAAATTATGAGCCAACGCACCAGAAAATTCCCCTCCTATGGGCAAGTATATTAAAGGACTTAGTTTAGGGTACCTTCGAAAGACGATCTTTCTTTCTTAGTTACCCATTTCTGAATATCTTCGAAAATTGTCATTCTCGATCGGACTGTAACTTTGGCACTAAAGTATTCTGAGAGGATGAGTGGAGGCAATTCTTGGAGCTCTGATGTGAGGACCGTCCTAGATAAGTCATAGTCTTCTTTATCAACCTCCTCATCACTCGAATTTTCTATACTCCCATTTGTTTCCTAAAACATACAAATATATGTCGTTTAGAAATATATATATATATATATATATATATATATATAAAGGGAACCATTGCATAATACTTGTAAATGAAACAAGTGGTTTATTATTTCATCACCTTGGCATTTATCTAATCACCTTCGTCCTCTCTTGAATCTTCTATATTCTTAGTGATTTCTTGAAACATATAGTAATTGGTGTAATGAATAATATTGTAATATCATGATCATAATATTGATATATATATATATATATTTTAATTTTATATTAATTGGTGTGTTTGAATGTAAAAATGAAAAAAAAAAAACAAAAAAGAAAAAAAAAATCAATCAAAATCACTATATATTGGAACAACCAACCGGTCATTCGTAAATTAATCACGGTCGTTCCTATTTTCTTTGGTTGTTCCAAGTATGTACATGTTATTTTCCAACAAACAACTACACTTCACACGTGACATCATACAAACATGTTCGGAAATTTTTCACCTAATGTTTTCATTTATTTTGAGCATACCTATATCATTTCCCAAACTCCTAAACTAACACAATCCCATCAAATTAAAAAGCAAAAAGCAAAAAATAAATAAACAAAAACAAACAAATTCATTATTTCAACAGAACGACCATCAAAATTTTTTATGGTTGTTCTGAATATCAAAAGACAATGAAATCAATATTGCACAATCAAATTCTCTACAATAAAAAAATTCCTAATAATAAATCACAATTCTTTATCTAAATATTGAATTAATTTCACTAATCAAACAAATTTTTTAAAAAATCAATAACTGAAAATTTGAAAAATATATTACTAGTCTAACATTCTCACCGAACCCCGGAGGTGGGGATGGTAGCGGCGACGTGGTTGGTTGCGGTGATGAAGACGGCGGAGACATCAAAGGCGGCGACGACAAAAGGCATGACTCCGACATCCCGACCTCCTATGTGTTGTTTTAGCAAGCTCTTTTGAACATTGATGGATGAAAGAATATGGAGGGTGACCGGCCGTTGGCGCCGGAGTGCTTGACGGATTTGGGAGTGGGTAGGAACTTGGGAGGCAGAAACGACTTGGATGGCTGGCTTCCTCTGGAACTCAACGGGAAAGGGAAAGGGGGGAGTTGAGTGGAAATGGTTTTGCTCTCAAACCTGAGTGAACTCCTTGGTCGGATATCTGACTTCCTCTCCAACTCTTTCTGGAACTCAATGGGAAAGGCAGGGAAAGGGGGGAGTTTCGGAATTGAGTGGAAATGGGGTTCTCGATTCTGAGCAAAGAGCATACATTTTTTTTCCCCAAAAGCTTTTAATTAAAATTTAAATGATTTTTTAATTAAAAAAATTATTAATTATACAGTCAGCATTTTTTTAATTTAAAAAAAATGAAATAGGAAAGTCATTTTCCTAATTTGTGTTTTCTATCAAGTCATTTTGACAAATTTTCCGAGCCTGCTTCACAGATCCCACTTGGCAAACGGGTTTGAACGAAAATAGATAGAACCAAGGCGAAGCCAGTTATTTGTTTCCAACATCAGATGAAGTGAAGACGTTTGTGAATGAGATGAACACACGACCATCCATTTAATTGAGCTAATTAGCTATAATTTGTTCGTAAGAAACACAATTATCACTAATCTTTCCAGCAAACAGGCTCAGAAGAATCTCCCTCCACATCCCTCTCTTGGGCACAAAACCTTGCCTTCCCATCTGCTTCAATGCCCAATCAACATCTTCCATTCGATTCTCCTTGCACAACCCATGAATCAAACACCTGAACGACTTCAAACTAGGACTCGCCCCCATCGAGATTATCCGACTCATGAACTCCTTCGCCTCGGAAAACCTCTCCGCATCAAGCAAACCATACAAAACCTCCTGATACGACCCCGCATTCGGAGCACACCCTTTCAGCTTCATCCTCTTCAAAAGCACCATCGCCTCATCAACCTGCCCTTGTCTCCGAAGCCCGGCAATCAACACATTGAACACGATCGTATCCGACTCAATACCCTCCTCCTCCATCCTCGCAAACAATCCAAAAGCCTCCTCAACCCTCCCGCAAACACACAAATAATGCATAATCGTCGAAAACGACAACGCATTCCGCTCACACCCCTGTTTAGGAAATTCATCGAGCACCTGGAGTGCAACATCCAACTTCCCGCATTCACACAACCCCTTAACCATTATATTCAAGCAACAAGCATCAATCACAACACCCAATTTCGGCGCAGCCACAAACACCTCATGAACAACATCGAACAACCTCGCCGAGACCAACAAATTCAGCACGGCGTTGAACGTCTTCACCGACGGCCAAACCCCATAACCCGCCGGCATGTCGAACAGAATCTCCACCGCCTTCTTGATCCGACCGCCCAAGTTGCCGTAAACCCGGATGACATTACGGAAGAACTCGTCGGAGAGCCTACAGTTCCGCTCGTTCTTGATCCTGTCGACGACAACCTCGACGTCGTCGAACAAGCGGGCGTGGGCGAGCTTGTTGATGAGCAATGTGAAGAGGGGTTCGGTGGGTTTGTAGTCCTTGCGGTGGGAGTAGTGGTCGAGGGAGGAGAGGATGGAGTTGGCATTCTTGAGGGCTGAGAAGAGGTCGAGGACTTCGGTCGGGGAGAGCCAGTCCTTGTGGCGGAGTCGGGAGGGGATTTCAGGCGAGGAAGGAGGGGAGGAGATTGTGGAGATGGCGAGGGAGCGAGAGAGGAGGAGGGAGAGGAACGGGAAGAGCGAGGAGTTTGAGGTTGTTTTGTTGATTTTGGCGGCGCAAGAAAGAAGTGAAGTTGAAGTGGTTGAAATCATTGCCTCTTTTTGTTTTTTTGTTTGTTTGTTCTGTGTTGTCGGAATCAAAATGATCAACTACTAACCGAACTCAGTCAGGGCTCTATGGCTCTGTCTCTGTCTCTGTCTCTGTTCTGTCGTGTTCAAACTCTATTTGCAACAAATTTTTGGGGTAAATATTCGTTGGTCCCTAATAAATTTGGTCTCTAATTTTTTTCCTTTTCAGTTATGAGGTTTTTAAACTCTTTGAAAGGTTGCAACTTTATGAAAGTAAAAATTCTATTACCAAATAATGGGTTTTGTTTCTATATTCTATACCAGTTTGTTATTATCTCTATACAAGCAACACTTTACAAAATTGTGATAAATGTGAAGAGTGTATTAAAAAAATTTCTTCACTGTACATGATATATATATATATATATATACACGAGTACCCTTTTTTTTGTAGAAAATGATCTATTTTTGTTTTGTTTTCCCGGCAAGAATAGGTTGGATTTGCAAGTGCCTATTGAAGGCTTCGTTGAAGAGGAAACGAGTTTGGAAGGCTGAAATAATTGGAAGCCATGCCAAAATAGCTATTGGAGCAAAGAGAACAACTCCCATTCCATAATCATATGCTTTGGCAAGCACCCTTGTGAAGTCCCAAAGTCCTGTGTCCTCTATCTTTGGCCTCACAGCTTGTGCAATCTGCACCACCAAAGAAAAAAAAATAAAAATCATTGTGGAGAAACAATAAAGAGAGAATTTAAGCTCCCAATATTGTACAATTTCACCTATGAAAATTTATGAGAACTATTAAGCCCCCCATAAAATGGGGTTAAGTTCAACACAAAATTATAATTTTTAAAGTTCAGGAGATAAATTAAAAATGATCCTAAAATTCAGTGAGCATAAATGAGAATACCAATGTTTTTAATTAAGGACAAAATTAATAAGCAAAGCTTGAAAGAATGAAATATTTGTTACCATAATCAAACCCCATCCGGTAGGCAGAAATGCAAGACAGCAGACTATTAAGTCCCTCAAAGATAGTTGGCAGACGCGAGACAGAATTATTATGACGGCCACAACAATTATGAAGAGTATCGCTTTGAATATCCTAAACACAAGTTGATAATCCGCACTCAATTTTGTCTTCCAATGTTCACTGCCTGCAATATATATATATATATATATATATTAGTTATAAGAAATAACATAAACTAATTTGATGGCCATCTGATAACAAATATAATCCTAACTACACTTTTTTTTTCCTCTGCAAAAAAGAGATCGATGGTGTCTTCACACACCCCATCCAGTGTCATTAGAGAAGTCTATTAGGACTACATGTGGAATAAAGAGGATCTTGACTCTGAGTCTTCAAGCTATCGGCATAAGATTCGAACAGTCTATGCCAAGGGACGAACTCTTGTGTATAGAATAACTCAAACCTTAAGACGGATAGAAGTGAAAGCTCTAAATAAGACTACCTCACTGTCATGCCACCACTGTCTGTGGTTCCTAATCTTGAATGCAGAAATTATTGCGTAACATGCAAAAATTAATCTTGAATTCTAGCTGTTTCTTAGACAAGAAGTTATTCCAAATTGACGATTTTAATTTAGATTTTGATACTTTAAACTCAATCATTTGGGCCAGCATAGTCAGATTGAAAATGACCACACCATGATTTTACCTTGGCTAACAAGAAAACGGCGAGAATCACGATCCAGGAGAGCACATAGACCAGCACATTTTTGCTCTGTTGGGAGATGTCAAGGTGATAGACCAGACCATATTGATACAAGAAAAACCTGAGAGAAAGGAGTATTTCAAACAGCCTCGAAAAGATCCCCGAATGGCGAAGATGAGCTTGTTCGTCGTTCCACCAAGAATGCCAGCTCTTGTCTTGTTGAATCCCTATACCACCTAGCTGCCTAATCCACTTGTTCCAATCTTTCCAATCGTCGACAATCTTTCCCCAGCTGAATCCGGAGGGATTAAAAAGAAACGGCGCAAACAACCACGTGATCGACATGAACCAAACAGAATACGTGATTAGTACATAAGCCATGCTGCTCTCGTAGGACCGGCGAAACAAGTCGTAAACAATCAAGAGGAGCAACAACTCAAACCCTTTGACAAAGTGGCTTCTCGAGTACAATCTGTAGTTCTCGGTGAAGCTGTTGTGGAACACCACGACCTTTCGCCCCGTGGGGCGGTATTTAGCACCCCCATGAAGAATTGTACGGCCGTAATGATGAGTTTTCGTTCCAAGGGCGAAAGTGAAGAAGACCGAAGCTAGCTGCAGCTGCATAAGGACAAAATCCTTAAGAGCGGTTAGGAATCCTTTCTCGAGTCCGATCTCCATAACCATTGGCAAGCCTGTGAGGAGGCCAAGCTGTATAAATGACTGCGAGGCAAGAGCGGTTTCCAAGGACTCTATGTTCTGCAACCTAGCCTCAATAAGCAGTGCCTTTTGCAGCCCACTAAGAACAAGATATAGCTGCCCATAAAGGAAGACGTAGATTCCAATTACCGATATCTGTGGAGTCACAAAATCGATTTGAAATCAGTCGAGAATGACGGAAAAAGCAACATGCAAGCAGATAACATGAACACTGAAAAGGATAAAATACCAGGCTACTGAAATAAAATCCAATGGTTGTGAAATAGCAAGACAACATCCGGAAGAAATCGAATTGACATCCAAGGCGGTAAATGTCGCGGCTTAAAGTTTGTTCACTGTTTCCATTAGCCACCTTAGCTTCAAACGTCGAGATCTGATTCAAACCTACATCGCGACCTTTGCCAACTTGCATGTACTCATGATATGTGATGCACCCTCTTCGCAATGTCGAATTAAATCCTACACAAAATCAAATGTATGCCGTTGTTAACATCCCGGAATTTAAGGGGTCATTATTATTATTATTTTTCGAGGTGTCTAGTTCTTACCTGCGAAAATATCCTCGCTTAGGTTGATTGTTTTTGATGCTTTGCTTATGCCGCCTCTTGTGATGTGAAATATCCTGTCAAACACGTCCGGATGTCCATAGTGAAACCGTACCCTGAAATAGGAAAGAGTGAACATGTCGGAGCACGAAAACTAAGCATGGCTCGAAAAAATTTCATAACATATGTAGACATGAAAATCGACATTAGCGGGCACTTAACTAGGGTTTATTACCTGAGAGGTTTAGCCAGAAGTCTTTGACCAATAGTGACAAAGCTAGTCTCTTGGTATGACATGAACCATGCTAGAGAAGAAACACTGCATTCGAGAGAAAATCAGAAGAATCAGCCGAAAAGTACTAAAAAATTTTGAACCAACTCACGTACGATTTATTTGGAGGACGAAGCGAAAGCTTATATGGAAAATCAAACGTTAGCAAGCTTTGTTCATCCACCGAGAACTTGTTAGCCCGTTTTAATTTAAATTTCTTGTTTCCGAAGACCTGACCTTCCCGTGAAAATGTGTTCCCTCAAACCAAGTATAGTTGGCGGACTCCGTCCTTGGCACCGAAGAAATTCTTGTAGAAGGTTTCTCATTTTGAATGCCTCTTCCAAGTAGCTATCCTGCAAAACTAGACACCGTAAGAACAAGGAATGATAAAAAGTATTAACCTTGAAGGTGATGGGGAAAGAGCATACTTGATTCATATCAATTGTCTGCAGAGCTTCACCGCGAGTGAAGATAATGGCGTGATTTTGATTTTCGGGTTTTCCTTCTCCAATTTCAGGTGGACCGGGGAGCTTTACACGGTATATTTCCTAGCAAGGACAATATTACAATGAACTCAAATGCCTTGCATAAATGATAAAGCTTTACAAGCAGGACCTACTTCTGATTCATAAAAGAAAGAGGTTAATAAAGTAATAAATTAATAAAATTAACATAAAGAAGAATTGTAGAATCTCTTATAATGTTAAGAGTTGACTAATGAAAGGGGTGTTCCACGTAAAACATTTCGGTAAATGGGGTATTTCTGTAATTTAGGGAAAATGTGAAAAGCCCTTAAAGCAAAAAGTTATGCAAGGTCTACTAAAACTTTTTTTTTTCCCGCCCTAAACCAATTGTTTTAAGATTGATTTTTTCCGTACAATGTAGAGAAATTAGAAAGTACATTACCTGGTCAAAACCATTGACAGCTTTAAGCAGTACAGAAGAGTAAACCTTTTGAGGCTTATTTTCTACAATCACTTCTTTCTCCTCAACATATGCGAGACGAAGAGCGGGATACCTTTGTTGGACACATAAGAGTTACACAAGTACTTCAGTATCTATATATATATCTATATAGGTGTATATACAAATATTCGTGGTAGTGCATTAATATACCTAATCATCAAGTCAATTATGTCTTGTGCACGAGGATCTCCGGCAGCTTTTAGCGATCCAAATCGTTGACAAGAAACGACATAAGTAAACTTCAAGTCTGCTAAAGCATCAAGCTGAGCAGATAACAAATGATTTTCTCTTTGAGCTGTGTCATAACCCTCAAGAATATCTGTCCAAAGCATCCAAATTCAAAAAAGAAAAAAAAAAAAAAAAAAACACAGAACTTAGTAAAACCTTATTCTAAGAGGGTCCCAGAGTGGATTTTTACAAGCCGAGTAACAAAGAAATGTAGTTTTATGAATTACGAACCTTCATCTTCCACCATGTCAAGAAAAGCTTGCAATTTCAAGGCTTCTCTGTAGTACATCATCCCTCTAACTATTATTCCATAAACAAAAATTTGTTACATTTGACATTGTTGTATCCGAACTCAGAAACGTTTCAAAATCCATGTCCGTCACCTGTTCTGCTTAATGTTTGGCCCCGAAACGAAGCCCACTTTCGAAGGTCTTCCTCCTTTTCTTCATCTTTCAATCCATCCAAACTCGCGCAACCCATTCGTTCCAAAAAGTTCTTCCATTCATCTAAAAAAAAAGCATATTTGTCACATAAATTTGTTAAAGTATATGTAAGACTTACTTTAACAAAGGCTGGCTTTGTAGTAACACCTGGAAATATTTTTTGCATGTAGAATATTATCGAAACCTCGCGTTGACTTGAATGAAGCTCCTCCATTGAGAAGTTCACATCTTCCATAAAGTGTGGAGTTAGAACACTGTGTAAATAACAATTTCATGAGACAAAAGAGAGAAACAATAAATGTGTTTTTATCAGCAAATCTCTCTTTCCAGTTTTATATTTTTGGCTTCTATTGATATAATTTATTTAGTTTCTGTTTCGGTTAATTCAATTGCTGTTTCTATTTCCAGTTTCTGTCATACATATATATTATATTTGTCTAATATATGTCACCTGAACGACAGCATATTGCGCACATTTGGAGCACTAGGCATGGTCATGAATAGAGAAGTTGCAAAGAACGATATGCGCCTCCGAGCCTCTAAGTTGGTAGGTATGTCCAAAACTGTATCCTTGGCAGTGAGCAACAAAAGAAGACGCCTGATCTGCAGCACACAATAGTTTGGCCAAGTCATAAATCAATTATTCGCCGGGAAATAGTCGCAACTTAAACAATCCATTTATGAATAAGCCCCGCAATAGGAACAATGCCGATCACCTGTTCATTTAGTGGTGCACTGTCACGCAACGGAAAATGGATGGAGCTCCCTCTAGGATCCGACTCAAATAGCTGCGGTTTTATAGATCGGGCAAAATAAGGTTCATTGCTTTCCATCTGCTGTGAAGGGCATAGCAATTCCAATATCCTGCGGTGTGATTTGAATAAGAAGTACCGTTGTAGTACATCCGCAAAATATCTCGACTCGTGATCTTTAAAAGTAACGTAAATACCAAGTGCATCAAACCTGGAACTGTCGATCATCTCGTTTGTTATGATTTCAAATATGTCTTGTAGAACTTTCACAACTTTTCCGTGATGATCTTTGTTTCCTTCAACCTTGCAACATTTGAAACTAAAAGTTAGTAAGGATCGGACTTGAGTACCGATTCCAATAGTTGTTTTTTGTCGAAAATTCTTACCAGAAGTTCTAGCAACTCAACAAATTTAGCTTCTAGACTTGGGAGCTCCGTCATCCTAAAGTCCTCAAGAAGACTCGACTTCGCAATGCTCTCTTCAATTTCATCTAATATGGTAGAAATCATCCTATAAAGCAACCATAAACTCATGTCTCAGTAAGTTTGCATACCAAATAAAAGACAATATGATGGAAAAGAATGAGAACTTAAACCTCTTTTCCAGATCTCTGACAATGAGAATTTCAAGAATGTACTTCAGTGACTCGTAACACTCCCTTACGGCATAGTGCATGCATTTATCTTTTTTAATCTTTCTGACAAGAGTCTCATCCTTCCCCACAAAATCCTTTGCGATGCTCAGTGCCGTCGAAAACTTGTATGAATAAGAAGACGAGTTTTAAAATGAAATGATAAAAAATAAAAAAAAAACCTAGATCAACTAATTTCTTTTGTGGAAATTACCTTATTTGCTACGAGGAAAACTGGCCAACGGACAATGCCGGAAAATATGTTAGATGACTTGGGAATTATCATCAAATCCAACTCCTTATTGCTAATCAAATCCTCCGAACGAATACTCCTTATGACTTGGTTCCACACAAGCACAAACTTGGCGACACCATTTTTCTCGTTGTCCGACTCCTGAAAAAGGTTGGTGCAAAGATCAAATGTCAAATATCATTGCAAAAAAAAAAAAAAAAAAAAAAACACGATGATGAACATGAAAAATGTTTGACGTTACATACCTTCTGAAATCTGTTGCCGAATAAGCTTTTTCTTCTCTTTTTATCAGTTTTTGACGGAGGAATAAGACGAACGTTGAATGCAGAAGGCAGAGTATGGAATCGACTTCTCAACATTCCTAACGTCCGAATCTGTAACATATCATGGTAAGACCACTACCATTGTAGACCAGTAATAAGAAAAAATATTAAAAAAAAAAAATGAAAATGTTTACCTCACCAAGGTGATGCAAAATACCATAAACTCCACCAAATATTGTACAGAAAACAGAATACCAAATCTGTGTGTCCATAAAATACACCTGTAATAGACCAAAAAAAAAAAAAAAAAGTGTTTGAACATTTGTGACAAAGAAAAGTTGTACTTGAAACTCCAATATTACTCGAAGCTAGTAGCTTCGTCACTGCTTCTTCATTAAATATAAAAGTATACAAAAGAAAACTCACAACAACTACCGGAGCCCATACGGCAACAATTGCGCCAGCATTACTCTTAACTGAAACGGAAACGGTTTATTTTGTTACACAAAATATTTGTAAGAGCATTCTCACGCGATTTTTTTTCAACCAAAAGTTATGTAGAAAAGAATAGGGAATACATTTTGGGAAAAGTTCATGCCAATCGTAATTTTCGACACCGATTTTCATGATCTTCTTTGTTGGCTCTATGAGCGGTTTTATCTGCATCACTCCATTGGTCATAGTAAACGGTAAGTATGCTTGTATTTCCACATTTTTAACCAAAGTAGAGGAAGAAAGATAACAATGAGTAGCGATACTGAAAATGCCGAAAGTGTCGGATATAACTGCTTAATCTACCATACGAAAAACTCACCTCAAACCAGTAGCTGAAACAGAATTTGCTCAGCAACACTAGAATCCAAAATAACATATACCTACAAGGTCGGTAAAGTAATTTGTGTAATTAGGGGCAAGAACTCGACTAGAGAATAACCGTAGATGAATTAGAAGAGGAAAATATGAATTACTTGAGCACTGAAACCTGGCTTTCTTGCATCCCTCTTCCGACGTATAATCTAGGCTATGTGATAAAACCAAATAATTCAAGGAATAATTACACGGATTAAAGCCAAAACCTTGATGGAACATCATAAAAATGCGAAGAAAATAAGTTGATTAATGTTCAACTTACCTGTGTCCAAAAGAAAATAGTGAAAATTCTGGAATTTGATATCTCGATATACTTTCTAACAGCGGGAACGAAGAACAACACCATATCAACTGCGTTAGGCGTCAGATAAACTCCAACGGCACCCATATAGGGAGACAGACACCACTCCTCAAGCCAGGTTCCGGATTGTGAGGAGAAACAAGTGTATTTTCTTCTAGAATGAGCATAACAAGTTGGAAGAACGATTGTCCATGTCGCCGCAAAAACCAGCTTCACCACTTGTCTTATCTTGTCCGAGTGTTCCATTGTTTGTCTAGCTTTCCATGTAAAAACTATGTCCAGTATTGCTAAAGCAACAAAAGGGGGTTAATATTTTTCTTTTTTTGGTATGAGAATTCAGATAAACATAGGAAAAAATGCATGACAAACACCGTACCTTTTATGAGTTTGAGAATTGAAGTTGTGATGAAGATGCTCAAAACGTCCTCAAACACCGCTTTGTCAAACAACTGGAGTGGAGATTCCAATTCATAACACGCCATAATAATCATCGCCTGGAATGTAAAAAAGAAAAATATTAATTAGTAACAAGAAAAAAACCATCACGTAACGGAGTCATTCTGTAATGTCAGGTTATAGGTGCACCTGGAGGCATATAACAAAAAAGATCCACATTCTGTCAAAGCTTCTAAAAATCTGCCAAAATGAGCGGATCTCTACAAAATTTGTTTTCCCTAACCATTCTTGTTCATGTTTTTGTTCTTGAAACCCGTCTCCAGTCATCATCTGTCCGAGTAGAAAAAACATGTGAGAGATATTAATATGTGAAGAGGAACCATATCAAAACATGCAATTTGGTTTGCATTGTACCCCTTGTTCTTCATCTTTCTCCTCTTCTTTTTCTCTCTGCTCTTCGGCATTAGTTGGTTTTGAAGCTTTCTTAGCTTTCGGTTTACTTGACGGCTTTACACAGAAAAAATTGTGGTCTTCACGCATTGGCCAACCTATTTGAAAACAATCATGGGACCTGCAAAAGTATTCACAGATTTTACAACTTACTAGAAACCTAAATTGACAATCTTCACAATTCTTCCAACTTTTAATCAAACGGTATGATAAATGAGTTGTCATGCTTTTATTAATAAGTATTTCAAAAATTATCATGTCAATTTATATTGAAAGATTGCGTCTACCAATGTTCGATTCAAATTCATGCTAGTTACTTACCAGAAGTACTCGTTGAGATCATCGTAGTTTCTCCAGGTAGAATGATCGGTTGTCCCGTTTTTACTTTTGTTGGCTTCCTAGAAATTTGAATAAATAATTAGTGACAAGAAAGGAATTCAAAACTTAAAACATAAATCTGGAATTGAGAAATACCTCTTTTATAACCTTGTATATGGGGGTAACTACATTTTTTAAGAAAGACTCGGATCCTCCCCCGTATGCTGGCATGACTTTCTCCCATGTTGTCGGGTTTACCACCCCAGTTAACATACCATGCAATTCACATGCCATCTTTAAAAGAAAAACAAGGATAACATATTAATCATATCACTTTTGTTTACGCTACATTTCACTTTTCACCCTATGTTCTCAGAAAACCCGAAAGTAACCAAGCCATTCCAAAGTAGTTCATACTATCACTCCGGTAGTAACCAAATACAACCGGAGTGGAAGACGTCAATTTATAGGAATAAGAACAGAGAAAACAAGAAGAACAAGCCGTTCTTAAGAGAAAACGTCGGTTTACATGATGAAAAATGTAGCACAAACACTCCGGCATGAATCTTAAGTTTGCAGCCTCGCCCCAGATAAGAAGGTACAGCCCTAGATATAAAAGCTTGTATTGTTGAGCCTCCTGTTTCATATAAGGCAACCTACACGAACCGAAAAATCAATCTCGAGGAGAAACAGAGAGAGAATCATTGTGCAACTTATTAACATCCATAGAAAAGCATATTTTTTCTGTTTCCCAAGAAAACGGATGAGCATCTTACCTGATATTGCTTTTTCTCCCCAAGAATTTGCACCAATTTGTGTAGTTTTTGAAAAACTTCCTCATTAGCTCGTCAACAACAGCATCTTCTAACTGCGGTGACAAAAGTTAAATAAAGTTAAATATTATGTAACGAAAAAAACGGCGTATAAATTAGATAATAAAACCACCTTTGAACTAGATGTCTGCTTATGAGCTTTCCGAATGTGAATATTTGTAAGAAGCAGAATAAGATGTTCCCTCTGGTTGGCCGCATTCCCTTCCTGGATGAAGGCATGTAACTTGAATCGTAAGAAAGAATATCCTAAACATAAAAAAATGTATGAAATAAGCATGAATTTGAAGTACCTGAAATCCAAAGCAATACTGAAGAAAATCAAACAAATCTGTAAAAGCCCCGTGTTTCTGAAAATCTTCAGCTGAAGGCAACCCACGAATGTTGCGAACAGCTGCAACTGAAGCCTTAATCTGCATCGCTTTGCAAGTTTATTAGCATACTTAACTACAGTCCTAAATTTGGATTTAAGAAGTTATTAGAAAGAAAACAGTTAGCTTGTCCAAACATCGTCGAACCTCGGGCAGTTGCATAATCGCTTGCTGAATTCCTCCAACATCGAGTGGTAGAATGTTATACGGTACAAAGAACTCGGATTTTGAGCTGACACTTTCTCTATTAGCAACAGCCTACAAGAGAATTAAAAGAGTAATAGGTAAACAATAAGCATCTGGTAATTTAGAAATTTGCTAATGTTTCATTCGGTATCATAAAAGACTTCGGAAAACGAAAACGAAGAAGACAAATTAGAGTACCTGAGGATTGGCTGCAAATGTGATTCTCTTGAGGACTTCAAGCAACACAGAAGCAATTGCACGTGCATTTATCAATTTCTCTCTGTGACCAATTTGGTTTTTAAAAAATGTTGACTTCAATTAGCAAACAATTTGTAAAAAAAAAAGAAAAAAAAAAAAAAAAGAAAGGAAAACGAGGGAGTTACCTATTTTCTAATGTGAATGTTGTGTCATTTTTAACAATATATTCCTTATACTTGTTGTAAACACGCTTGAGTTCGCGTATATCGGTCTTTTCTTTCCGTCTCCTGAATGTAGGTTGTTCATCCTATTACTCATCCAAACCAATATTGATATGATCATTAACTGTCAGAAAAAAAAAAAAATAATATATATATATATATATTTTGCCACTACAGTTGGAGATAGCAACTTGAGCTACCATATCCACAACATACATTTCGAATACAACGGAACCTTCAATAACACTCATACACATAGAATTTCTAGTGATTCACTTTCAATATGAGAGCTAAGTTCATTTGTCGCTGCAGAATATAATGGCAACTTTCAGTTTGCATTGGGATAATAATTAGGCTCCACACATGCAACAAAGCAGTGCTAGACATGACAGTAATTTCTTAGAGATATTTAGTTTTGACATTCGAAGATGCACGGGAAGAGAAGAAAAGTTTAATTGTTGTGAAAAACAGAGAAGCTGCGTAATTACGCATGAGGTACCGCCAATTCCGTAACTTATATTTATGGTTTATTGCATTTATTGAATAACCACCTGTTCAAGCCGCTGAAGGAGGGAAGTTTTGAATTGTCGAACACCTCGTCCACTCGAATTTTTGTCCATGTTATGCGCTATTTCGAAGGCATGGACACGGCCTGTCGACAGAATCAAAGAACATGAATGAACACTTCATTCACTAATTTCAAGTCAAATCAAAATCTCATTCCGCGGATTAGGTTCAAAATACCGATCCAATACTTGGGTTCCAAGTAACCGAACACAATGATCAAAAGAGACTAAAACTAGCAGCAAAAATTATCAACCTCTTAAACAAAGGACCTCTGTTTCAAATTCCATAACAAAGTCACTCGGTATACTACCAAATTGGAAAGGTATATTTTTTCAATTGTGATATAAAAAAAATTCTAACTAAAGCTTAAGAACTACCAAAAAAAAAAAAAAAAAAAAAAATATAATCTATGCAAGGTTATTGAATCATCAGTTTTTCTTTTGAGGGAAGTTCAGTTCGGTTTTCCAACAAATCGAAAGATTGGTTCTGTTCTAGCAAAACGACAATTTGGAACGAATTTGAAGCGTGCACATGCCTAAGTCCATACCAAAAAATTTCAGTTCTTAGCCAAGAAAATAAATTAAAAATCCACTAATCAATCAAGCTTAATTTCATAATAAGTAGAACACACTCAAATTCCAAAACTCAAACCAAAAAAAAAAAAAAAAAAGGAGAACTTACAGAGAAAAGCAACACGAGGCTCTTCGAATTCGACTGAGTTGGCAACACGAAGAAAGCGCTGGATTTCAGCCAAAGTTGGAGGCAATCTTTCACTCTCAAACGGCTCAGGAGCAGCAGTACTGTGGTCATGTTGTTCAAGTATTTCAGAGCTAATTGTAATCGAACTCGAGCTCGGTCCCGGAAGCTCGTCTTCGCACTCGTAGAAAATGGGATCTGCAACCACAATCTCGTGAGACATTGTGTAATATTTTGTGGTGAGCTCCAAAGAGTTGGAAATTGGAGAAAAAGAGAGTAAGAAGGAGACATGGATTCAGAGTATATTATATGTGGGATCTTCTTCTTTCTCTTAAGCTTTTTCTTTGCTTAATGTGGTCAGCTAGTTCTTTTCTCGTTTGCCTTTTTGGAATTTGGTCTTCTTTTTTTTTTTTTAAAGCTTTTGCTTTTGAAAAACCTGTTTTTAATTTTGGGTTTACCTTTCTCTTTTCTTTTCTTTTGATGTGAGAGTGAAGGAATTCTGTTTCAATGGGTACGTGCAGAATGGGGCTGTTTTGTTTTCTTTATTATTTTTAAAAGCGTGCCTTTTTTTCCCACCAAAACCCATGCACAATACCATACAAACGTGCTAGAAAAAAAAATGATGTTTTTGTTTTTTGTTTTGCTGAATGAAAAAAATGATGTTTTTGTACTTTAGACTATGCACCTTCCTTAACATGAATAATTGGACTTTGTCTTCTCTTATTCTACTTTTCTTTCTATTTATTTAGCCTCTATGTGGTTTGCATATTCTTATGAAAACAAATAATCCAACTTCTTTTTTTTTTAGGGAAAGGGCCGGATTTCCCTTTTTTGTTAAATCAATTTTTTCTGCTACTAGTTGTCTCGTGAGATCTGGTGAAGATCGAGTGGCAAGGGGCAGCGCATTGGATGGTGGATAGCAGCACGACGAATCTACTCGGATCGGAGGAGCTCACAAGGCCAATCGTCCGGAGCTCGAGAGAGATTGAATTTTCTTAATGGTAAATCACTGATTAACCATAATTAATCACTGATAGACCGTAAAATTGATGATTTTATTTATGGTCAATCAATGATTAATTACAAAAATTGATAATTTATAATATGATCAATAGTGATTGACGACCATAGTTAATCAATGATTTACTATTGTCAATAAGTGATTTATCATGGTCAATCAGTGATTGACTATTTACAAAACTAATTGAACCTTTTATGGGGAAAAAAAAATCTTCTAACTAATTTTTAAAAACTTGGGCCATTTGTTAAAAAACTTTTTAAAAAAAAGGCTATTTAGCTATAAATTCATATTCCTATATGGTTATAATTTGAATATAAATATTTAAATTAAAATTTTGGATACAAGTATTTGAATTGCCATCTAAATTGGGGTTTTGATATGTATAATCTGAACACAATCATTTGAATGTGTGTTTGAATATCATAAATCTTCTAAAGTTTTAAATTATTTAAAGGTGGACTCAAGAGATCATTATTGTCAAGTTGGATTATTGATAGCAATTGACTACTGGAAGTGGTAACTTAATGGGGTCCATTTATAGATCCTTTAGTATTCACTTTCTGAAAATTCTGTGATCGATCTTTTTCGTGAGAATTATGTATTTTTATCTTTCTATTTTATAAAATAAAAAATAAAAAAAAGTTGGATTATTGATTTGCATGATTTCTGAAGTGGTAATCATACAAGGGAAAAGCATATGTGAATGATTTTGATTGCTTAATTCTAAGTGCGTATTTTACTTTGACACAAGTTATGGAACCAAAGCTATGTACTTGTTTACTTCAAAAAACAAAAAAGAAAAGGAAAAAAAAAAAAAAAGAAGCTGTTTAATATAGGCTTCTAAAAATTTTAAAAAAAAAATTTTTGGGGGAAGGGGTGTTTAGAAAAGGATTCAGGCTTCTATAATTAGTTGTCCATCAACAAAGACACAAAAAGAAGAAAGTAAAAACAAAATAACCAATCTGACAAAACCAATTGCTCAATGTAAATGGAATGCATGCAAATATATATATATATATATATATTAAAAAAGGAAAAGGCGAAATGTAATTAAAGTAAAGGCAATAAAAGTGATTTAAATATGGTCGAAAACCCTTTATGAGTGGAAAGCTAGCTAGCTTCTTGGGGCAAACACTTTTTATTTTCATTGCGACTTATAAAGTAATATAAGTCACAAAGAGGGGGCACGTTCATGCACATGACACGTTCAACTTTAGGGCTAATACATATATATATACACAAAAAAATATTTATCTATATGACTTTACAAGCTTACCTACCAACCCGTATCATTGGTGGCAAAAAGAAAATATTCATTATAAAAAAAGTGTATATCCATATTTACTTTTTCCAGGCCTTGCAATTGAGACCAACCAAGAGAAGGAAAACGAGAAATGGAAACTTCGTAGAGGGGAAGTTATACAATGCAATTTGAATGTTTTTGCCTTTATTTGGACAATTTCTTCGTTTCTAAGAATAAGTATTATTGAGACTTCTATATTATTATATTAATTATAGTGGGACTTATATATATTTGCTGTTACACAATAATCGTGTTTGTACCCAAAAGAAATTAAAAAAATTATGGGACCTATGTAACTGTAAATTGTTATACGCATTTATTTTATATTTTATATATAGTGCTTTTATGATATTCTGAGAAACACTGCAGGGTAGTAAAGAATCGAAGCAACTGTAAAAAGTAACAATAATAACAATCAAAATAAGTCTTAACATTATTTTATTATAGGACTTTTCTTCTATGAGTTTTTAATTTTGCATTTGGTAGGAAATAGTTTTTTAATCATTCGATTAAACTTTTAGCATCATGATTTTATGAATATTTACGTTAAAAATTTAAAAGAATTGTATGCAGTACATAATTACTTCCACTCATAAATCACAGTTGAAAATTTAATTGAAAGATCTCCAAATAATTATTATTGTTATTATTATTATGGTCCTGAGCTAAAAGTTGTTTCAAAAGTGAAAGCTAGCACACTGAAATCTGCAACCATATAGGAATACAGTTTATGGTCCGTGTATGCTAATTAATGCGGTTTTCTATATTCTTACTGTGCTATATGGTTGTGAGTTGCTTTTATACTTTAGATTAATTCTCTTTTTTTCTTTTTTTCCCTCTCTTTTTTACCTTTTCTTTTCCCTTTTCCCTTTTACTTTTTTTCCCCCTGGGTCATAACCTATTTACATCAAGATGTCCGGTTGATCTTTATGTGATTATAGGTCCATAAAAACACTGATGACTTTTTTTAATGAAGAGAGAGAATACCTATTATAAAAAATATTAGTACATATATACTAATTATTTTGGTATGATCTGCTAGTAAAAACATCAAACAAACTTCCCACTTAATTTCTTATATGTATTTTACTTAGGTAGTGCCTCCAAAATTTAGTACTAAACAAATCTCTCTTTTTTTTAATAGAAATATATAGTTCATAGTTGTATAATTCTCTACTAAATGAAATGATGCAAATTAAATTAGCTTACCATATGTAGGAATCCTAGAATATACTTGTGTACATTCCAGGAATAGAAAGGAATATTTATAATGACATAATAATGTAACTAGTAAAAGAACAGCTTATATAATAAACGTACATAATAATAATAACAACAACAACAATAACTTATCAAAAAACATAAACAATTATATGCAAAAAAAAAAAAAAAGTAAAAGAACCACTTAAAAAACAAAACTACACATTAAAATAAAAATAAAAGAAGAAGAAGAAGAAGAAGAAGAATCATGGGCGAGATTCAATATGTGAGAAAAAAAATCTTTTACCAAACTTTTTAGTCTGAGGAATTATTACAGGTTTCAATTGATTCAACTAATGGATCTTTGAAGTTATCAAGAATAATTCAACTCAAAACAGTTGGATGTGACTGGTATAGTCTTTTTGTTTGTATTTTTTGTTTTTATTTGATTATCTTATCGATGTTAATCTATTACATTTATATGGCATATCATATTGTATGTTAGAAATTACAGTGATTTTTTTTTAAAACACAACAAGTACGTACAAATAACTTCCCACAAGACAAATTGATCACAAGTATCTTTAGGTGGGGGAACCGGATGGAACAATAAATGAACCTTATTAAATTACAACTTTCAAATAATTACTGACTGAAAAAGAATTTATAGGCACTACAGTGATTGGTCCATTGACCATCTAGTTATGTTCCAAAAAATAGACGGAATAAAAATTAAAATTATTGTAGTCTGCTACTTTATTCTAAAAGTAAGCGGCCCTTCGTATATTTGTCTCTCTCTCAACTAAACCAAGGTTCAAAGAGTTCTGGCCATACAAATAATCTCAATCATATTCCCAGTCCCTCAAAAAATAAAAAGAAAAGTACTTAAACTAAAACTAAAAATAAAAATAAAAAAAATCACGGACATTATCATTTTTGGAACAATTTTCCAACACAAGAATTTTACCTCCTGAGGTAGTCTGCTAATACGATAGTTCAATATACAAATTGTCTTCTGATAGTTCTTAAGAATACCTTTTACTGTAATGTCACAAATGTGTTGGTCATTGATTTTTAAAACATTTTAAACTTACCTCTGATATATCAGTTTGTTAATTCAGTTTAACTCGTTCCAATTAGTTGGATGTTCGGAAAAAAAAAAAGAATATGAATGATGATATATCGATTGAGTGTTTATTTTTCAACAACATGCGTGTATAATGTTTTAAAAACTAAACTGACGAAAATGCTAAACTTGAGACAAAGTTCTAATAAATTGGGGCCAAGTGTGGAATGTTTTACAAGGATCTGTTTGGTAGAGTTTATGCTTTTCTTTTAAGTCATCAGTAGAAAAATAGAAATAAAAACATTAATTTTTCAGCAAGAGTTTGATAACAATAGTTTTTAAAAGAGCTTTTGAAATTAAAATAGATTTAATGTTCTATAATACGTAATAAAAATGTTAAAATGAATTTTCTAACTTTAACTCTTGTACAAATTTTAAAGTCTAATAAGAAGAGTATTTTTCCGAAGTCATACTTCTTACTTTGACATAAAGTCTTTTTAAAGGTAGAAACTCTTTTCACAGATCAATTAAACACTTGTAGAAGCAACTTTTATACTCAGGAAGTTAAAAATGTTTTTTAGAAAGCTCTGTCAAATAGATGTAAAGTCATGATTCAACAAGAGATTAAGATAACTTAACCCTCGTGATAAATGCTCTCTGTATATATGTATGCTTAAGGTGCCACCGCTACTGCACAAGTTGTTTCTATTTTCCCTCGTATTTGGGTGGCCCAATTACTTTGGGTTGCTTTGGCCCTTTATGCATGCTTGAAGGATTTATGGGGATTGATTTGATGCTAATAATAAGGGGGAGAAAGAAGTAAAGTAGATAGCTAAATAATTTGGAAAGTAGATATTAAGTTTTAAAAATATTTAAAATAAATAGTAATAAATAATAAATTTATCAGGGAAATGATTTATTTACTTCTTGTAAATATGTCATTTACTTTTAATTTTAAGGTTTATCTAGTAAATTTTTTTACCTACAATTTTTCAAAACGGAGGTTTTGGCTACACTGAATGATAAAATAAAATAGAATGGAATAGAGCGTCGATTCATTTCTAACCAAAATTAATAAATACTATGAAATGAAATATGACAAACAAAATGACTCCTACCTTTAAAATATAACTATTTTTTCTTTATAAAAATTATAAATGATTTTGGGCTTTTAGGGCGGCTCTTATTAGCAAAGTAGGGCATATTTGGTAGAAGAGGGTGGTTTTGGAAGAAGGATGCTCTAGATGAAGGATGGCGGATCCGGGTAAAGGAGGCTGATCTGGACGAGGGTGGGTCTAGCAGAGAAGTGTGAGTCGAAAGTGAGAGTTGAAAACGAGAAGAGTTTTTTTTAAAATAAAAAATAAAAAATAAATAAAAAATAAAAAATAAAAACACACACACACACACACAAAAGGGCTTATGAAGAAAAAAAAAAAAAAAAAAAAGGCTTGAAATGTCCATTCCTCCCATCCTTATGAGCAATGACAATTTCAATGAATGATGAGAATTAGATATGATTAGCATAAAAAACGAGCATTATATCTCAAGTAAGTTGGCACCTAATATTTATCATGCAATGACTATTATATCAAATGGGAGAAGGAACATCTTTTTGGAATAGCTATTTTATGTACTTTTTTTTTTTTCCCCCAAACCAAACATCATAATAGAAACTCTTTTCTTTACATTCCTTTCCTTTCACCCCAACCGAGGGTGTTTGTTGAATCTGGGTTCCGTATTATTCACACGGGCCGTGAGCTAAACTTGGGGCTTGGTATATGGGTCTACAATGGCTTCTTTTATTTTAGAGTGGTTATATTTGGACCTACAAAAATTTTAAATGTCTCCACTTAATTAAAACTCTCTTAAGAAAGATTAAAGTTTGATCCTTTTGTGGATAATTTTAATGATACATATGTCCATCTCATTGCAAGTAATAGGCGTGGTTCAATCCAAATCCTAATTAGTAATAGGGCTTGGGCTCGGATAGTTTCAATCTATGCTTTTTCATTAATACTTTCTTAAGTTATAGCCAGAT
Organism: Ficus carica; assembly: GCA_009761775.1. NCBI lineage: Eukaryota > Viridiplantae > Streptophyta > Magnoliopsida > Rosales > Moraceae > Ficus > Ficus carica. The sequence goes on along the minus strand of CM019742.1, from coordinate 4,271,658 downwards.
ATCCTCGTTCAAAATGCCCGATTCTTCAAAACCGATGAAAATACTTTCTGATATCATATAGATATATATTGTTGATGACCAGATCATCTCCGACTACCGGCCCTCTTTCTCGGCTCGGATCGCCGCCGTGCCGGGAACACATTTTGTCGAGACGATAACTTATGGAATCAGGTGTTTGGGTGGCCACTACTCGGAGTACTCGGGAGTGGTCGACTAGGATTATACCGGCTCCGATCTCTAGGTCAAGCCCCGGGTGGCTGCCCATAATTTGACATTGATCGTACACCTCACCGGTTGCATGACATTGATCGTACACCTCACCGGTTGCAGACGTCGCCCCACTAGCCCCCATCACGCGTCAAATCGCCTGCAGCCAACCACTCTGACAGGCACTGTTGCCCCCTTACCGGTGACGCCCATGGCGTCCTGCTGCTCACTGCATAAAGCCTAGGGCCACGTGGCACCCATCCATTGGGCTAGTAGCCCCTGCAGGCCTACCTATCCACCGGGTACCCTAGGTAGCCGACCCGACCGGGTCGCCCCGAGCACCCAGGCCCACTAAGAACACCTATAAATAGAGGAAAAACCCTCACTTACAGGTATGGTCATTTTTGCCTTGCCAAAACTCTGCCTCTCCCCTTGCATATCAGTATCCTTGCTGACTTAAGCATCGGAGTGCCCACGGCAGACACCACACCGGTGTCCCCATCATTCCGAGGTGCTTCCTTTTTACAGGTGATCGACGGCGGAGCGACTGGCGAGTATTAGTTGAAATACCCGATCACATTGGGTGTTGCTGCCAGAACCATTTCTGGCATCAACATATATAGGATACTCTTCTATCCAACAGTCAATCAGATGCGATAATTTTAACTTTTTGATAGACAATTTATAATAACTAATTGATTTATTTGTAATTTTATATAAAATTAAGTGTTACATGATATTTGACAATTATTGATGCAAAATATAAATATCATAAAAAATGTTATAATATAATCAACAGGTTGTACAATAGCAAACTGAAAAATGCATATACGCATATATAAACATTCTATAAGGTAATGCAAACTTGAGGGTAAAGACGGGCCACCTCGAGCATTTGGTGACGCCTACGTCATGTTCAAGAGTGGGACAACACGTGGCGTGTTGTTTATTAGTCAACAAAATTAATAAGCCTTAACAAATATATATACATGAAGGATAAATAAAAGATATATACGGATATACCAAGTGATTATTAAGCATGATCAGATAACGATCCACAAAATATTTTAGGGCAGAATAAGACGAGGGCATGGCAATGATGCCATCAAATACCCACTAGGTCTCACCTGTCATTCTGTCCCGTATTTGATCATCCATCTTTGTTATGATCTTCAAACTTGTGGTGGAAAATTATTTAGTTCATGTCCACATGTCTTTTTGATGTCGGTGGAGATTATACCTATTTCTTAAACTTTTTATTTTATTTGCAAACAAATAAATAAATAAATAAATAAAAAGATGTATACCGATGATTCAAGATGTATTTATAATTGGATTAATTTCATTTTTTTTTATTTAATTCGGTCCAATCGCATTTTAGTACATAAACTTTTAAAACTGTCCCAAAATCAATATTCAAATTATTAATTTGTATCATAATAATTATTTCTTTCAAAACATTTTTAATTGCTTGACAAAATTAGCGATCATCCCCCTATTTAAGTGCACCCTTAATAAGTGGATGATTGACGTGCTTAGTTTCGTCCGATATACATACATACATACATACATATATATATATATATATATATATATATATAAATACAGATATATTGGGTGGCGATAGCAAATGGACACTACGAAAGAGTGCAATAATGAACCTGGCCTGTTTTTTTGTTCATGACATATATAAGAAAATTATAAGATTATATCTAAGGTCATGGATTAATATATAATTAAACTTTTATTTAAGGATTGCATATTTTTTATTAGAGATCATTCATGGACTGCTAATTCCAACTAAATACCCAAAATATCGCCATTATCTTTATCTCAAGATTCGTCACCTCTACACCTTGTGATGAGTGATCAATTACTCAAGCTAAAAAGCATTTTCTTTCTAAACTATTTTAGTTGCACAAATGTTATTTTCTTAAAATTAAAAAAAAAAAAAAAAAAAAAAAAAAACAGAGGGGGTACTCTTAAGAACATGAGAAAATCAATCAACCATATTGACATCTAATCCTCAGATCTTAAATTTCAGTAGCTTATTAATAATAAGTGTGTATATGTATATATGTATATATATATTTGTGTGTGGAAATTAAAAAAAAAAAAACAATAGTTGAATTAATAGATGAAACAAGATCTACATGCACTTGAAAGGAATTTTATTAAATTAAAATGTACAATTTCGGAAGCAATTATATTATTGCCTCAATGATACATCACTGAATCATATTCTTGCCACAGCGAGTTGTCATCCAAAGCAACTCCATAACATGCATTAAAAGAATTATCAGAACTACTAATTCCTTCAAATCCAATAAAACTATCACTAATTTCATCTCCAAACCTGTACATATCCCAATTCATCATGTCATGGCTGGGTGAGCAAGGCACTGCCTCCATATTGTCATCAATATTCCATCCATTCAGATCAAAATCACCCAACAAAACCGAGCAATCACGGTCATCCATGTGCCCTAAACCGGAGGATTGGCTATCTTCCCCGTTGTAGATCGATTGATGATCATTAGGCTCTATGCACGCATCATTAGAGACGTCTGTGGTGCTTGAATTGATCTCCGCCTCTAGTGATTGAATCACACAGTTCAATCTATCCTCATCTCCCTCATCTACGTGATCTTGTAGTTCTTCCATTAAGGATGTGAGAAAGTCGTTTGTATTGATGAAAGCCCATTTTTCAGAGGTTCCAAGAGAAGCCATTTTAGTAATAAGAACAATATTTTTGTATGGAAAGAAGTTGAAAGGAAAAATTTCCGAAGCTTAAGAATTGGATGCTCTTAGAATATGTTTTACACACTTAGAGGTAAGTAGTGTAGCTATATATAGGACTTTGAATAGGAAAATCACAATAGAAAACTTTTTATTTATTTATTTATTTATTTATTTTACTCATTATGAATCAACCAATCAGGTGCACATGTGCACAGAATATATATATTTTTTATATCCACGAAAGTAAAAGATAATGTACCGAATATATCATTCATGCATATCAATAAGGACAGTGTATTATAAAATGGACCACACTTTCGATGTTCTAAAATTAAAGAAAGGTGCATAGAACCCAAAAAATAAATAAATATATTCAAAAAATATTTAAGAAATGTTTTGCTGTCGAGGGCTTTGTTATTTTCGGCTTTCCAAGCAAAGCAACTAAACTAGTTGAACCCATGGAATGTGACCCAAAAGAAGAGAAATAACTTAAAGGACAAAAATCAAACAATGTCTCTCACCAAATGGACATATTGATCAATTAGGAATAAATAAATAAAGCAACAAGGAAGCATGTGACGGGGATATACCAGGGGGTAAATTGATATGAATGGACCTCTTAAATAATTGACACGAAGTACCTAATTTGGAAGTTTCTCTTATTGTTAGCATCGCATTATTGATGTGGTTATTGATTTTTTTTGGTGATGAAATTTTTGGATATGAATTAACGTTTTCAACATTTAAATTTGTTTTTTATGATAATAAAAATTGCTGGCATCATGACACAATATATACATATATATGTTTTGTTCAACTTAAACATACATAATTTTGAAAAAAAAAAAAAAAAAAACCAAGTATTAGCGGCTTTTAAAAAAAAAAAAATTTATTTTCAGAACCAAATATGAAGAAATTGACCATTTTAGTCATTAATAATAATATGCTTTTGCTAAGTTAAAAAAAAAAAACGCCTTTTCTTTTTCAGATATATATAGATAAAGTTCTCATGTCCAACAATATTATTATTTAACACTTGTAACATCAGGATTAATATCTTGTAACACTAATTCATTAATGAGTAAAGTTTTCTATTGATACTTATCATTTGTAGTAAAAATTTTGAAATACACATGAAATTACATAAGTTACATTTGTAGATCAATTAGTAACTACATAAGTCTGAAAGAAAAAAATATTATAATCTATCAGATCTATACGACTGCGGGATAGAAGACTTATCATATATATATATGTTTTTCGAAAGTTAGAGCTAGTACATTGTTAAGAAATTATTTCCTAGATATGAAGCATATTAACAGATCTCAACTCCACTTTTTCTTTCCAATCGGAATTAATAATAATGCCAAGAATCTGAGAAGTGGGTCTTAAAAATATATGTTAGGTACAAACATAAACATGATCGATCATCTCCATATCACATGTGCATGTTGAGCAGCTATATAAGTACATATATATATATATATATATTTACATACATACATATAGTACATATATATGGCCCTATACATGTATATATGCTTCTTAAAACAGATATGTATAGATACGTAATAGATAATAAATAGGTGGTTCCCACTAAAGTAAAGGGGAACTAAAGCTAGCTCCCAACCAAGGCATTAATGCGCGTACTCGATGCTCCGTTGTACATGTTTTGTTGGGATACAGATTAGATCTCACTTACTTTGAATGTCCAACTCTCATATGCATATTACTTTTTTTTTTTTTAATTATATAAATTTTTAATGATCACAACTCTCATATACTTGCCAACTGATTTTCTAATATATTTTTGTTCAATTATTTTGTTGAAAAATATATATACATATATATATATATATATTTACCTCCTGAATCTTTTCCAAAAGATCCCTTAAATTTTAACTTTATTTTTGTTTGGTTTTAACTCTCAAGGTATGAGAGAGAGTTTTGAACTACAAACCCTTAGGGTGTGTTTGGTTTGAGGGTTTTGAAGAATGAAGGGTAAATTTCGAGCAGGAATGAAGCCATATTTATTTATTTTCTTAACGGGGCTTGAGTTAAAGTCAAAATTTTCTATTACTATAATAAGATAATAAATACTAAAAATCTAATGTTTTTATTTTTTTCCTTTTACAATTTTTCTCTTTATTTTTCTTATTCTATTATTCTACATAAGTTCTTCTTCTTTTTTTTTTTTTCCTTCTTCCAAATATATAAACTGAAGTAGTATTGTGTTCCAATATTTATTTATTTGAGTTTTTAAATTTGAAATAATGGATACAATTCAACGAAAATGAAAGAATAGGTAATTAAAAGTAAATTTTAAGGGTTTAAATGGATTTATTAAAAAGATTTACGAAATAATGAAAATCACAAATCAAGAGCGGCCGTGAAAATAGAGAGAGAGAGAGGAGAGAGAGAGAGGGAGAAAAGAGAGGGAAAATAATAATAATAATAATAATAATAATAAGTTCGAAAAGAAAATGGAATCGCAAAAAGGTTAGTCTAAAGATCACCGTTAGAACTATATTTCATGGAAAGTAGGTTTCTTTTATAAAACCTGCGCGCAATGAAGGGAAAATTAATTTGAGTTCGAAAATTTGTCCCAAAATCCATGGAAAATATTAGTGGCGAGTAAGTATGTGTGCGCTTATGTATGTGTGTGTGCGGGCGGTTAATAACTGTTTTATAAAGGATTGTTTACTACTCAAACGGCAAACATCTGAAACCATATTAGAGAAGTAATTTAGAAGCATGGCCGATAAGAGTCTCGCGTGTTGTGTCAAAATATAAATAAGTTTGGACTTAATGATTTCTTTGACAAATTTTTTTTTTTTTTTTCCTATCATATGAACAAACTGGAGAAACAAGATTTTATTTCATGCCCGCGTGCATCTAGTTTTCTTTTGCTCGCCAGATGTTCTAAAACATCTTGATGTTAGTTGTTCCCTGCTCTTTAATCATTTACTTAAAAAAAATGAGAAAAAAAAATGCAATAATTGTAAGCCTTTAAATCAATCGAAAATTTACAATTGCGAATCACAATTTCATCAGTCATACATATGATCACATGTGATGTCTTTCTATAAAGAGTTGTATCCATACTCCTGATCTAGGGCAACTCCAAGATTATTAGTATATTCATGAACAAAACAACCACTACTCATTTCATCTTCACAAGGGAACGTATCCCAATTATTCAAGGCATGGCTTGGTGAGCAAGGAACTGCCTCCATGTCAATCCACACGTTCATGTCAAGATCATGATCAAATAGAGCCAAACAATCGTGACCATCTTCTCCGTCGCCGGTGGATTGATGATTGGGATCATCAGCTGGCTCCATACATGAATCTAGGTCATCAAGTGATGTGCTCGAATAATTGATCTCCGCTTCTAGAGATTGAATCACACTCCTCAATCTTTTCTCGTCGCTCTCCTCGACATGATCTTGTAACTCTTCCATTAATGACACAAGGAAGGCACTATCAATTTCTGAGATTTCGATTCCTTCGAGTGCATCGTCCCCGTTGATGCTAGCCCATTTTTCGGAGGTTGCTACAGAAGCCATTTTGGTATAAGTTTGGAAGTTATGAGAATGCCAAATCTGAGAAACAACGATGGAAGCAATTTGGATGTTTCACACAATGACTCTCCTTGAGGGACAGTAGTTAGGCCTTTAAATAGGCATCTAATAAATAACTTTAAAAAAAAATTCTTTTTGCTCCATTATGGACAGGCAATCAGGTGCGCACATGTGCATCAAATATTTTGTAACCACAATAATATAAAAAAAATAATGCATCAAACGTAAATCTCAATATTCATGCATATCAATAAAAAAATAATAAGAAACCAAGAACTTAAAGAGTGTTAGGATGAAATGGACCAATTCCAATGTTCTACCAATTAAAAAGTGTTTCCATTAGCAAAATTAAAAAATAAAAAGTGTTTCATTGTCGACCTTAATTTGCTATTTGAAGGTTTTTCCACGTAAAGAAAAATATGGTGCAATGAATGTGACTCAAAAGGAGAGTATATGGGAAAAAGAAAACAAATTATTCATGGCCAAAAAATGTTTCTCAACAGATGAACATTAATTGTCGATGTATTAGGAATAAATAATGCAAATGGGGAAGAAACAGCTGTGACTTTGATTTGTTGGTTGATAGATCTGTATGTGGTTGATTATCTGTACGTGAAATGTGGAGGTGAGACGTACGATTATATCATACTAATATTTTTCTTCCTTTTAAGTACTGAAGTATAGTGAAAATTTCATACCTAACTTTATCATTAAGTATAAAGAATTTGAATCTGTCACCCTAGGTTCTAAAATATTTTTATAGGCTTTTTTGCACCGATACACCCTGAACTTATCATATAGTTGTAATTTGTACCCTGAATTTTTAATTTTGACAATTTGCACTCTGACTTACAAATTTTGCAATTTTCCCCTTATTGATAACAATGTTCATCTTGTAAAGGAAATTGATATGTAATTTGTTTATAAGTCATTGATTAATGACATAATTGATCATTTTTATCTATTTCAACCCAAATTTATTTAGATTAAGATCATTAATTAAGTACTCTCAAAGTAGAAAACTTTAAATTAACTTGTTTCAATATAAATTTGGTTAAATATTGATTAAAAAGGACCTTTTATATTCTTAATTAACAACGTTAAGTGTCAATTTTGATTAGAAAGAAATCAACATTGTAATCAATAAGAGATAAATTGCTACAAATTTATAAGTTTAAGGTATAAATTGTCAAAATTAAAAATTTAAGATGTAAATTGCAATTATGCGATAAATTTAGGATGTACTAGTGAAAAAAGCTTATGTTATAAATATTTTTTTATTTTTTCTCTTGGTAATATTAGAACTAGCAAACTTTCATATACAATATATATTCACTACGGTATAGGGCCTATATTGGCTGCTACGAATTATTACAAAATAAATAAACAAATAAATGAGACACTCTCATATTAATCAGCGAACTCCTATCCAAATATCTCTAGATCCCCCTGCCCCCCAAGGCGGCTTTAGATACGTGGCTTGATTGTTAATTGAGTCGGGCAAAATACATTCATGAATTATATGGTTGAGATCGTATGCGGATGTCTTTATCCAATAAAAGAAAGTAGTATGCATTATTTAAAAGAAGCACTAAAATAAGGGTTAATTTTATGAACAGCACCTGAATTATATACCCTATATTATGTTGGCTTATATTTTGATTTTATATATCACACTTTCTTAAACTTTTTTACCGTTAAATCATCGATCCCTCCATCAATATTTGTAAAAAAAAAAAAAAGATGAAAATCAAAACGTTCTGATCACATAGCTTTATCTATAGATAAAGTCTTAATTAAATATTTCTTAAAAGAAATTGTACTTTTAATCAGAAATATTTTAAAAGCAAACTGTACTTTAATAAAATATATATATATATATATATATAAAACGAGTTTTGTACTTTAATCAAAGATACATAGAGTCATAGAGCTATTTTGAATGTATAATTTTCCTAAAAAAAATATTTTACTACGATACTAACCTTGTTTAAAGCTCACGTGAACATGTTAAATTTACATCAGATTTGATAGAATGCTAACACAAGAACCATTTTTGTATTGAAAAGTTTGAAGTAGTGTGACATGTAAAATTAAAAATCTGGGATCAACCTGAGATTGAGAATATAATTCAAGGGTTTATTTCACAAATAACCTTAAAATTATGGGAGTCTTTAAAAATTAAACATTATATTAGAGTACGTAAGCGCTCAACTTTAAAAAGTCCTTTAACTCGTTTTGTGTTAATTAATATAGGCCTTATGTTAGTAAACTGTGATATGATATAAACTTATTTTAGAACATTAGTGATATTTAACATCATACTAATAGAGGAGTGAGTCTCACTGTTGTGTCTCATATTGTGGGACATACCCTTTATTATTAAGTGATGTTAAACATCAATACTGATATTCCTTAGCATTGTTCTATATGATAATAAGGCATCTACTCAGTTATACGGACTACACACATTTTACCATAACCCTTCCCGCCAAAGAGTTACACATAATATTCAAAAGTTTCCTTCAAAATTTAATGCTACTAAGAACTCAAATTGAATAAGAGATTTGTTTTTTTTTTTTTTTTTAAAGAGTTAAATGCCGATTACATCATAAATAGATCTTGTTAATCTTCCGTCACAAAATGTCACGAGTCTTTAGTTTTAATATTGTACATATAATTTTGAGTATTTAATCTCTTGAATTAAGATCAAGGGTGAAAAATGAATCTTTTAATTTTTTTTTAATCATCGTATTTGAATAAGAAATAAATAAAAAAGACTAAGCTTGAAAAGATAAACGAAAATGATCTTAGCACGCAAAAAGGAGAGACTTAAAGATCCCCATATAAAAGATCTACTTCTAGGAAAGTAGGGTTTCGTTATAAAACCCTTGAAAGAAGAAATCTCTTAAAGGAAAAATCAATTTGAGTTGGACAATTAATCCGAAAATCCATGGAAAAAATTAGGAAGAAATCTCTTGAAGGGAAAAATCATTGGACAATTTATCTGAAAATCCATGGAAAATAATAATGGTATGTACATATACATATGTGATTGTCTGTATATATACGCACACACACATAAGTTTGGGCTTCGTGATTTCTAAGTTGAACAAATTGGAGAAACAAGATTTTCCTTCATTCCTGCATGCGTGTGGTTTTCTTTTGCTCGCCTGCGTGCGTTATCACTTTCATTTTGACACCTACGTGCCTTTTTTTGCTTTCATTCCATTATTTTCTTTTTATTGGATGAATTTACTTTTATTTTTCATATATTAGAGTTGAGGGCTTAGCATGAGATGAGTGATAAAGGGCGCCAACCTAGTTCGGAAATTTTCAAATATCTAGATGCTAGTTGTTCTCTGCTCTTTAATCATTTACTTAAAAAAAAGGAGAAACAAAACATGCGATAATTGTAAGCCTTTAAATCAATCGAAAATTTACAATTGCGGATCACAATTTCATCAGTCATACATATGATCATATGTGGTTTCTTTCCATAAAGAATTGTATCCATACTCCTGATCTAGGGCAACTCCTAGAATATTAGGATATTCATGAACAAAACAACCACTACTCATTTTATCTTCACAAGGGAACGTATCCCAATTCAAGTCATGGCTTGGTGAGCAAGGAACTGCCGCCATGTCAATCCATACGTTCGTATCGAGATCATGATAATCAAATGGAGCCGAAGAATCGTGACTATCTTCTCCATTGCTGGTGGATTGATGATCGGGATCATCAACTAGCTCCATACATGAATCAAATTGGTCATCGGGTGATGTGCTCGAGTAATTGATCTCCGCTTCTAGAGATTGAATCACACTCTTTAATCTTTCCCCGTCGCTCTCCTCGACATGATCTTGTAACTCTTCCATTACGAATAAGGAAGGCACTGTCCAAATCCCGAGATTTGATTCCCTCGAGTACATCATCGCCATTGATGCTAGCCCATTTTTCGGAGGCTGCCATAGAAGCCATTTTGGTAAAAGTTTGGGAGCTATGAGAATTTCCAAATTTGATAAGTGATAGAAGCAATTTGGATGTTTCACACAATGACTCTCCTAGAGGGAAAGTAGTCAGGCCATTAAATAGGCATCTAACAAATAACTCCTTTTTTTTTAATTTTTATTTTTGCCCCATTATCTGCTGGCCAATCAGGTGCGCGCATGTGCATCAAATATTTTATAATTAGAATAATGTATAACAGAAAATGCACCAAACGTATATATATGAATATTCAAGCATATCAATAATTAAAAAAAAAAAAACAACCAATAATTTAAAGAGTGTTAGGGTGAATGGACCACTTTCAATGTTCCACCAATTAAAAAATGTTTAATTGTCGACATTAATTTGCTATTTCAAGGTTTTTCCACGTAAAGAAAAACAAAAATATGGTTATAATTAATATGACTCCAAAGGAGAGTGTATGGGAAAAAGAAAACAAATAATTCAAGGGCAAAAAATGTTTCTAACCGCTGAACATAGGAATAAATAATGCAAATGGAGAAGAAACAGCTGTGACTCTGATCTGTTGGTTGATGGATCTGTATGTGGTCGATCTTCTTGATGACCCAAAACACAATTATTTGACCAATTGGACGTGCATGTGGAGATGAGGCGTACGATTGTATTATTCTAATAATTTTTTCCTCGTGATTGCAAGTATAATCTAAAGATACTTCACATATAATTTAAAATCTTTCACCCAAAATTCTAAAATATATGGTATATAATATTTTCTTTTTTCTCTTGGTAGCAAAACTTTCATATATAAAAAATATATTTTAATTTGGTATAAGACCTGTGACTGCTACTAATTATTAAAAAAGAAAAATGAAAATACTCTTATATTTCAAACCTGCAAGTTCTTACTCAAAATTTTCATTTTTTGTCCGTATAAACTAGCCCAAAGGGGGCTTTGATTTGTTAATTGAGTCAGGCAAAATACATTCATGAATTTAATGGTCGAGATCTTATGTGGATGTCTTTATCCAATTAATGAAAAGAATGTGCATTATTTAAAAGAAGCATTAAAATTATGAGAGAGCCCTCAAAATTTCCACATTCTATTAGAATACCTTTAACTCGTCGTGGCCTTATGTTAGTAAACTGTTAAAACGACACATATTTTAGCTTTTCCCTCCACGCCAAAAGTTGCACATTTGGTGCTAATTATTCAAAAGTTCCATAAAAATTAAACGCTACTAATTAAGAACCAAAATTGAACAAGAGTTCTTTTTTTTTTTTTTTTCCTTTTTTTTTTTTTTGTTTTTGTTTTTTTGTTTTGTTTTTTAAGAACTGTTAAATGCCGATTACATCTTAAAAAGATCATGTTAATCTTCTGTCATACACTGGGTCGATAAAGATTAATCACAAATCTTTAGTTTAACCTTATACATAAATATCTTTGAGTATTTAATTGTTGAATTAAGATCAAGGGAAACAGAATCTTTAGTATTTTTTTTTTTTTATATAACGAACATACGTAGTACGTATTTTGAAATAAAATATATTTTTCAATTTTAGTTTTCTTTTTGCTAATAACCATTAATGTTGATGGAAGGACAATGTTTCAGGTAATATTTAACCCCAAGTAGAGCTATTGGCCAAAAGAAATATACGAAAAAGTGTGTTTTTTAGGTATTAACCATGTCACATGATTAATTATTATTAATGATTTATTAATGGAAGGGCTATATATACTAATATGTAAGTAAAATTTCGGGATTACTTTGACACTTTTTCAAGTTTAGGGGCTACTCTCATATACCGTGCAAACTTATGAGCTACTAATAATTTTTAATACTAAACACCACTCATTAGAAAGCAATCGAAAGGTATAATAAATACTTATTATTAATAATTTATCATATTCGTTGGCACTCATTATAAAATAAAGTAAAATAAAATGCACTACTCCCTTTTCAGGGAAGGGAAATTTTTTTTAAAAAACGTACAATTGAGAAAGCATGTGATTCACTAATGAAAGGGAAGTTCTTGATTTATCTTGTAGATCCCTTTGCAGAAACCAAAAAACAAATAAAATAAACAATGAAAGATTTGGTCTGATAACAAGAGATTGAGCAAATAAAGAATTGGCCCATTAATTGGTGGACAGTTTAAGTGGGAAGTGGGATCATTATGCACCATCCAATACACACACACACACACACACACACACATATATATATATATATTTACATATTGGGAATAATGACATCTGAACTAGAAAGTTTCAACGTACAACCCAACATGGTGAAGTGGCATCACGTGCTTTACAGGCGTGGGGGTGCATGGGGATCTTTAGAAAAATGGGGTATCAAGTTCCTCATTCGTCTTTACTTTGAATGGGACCCCTTATACTGTTTCCGATACATACGATCATCTCATCGTGTTCTTATACAGTCAGTGGCAAGAGTCGCTTGAACACTGCTCTTATTGAATTATTTTGTTTATAATATATATTTTACTTTCATTGAACTTTGGCGTTAGATATACATCTAATTAAAATTTAATATATTTTTATTTCTTTAGTTTTTTCGAACAGCGTTGGTATATATCTCCATTAAAGTAGAAAGCTAGCTAAGCGGAGTAGACACATGGTTATTGACAAGAAGGGACATTTGATTGTCAAGAAACACACTCACGCACAGTCCCTAGCTAGCTAAACGTATTTTCCACAAAAAAATGCTTGTCAATCTTTTTCAAACCTAGCATCACACATGTACATGAATAGACAAAGTTTTTTTTTTCTTTATATATAATTATATTATTGTTAAAAGCAAACTTCAAACCATTTGCAACATGCATTTTTATGTGTACATATACATATGTATATTAGATGCAATGTATATGTATAGTGTAAATCCTCAGGTGTCCCTATTTCCACATTTAGTCTTGTCCAAATGTTGTCCAAGTCGCAGTTGCTTCCACTGTTGCTTAATTTATTTTCTCATCATCAGTACGTTCATTTGGTGAGAGACATTGTTCGCAAAAACATATATATATATATATTATATATAAATTATTTATTTATGAATATTCTCTTGTCTAATAGTCTGATATGTCGGATAGTTATACATTTCTAACAAAAAAAACCTATAATAATTAGTTGACTTGTAGTACATTAATGTAAAATAAATTATGTGTAAAATAGTATTGTTTAGAAACTGTTGATAAAAAAATTAAGTATATAAAAAAATATTATAAAAAAATCAACTGATTATCACAGTAACAAATAAAATATATTACAAACTTGAGATAAAGTCTATCCTTAATTAATTCATGAGTATGACACTTTTATAATTAGCAAGCTCTAAATATATTTTGTAGTACTCTCCTTTCGAGTCATACTCTATGTTCTAGCTAGTTTCGTACGGGATTTTCTTTGCTTTAAGCGATAGAAAAGCTAGCTAGCAAAGGCAACGAAAGAGTTGTTTAATTGTGGAGCATTGAAAGTGGTCCATTTTCACCCTACACTATATATCTATTATTGATATGGTAGAATGACATGTATGGTCGGTATACATTGTCTTTTGTTCTTGTTTTTTTTCCTTTGTCCCATAAAATATTTGGGGCACTTATTTGCGTTTATCGTCCTGTAAGAAAAAAAGGCAAAAAAAAAAAAAAAAAAAAAAAAAAGAAGAAGTCATTAGTTGAGATATATATGCTTATATAAAGGCATAGCTACTTCATCCTAAAAAATAATTCTGTGAACAGAATTATAACCTACAAGGGTTCCTAACCTCTTGAGCTTTTGCATTAAATCCTCAAAACTTATTTTCGTCTCACCCAAATGGCTTCCATTGTAACCTCTCAAAAATGGGCATGCATCGAGGGCGATGATCATGAAATCGCGGTAGTCGACGACAACAACCTTGCCTTTCTTATGTCCTTGATGGACGAAATAGTACATGATCAAGTGGAAGATACCGATGAGGAAAGATTGAGGAGTGTGATTCAATCTCTAGAAGCAGAGATCAACTCAGGTGAATCATATGTTGATCATGATTCAATGAATATGGAGTGGCCTGATCACCGATCCATCAGCAACGGGGAAGATCGTCAATCGTTCAGTTTAGGGCAAACGGACGATCACGATTTCTTGGTGTCATTTGATGATCTTGACATGAATGGATTGATTGACATGGACGTAGCAGTGCCTTGCTCACCTAGTCATGACTTGAATTGGTACATGTACCCCGGTAGAGATGAGATAAGTAATGATAATTTTGTTAATACTTATGGTGGAGGTTCCCTAGATCAGGCGTATGAATACAACTTTTTATGGCAAGAAACAACATATGACTCAGTTGTGTATGAGTGACTACACTGTATTGATTCCCAAATGTAAATTACACTTCAATTTAAAGTATAACAGCAGAATAATGTTTCTTGTATTTTGATTATGCATGTAATGACAACTTACATTTACAATTCAAAGTTGATGCAGCGCAGTAAGATCTGGCCTTCTATGATGTCACGAAATCATTAAATATCAAAAGCATTTTTTTAGTTTTATAAGATTTGGTGATGGTGTCGGATTTGGACAAAAAAATATATGTTTTTTTTAGGTGGAAAGAGACTCATCACTATGCCACAACGTGCAAACGCTTTTTGGCCTACTTCATTATACCGGCCTTCAAAAGGGCTCTCATTTTTATTTTTATTTTTTATTTTTCTATAAACTAATATGGATTAATTTCATGAATGTCTCATGAACTATGTATCCTCGTTCATTTTGTTCTTGAATTTCTAAAATCATTAAAATGCCTGTCAAAATACTCTCTCCATCCATTTCCGTCTGTATATTCAACCACATTTGCTGATGTGGCACTGATTGTGTAATTTCAAAATTCCTATATTGTCCATAAGACAACAATCCCTTAGATTTTTTTTAAAGTGATTATTGCATCCCCCTATGCACGTGATGGACTAACTTTATGTGCAAATGGACGCCGTTTTATAGATTTATATATGCTAGTTGCTATAATTTTCCTTTTTTTCTATCCCAAATACATTGATCTTGATTAGATTCTCAATTTGCCTTACAAATAAAAATTCATGTTCAAATTAAAGATATTTAGTCCAAATTGTATTTTAATCAAAGATATATGGAGTCATTAAACTATTTTGGATGTACACTTTCTAATCAAACCTCAAGTTATCTAAATGTATTGATTTATGTTTATAAGTTATCTAAACGATTATATACAACACTACTACAAAAAGTACATTACACGACGGAGATTACACGACGGTTCCTTGAAACCGTCGTGTAAAGTCGGACTTTACACGACGGTTCCAATGAACCGTCGTGTAAAGTCGGACTTTACACTACGGTTCCAAAGAACCGTCGTGTAAAGTCCCTCGCGGAGCCACTTTACACGACGGTTCCAATGAACCGTCGTGTAAAGTCCGACTTTACACTACGGTTCCAAGGAACCGTCGTGTAAAGTGCCTCGCGGAGCCACTTTACACTACGGTTCCAATGAACCGTCGTGTAAAGTCCGACTTTACACTACGGTTCAAGGAACCATCGTGTAAAGTGCCTCGCGGAGAAAACTTTACATTACGGTTCCAATGAATCGTAGTGTAAAGTCCGACTTTACACTACGGTTCCAAAGAACCGTCGTGTAAAGTGCTTCGCGGAGCCACTTTACACTACGATTCCTTGGAACCGTCGTGTAAAGTGCGATTTTACACGACGGGTTTTAAGAACCCGTCGTGTATTCCTAACTTTTTTACCCTTCAACAGCACTCATTTCATCTCATTACAGATCTATCGCGCAGCCGCGAAAAACATCACAGACACCTGCGAACACACGTCTCCTCCACTGCGAAACCAACACTCGCGTATATTAAATATTTGTAAGTATTGTGATTATTACTTACTCTTCTTTTTATTTATTTGATTTTTATGGACGATTTATTGTAGATGTCAAAAATGGTATATATTCTCTTTTTTTTCTTTTTCGGTTTGATTAGTTGTTGACTATACATTGTGTTTTTAAATGCAAAAACTTGATTATTGAATAATTTGTATGATAAATTTAATATCGATTTAGGTCGGGTTCTTGGAAATGGATCGAAAATGGATGTGGGCTAGTAGATTGACTAGAAAATATCGAGATGGGATTGAAGAATTTTTGTCATTTGCGGAAACTCACATGAAGAATGATAAGATTCGATGTCCTTGTGTGGATTATGGAAATCATAGATCTCATCCAGTTGATGAAGTTAGAAGACACTTGCTTGCGCGCGGGATTGTTTGTTCGTACCAAACGTGGTATTTACACGGTGAAATATTTTTTAACCCATCATCGAACAACAAAGCGAAAGATGATGTTGTTGAGGAAGTTGTAGGAGATAATTTGTTTGATATGGTTAATGATTTGGAAGAACAGTTTGTGCATCGTCCGGAGTTATTTGAAGCAATGATGAATGATGTCGAGATGCCCTTGTATGACGGGTGTAGTAAATATACAAAATTGTCCGCATTGGTCATATTATGGAACATGAAGGCATCGGGAGGGTGGACAAATTCTAGTTTCACGGCTCTTTTAGAATTTCTAAGAGAGGTTCTACCGGTTGATAATAAAATACCTGCTAGTATGTACGAAGCTAAGAAGACGTTGAGCACTTTGGGAATGGAATATGAAAAAATCCATGCATGTCCAAATGATTGCGCCCTTACCGAAATGCGTACGAGAATTTGGATGAATGTCCGGTTTGTAAGGAGTCAAGATGGAAGAAGGGCAAGATCCCAACGAATGGCAGCAAAGGTGTGCCGGCAAAGGTGTTATGGTACATTCCTCCGGCACCGCGTCTACGACGTTTATTCCGTAATTCCGAGCATGCCAAGAATTTGACTTGGCACCATGATAAACGTGTTGAAGATGGTATGCTTAGACATCCAGCCGATGCACCACAATGGAAGACCTTTGATGCCGATCATCCTGAATTTTGTGCGGAACCACGGAATCTACGTCTTGGTTTGTCGGCGGACGGAATTAACCCGCATGGTAATATGAGTAGTAGGCATAGTACTTGGCCCGTCATACTTGTCACCTACAATCTCCCTCCGAAGTTGAGCATGAAGCGAAAGTTCTTGATGTTGACCTTATTGATATCTGGTCCTCAACAACCAGGGAATGACATTGATGTGTACTTAGCACCACTAATCGATGATCTAAAGAGCTTATGGGAAAAGGGGATCGAAGTTAGAGATGCTTACTGTCAAGAGACATTCACACTCCGTGCAATGTTGATGTGGACAATCAATGACTTTCCTGCTTATGGAAATCTATCTGGTTATTCAGTCAAGAGTTCTATCGGTTGTCCCGTTTGTATGAAAGAAACATCCTCCATCCGATTGAAGAATGGTAAGAAAACCGTTTACCTTGGTCATAGGAGATTTTTACCACAAAATTATCGATACCGCAAACAGAAAATGCTTTCGATGGCAAAACGGAAGAAAGAAACCCTCCCCGGGTTTTGACCGGCGAAGACGTTTATGAGATGGTTAAGGATTTGAAAGTGGTGCTCGGGAAAAGAAACGGTGTAGCAATTATCCCGTGGTTGACGGCCCTTGGAAAAAACAGTCAATCTTCTACGAACTTCCATATTGGAGGACACTTTTTGTTCGTCATTGCTTGGATGTGATGCATATTGAGAAAAACGTGTGTGAATCAATAGTGAGCACATTGCTAGACATTCCTAATAAGAGCAAAGATGGTGAGAAGGCACGGTTGGATCTTAAGGAATTGAAGATTAGACTTAACTTGATCCTTACGAAGAAAGGGAATGCAACTTACTTACCTCCAGCGAAGTACACACTATCAAGACAAGAAAAAAGAAAGCTTTGTGAGTGGCTCGCTTCTGTAAAAGTGCCCAACGGGTATTCTTCCAACTTGAAAAGGTTGGTGTCTATGAAGGATCTGAGGCTGATTGGCATGAAATCACATGATTGTCATATCTTGATGCAATAGTTATTACCGCTGGCGCTGCGAGGAGTTTTAACGAAGGATGTGAGATTCGCAATTACCAAGTTATGCTCATTTTTCAACGCGATATGCTCTAAGGTAATAGATCCATTGACACTAGATTCGCTATAATTAGAGTTGGTTAAGACTTTGTGCTTGCTTGAAAAGTACTTTCCACCCTCATTTTTTGACATAATGATTCATCTAACGGTGCACTTAGTCCGGGAATTGAAGCTATGTGGACCGGTGTACTTGAGATGGATGTATCCTTTTGAAAGGTACATGAAGGTTTTGAAGGGTTATGTCAAGAACCAAAATCGGGCAGAAGGATGTATAGTAGAAAGCTACATTGCGGAGGAATCGGTCGAATTTTGCTCCGAGTATTTGTCCACCGCGGAGGCGATTGGGTTGCCGAAGACTACAAACATTGACTGGAAGCGTTCCATCGCAGGTAAATCGATGTGAATGGGAGAAAGCTTGTCTCTATACTTTACATAATAGGGTTGAAGTTGAGCCCTTTATCGAGATTCATCTACAGGAAATAAGAGATAAATATCCTAAAAGAGGACGAAATGAAAAGTTGATACACGATGACCACAATCAGGACGTTTCGTCTGTGGCTACGAAGTCATGTCTTTCAGAAGGACGGCTGTTCGCAAGAGTTAATGAACCTCGCTAGAGGTCCGTCGACGATTGTTACACGGTATACATCGTACTTCGTCAATGGTTATACATTCTACACTCGCGAAAGAGATGAGAAGCATTCCGTTCAAAATAGTGGTGTTAGTATCCGTGCTAAGTCAATGCATATTTTATCTGCAAAGGACAAGAATCCAGTTTATGGAACTATGAACTACTTCGGTTTCATTGAAGATATTTGGGAACTCGATTACTGTGGTTTACATGTAGCACTGTTTAAGTGCAAATGGGCAGACAATAATTATGTAAGGATTGACAGTGATGGCATCACAGTTGTGGACTTTAGACGATTGGGATACAAAAATGATCCATTCATTATGGCATCACAAGCAATCCAAGTATTTTATACAACGGATCCCAGCAATGCAGAGTTGTCCTTAGTTATGCCGATGAAGCCAAAATTGTACCGTGATGGGCAAGAAGATGAGGAAGATTGCTCCGACATTCCATCTTTCACACAGGGAATGCCACCGGTTGAGGAGATTGACGAATTCGATGATGATGTTTCACACTTGGTTCGACCAGATATTGAATGGACACGTGTTGAGGCAGCAAAGAGAAAAAAGAAAAAAACTTGAACATTATGCCATTTACTGTGTACAAGTACATTAATTAATTTCTATTATAATTCATCATGATCTATACTATATTTAATTTGTTATGTTGATTGCTATATATATATATTGAATATTAAATTTGAATCAGGACCAATGCTACAGTTTGTGTAATTTTTTGTATACAACACAGTGGTATGTGGCCGTCGGAATGTGGTGACAAATTTTCAAAATTTTTTAAAGATTACACGACGGTACATTTTAAAACCGTCGTGTAACCCCCTGTTACGACGGGCCCGAGGGCCCGTCGTGTAATCCTCCCTAATTCGGGGGGTATTACACGACGGTCAGTGGTGGACCGTTGTGTAATCTTGAAAAATTTTGAAAATTTTTAACTTGGAGTTTTCGAAATCCGCGCACAAACCCATTACTTAAATACAACTTCCTTACCTTTTCTCTCCACATACCTTCTCATTTCTCTTCACATTCTCTAAATTTCTCAAGTACCCACTTCCTCCTCCAAGCCGCCGCCGTCGCCGACGTTGCCGCCGCCGTTGCCGCCGCCGATTCATTGGTGTTGGAGTGTCTATTCATCTTCAAAGAAAATTAAGGTAACTTCATATACAACTTAAAATAAATTTGGGATTTTGTCTTGTTGTTTGTCACTAAAGTTCAATTTTTTAGCATGGGTGTTTAAGTTCATAATGATGCTCTTTGTAGATTAATGGTTTGTGAATGGTTTTTACACTTTACTTACACATGAATTTTTCTCGCCCACAATATGCTCGATGAAATGTCAACTTGAGTTTTTGGAGGAATAATATAAAAGCAATCACATATATATATGTATAAAAGCATAAACATGAATTTTTCGAGTGTTATTTTTGTCCTATGGCAGCGTTATGCACTTATGCTTTTATTTCGAGTGTTTTTTTTTTTTTAATCCTTTTTTGGTCCTAATTCGTGTGGGGCGCCAGGCGCCCGTCTGGCCCGCATTTAAAAAAAAACAATTAAAACTTTTGTTATAACTTTTGTTATTTTTTCCACTATATTTTATTTGTGCCAACATAATAACAATTAAATTTAAAAAAAAAGGAAGAAAAAAGTTCGAATACCCATTAACGTAATTTTTTTTTTATTTGCCAATAAATGTAGGTGAACCACAACAATGGAACATTCAAAAAAGGGACGAGCATGAAGGAGAAACCCGATGGATAGGGCAAGCGAAGGGCAACAATAATGAAACGCGTCCATATGGCAAGGAAAAGAGGTGAACGAATTCAAGTCACGTTTGACGAGAAAGGACAACCGGAAGGGAAGCACGGTGACGAATTGATGAGCTGGATTGGCGTGCTCGCTAGAGAGCACGTTCCAATATGGATTCAAGATTGGAGATCTCGTGATTTAGACGGATTGAAAGAAATTATTTGGAAAGAAACTGTTACTTCTTTCACTATGGAAGAAAGCTTCCGGAACACTTGTTTAAAATCATGTGGTGAGGCTGCAAGGAATTTTCGGTACGATCTGTATAAGACATTTGTCGAGGAATTTATAAATGAAGAAAATGTGTGGACACGGCCGAAAAAAGTTATTGACAACTACCCCAATATTTAAGAAGAGGATTGGATGAAATTCGTTCAGTATAGAACGTCCTCGCAATTTCAACAACTATCTGATCGTGGAAGCGAAATAAGGACAAACAACGAATACTCATCAAGAGGAGGCCGAGACGGATATAGGAAGCTCGACCAGGAAATGGTATGTCAATAAATTTTTTTTGTACTAAATCGTATCCCAGTTATACTAACGATGTTAATTACAGTTTAAGAAGAATGGGAAATGGGAGAGAAGAGATGGTTTGTGGCTTGAGCAACAGACGGGACCTGATGGAGAGTTGAAAAACCCAGCATGTAAAAATGCTAGCGAGTTGATAGTAAGTTTACTAACTAACAATGATTTCTTCATCACAACTATACGTACTTACAACCCTTTTGCTTAAATGATTTCTGTTAATAATCTTGTAGGTGGAGTACAACATACAGGAGAGCCAAGGCACTTTCGAGTCAGTTGGCACTAATGATGTATTGTCGCAGGCATTATCTAGACCTGAACACAAAGGCCGTGTCCGTGGCCAATCAAAGTTCGTAAAGCCGTCTCAGTACTTTAACCTAAGTCGCAGTTCGAACAAAGACAATGAAGTACAATCAATGAGACGTGAAATAGAAGAATTAAAGGCGTTGGTGCGTGGTCTATGTGCGAACAGAGATGTGGAGCCGTCGGTTGATCCCAAGAATGTGCCAACCGTAGACCAACACAACAGCTTTAAGGCTAGTTGCTCTGCCCAAGAAAAACAAGATGGAGTTGCTGAGCCGCCAACCATGCCGGTCGACAGTCAGGAGTGTAAGCTCTATATCTTCGATGAAGTTCAGGGTGGACAGTTGCTTGTTGCGTTTGGAAGAGTATGGTGGGAGAGCCTCCCCACCGATACGGTGCATGGGATTCCACTGGGGGAAGGGAACGTGCGAGTGTCAATCAACGTGCCCAAATTAAAAAAATCACCATTACCTATACCGACGTACGACGCAACCACTGTGGAGGATGCTGTTAATGGGTTTGTTGCTTGGCCTAAAAGTTTAGTTGAGCTCGACATGAGTATGAACAAGGCGAGTTGAGGGCCTAGTCACGTTCCCGACCCAGCAGCTGGCAACAAAAAACGACAAAAAAAGGTTGGAAATAAAACGATCGACTCTCGAACTGAGGTACAACAAGGTGCGCAAGAACAAAAACTGGTGTTCAACTTTAATAACATGAACACGGCGATGAAGCCTTTGGCTTATTATGCACATAGTTCCATGCGTCAAGGTAATCAGATTGAGGTCCCAATACCATACACGATTATGGGTTTTGATATGCCTGTCTTTCTGAGCTTTGAAGATATTTATGAGTTCATTAATTTACAAGAAATCAATGCGAATTGTATATTAGTCTACATGAGGTACGACATTCTTTATCTTAAATTTTCTTTTTATCTGGAAAATCTTCTATATTTCATGTAGAGTAACATTTTTGATACGGTTACGCAGATATTTGGAGGAACTATGTAGAATTAACGGGCAAGCTGAGAAGTTTGTGTTTGTGTCTCCAAGCTTGATCTCACCGGTGAGAACAGTTACTGAAGATGCTGGAAGGAGAGAGCAAGCCGACAATCTTCTAAGCTTTTTGCGTGACGCACCCAAAGAACGGCTTTATCTTGTGCCACATAACAGAGGGAGACATTGGGTTTTGGGTGTCATTGACCCATGGGAGGACCTCGTCCTTTATTTTGATCCTCTTCGGGAGAAGAAGCGCGGCGATTTTACTGAGCTAATGAACATGTAAGTTAATTTGAATATGTTATTTTTTTAATCTTAATTATATGCATCTTAATTAGTTTGAATTTTACCAATTTGCTAGGGCCCTCACGGATTGGAAGATTACTACCGGAGAAGGGATTAGAAGGAGACGAGACTGTAAAACCAAATTCTCGAACCGTCCCTGTACTCTCCAAGAGGGAAGTGTTGAATGTGGTTATTTTATTTTAGGTTTTATGAGGGATATAGTGTTGAATGGAATTGACGCACTTGAAAGTAAACAATTTTATACTTCTGAGGATTTGGATCTGATTAGGGGAGAATGGTCTGGACATGTAATTGAATTCATTAATTATTATGTATAAACTTGTAATGTTATTCGAGTGTATTTTTAGTTTGATTAATGAAGTTAATATCTTGAATCGTGTATTGGATAACATACAGATTAGGCCACCTGTGTGAAAAAAAAACCCAAAATTTTTTTATAATAATAAATTACATCTAAGTAGATTACACGACGGTTTCCTGCCGGAACCGTCGTGTAATCTAAGGCATCACCCTTATATTACACGACGGTTCCGGCCGGAACCGTCGTGTAATCCCAAAACAGTAGAAGATTACACGACGGTTCCTCCCGGAAACGTCGTGTAATGTTTGTTTTTTTCTTCCACCACATATCTTTTTACCGGGATTACACGACGGTTTTGAAACCGTCGTGTAAAGATTAGATACGACGACGGTATTAAAAACCGTCGTGTTATCTTCTACGACGCTGGATTACACGACGGTTAAGGAACCGTCGTGAAAACTTTACACGACGGGTAAAACCCGTCGTGTAATCCCTCTTTTCTAGTAGTGCAAGTTTCTGAAAGTATATGTACACACATATATATATATGTGTGTGTGTTTTTGTTATATTTAAACTTAACCTCTTTTTTCCCCATTTTTATATCAGGTTAGGATCGATCATTATTAACATTCCTTTGACAATTTTAAGTGAGAGGGTACGGTGTTATCACAATGAGCAATGTGAAAGACTTTGCAAAAGCATGTATCCAGAATCAATTTCCAGTACATGTCTGAAGCTACCTCGACTAGAGATTGGGGTTATGTGTGTGCAAACAGTGACGAAGCTAGAAGTTTTCATCAGCGAGGGCTAATAACTATATAATATATAATTAAAGTGTGTATCAAGTAAGTTTTCATTTTGAAGAGGGGTTATTATGAAATTTTATTCAAAATTATAGGGTATTTGTTCGAAAGCAAAAAAAAAAAAAAAAGAGAAAAAGATGTGATTACAAAAACATCTCTCATTGTTTTACTTCATTAAAAAAAAAATCATCATCTATTCTTTGGCACTTACGGAAAATTAGTCTAATTTTCTTATTCATTATTAGTTTTCTTATGTATCAACTGTTAATTTTTTTTAACTAATGAGTGTTTATTAGTCGGGAATTGAAAGAGTTTGAAATTAATTTCACGAAAAAGAATGCAATAACATATAATGAAATTCTAAACTTCCATTAATATTACTAAACTATCAAATAATCAAGTTATAATTTTTCTAAAAAAAATTAAATAAATAAAAGACTCAGGTTAACAAAAATACATATTGTTAACAAAATTACATATACGAAATAAATAATTAACATAAAACAAGAGCAAATTTGATAAAGATAATTAGATCAACCATATAACTAAGAGGTGGGACAAATTAATTCTCGCTTATCAAGTAACTTAATTACTCATATTTAAGTTGAGGGTCGATATCATTTACTTTCTAATTGCAAAAATAAATAAATAAAAAAATTAGAATCAGGAATTCGACTGAAATCATAATTACCCTAAGATTAAACATGTAACAAATTGAAAGTAAGTCGTAATTTTCATTTGTGTGAGAATTTTTGACATTTTCTTAATAACTTGAGAGGAAAAAAAAAAAAAAAAATACAAAACCCTCCTCGTAAACCTGAGAAACCAACTCCATGTTGGGAATAAGGAACAAGGAAAAAAAAAAAAAAAAAAAAATCTATTGCTATTTATTATCTTATAAGTTATGAACCTTTAATATCTTTCGAAAGGGTAATTTGTCCGCTAAAAAAGCAGGGTTCACTCTATCTTCATTATCTTTTGGTTTATTTATTAGTTATTTATTTTGAAGTAACTACCCCCTGATTTATTATAGTTTCTGTATACATTTTTAAATTCCGTAAATCTAATTAATATATTAGAAATAAAATCAAAATCCAATTAGAACATTTAAACAGAAATTTACAATGAAATGAAGAGGTAATGAGTTAATTTAATGTAATATATAAAACAAATCATGCACAATCTAATTTCGTTATAATTCACAGAACTTGATATTTCGAACATGTCCAAGATGAAAATGATGATAAAGAATTGTAGATCCTGCTATTTCTTAAAACTTGTTGTGTTGATACTCTTCTTCTTCGAGCATTCAAGTAAGTTTATAATTGAAATCAAGCTAAATTGACAGTTCCAAATTTAAAAGTTTTCTCTTTAATTCATATTCTGCCAAGATTAAACAAAAATATATTACCTGCATATAAGATCGTAACTATGTGAAATCTGTTATTTACCAAAAATATATATGTGTGTATGTAAAATCTGTTCGTCGAAAGTCGAGGTAAACTCTAACATTTTGCTTAATTTTACTCTAGAAAAAATATTCGAAAGATTTTGAAACACATCAGATCTGTAAGAATTTAAAAGGATTGCTAATTTTAAGAGATATAATCATTATTTTCTCGGAACGAAATTAGACGTTATATTTTACTAAACCGAAGGGAACATTTTTCAAAAACACATGATTAGGGTGTATAAAAGTGGATATGGTTCTTGTACAAATTTACTAAACCGAAGGGAATATCTTATAATGTTCTCAGTGGGTATGGTTCTTGTACATTTTGTAGTTAACATACACGGTATTTGATTATTTAATTCTCTCTCTTATAAGCGAGGGATTCAAAATTTATACCTTATAAAAAAATCAATGTGAAATTATATATTGTTAACCTATACAATAATCGTATGTATATATATATATATATATATATCACAATCCTCTAAACTATTTTTCTCAAAGTTGATCTTAACAAATACTTCTTCAACTAATTGTCTCAACTAACTTTTCTTAAAGTTATCCAATATACATATATGGGATGGTCTTAAATCCGGTATCTCAAAATACCGGAGATGTCTAGCACGTGATCCAGTACCATCCGATCAGAATGGACGACTGGATTAGGGGAGTGGAGTTTAAGAGGAACCTAAAAATGTAGCTGACAACATCTGCAATGCTGGTGCGGGGGAAAAAAAGTTTTAAATTGGGATTTCAAGACCGAATTTTGAAAGGAAAGAAATTGTAAATAAGGAGAGGGTAAAAGGGAGAGGTGGGTTAACATGCTTATTGGGTAGGGAACAAGGGTTTCGCCAGTGGGGTTTTGTTGAAAGCACAAGAAGTAATCCGCTAGAGTTGGTGGGGAGTGGAGGGTGAAATTAGGCTGGAGAGGTATCGCGTGGGACCTCGACAGCGGTGGAGGCCAAAATCTAGAGGTTTTTAAAATCGGGATATTTTTTTGGACTATTTACATATATAGTCAAATTAGCACCATGCTTTTATAAAATATCTAAAAAAAAAAAAAAAAAAACTTATTTGTAAAATTAAACAAAATATAAACTTGATCATATTGTGATAATAAAAATACCCTTAAATTTAATTTAAAAAATAAAAAAGGTAAATTTTGTTCTTAAAAAATAACCAAAATAGAAACTTAAAAATCTTTAAAAAAATTCCCTCTTTATAATCCCAAATTTGAATCCAAATTTGTTTATGGATTACAATTAAATATTTTTATAAATATATTTTGTTGTTTTTTGTTATTGATTTTTTATATTTGTAGTCAATATTATATTGATGAGGTCAATATGCTATAATATGATGTTTTATGAATATGTTTTTTTCCCCCTCAATAACCCGGTCAACAAGAAAGTGATCCAAAAAAGTGATAAATCCAAAAATATGCTATTTGAAATTCTTCTATAAGTAATACGGTCATTATCACATAGGTCATGACCATATTGCTATTAATCAAGAGAGTACAATATAATGGTAAGGTCCTTAACATAGTCGTCGAAGGGATAGAGTCAATATCGTAATGACCACAACGTCAAAGATAATAACAAAATAAAAAACTAATTAAAAAGAGTTATGAGGCACAAAACTATAAAGGAAACAAAAAAAAAAAAAGTTTCCTTTTAAAATATACAACTTAAAAAATAAAAAAAGTCTAAATGTCCAAAATAAACTACGCGTTCTCAAAAAAGGAGGGGAAAAAAAAAAAAACTAACTAACTAGTGATTACATAATTTAAGAGAAAAAACTTCCTCCCATAGAAGTCTTCCAAAATAGCTAATTAATTTAAAATTGATATTTTAAATAAATAAATTATACAATTTCTGGAATTATTATTCTTTAATTCAAGGAGATGCCCATTCCCAAAAAGGCAACAAGGGTAAACCTGGAACAAATAATGATTGAAATTTTAATTTTGTTCAATTTTGTAAATAAGTTAAAAAGTGTTTATATTTTAAAAAGGATAAATGAAAATGGCTATTTTGTGTAAATATTTCTATTTTTTTTTTCTTGTACTTTGGTGTATTATTGAATGTACTTTGGTCGAATATGTGGTGTATTCTGGTGGACTATATGGTGTATACTGGTGGACTATTGTGTTACATTTTTAGCTTTAACTTTTTTTCCCGTTTAATACCGTGCCAGGATCGACCATTCCTTTAAGTGATGAGATACGATGTTATAACAGCAAGCACTGTGGAAATCTTTGCAAAATGAAGTATCCAAAATCAACTTCAGCAAAAGTCATTATTTATTATGTACTACATGTTATGTATTTTATACATTTGAGTTATTGTGGTGATAACAAAAACATGTCTTATTGTTCATTAAAAAATTCACTCTATATATTCTTGGTCACTTGTAGAAAATTAGTCGAGTATTCTTATTCTATACATTTTAGATTATAATTAAATGTTGGACCAAAACTTGTATGCTCTTTACATTCAAAATTTCAAATGAATAATGAGTTGCTGCGTTACTCAAATGCCCACTCATTATGTTTCTCTCTAAGACCATCTCTAATGCATTAATCTTTGTCAATATTATATTTATTACAAAGAAGTGTGAAAAATAACATTATTTAATTTTATATTGTAATACATAATGTTATTTTTGATGTTATTTGAACTTTTTATCTTTATTATTACGTTTTAGAACTTGTAAAAGCGAACATTTAGTATTTAAATGATTTTTAAATAAAACAATACTTTTCAATCTGAATAAGAAATTCTCACTATTCCACGTGGATCTTATGTGAGTTCGAGTGGTGTGGGTCCTACATAAATTCTATTTTCTTATTTATTTTAAAAGTAATTATATTGGTAGAGGGGGATGACATTTATGAAACTTTCAACTTCAAACATCAAATTTCATCATATCTTGGAGATCTCCCAGAGCAACTAGAATCCCCCATTAGAAGCTTCATCGTGTCTTGTTTGCTCGCAAGGAAAAATTTAGTCCCAGAGAGATTCGACCACAAACAAAGACCACCAAAAATAACGAAGGTATATATATATATATATATATATATATAGTTTTTTTTTTTCCCTTAAAATTAAGTGACGGGTTTTTTCGGTTGCGTTGATCTGATCAATGATCACAGACAAAGACCACCAAAAACAACGAAGGAGATTTTTCTTCTCCTGATCATTTATGTCTATGTCAAAAACTGGGAAAGAATGGACGTGAGAGCAAGAGAAGAAAAGTTGAAGATGTCAGAGGAAATAAATTTGGAGAGACAGGATATAGGCCCACAAAATAAAATTTTCATTAAAAAAAAAAAAGAAAAAGTTAAATGACCGGTTGAATTTGTTGATAACGAGTATGCGTCAATGTTTTACGCATGGATCCTGAGTTTTTACTATTCGTGCTAGATAGCAAGGTCCTTTCAAAATAAAACTATTGTAATAATTATAATTATGAAAGTTAAGTGGATGAATATGAATCAAATATTAAATTTAATATTGATTATATCTTATGATTAGTTTATTATAAAATTTAGTATTTTGACAATAAATATAATATTTTATTAGAAATTATTTTTTTTATTCAAATGTCAAAATTTATCATTAATCTAACTTTTTAGTATTACATTAAGGGGGCGTTTGACGTTTTGGTTTGACTTAAGTTGAACTGTACTTTTTTTTGTCTTTTTCTGAAAGTTTTTTTTATTTTTTCTGAAAAAGTGAAAAAGTTTTTTATCTTTTCTAAAAAGTCAACAAAAATTACTACTTAAACTGTATTTTCCCAACTTAAACAACTCCACCAATCTCCCCCTAAAGATACTATAATGGGCTCTAATAGACTAAAAGCTATTAATTAATGAAAGTGAATCTCATTCAATACGTTTGGATAATAACAGACTAAGATAATTACTAAATAATTTTATAATATATTTTATATCGTAAAAGTTTAAATAATTAATAAACATAAATAATATAAGTTTAAAATTTTTTAAGTAAAATTCACATGTTTTCCGAGTAAAAAATCAACAAATAAGTTGAAACATATCACAATCGTATTAAATGAATCATTTTTTTTTAAATTAATAAACGAATGATCATGTTTAGGTATGTATTGACACACAATTGAGAGTTGTGACCTAAAGATAAAAGATTATGATAATAGGTTAGTGATAAAATGTTTAAATTCAAATATTGGATGACTTTTTATGAGATCATAAATGTAAAATCTCTTGTTTCTTATTTAAAATGTTTGATACTACATCTTTATATAATCTTGTCATTAGCACATTTTGGCCCGTCTGTAGGATCTCAACGAAATATTAGCGTGTAGAGAAACCCTTTGATAATTGATCACTCAAATAAATAAACAGGTTGACACATATATGACACTTTAACCGAAAATTGGGAGAGATCCATTGTTCCATTTTTTGGGTTCATAAGAATGGGTTCTTCCAGGTTCCCATTACTTTCATAGATTTCGAACATGCTACTGAAACCAACCAAAGAGAGTATGCTTGTGTATCAACGTCTCTCCAGTCTAAACTCTGCAAAATACAGAATTTCTGATGCCTTTTATTGCACTAGACCTTCGTCAGAAACGAGTGTCAAATTGGTAAAAAGGAGCAAAAGCGAAAAGTCTCTTGTTTACTTAAATTCCCAGATCGCCAAACATGGAAGAAACGGTAATATCAGAGAAGCTGAGTCGGTTTTCTCACGAATGCACAAAAGGGATGCCATTTCATGGACCGCCATGCTTACAGCGTATGCTCAAAACGGTGAAATTGGAAAAGCACGGAAGGTGTTCGACAAAATGCCTGAACGAACTACTGCTTCGTATAATGCTATGATTACGGCTTATGTTAGGAATAACTGTAGAATCGATGACGCTTTGGAGTTGTTTTCCAGGATTCCCGAGCGGAATGCCGCATCTTATGGTGCTATGGTTTCGGGTTTTGTGCAGACGGGGATGTTTGATGAGGCTGAGAAGTTGTACTTTGAGACGCCAGTTGAGTTGCGAGACCCCGTTTGTTCAAGTATATTGGTCAGTGGATATCTGAAGCTTGGGAGATTGGAAGATGCAATTCTCATTTTTGATGGTATGGTGGAGAGGGATGTTGTTTCATGGAGCTCTATGATTGATGGGTATTGCAAAGTGGGAAGGATTGCCGATGCCAGATCTTTGTTTGATAAGATGCCTGACCGAAATGTGGTTACTTGGACATCGATGATTCATGGGTATATGAAGGATGGGAATTTTGAAGAAGGGTTTGAATTGTTTCTCGAAATGAGAAGGGAAGGAATAGTGGATGTCAATCCCACAATCTTGAGTGTAATGTTTGATGCCTGTGGCAGTTTTTCAGGGTATAAAGAAGGCATTCAGATGCATGGCTTGGTCTCACGTATGGGACTTGACTTTGAGGTCTTCTTAGATAATTCCATTGTTATCATGTATTGCAGATTTGGTAGTATGGATGCGGCCACTAAGATGTTTGACACGATGAGCAAGAGAGATGCAGTTTCATGGAGTTCCTTGATTATGGGTTATGTACAATGTGGTGACATTGAAGAAGCTACGAAAGTTTTTGAAAGAATGCCCAATAAGGATTTGGTCTCTTGGACAACCATGATTTCAGTTTTTTTAAGTAAAGGTTTGATTGAGAAAGCCATTGAATTGTTTGGAGTGAAGACCCAAAAAGATAGCGCCCCTTGGACTGCAGTAATTTCAGTATTTGTGAAAAATGAGGATTACGAAAATGCCTTTCGTTGGTTTACTGAGATGCTTCGGGAAGCTATCAGGATCACTCCTCCTACTTTGAGCAGCGTGCTTGGTGCTTCAGCTGGTTTGACCACGCTAAATCAAGGGCTGCAGATCCATGCTCTTGTAATAAAGATGAACATGGAGTATGACTTGTCAATCCAAAACTCTCTTGTCTCAATGTATTTGAATTGCGGAAATGTGCATGATGCTTGGAAGATTTTCGTGAAAATTAATTCACTGAATACCGTATGTTTTAACTCTATGATTACGGGGTTTGCCCAAAACGGTCTTGGCAAAGAAGCACTTGATTTGTTTAGCAAAATGCAGAATGAAGGTTGTCAACCGAACGAAATCACCTTTCTCGGTGTTCTTTCAGCTTGTGTCCATGTGGGGTTAGTAGAAGAACGATGGAATTACTTTAAAGAAATGAAATCTTTATACAATATAGAGGCAAGGCCCAGCCATTATGCTTACATGGTTGATCTCCTTGGCCGAGCTGGTTTACTTGACGAAGCAGTGGAACTGATTCAGTCAGTGCCTTTTATGCCTGATTCCGGGGTCTGGAGAGCTCTACTTCGTGCAAGCAGGACCCATTTATGTTCTGATCTAGCCAAGCTCGCAGCTCAAAAAATCATAGGCTTGGAGCCTGATAATGCAACACCTGACGTGGTGTTGCCTAACTTGCATTCTGTTTTGGATAAAGAGTTTTCAGAGAACTTGTTTTCTATTGAGCAGCTAAGAATAGCTAAGCAATTAAAAGGAGCAAGGAAGAGTCCGGGTTGTAGCTGGATTTCGGTTAAGGACAAGTTTCATTTATTCTTTGCTGGAGATCAACCCAACACTGAAGTAGAGAAGATTAAAGTTACGCTACGGCTGCTAAAGACCGAAATGCTGGAGTTGCACCGTCACAAGTAAGAATCGGCTCATTGCTCATCATTCAGCATGATCGATGTCTCGTTTAATTGCGAAGGATGTACAGACTCGGACCGAAAATTTTTGTTGGTAAGTACTTAATTGGTGGTTCTTTCCTCAGCCTTGTTTTTTATTTTTACTTTATTTCGTTTATCCTTGCGGATGAATTATTTAAACATTTGTGGATGAATTTGCTTCACAGGTAGTAGATGAAATTCTGATACCCATTTATGGGAGAGGAGACGATAATAGAGCTCTTAAATGGATAACAAAGTAGAGAATTTGAGCCATCATAGAATTATACTTAATGAGGCTCCTCATTTTTTCCATAGAAAAACACATTGTTTTTTAAAAAAATGATTTTTTTTCTCCCGAACTTAAGACCTTTCCTTTCTTCCCCATCCGTTGAGCTAGCCCTAGTGGAGAGCAGAGAACCAACATTTCATTAGCTACATTTTAGGCCATAACTTTGGTAGGCTCCTTCATGTTATGGAATTGGAAGAAAGGTAAATAGATGCTCTCCAGAAAGCTAAAGTTAATGAATTAATTTACCAAGACTAAAAGATTATGATCTAAAGTGACACAATCTTTATAATTCAGGGACGCACACTACTAATTATTACCTTAAATTGTTGTGTCTGGTTATTATTGTATAATCAGTGCAAGCGTGTCAAATATGATTATTATTATTATTATTATTATTATTTGGTAAGCAGACCGGCAATATGATAAACTCGGGTCTTAGAGTAATCTTACACAAATCAATTTTCTTTATTAATTAATGTAAGCGGTGTTTTTATTTTTTATTTTTTTAAGGAAGAAAGGAGACAAATAATATTAAGAAATTAAGGATGAAAGAGGTAAATAGTATCTTTTTTTTTTTTTGTTGAAAATATTTATGATAAATAAATCTTTTAAAAATATTCGAGGTAACTCTTAAAAAAATAGTATTTGAGGATTTACAACAGATAAT
Source organism: Ficus carica (assembly GCA_009761775.1). Taxonomy (NCBI): domain Eukaryota; kingdom Viridiplantae; phylum Streptophyta; class Magnoliopsida; order Rosales; family Moraceae; genus Ficus; species Ficus carica. Next base: position 4,238,261 of record CM019742.1, on the reverse strand, counting down.
TCATAATTTATTTATGAAGCAGATTAATGATAAAGTTACCTTAAGAATATTCTTGTAAAGAAAATGATTGCCGTAAATTTGTTATTTGTTTGAAATATTAGAAATATACTATTAATATGAGTAATGTTTAAAATTGATGTATTTGCTGTAATTTTGGAAAAATTAACATTTTTCACGACCGATAAATGTTTGGAGAAAGTACCTGAATTTAAAAATTCATGACATAAATTTAAAAATGTAAAATTCGAATATCTCCGTTCTTATTATTAAAATAAAATAAAAAATAAAAAATAAAAAATAAAATGAAGAAGAAAGAAGAAAGAAATAGCTTAGAAACACTTCCCTTCCCTTCACTTCGCCTAGCCCAGCCCATTATGTACAAAATGTCATAGTCACTTGTGTTTATGTTTTGCCTAGCAGCAGCAGTGCAGCACCGTGTGGTACTTTTCATGAACATGAGATTTCATGTTTACATGCTCAGATTTCAGCCATGGATTTCGCCACCCAAAACCATAACAACTACCAGGCTTCTGCTTTTCTATGAACGCCTTCACTGCCCAAACACTTCCTCATCAGCTTCTCATAGAATTACTCATTCATGTTACTCCACTGGAACCTTATCAGAACCCTATTTCATCATGGGCCAAAGCCGAAAAGCCGACAAATCTCTGGTCTCCTTCAATTCCCTTATAACCAAACATGGAAGAAGTGGCGACGTTAGAGAAGCGGAGTCGGTGTTTTACAGCATGCCTAGCAGAAACACCGTTTCCTGGACTGCCATGCTCACTGCCTATGCTGAAAACGGCGAAATCGTCAATGCACGTAACGTGTTCGACATAATGCCTCAACGAAATACTGCTTCGTACAATGCAATGATTACGGCTTATGTTAAGAATGGCTGTATGATAGATGAAGCTTTTGATTTGTTTTCTAGGATTCCGGAGCACAATGCTGTCTCTCATGCTGCTATGATCACAGGTTTTGTGCGTGCTGGTATGTTTGGCAAGGCTGAGAATTTGTATTTCGAGACGCCGGTTGATTGGAGAGACCCGGTTTGTTCCAATGCAATAATAGGTGGGTACTTGAAGCTGGGAAGGTTCGAGGAGGCATTCCGTATTTTTGATGGAATGGTGGTTAGAGATGTGGTTTCGTGGAGCTCTATGATTAATGGCTATTGTAGAGCAGGAAGGATTGTTGACGCCAGATATTTATTTGATAATATGCCTGATAGAAATGTGGTTACTTGGACGGCTATGATCGATGGTTATATGAAGGACGGGAACTTTCAAGAAGGGTTTGAATTGTTTCTGAAGATGAGAAGGGAAGGAAAAGTGGCTGTGAATCCCATTACGTTGAGCGTAATGTTTGATGCGTGTGGCAGTTTTACAAGGTATAAAGAAGGTATTCAGATGCACGGGTTGGTCTCACGTATCGGACACAACTTTGAAGTCATCTTAGACAATTCTATTATCATCATGTATTGCAGACTTGGTAGTTTAGATGAAGGTACTAAGATGTTTCATAAAATTAGAAAGAGAGATGAAATTTCATGGAATTCCTTGATTGCGGGATATGTTTGGTGTGCTGATATGGACGGAGCTTTGGAAGTTTTTGAGAGGATGCCTAAAAAGGATGTGGTCTCTTGGACAACCATGGTTTCAGGATTTTTTACCAAGGGGTTGACTGAGAAAGCTATGCAATTGTTTAGAATGATGCCCGAAAAAGATAGTTTTTCTTGGACTGCTGTAATTTCCGGGTTTGTAAATAATGAGGAATATGAAGAAGCTTTTCATTGGTTTACCGAGATGCTACAAGAAGCTGTCACAATTAACCCGCTTACTTTTAGCAGCATCCTCAGTGCTTCATCTTGTTTAGCCACTCTAAACCAAGGATTGCAGATCCATGCTCTTGTAATAAAGATGAATTTGAAATCTGATTTGTCCATCCAAAACTCTTTAGTCTCAATGTACTCGAAGTGCGGAGATTTGCCTTCTGCTTATAGAATTTTTGTGAACATCGATTCACCGAATACCGTTTCTTTTAACTCTATGATTACTGGGTTTGCCCAAAATGGTTTTGGTGAAGAAGCACTGAATTTATTTAACAAAATGCAGAAAGAAGGTCGTGAACCAAATGGAATCACCTTCCTAGGCGTTCTTTCCGCTTGTGTCCATGTGGGTTTGGTAGAAGAAGGATGGAAATACTTTAAATTGATAAAATCTTCATACAATACCGAAGCCGGGCCTGATCATTATGCTTGTATGGTTGATCTCCTTGGCCGAGCGGGTTTACTAGACGAAGCAGTGGAGCTGATCAACTCGATGCCGTTTGAGCCTCATCCTGGAATTTGGGGAGCTCTTCTTGGTGCAAGCAGGACCCACTTACGTCTTAATATTGCAGAACTTGCGGCTCAAAAACTTGTTGAATTAGAGCCTAATAATGCAACTACTTATGTTGTTTTGTCTCACCTGCGTTCTGTTTCGGGTAAAAAGATGGATGCTGATCAGTTTATGATGGCCAAGAAAAGAAAGGGGATAAAGAAGAGTCCCGGATGTAGCTGGGTAGTTGTCAAGGACAAGGTTAATTTGTTCCTTGCAGGAGACAAATCTCATGCTCACATCGAAGAAATTAGAATTACACTATTGACCATAGGGGCCGTAATGAGACAGCTGTACTGTCACACCCATGAGGACCAGTTTCATATTTAGGTCGATCTAGTTTTTACTAAAATATGATGGTTTGTACAAGCTAGAAACAATATTCTTTCTTGTTTTTTTTTTGTAAATACATTTCTACGCGCTCTTGTTGTAACAACGGGGCTCTGGTTTGCAGGAAGTTGAAGTTTGTCAACGTATTTGCCTTCAATTTTCTCATTGGATTTTATGGCACAGAAGCTTGTAAATTGGTAACAAATAAATAATTTTCACCAAGTTGAGGCCATATTCCAGAGCTCATATATAAAGTCTGCTCAGATGTTCCAAAATAACTCTAAACCTCCAAAGCTGTGACCTCTTAACGTGCCAAATGCTCTTCCATTGTTTCTTAACTGCAGTCAATCATGCTCAGTCCCAACAATAGAAGGTAAAATGATTTCATATCGTTCAAAGTCATCTGTGACAACCAATTTGTAATTTTTTTCCATTAAATTTCCATTTATTAGTTTTAGTTTCCGATAGACATTCAGAGAAAGAGTGTTTAGGGAACTTGCTTGGGAAGGATGAACCGAAGAAAGCTCCTCCTTTAGCATGAGTCAAGGTCACGTAGACACTTGATTCGATTTGACCACTTCATGTTACTTCATCCATTTCCATCAAACCATGTAACTAGGAAATGGTTCTTCATAAAATTTCTTCCGCAACTTCCATCCGAATTATGTGGCAGGGCAGTCCACTGGTAAATGATTCTTCTTCTTGGCACGTTTTCACTTATTCAGTGGTTTTCTACAAGCATCCATTTGACTAATATATCCATCAATTAGGTCTGTGATTAGATCTCAAATTTTCCTGACTCAGAAAAATTTTAACCATGGTTTACCAATCAGAAATTGCAGGTATTATCAGACTAAAAGGACGCTGTTCCTAGTCTTCAGAGATGTGGACTTGCCGAAACAATGTGGTCTGCTTCAAAACGTTCCAACTGGTTGCCAGTTGGTATCATAAACACGATTCTCTTGGAACAACATAGTGTTCGAGCTTGTTTCCAATATTCAGCAGCTCGATCAGACCAGGTCTTCGCAATTCGAATCTCGTTATTGCATCGCATGGTATGTTCTTCCTGGTTGGAATTGTGGGGTAACTTCCTTTAGAACCATGCTCGAGTGCTTTTATTATGCAGTCAGAGCCCTATTGGGCTTTTTTGATCCAAGTCCAACGTACATAATTAAAGGACAAGTTACACTTTTTCCCCTCGAACTTTAGGTCTCGTCAAAAAATACCCTCAAGCTTCAATTTATAACATTCTTTCCCTCTGAATTTAAAAAAAGTTAGCGAATTTTCTCCATAAACTAAATTTTTTACCAAAAAAAAAAATGCACATAATACCAGTTGGAAGAATGAATTGAAGGTATTAAGTGTAAAATATGAAATGACACACATTAGCAGCACCCTAGGCATTTGTTACCCTTATTACGTGTGAAATTACAAAGTTATTTATAAGAAAGAATTATGTTTAAAAAAAAAAAGACAATCAATCGTCAATATTTACTTTTTTTAACTCAATTATAAGCATGTCTCATTTAATATCCGCAACGCATGCTTCTAACGAGTGCCATGTTCATTTTTTAGTCAAAAATTTAATTGAGAGGGGAAATTCACAAACTTTTCTAAAGTTAAAGAGAAAATAATGTTACAAATTGAAGTGACATTTTGTGACAAGACTTAAAGTTAAAGTTTGGGGGGGTGGGGGGGAGCGTAATTTATCCATAATTAAATGGTTTTTCTTATTTGCAATTTTGCAATTAACTCCTGGTCCAATATTCATGTCATCATTTGTGTGAGGAAAAAAGGAAAAAGTTTAAAAATAGTGTTTTTGCCTTCAACAATTGTGTTCTCCGGTATGCATTAACAACACTAGAAGGATCCTTAAAAATTAATAAATAAAGAATTATTTTTATCTATATCTCTAAACTTTAGGGTCACTTCCATTTTGCCCTCCTAAACTTTAAAAACTCATTTTGTACTTTAAATTTTGAATTTAACCTCATTTTATCCCTTCTATTAAAATTTCAGTTAAAAACATATGGTGAAAAGGTGAGTGAAGTGTATTCATGTGATCTTTTCTGTTTATTTTGAGCAGAAATTGTAACAGAATGAGTTATTTATTTATTTATTTAAATGAAATTATAATAGTAGGGGTAAAATAGGGTGTTAAATTCAAAATTCAATGGACAAAATAAGAGTTTTTAAAATTCAAATGATGAAATGAGAGTGATGCTAAATGTTTCGAAATATAGATGAAAATAATCTAGTAGGATAATATCAAACTTGAAATCACTAGTTTTCAAACCATGACCAGTCCTAGGAAAATTTCGATTGTTGCGAGAATGTTTATCATTGTGTTGACGTTACATAAGCGGCAAGATAATTGTTTTTGATGAAGAGTATTGTTGCTGACACGTTCATCATGATGTGTTGACTTTTGTAGTTTTGTTCTCTCTTTCTAAAGTTTGACTTTTTTGTTTCAGGTTGTTCTCTTCTTTTGCCTTGGTATGATAGCTACGCAGTCAATGCACCTCATGCAAGGTATCCAAAAAAAAAAAAAAAAAAATGTATATATAAACAGACGCATAATTTTGTATATATCTAAAATGTAAGTTATGTTTTATCTTACCATCTAACTGTTTGAGAGGATCATTTAAAAAAAAAAAAAAAAAAAAAAAAGCTATCTGAGAGGAATTCTTCTTCTAATTTAGCGACTTATTGAAATATTGACGTGGAAGCTTTAACCTTATTGCGGCTAGCTTAACAGGCAAATATAGAGGGATTTTGATAGCAGTTTCTAGATTAAGTATGCAAACTTTAACCTGTTGGAACTAGCTCAATGGGTGAAAAGAAGGAGATTAGGTAGGAGATCTTGTATTTGAAATCTAGAAGAATTTTTTATGAAGCATATTTATTTCTCCAAAAAAATTAACAAGAGCCAAAAATTTCTGAAGGTAAGCTGTTTGAGACAATGAATTATTAATTTTCAATAGCAAGTTTTCTGTCCTCTGACCTTGAAATGTACACGAAAAATAATATGATGAACTAAAGTCAGATTCCCAAAATATGGTATCTGGAGTAAAAACATGTATTTTTATTCACAGAAAAGGGCTAGCGCTTATTGGAAAACCAATAAACAAACATTTATAAAATGGTCCATAATTACATGTATTATTTATTATGGTAAATTGCTAGGTTAGTTCTTGAATTTTTAATTTTGTGTAACTTTAGTTTTTTTCTTGTAACTAGCTAGAATTCTTCTAAACTATTAAAATGTTACAATAGTCCTTTACGTTAATTTTTGGACGGAATCCGTTAATTAGCATCACTTTTTTGACCAATTACTAATAGATTATGTTTAAAAATTAATGAAAATTACTATGATAGCAACATTTTAATAGTTTAGGAGCATTCACTATTCTTATTTTTTTTTCGTAGTTGGAATGACCATAAACTATTAAAAAAGTTGCTACATTAGTCATTTCCGTTAATTTTTTGACGAAATCCGTAATTAGCACCACTTTTTGACCGTGAAATGTGGGATGGACACTGCCACGGCTTTTGAAGAAAAAAAAATATACTCTATAAAATATGTTGTAATGAAAAAGGGTTTTCATAATTTCATGATATTTTAAGTATGAATGACAAAGTTTATGTATGTATGGCAAGCAAGTTGCCTCTTGTGGAACCAATCCACATTAGTTCGGGTTTGGTCTACAATTTGATTATGATGGCCTTCAAGGAAGGTTTGAAAGTTCGGTACTCGAGTAAGTACCTATCAGTAAGTATGAGTTTGAGGATGAAGTTCAAGTTGAAAGTTTTAAAATAAAGTTTAAAAGAAAAAGAAAAATTTTTCCCAAATTTTCCGCAAGTTTAAGTTAAGTATGTAAGTAAGGTGACGACCCGGCGTGGGAAGTCGGGGCGTGACAGTTTGGTATCAGAGCAAGTTTTCCTGCCATCCAGTTTCACAGTTCTGCCGCCAGCACCACAGTTTTGTAAGTTTGTTTTCTTACTCTATTTTATGTATAGAAATTATGTGAGGTTATAATATTGCTTTGATTAAGACATGAACCTGGTGTCAAATCCGGGTTGGACTGAAGAGGACCGCAAGGCTTCGTTGGCATTCCGAGGAATGGAGGAAGAGCTATGTATCTTCAATAGGACCCGAGGAGAGGTTGCACGATATGGAGACGAGACTTTCTTCAAATTTTGTCATGAAGAGACGTATCTTCAAGATATGCTTACCAGCCGACGCTTAGTCAAGAAGGCTCGTGCAAGGTGCCTTAGCATAGGGTACCTTGAGAGGAGAATTTTCCTAGAATTGCCTATGTATTATCGCGATCCAGAGATGTACTAGGATATGTACATGAGATGATACGTCAGCTATGTTGTAGCTTGGCGCGCTTATCCAAATAAGTCTAGAGACTATTAGTGCCAGTAGATTAGAGTTGCGCAGCGAAAGCGTAGAGGATAAGCTAAGTTTACGATATGATATGATGAGATCGTGAGAAATCTCTAGTATGATATGATAAGTTATGATGATTTTATGATATGATATGCGAAGATATGAATGCAAGAATATGTATTAGACATGTCGAGGATTAGAATTAGAAATTAGAAGATGGTTCGTTGCATGTACGACCGAACCAATTTCGCAAGAGCCTAATCTTGCAACTGTAATGGTTAAGTTGCAGTGATAATTCATAGAGTAGCAATAAGAAATGAATAGGCTTCGAGATTAGAAAGCCTATCACCTTACCTTAGTAGGGTGATAATCATGAATTTTTCATTCTAAGAAATAGGATTGATGACTAAAAGTTTGACGATGAAAGTGATGATACGATCCTTTAGTAAGGGAAATTTAAGTAATGTTGGGGAATTTTAGATATTCCTAAGAATTATGATTATGCCCTTGTGCTATCAAGGAAATGTTAGAAGCAATAAGAGGAGCTTTTACTATCTAGCAAGTGGCTAATTGATTTAAGTATGCCTGTCATTGCATCACTCGAACGATATTATGATTTTCCAAGATTGGCTTTGAAAAGATTCAAAGAAAATATTTTTATAAAAGATCTTATGTATAATAGAACCCCCTCATTTTATGTAATACGGCCGAATCCTTGAGGAAGAAATTCCAAGATAGGGGCTGTCATGAAAAGTAAAGGTTCCAAGATAGGAGCCATAGGCCAAATCCTTGAGGAAATAAATTCCAAGATGGGGGCCATAGGCCGAATCCTTGAGGGATGAGTTCCAAGAATGGGACGAGTTCCAAGAAAGGGGCCTTTATGAAGAGTAAAAGGTTCTGATAATATAAAATTAAGTTTCAAGAAAGGAACTATTTTCAGAAAGTGTACTGAACATATGATACGATATGCTTTCCAAATATGGAAAATTATATAATACGATAAACTTTTCAAGTATGAAAAAGTTATATGATAAGATATGTTTTTCAAACATAGCAAGTTATATGATATACTTGCTCAGCTTTTTACGTAAATAGTTCTTGTGATGCAATATGAAGGGACAGTATGTATGAAAGTAAGAAAGTAAGAATGTATGCAAGTATGTATGAATGTATGTAAGGTTGATGATAAGATATGAAAGTAAGATTATGGTTCTATATAAGATTCATGATCCCATTAAAGGATTAAAATGGGAACCTGATCAAACCATTATGTATTAGTGGTGAATTTTAAGAAGAGTTACCTAGAAGTAACTGAATTTTCGATGACGAAATTTTTTTTAAGGAGGGTAGAATGTAAGAACCCGAAATTTCGATGAACTTATGATTTCCTCAGAAATAAGGAAAATTTAAGTCTGAACCATATATGTCGGTATAAAGCTCATGATCTGAGTTAAATATCGGAATATATTTGAGTTCTCGTTTAATTAGCTACGAGACTCAATAATAAGAGTTGTACTTACCATAATAGGTTGTTTTGTCAAGCACGGGACCGTTTGAGGTTGTGTGCGTGTAGATTTTTCTTAAAAACGGATTTCAAGCAAAACTGTCAAATTCGGGTAAAACCGGGCGGTAATCGGAAAACGAAATTTTGAGGCCCTTGGAGGCCGAATTAGGAAAAACGTAAAACATAAAAGTTGTAGAGAACGATTTTTCCTAGAGGGCAGCGCGAACGGATTTCCAAAATAAGGCTCCAATGGCCTTCGTTTTTATGAGAAACCGAGCCTGATCCGTGCCCAGGATTTGTGCACGACCAGGAGATTTCAAACGGCAATATGAACCTGTTAGGGTCCGAATTGAATTTTTCGTAAAACATGAAAGTTTTAGGATTTTTTAAGAGCTAGAACTTTCATGAAGGAAACTTTTTCAAAATCGGAATGGATCATAAGGAGAAGAAAAGAAACTATAAATGTATTTATGTATACATATGCATTACATGTGTGTGGTTACTCCAGTACACACGTCACGTGTGTAAAGAAAAAAAAAAAAAATGGGTAAGTGGACTTCTTACTGAATATATGTCTTATAAAGTATTGGATTTATGGGATAAAAATAAGAATAAATAAGAAAAAGAAGAGGACAAACATCAGACCTCTTCCTTTCCTCTCTCTCTCTTCTTTTTCGCTTCTCTCTCTCTCTCTGTGTCACGCCTGCTGCTGCCTTCGCAGGAAGTCCCGACTCCGGCCAGCCACCGCCCCACGCGCCGGTGATCCTTGCAGCCCATCACCCGAGAGTCCAATAGTCGGAGTTTGGCCGTGTCACTCGCCGCCGTTCGCCGGAAAAATGCTAGGAAAGTTTCGGTACCATAAACTTTCAAGCATGATTTCGGTGTAATCCGACCTCTATTTTGCGAGCCGTTGGTTTCGTTGAGTTCCACTCGTCGAGAGGAACAAAGCCCAAGTCCATCACCACTCCGATTGTTGCCGGAAATTTTCCCGGTCCGCCGCCGTCTTCTAGTTCATTTTCTTTCTTTTTAGAGAAAATCGAACGTCGTTTGAAGAAGTGGACACCAGAAATGGGTTCCTCTCGTCGAAATCTTCGAAGCGGTGCCCATCTCTGTCCCTTTTGCCACCGGTCAACGCCGGTCAAAGATGGTCAATGCCGGTCAACGCCGGTCAAAGCTGGTCAACACCGGTCAAAAGCTGGTCAACGTCGGTCAAAGATGGTCAATGCCAGGTCAACGCTGGTCAACTGTCGCCGAATTTTGGAAGATCGCCTTTCCGACCTATTTTCGATGTTCCGGACATGTTTACAACCTCAGATTCGCGATATGGAATCTCGAAGGTTAAGAATGGCGATTAAAAGTTCAGTCGCGCGAAATTAAAAGGTGTTTGGAACGCCGACCAGGAATCGTTTTACTCACCCGAACGTCGTCGAACGATCTCGGTAGTAATCTTGACTACTTTAAGTCATTTATTGGATTGATTACATGCCTATTTATATGCTTTGAATTGAATATCAAAATATATATATATGTATATATATTTGATGTTCAAGTTAATTAAGTGAAGTTGAATTATGTCGAGATATGTTGTATGTTAAAATAATGAATGTGTTATGGATGGCACATCTTGCAGTTATGGTGCGCCAAAACTTTCTATAAACTGGTTTTATTGCAGGTTTAAATTTTGGGTATTAAGGAAAATAAGCCGTTATGCTGTCGGATTTTTATTAAATCCAACCATAATTGGTGATTGAACTTATAATTAGTTTTATAAGTTTCACTCTCAGAATAATTTTATAATCGAGAGCTCATGTCTTGAGTCTTAAGTGGAAATGATCTATGAAGGAAGTTTTTCCCAGATTCTAAGCAGATTTTAAGTAAAACCTGATTTTTCCGGGACTGTGCAGAAAATAGGAAGTTCATGCATAGGTTTTTCAGAGACAGTGCAAAAGCAAGAAATCCTTGCACACGCACTGACACTTAAGTTAAGAAACTATTTTTAAGGATGTGTTTTCTAAGTTCGACAGTTTTAACTGTCTTTACTTATAAGTTATGGTTGTGTTAAATTACGGTTTGTATTCTTGTATAAGAATTAATGTAAAGGATAACCTTTAATAACCGGTTAGGATACCGAGTTATCGGGTTGGGCCTTATCCTATAGTTACCGATAGTAATCTAGTAGATTGTTACTCTATAAGTAATAAGGCCTTAGTAAGATTAGTAACCTAACGAGTTACTGTTTATGTCTGGTTGGGCTATGAGCCCTAAGGTTACGGTTAGTAACCGACCGAGTTTTCATTAGTAGATGTGGGGAACATATAATTAATTACAACTAGGATTATGTAGACGTGTTGGTTAGATCACCAACATTCCACAATACTAATTAGACCCTTACCTATGTCCTTCAACAAGCAGGAGGAAACCTGCAGCTGTACCCAGAGGAGAAGCAGCACTAAGTAGGACATAACGAGAGAGGTAAGTACAACTCCGCCTGCAGCATAGGCCCTTTGTTGTTACTTGCCTGATGTGATGTGCTGATATGTGATGCCATAATGTGTTATGCTATGCTATGGCTATGATGTGCTAAGTTATGTTATGACATGTTATGCCATGTTTACAAAAATGCCATGTTTTCAAGAAGGCCATGTTATGGCTAATGTTGATTATGTTATAATATTGTGACATCATGAAGCATGTTCACTAATGTTAAACCACTTGGTAAGAACAAGACAAGTAGGATGTTGTGTCGTGCCGACTTGCCACAAAGGCGGGTTTAAATGGTATGGTTCATGGTTTGAGTTGGATTGGAAGGCTACCTAAACTACTCCATGTTAAACTTTGTGTTTCATGGTTTACGTTAAAACGGACTGCCGCCTCCAACCATTCCTTGGCTATGTACCACGGTACGAGCACACATGATATGTAAAGGAATAGAACTAAATTAAGTTATAAATCCATAATTGATTCATAAGAGATTATAAATGGTTCATGCATAACGACATGTTTTGTGTCGCGGATGTAACAGTTGTACTTGCTGAGCGAAAGCTCACGTCTTACGTCTATGCTGTAGGTAAGCAATCTGCCAGCAATCTCTGATGCAATACCGTGGAGGGCTGGTTCAGCGGGCTGTGAAATGTGGGATGGACACTGCCACGGCTTTTGAAGAAAAAAAAATATACTCTATAAAATATGTTGTAATGAAAAAGGGTTTTCATAATTTCATGATATTTTAAGTATGAATGACAAAGTTTATGTATGTATGGCAAGCAAGTTGCCTCTTGTGGAACCAATCCACATTAGTTCGGGTTTGGTCTACAATTTGATTATGATGGCCTTCAAGGAAGGTTTGAAAGTTCGGTACTCGAGTAAGTACCTATCAGTAAGTATGAGTTTGAGGATGAAGTTCAAGTTGAAAGTTTTAAAATAAAGTTTAAAAGAAAAAGAAAAATTTTTCCCAAATTTTCCGCAAGTTTAAGTTAAGTATGTAACGACCCGCCTAGCACAGGCCGTTACCATACATACTTACGTATATTTCATACATACTTAATTGACATAAACAGCGGAATTTTTTTTTTTTTAACAGTGTGACTCGCGCACGAGAGCGTACATAAAATATAACAAATAATAGGCAATAGCTGTTTAGCATAACTCAACTTAATAAACGTAAATAAAATAAATTCAAAACGCATAGCGGTTCTACATTTCCCACGGTTCACAGTCCGCCAAGCCTCGCCTCTCCATCTTGCAGCAGCAATTGCTGGCAGGTTGCTTACCTACAGCATAAACGTAAGACAGTGAGCTTTCGCTCAGCAAGTACAACTATCCTATACCGCGACACAACACAAAATAATATATCTAACTAACATAAACTAAGCATAGCATAGCATTACTTAACTTAACTTAGCGTAACTTATCCTACATATGCATGAGCCAATTATGCTTTCTTATTCTTTCTTATTGTACATAACTTGCTTACTTAACTTAACTTAACATATGGGCCCTATAAGTGTTCGTACCGGGCGCGCGACTATGAATTGGTTGGTGTGGCCAATCTTTTTCCAACTCAATCCATAGTCCAACCCGACCTTACGCGGGTCGGTACGACACAGGTAACTTACTTATTTTCATATCATTTTTTATCTTATACTTGATTTCATTCTTATTATTGGTGAACATACTTTGTGATGTTTCACACAACTAAATCATAGCATGTTTTGATCTTAACATGTTTTTAACACTTCATGACATATACTTAAACATAGCATTTTACACATAAAACATAGCATTTTACACATAAAACATAGCATAAAACATAGCATAAAACTTTTCTTAACACCTAATATAAAACATGTAATTAACATGGCATATAAATAACACAGCAAAGCAACACTACAGAACATACAATAAAGCATACATTTAAAGCATACTTAGGCAAGTATCAAATCAAAGCCTATGCTGTAGGCGGTGGTTGTACTTACCTTGTTTAAAACTGCTGTGTCCAGTTATAAGCTCAAGCTTACTGGGACACCGTTGCGTATCGTATTCTGTTATCGACAAAAAGAGTAAGGATTAGAACTGTTGGTAAACCAACATTCTTATATAACCGTAGTTATATTTCCTTACTTTGCGTTACGTGAACCTACTTGGTTACTTTAAGTAACCCCAAGGTTTAAATCTATCCTACTCGGATTATTATTTCTGACTTTAAATCCCAAAAATTCATTTGTGTTTTCTTTTTAGAAAACCTTATGTTTTTGGCACAAAATCCCTTATTTAATTTAATTTTAAAAATTTAGAAAATCATAAGGTAAAATTGTAAAAATCATCGACTATTAAAAACTGCCTTTGGAACAGTTTTATAACGCCAATTAATCATTAAAAACACAAAAACACCATTTTCTGAACCATTTCTAAAAATTTTGTACAGAAATCTCCCCATTCCCGTACCATCTTTGAAAATCAATTTCATTTAAAAATCTAAGCCGATTTTGGAAAAATTGTCTTCACGAAAGTTTTAGCTATCGCAGAACCCTACAACTTCCATGTTTTGAGTTTCCCCCAATTCGGCCTCTAAGGGCCTCAAAATTTGTTTTTCCCGAGACTGGGCAAACCCTACCCGAGAAAGCCATTTTTCGGTTTCGATTTCGCTTACGTCCTATTACGTTCACCCTACCTCAACCGAACACGTCGGGAGCCTAATTCAAACATGCAGGGACGTTTCAAATGTTCAACATTCAACAAACACATCAACATAAACATTTTACACAATATACAAAAAACCCTAAACAAAACAAATACACCTAACATGCATATTAACAACCACCAACAAAAACCCTAAATTTTCAAGCACAAACCCTAATTTCTAAGCTAGGGCAGCAAGAGAAACCAATGAGCTTATGCTCAATACAACCAAGGCTTTAATACATTTAAATTTCTCCAATTGAAATTTAAACTAAAAGCTTGGAATTCAAGGGTTTGTACCTTGCTTTGGATCAAAGAATTTGACTTGGTTGTCCTTCCCTTTGCTCCTCCTTTAGCTGTCGGTTTTTCTTGCCAAATTGGTCCAACTTTTGCAGCCTCCTTTGCCTTGAAAAATCAGCCACCACAGCTCCCAAAAATCTGGCCAAAACAGCTCCCAAAACCAGCCAAGGTCTTGGCTTGTTCCCTTGCTCTTTTCCTCCCTATATTCGGCCTTCTTGGCTAAGATAAGTACCAAATTTTTTTTTGAGCTCTTGTTGGATGCTCAAAGTAGAAAACTAAACCCTTATCCCTCTTGGTTCCACAAAATTTTTCCTCTCTTCCTCCTTAGCTCCCAAAACCGGCCCTAGGAGAAAATGGGTATCCATACTTTCCAAATTTTTCTTTCCTTGCTTTCCTTCCACCAAAAGCCGATCCTCTCACTCTATTTCCTCCTCAATCTTGGCTGCAAATCCTTCCTCTCCTTCACACTCAAAACTGGTTTTGTTCAAGCAAGAAATTTGCAAGAGTTTGGTTGTGTTTTGTAAATTTTTTCTTGATTTAACCCACCCCTATTTATAGAGGTTGAACTTCTTAAAATTGCACAATGTGGTCCCTAAAAAAAATCAGAATTTGCAAGGGAGGGGGTGTAGGTGGTTGGCTTTGCTTGGTTAGAACCAAAGGAAGATTCCATTTTTTTTTACTTTCTAACAAACTTAATCCATTAATGATGTAATAATCATAAAGTTAGTGAGGTAAGCCTCCCTAAGGTTTGTTTGCCACCATTCACCTTTAAATAATCCATTTTTCAATTACCACAGGTAATTCCAATACTGAATTCACTTATACGCAGTATTAGTTAATTGAACCGTAGTCCAAAATTCACCTGTGTTTAAATGAACTGTATAAAAACTTTTTCTTAACTCGGAACCACTTGGCCCAAAATATTCTAATTATTGTGCTTGACTTTCTATGGTGGTTTTGAATCCTAAACATGTCATTTTAATCATAAAAAATAGCTTTATGCAGTACAATATTATACTGCGAACTATTAAGTCGTACAGCCTTTTTCTTAACTTTTTTTTCGGGTCAATCTTTGGCTTTCTCGTCCGCCATTGACTTTCTTGTCAACCGCTGACTTTCCCGCCAGATTTTGACTCCCGTGGTCAATAGTTGACTTTTTGGTCAACCGTCGGCGTTTTCGGTCAAACTTTGACCAACATGCAAATTTTGGCGATTTTGCTCCTTTTCGCCTAAAAGGTCATTTGCTTGACTAAGCAATCATTTTCGAGTCTTAGAATATCCTAAAACTCACAAAAACGAAATAAAAACCCTTAACCAGGCTTTTTCATGTGTATCCTAAAAATTTGTACAAATTTCTTAAAATAAAAGAAATCGTGTAAATACAGATATACTTGGTATTACAATCTTCCCCCCTTACAAATTTTCGTCCTCGAAAATTAGAACAAACTGGGGTAATTCTTTCTCATTTCCTCTTCTAATTCCCAAGTGGCTTCTTCAACCTTGTGGTTTCGCCATAATACCTTAACCATGGGAATTGTCCTATTTCGTAAGACCTTCTCTTCCCTATCCAAAATTCGAATGGGTTTTTCTTCATATGTCAAGTCCGTTTGAACCTCCACTAGTTCCTGGATGAGCACTTGGGAAGGGTCTGATACATACTTCTTGAGCATTGAGACATGGAAAACATTGTGCATCGATGCTAACTCTGGCGGTAGGGCAAGTTTGTAAGCTACTTTCCCGATCCTCTCGAGGATTTCAAATGGTCCTGTGTACCTTGGGCTAAGCTTCCCTTTCTTGTCAAAACGCATTACTCCCTTCATAGGAGCAATCTTGATGAATACTGCATCGCCGACTTGGAATTCCAAAGGTCTTCTACGCCTGTCAGCATAACTCTTCTGGCGACTGAAAGTCACATCAAGCCTTTGTTTGATCTTCATAATATCCTCTGAAGTCTTTCTGATGAAATCCGTGGTTTGAAGCTGCCTCTGTCCCACTTCTTGCCAATGAATAGGGGATCGACATTTTCTTCCATATAGTGCTTCGAACGGAGCCATACCGATCGATGCGTGATAACTGTTGTTGTAGGAAAAATTCGATCAATGGCAGCTTCTGATTCCAGTTTCCCTGAAAATCCAGAACACATGATCTCAACATGTCTTCCAGTGTTTGGATGGTTCGTTCTGACTGGCCATCGGTTTGGGGGTGAAATGCCGTACTGAACTTCAATCTCGACCCCATAGCGTTATGCACACTTGTCCAAAATCGAGAAGTGAATCGTCCATCACGATCCGAGATGATCGATTTCGGTACTCCATGCAGTCTAACAACCTGGGAAACATAGACTTCAGTCAATTTCTCCACTGAAAAGGTAGCTTTGATAGCGATAAAATGGGCTGATTTGGTTAATCTATCAACAATAACCCAAATCGTGTCGTTTCCACTTGCAGTCCTGGGTAGTCCCACAATAAAATCCATGGTAATTTGCTCCCATTTCCATTCAGGAAGCTCTATTTTCTGCAATTCTCCTCCGGGACATCGATGTTCCGCTTTAACTTTCTGACAAGTTAGGCATTTTGACACGAACTCCGCGATCTCGTTCCTCATGTTCGGCCACCAGAATTTTTTCGAAGGTCTTTGTACATCTTGGAAGCTCCCGGATGTACGGAGTACGGTGTCTTATGTGCCTCTGTCAATATCTGGTCCTTCAGAAATTCGAAGTTAGGGACACAAACCCTCTCCTTGAAGTACGTAACACCATCGGCAGAGGTCTTGAATTCCTTATTCTTCCGGTCAAAAAGCTGGGCTTTTACCAATAAGGGATCCTTTCCTTGATGACTCTTGATGGTTCCCAACAAATCGGACTGAAGAGTCAAAGAAGATAATTTTCCCGTCAACAATTCCAGGTTGAACTCAGAAATTTCTCTTTGTAGAGGCTTAGGAAAAACTTCAATGGACATTAGCATCCCGGATGACTTCTTGCTTAGCGCATCTGCTACCTTGTTTGCTTTACCAGGATGATAAAGGATTTCGCAATCATAATCCTTTACAAGCTCTAGCCATCTACGCTGCCTCATGTTGAGCTCCTTCTGAGTAAAAATGTACTTGAGGCTTTGGTGATCTGTATAAATTTCGCATTTATTTCCATATAAATAATGCCTCCAGATCTTGAGCGCGAAGACTACTGCTGCAAGCTCCAAATCATGTGTAGGGTAGTTTCTTTCATGATCTTTCAACTGTCGGGAAGCATAGGCGACCACCTTTCCATGTTGCATTAGAACCGCTCCGAGTCCCGTTTTGGAAGCGTCGCTGTAGATTACGAAGTTTCCCGCATCTACATCCGGAATTATCAACACTGGAGCTTTCGTCAGCTGCTTCTTGAGCTCTTGGATATTTTCTTCGCATTTCGAAGTCCAGTCGAAACTCTTCCCTTTTCGCGTCAGGGCAGTGAGAGGTGCTGCAATCTTTGAAAATCCTTCAACAAATCGTCGATAATAACCAGCCAGTCCAAGGAAACTCCTGATTTCCGTGACATTTCTAGGTCTGGGCCAATTACTAACCGCTTCTACTTTAGCAGGATCTACGGAAATCCCTTCTTTTGACACAACATGTCCCAAGAAATGCACCTTTCCCAGCCAAAATTCACATTTAGTGAACTTGGCGTACAACTGATGTCGTCTCAACGTCTCCATCACTATTCTCAGATGCTGTTCGTGTTCCTTCTGGGACCTCGAATAAATCAGTATATCGTCAATAAAGACGATGACGAACTTATCCAAATACTCCTTGAGCACTCGGTTCATGAGATCCATGAAAGCTGCTGGGGCGTTAGTCAGTCCAAACGGCATAACCAAGAATTCATAGTGTCCATAACGCGTACGGAAAGCCGTCTTGGATATATCTGATTCCTTGATCTTGAGCTGATGATAACCTGATCGCAGATCAATTTTTGAGAATACCATTGCTCCTCTGAGCTGGTCAAAGAGATCGTCTATCCTTGGAAGAGGATATTTATTCTTGATTGTGATCTTGTTCAGCTCGCGGTAGTCGATGCACATGCGTAGTGATACATCCTTCTTTTTTACAAATAAGACGGGCGCTCCCCACGGAGAGTGACTCTGTCGGATGAATCATTTGTCGAGCAGCTCCTGCAATTGTACTTGAAGCTCTCTAAGTTCCGCAGGTGCCATACGATAAGGTGCCTTTGATATCGGAGCAGCTCCAGGTAGTAACTCGATCTCGAACGATATTTCGCGTTCTGGCGGAAGTCCTGGCAAGTCTTTTGGAAAGACATCCACATAGTCCCTCATAATAGGGACATCTTCTGGCTCTAGCTCCATTTCTCGATCCTTATCCACCATGTTAGCTAAGTACCCTTGACAGCCGTTAGCTAACATTTTCCACGCTTTCATTGCTGTAACCAGTCTGGTTGCAGATCTCCGAGATTGTCCGTAGAAACTAAACTCCTCCTCACCGTAAGGATTGAAAGTTACACATCGCCTCCGGCAGTCGATCTTAGCGTTGTATTTGCTCAAGAAATCCATTCCTAAGATCACATCGAAATCCTGAAGTTTGATCGCGATGAGATCTACATGCAATTCTATGCCACAGATAACTACGGGAATATTTCGTATCCAGAAATTGGACCACAAAATTTCTCCGGAGGGCAAAGAAGTTTTAAAAGGTTGTTCTAATTTATCCACATTTCTTCCTAACTTCTGGCCGAACTCCAGGGATACAAACGAATGAGTGGCACCAGAATCAAACAAGGCAATAGCATCGCACGCAGCAATAGTATCGGGAGTGGTGATAGAGATCTTACCTGTCACCACCTGAGAAGTTCCTGCTCAGTTAATGTGAATTAGAAGAGGAAATGAGAAAGAATTACCCCAGTTTGTTCTAATTTTCGAGGACGAAAATTTGTAAGGGGGGAAGATTGTAATACCAAGTATATCTGTATTTACACGATTTCTTTTATTTTAAGAAATTTGTACAAATTTTTAGGATACACATGAAAAAGTCCGGTTAAGGGTTTTTATTTCGTTTTTGTGAGTTTTATGATATTCTAAGACTCGAAAATGATTGCTTAGTCAAGCAAATGACCTTTTAGGCGAAAAGGAGCAAAATCGTCAAAATTTGCATGTTGGTCAAAGTTTGACCGAAAACGCCGACGGTTGACCAAAAAGTCAACTGTTGACCACGGGAGTCAAAATCTGGCAGGAAAGTCAGCGGTTGACAAGAAAGTCAATGGCGGACGAGAAAGCCAAAGATTGACCCGAAAAAAAAGTTAAGAAAAAGGCTGTACGACTTAATAGTTCGCAGTATAATATTGTACTGCATAAAGCTATTTTTTATGATTAAAATGACATGTTTAGGATTCAAAACCACCATAGAAAGTCAAGCACAATAATTAGAATATTTTGGGCCAAGTGGTTCCGAGTTAAGAAAAAGTTTTTATACAGTTCATTTAAACACAGGTGAATTTTGGACTACGGTTCAATTAACTAATACTGCGTATAAGTGAATTCAGTATTGGAATTACCTGTGGTAATTGAAAAATGGATTATTTAAAGGTGAATGGTGGCAAACAAACCTTAGGGAGGCTTACCTCACTAACTTTATGATTATTACATCATTAATGGATTAAGTTTGTTAGAAAGTAAAAAAAAATGGAATCTTCCTTTGGTTCTAGCCAAGCAAAGCCGACCACCTACACCCCCTCCCTTGCAAATTCTGATTTTTTTTTAGGGACCACATTGTGCAATTTTAAGAAGTTCAACCTCTATAAATAGGGGTGGGTTAAATCAAGAAAAAATTTACAAAACACAACCAAACTCTTGCAAATTTATTGCTTGAACAAAACCGGTTTTGAGTGTGAAGGAGAGGAAGGATTTGCAGCCAAGATTAAGGAGGAAATAGAGTGAGAGGATCGGCTTTTGGTGGAAGGAAAGCAAGGAAAGAAAAATTTGGAAAGTATGGATACCCATTTTCTCCTAGGGCCGGTTTTGGGAGCTAAGGAGGAAGAGAGGAAAAATTTTGTGGAACCAAGAGGGATTAGGGTTTAGTTTTCTACTTTGAGCATCCAACAAGAGCTCAAAAAAAAAAAAATTTGGTACTTATCTTAGCCAAGAAGGCCGAATATAGGGAGGAAAAGAGCAAGGGAACAAGCCAAGACCTTGGCTGGTTTTGGGAGCTGTTTTGGCCAGATTTTTGGGAGCTGTGGTGGCTGATTTTTCAAGGCAAAGGAGGCTGCAAAAGTTGGACCAATTTGGCAAGAAAAACCGGCAGCTAAAGGAGGAGCAAAGGGAAGGACAACCAAGTCAAATTCTTTGATCCAAAGCAAGGTACAAACCCTTGAATTCCAAGCTTTTAGTTTAAATTTCAATTGGAGAAATTTAAATGTATTAAAGCCTTGGTTGTATTGAGCATAAGCTCATTGGTTTCTCTTGCTGCCCTAGCTTAGAAATTAGGGTTTGTGCTTGAAAATTTAGGGTTTTTGTTGGTGGTTGTTAATATGCATGTTAGGTGTATTTGTTTTGTTTAGGGTCTTTTTGTATCACCCCAGCCATAAACATAGTGTTAAATTTGGGTCGAACTAAAGAGGACCACGAGGCTCCGTTGACATTCCGAGGAATGGAGGAGAAGCTTCGCATCTTCAATAAGACTCAAGGAGTGGTTGCACGATATGGAGACCCTCCTCAGATTATGTCATACAGGGACGCATCTTCAGGATGTGCTTGCCAGTCGAGCCGACGTCTAGTCAAGGAAGCTCGTGCAAGGAGCCTTGGCCAAGAGGATCTTGAGAGGAGATTCCTAAATGGTTTTCTTGACGACAGTAAGGATCGCCCATGTATTACCACAACATCGAGATGTACTAGGATATGTACATGAGACGATACGTCAGCTATGTTGCAGTTGACATGCTTATCCGAACGAGTTTATGGGCTTTTATTGCCAGTAAATCAGAGTCGCACAGTGGAAGCGCGATGGATAAACTAAGCTTACGATATGATGATCGCTAGAATAGCAATAAGAATGAGTAGGCTCTAAGATTAGATAGCCTTTCATCTCATTTTGGGTATAGTGATGATAAGGAATCTTTCCATTTAAGGAATTGGATTGAGACCATGAAAGTTAAGTTTCTAGATTGTGAAACTTTTGCCCCATAAGAGAAATATTCGAGATGGGGAAGATTTTGAGGATGCCTTAGTTTGGGGGTAGCAAATAAGTAATATGCTACCAACAACAATTTATTAGGCTATGATTTTTATGATAAGGATGATGATTATGAGATTTGATAATATGAAGTTAACGAGGTTAAGGTCGATGGCACCAACCCTGAAGTCGACATATAATTGATGATTAAGGTCGACTGAAGACAACCATTTAAGTAATGGAAATTATGAGATGATGATTGGGAGTTTTAGATATCCCTTAGAATTATGATTATGCCTTTGAGCTTTAAAGGAAATGCTAAAGGCAAGAAGAACGTTTCTACTAGCTGACAAGTAGCTAGTTGATACAAGGATACTTTCCATTGCATCACTTGAACAGTAATATGTTTTCTATAATACTATTTATTATTGATTTTCATGATTGAATTGGAAAAGATTCCAAAAAGTATCTTAAATGTAAGAACATATTAAGATACATGAAAAGATAAGTAACAGTAAGGTGTCATACCAACCTCCTGTTGATGCGGAAGGCTACATGTTAGTGGTGATAATTACCTTCCGTGATCGAGATCCGTGATCGTGAAGGGTCAAGTTAAAATTTAATTACCTTCCGTGATCGAGATCCGTGATCGTGAAGGGTCAAGTTAAAATTCCCAGAACTGTTAGGGCCTAGCAAACCCTAGCTTTGTCTGGAGGCTACGCACTTTTGGTACGTACACTACGGGCCCACATGTTAAGACAAGATAATAAGACACAATATGCTTTTCAAATATGAAAAAAAAAAAAGCTATGTGATATGATATGTTTTTAAAGTATGGAAAAGTTATATATATGCTTTTCAAACATGGCAAGTTATATGATACACTTGCTCAGTTTTTCATGTAAATAGTTCTTGTGATGCAGTATGAAAGGAAAGTATGATGGTATGAAATGAAAGCATGAAAGTATGAGGATATGATAGAACATGAAAGAAGATTATGGTTCTATATGAAAGACCTGATCTTATTAAGTTATTCAAATGAGAATAAACTACAATGAATTTATAGTGGACTTGAAGAAAAGCCACCTAGAATTATTCTAATTTTCGAGGACGAAAATCTTTTAAGGAGGGTAGAATGTAATAACCCGAATTTTTTATGACTCTAGATTTCCTTTGAATGAGGAAAACTTAAGTCTAGATCATGTTTGGAATAGAATATCGGTATAAGTTTGAGTTCTCGGTTAATTAGCTATGAGACTCAACGATGGATTACTTAGGCCAGTTTAAGGCATTTTAAGGAAAATGACGTGATGAAATTTCATGATTTCATGATGGTCAAAGATAGTCAAAGTTGACCAAAAAGTCAAGGTATGAGATCGCTCTAGAATAATCGTGAATAATATTTGGAGCAATGGGGATTTAGCAGTTTCAAGTTCTATGAAGAAAAATCCATACACAGTCCAATTTTACGACGATGAACTCCGGACTGCAATTTAGTGAAACAGTACTGTTTTAGGTGAAAACTAGCATTAGTATTTATTAAGTTAGTAGGGAAATGAACTGAAACCCTATATTTAAGGATTTTTGGGAATTTAGTGGACCATTATGTATGGAATTGAAGCCAAGTGGCTCCACCAACACTGTCCACCTCTCAGGGACTAAAGTGCAAATATTTTGTCATTAAGGATTAAAGTGTAATTTTAAGAAAAGTAAGTAAGTATGTAATTTTTGAATTATGGAATTTATGGATATTCCTAACCAAGTCTCCAGCTAGAGTTGAACTAAGCCAATGGTTGGTTACAAATTTAGTTAGCTTGGTTACAGTGGAACAAGCAATTAAGCTAGAGATAAGCTTGAAAAGATTTTTCTTTGCCTCCCACACATGCTATGGTCGGTTCTTCATCCTTGGAGAACAAGGAAATATGCTTAGGTAAGCAAGGTGACACAAGCAAGGGTGAGATAAGCAATCAAGAAGCTTGGTGAGCAAGCCAATTTTGGTTCACACATGGCATGATAGCATGATGACAAGTGTATGTTCTAGAAAGGCTTGTTGAGCAAGCCAATTTTTGGCTCCCGCACATGCAAAGGCCGGTTGTCTATGGCTTGGAAAGCAAGGAATTTTGCTTGATGATGTCATCAAGATGATGCAAGCAAGATGACATAATCAAGATGAGGTAAGCACTTGCCTTGGTGAGCAAGTACTTGGCCTCCAAGGCCTTCCTCATGGCCGACCACATACCCCCCCCCTAGTGCTCAATTTCTAATTTTTCTAGGGACTAAGTGTTGCAATTTCAAAGAGTTCCAACCTCTATAAATAGGAGGTTCCATATTTCAAGAAAATGAGAGAAAAGCAACCTTACTATGCCAAAAATTTTCCCCACCAAAACCGGATTTGAGTGAGAGAAGAAAGGAAAGAATTTTAGCCAAAATCAAGAGTGAATTAAGTGTAGGGTGGTCGGATTTTGTGTGGAGAGCAAGCAAGAAAAATTGTGAATTTTTGGATACCCATTTTTGGCCAAGGGCCGGTTGTAGTGGCAGCCAAGAAAAGGGAAAAATTTTGGGATCCAAGCTTGAGAAATCAAATTTCAAACCCTAGAGGTAAACCCTTTAACCCTAAGTCTTTTATTGAGTTTGGATCTAGATGCTTATGTGTGTTGTTTCCTATGTTTATGGCCGAAAATTTGGAACCCCATTTGGAGGGGAAATCCGGACTTGTTGGCAGCCAAAAGGGAGGAGTAAGGAAGTTTGGAATCCAAGCTAGTAAACCAACTTCCAAACCCTAGAGGTAAATTCCTCTAACCCTAAGTGTTTTATTTAAATTTCATTTGGGAAATTTAAATGTATTTCAAGCTTGATTTGTAAGAGCATAAGCTCACTATTTTATTTGCATGCAATAGGTTTAGTTGCATGATTTTATGCTCTAGAATTTCATGCTAAGGGTTTATGCTCACTAAGTGTTTGTGAGATATCCCAAGATGTTTAAATGATGTATGAATGTATGTTTTACGTTAGAAAGCGCTGCATGTTTGATCTTAAGCTCCCGCTGCAAGCGGTTGAGGTAGAGTGCGCGTAATAGGACGTAAAACGAACTTAAAACCGAAAACTGCCATTTTCGGGTAAAACTGACCAGTTTCGGAAAAAGTGAAATTGGAGGCCCTTAGAGGCCGAATTTGGAAAAACTTAAAACATGAAAGTTATTCGGAAGGGTTTTTCCTAGAGGGATACGTGAACCGTTTTGAAAAATAAGGCTCCAATGGCCTCCGTTTACCCCAAAACCCGTGGCTGATCCCCAGACCCAGTTTTCACTCAGTTTTTCGGGGTCAGCCAGTTTCAAACAAAAACTGGGACGAATCTAAGCCGAATTGGAATTTTTGAAAAACACGAAAGTTTTAGTATTTTTCGAGAGCTACAACTTTTGTGAAGAAAACTATTTCAGATTACGAACCAATTTTTAAACTGGGATCGTTTTTCGAAGGGTGCGCAGAGAATCCGAAAATTTCTGCACCACTAGCTTTACAAATGTTTCTAGAAAACTGTTTTTCTACTACAAACTATTGTTTTGATTATGGAAAACTGTTCCAAGGGCAGTTTTCAACCTCAAACGATTTTATAAAGCACTAATCCAAGAGTTTGATTTTTACGATTTAAGTAAAGGATTTTTATAAGTTAAGAATAAAGTTTTGGGATTAATTTCCCTAAATTTTCCAAGGAAGGAAAATGAATTTTTCAAGTTAGAGTATAGCAAGCGATTAGTTTACGAAAAGTAACCGGGAGTTATACCCGAGTTACTGGGCTTAGCCCAAGGCCCAAGGTTGACCCAATAATGGTTGACCATAGTTGACCGAAGTTGACCATTTTTTACCATAGTTGACTTTGGTTGACTAACAAGTGGATTTTAGTTTGACCTTAAGGGTTACCCAAGATAACCCTAAAGGATACCAAGATTAATAAATTGGGCTAAGATATAGGGTTACTATTTGTAACCCAGTAAGACATCTAGTATTGGGGACATACAACTAGGATTATGTAGACATGTTGGTTAGATCACCAACATTCCACGATACTAATTAGACCCTTACCTATGTCCTTCAACAAGCAGGAGGAAACCTGCAGCTGTACCCAGAGGAGAAGCAGCACTAAGTAGGACATAACGAGAGAGGTAAGTACAACTCCGCCTGCAGCATAGGCCCTTTGTTGTTACTTGCCTGATGTGATGTGCTGATATGTGATGCCATAATGTGTTATGCTATGCTATGGCTATGATGTGCTAAGTTATGTTATGACATGTTATGCCATGTTTACAAAAATACCATGTTTTCAAGAAGGTCCATGTTATGGCTAATGTTGATTATGTTATAATATTGTGACATCATGAAGCATGTTCACTAATGTTAAACCACTTGGTAAGAACAAGACAAGTAGGATGTTGTGTCGTGCCGACTTGCCACAAAGGCGGGTTTAAATGGTATGGTTCATGGTTTGAGTTGGATTGGAAGGCTACCTAAACTACTCCATGTTAAACTTTGTGTTTTATGGTTTAAGTTAAAACGGACTGCCGCCTCCAACCATTCCTTGGCTATGTACCACGGTACGAGCACATATGATATGTAAAGGAATAGAACTAAATTAAGTTATAAATCCATAATTGATTCATAAGAGATTATAAATGGTTCATGCATAACGACATGTTTTGTGTCGCGGATGTAACAGTTGTACTTGCTGAGCGAAAGCTCACGTCTTACGTCTATGCTGTAGGTAAGCAACCTGCCAGCAAACTCTGATGCAATACTGTGGAGGGCTGGTTCTGCGGACTGTGAAATGTGGGATGGACACTGCCACGACTTTTAAACAAAAAAAAAAAAATATATATATATATATATAAATTAGAACATTTGTAAAGCTTGGAATTTCTATGTTTCCCAGGTTGTTAGACTGCATGGAGTACCGAAATCGATCATCTCGGATCGTGATGGACGATTCACTTCTCGATTTTGGACAAGTGTGCATAACGCTATGGGGTCGAGATTGAAGTTCAGTACGGCATTTCACCCCCAAACCGATGGCCAGTCAGAACGAACCATCCAAACACTGGAAGACATGTTGAGATCATGTGTTCTGGATTTTCAGGGAAACTGGGATCAAAAGCTGCCATTGATCGAATTTTCCTACAACAAAAGTTATCACGCATCGATCGGTATGGCTCCGTTCGAAGCACTATATGGAAGAAAATGTCGATCCCCTATTCATCGGCAAGAAGTGGGACAGAGGCAGCTTCAAACCACGGATTTCATCAGAAAGACTTCAAAGGATATTATGAAGATCAAACAAAAGCTTGATGTGGCTTTCAGTCGTCAGAAGAGTTATGCTGACAGGCGTAAAAGACCTTTAAAATTCCAAGTCGGCGATGCAGTATTCATCAAGATTGCTCCTATGAAGGGAGTAATGCGTTTTGGCAAGAAAGGGAAGCTTAGCCCAAGGTACACAGGACCATTTGAAATCCTCGAGAGGATCGGGAAAGTAGCTTACAAACTTGTCCTACCGCCAGAGTTAGCATCGATGCACAATGTTTTCCATGTCTCAATGCTCAAGAAGTATGTATCAGACCCTTCCCAAGTGCTCAGCCAGGAACCAGTGGAGGTTCAAATGGACTTGACATATGAAGAAAAACCCGTTCGAATTTTGGATAGGGAACGGAGCAGCTCCAGGTAGTAACTCGATCTCGAACGATATTTCACGTTCTGGCGGAAGTCCTGGCAAGTCTTTTGGAAAGACATCCACATAGTCCCTTATAATAGGGACATCTTCTGGCTCTAGCTCCATTTCTCGATCCTTATCCACCATGTTAGCTAAGTACCCTTGACAGCCGTTAGCTAACATTTTCCACGCTTTCATTGCTGTAACCAGTCTGGTTGCAGATCTCCGACTCTGTAACGACCCGCCTAGCACAGGCCGTTACCATACATACTTACGTATATTTCATACATACTTAATTGACATAAACAGCGGAATTTTTTTTTTTTTTTAACAGTGTGACTCACGCACGAGAGCGTACATAAAATATAACAAATAATAGGCAATAGCTGTTTAGCATAACTCAACTTAATAAACGTAAATAAAATAAATTCAAAACGCATAGCGGTTCTACATTTCCCACGGTTCACAGTCCGCCAAGCCTCGCCTCTCCATCTTGCATCAGCAATTGCTGGCAGGTTGCTTACCTACAGCATAAACGTAAGACAGTGAGCTTTCGCTCAGCAAGTACAACTATCCTATACCGCGACACAACACAAAATAATATATCTAACTAACATAAACTAAGCATAGCATAGCATTACTTAACTTAACTTAGCGTAACTTATCCTACATATGCATGAGCCAATTATGCTTTCTTATTCTTTCTTATTGTACATAACTTGCTTACTTAACTTAACTTAACATATGGGCCCTATAAGTGTTCGTACCGGGCGCGCGACTATGAATTGGTTGGGGTGGCCAATCTTTTTCCAACTCAATCCATAGTCCAACCCGACCTTACGCGGGTCGGTACGACACAGGTAACTTACTTATTTTCATATCATTCTTTATCTTATACTTGATTTCATTCTTATTATTGGTGAACATACTTTGTGATGTTTCACACAACTAAATCATAGCATGTTTTGATCTTAACATGTTTTTAACACTTCATGACATATACTTAAACATAGCATTTTACACATAAAACATAGCATTTTACACATAAAACATAGCATAAAACATAGCATAAAACTTTTCTTAACACCTAATATAAAACATGTAATTAACATGGCATATAAATAACACAGCAAAGCAACACTACAGAACATACAATAAAGCATACATTTAAAGCATACTTAGGCAAGTATCAAATCAAAGCCTATGCTGTAGGCGGTGGTTGTACTTACCTTGTTTAAAACTGCTGTGTCCAGTTATAAGCTCAAGCTTGCTGGGACACCGTTGCGTATCGTATTCTGTTATCGACAAAAAGAGTAAGGATTAGAACTGTTGGTAAACCAACATTCTTATATAACCGTAGTTATATTTCCTTACTTTGCGTTACGTGAACCTACTTGGTTACTTTAAGTAACCATAAGGTTTAAATCTATCCTACTCGGATTATTATTTCTAACTTTAAATCCCAAAAATTCATTTGTGTTTTCTTTTTAGAAAACGTTATGTTTTTGGCACAAAATCCCTTATTTAATTTAATTTAAAAAAAAAAACTTCGATGAGTTATCAAACTGTCACGCCCCGACTTCCCACGCCGGTCGTCACCTTACTTACATACTTAACTTAAACTTGCGGAAAATTTGGGAAAAATTTTTCTTTTTCTTTTAAACTTTATTTTAAAACTTTCAACTTGAACTTCATCCTCAAAGTCATACTTACCGATAGGTACTTACTCGAGTACCGAACTTTCAAACCTTCCTTGAAGGCCATCATAATCAAATTGTAGACCAAACCCGAACTAATGTGGATTGGTTCCACAAGAGGCAACTTGCTTGCCATACATACATAAACTTTGTCATTCATACTTAAAATATCATGAAATTATGAAAACCCTTTTTCATTACAACATATTTTATAGAGTATATTTTTTTTTCTTCAAAAGCCGTGGCAGTGTCCATCCCACATTTCACAGCCCGCTGAACCAGCCCTCCACAGTATTGCATCAGAGATTGCTGGCAGATTGCTTACCTACAACATAGACGTAAGACGTGAGCTTTCGCTCAGCAAGTACAACTGTTACATCCGCGACACAAAACATGTCGTTATGCATGAACCATTTATAATCTCTTATGAATCAATTATGGATTTATAACTTAATTTAGTTCTATTCCTTTACATATCATGTGTGCTCGTACCGTGGTACATAGCCAAGGAATGGTTGGAGGCGGCAGTCCGTTTTAACGTAAACCATGAAACACAAAGTTTAACATGGAGTAGTTTAGGTAGCCTTCCAATCCAACTCAAACCATGAACCATACCATTTAAACCCGCCTTTGTGGCAAGTCGGCACGACACAACATCCTACTTGTCTTGTTCTTACCAAGTGGTTTAACATTAGTGAACATGCTTCATGATGTCACAATATTATAACATAATCAACATTAGCCATAACATGGCCTTCTTGAAAACATGGCATTTTTGTAAACATGGCATAACATGTCATAACATAACTTAGCACATCATAGCCATAGCATAGCATAACACATTATGGCATCACATATCAGCACATCACATCAGGCAAGTAACAACAAAGGGCCTATGCTGCAGGCGGAGTTGTACTTACCTCTCTCGTTATGTCCTACTTAGTGCTGCTTCTCCTCTGGGTACAGCTGCAGGTTTCCTCCTGCTTGTTGAAGGACATAGGTAAGGGTCTAATTAGTATTGTGGAATGTTGGTGATCTAACCAACACGTCTACATAATCCTAGTTGTATGTCCCCAATACTAGATGTCTTACTGGGTTACAAATAGTAACCCTATATCTTAGCCCAATTTATTAATCTTGGTATCCTTTAGGGTTATCTTGGGTAACCCTTAAGGTCAAACTAAAATCCACTTGTTAGTCAACCAAAGTCAACTATGGTCAACAATGGTCAACTTCGGTCAACTATGGTAAACCATTGTTGGGTCAACCTTGGGCCTTGGGCTAAGCCCAG
This sequence comes from Ficus carica, assembly GCA_009761775.1. Classification (NCBI taxonomy): domain Eukaryota; kingdom Viridiplantae; phylum Streptophyta; class Magnoliopsida; order Rosales; family Moraceae; genus Ficus; species Ficus carica. The sequence continues at coordinate 4,208,341 of CM019742.1, read as the reverse complement.
TAACTCGGGTATATCTCCCGGTTACTTTTCGTAAACTAATCGCTTGCTATACTCTAACTTGAAAAATTCATTTTCCTTCCTTGGAAAATTTAGGGAAATTAATCCCAAAACTTTATTCTTAACTTATAAAAATCCTTTACTTAAATCGTAAAAATCAAACTCTTGGATTAGTGCTTTATAAAATCGTTTGAGGTTGAAAACTGCCCTTCGAACAGTTTTCCATAATCAAAACAATAGTTTGTAGTAGAAAAACAGTTTTCTAGAAACATTTGTAAAGCTAGTGGTGCAGAAATTTTCGGATTCCCTGCGCACCCTTCGAAAAACGATCCCAGTTTAAAAATTGGCTCGTAATCTGAAAAATTTTTCTTCACAAAAGTTGTAGCTCTCGAAAAGTGCTAAAACTTTCGTGTTTTTCAAAAATTCCAATTCGGCCTAGATTCGTCCCAGTTTTTGTTTGAAACTGGCTGACCCCGAAAAACTGAGTGAAAACTGGGTCTGGGGATCAGCCACGGGTTTTGGGGTAAACGGAGGCCATTGGTGCCTTATTTTTGAAAACGGTACACGTATCCCTCTAGGAAAAACCCTTCCGAACAACTTTCATGTTTTAAGTTTCTCCAAATTCGGCCTCTAAGGGCCTCAAATTTCACTTTTCCCGAAACTGGTCAGTTTTACCCGAAAATGGCAGTTTTCGGTTTTAAGTTCGTTTTACGTCCTATTACGCGCACTCTACCTCAACCGCTTGCAGCGGGAGCTTAAGATCAAACATGCAGCGCTTTCTAACGTAAAACATACATTCATACATCATTTAAACATCTTGGGATATCTCACAAACACTTAGTGAGCATAAACCCTTAGCATGAAATTCTAGAGCATAAAATCATGCAACTAAACCTATTGCATGCAAATAAAATAGTGAGCTTATGCTCTTACAAATCAAGCTTGAAATACATTTAAATTTCCCAAATGAAATTTAAATAAAACACTTAGGGTTAGAGGAATTTACCTCTAGGGTTTGGAAGTTGGTTTACTAGCTTGGATTCCAAACTTCCTTACTCCTCCCTTTTGGCTGCCAACAAGTCCGGATTTCCCCTCCAAATGGGGTTCCAAATTTTCGGCCATAAACATAGGAAACAACACACATAAGCATCTAGATCCAAACTCAATAAAAGACTTAGGGTTAAAGGGTTTACCTCTAGGGTTTGAAATTTGATTTCTCAAGCTTGGATCCCAAAATTTTTCCCTTTTCTTGGCTGCCACTACAACCGGCCCTTGGCCAAAAATGGGTATCCAAAAATTCACAATTTTTCTTGCTTGCTCTCCACACAAAATCCGACCACCCTACACTTAATTCACTCTTGATTTTGGCTAAAATTCTTTCCTTTCTTCTCTCACTCAAATCCGGTTTTGGTGGGGAAAATTTTTGGCATAGTAAGGTTGCTTTTCTCTCATTTTCTTGAATTATGGAACCTCCTATTTATAGAGGTTGGAACTCTTTGAAATTGCAACACTTAGTCCCTAGAAAAATTAGAAATTGAGCACTAGGGGGGGGGGTATGTGGTCGGCCATGAGGAAGGCCTTGGAGGCCAAGTACTTGCTCACCAAGGCAAGTGCTTACCTCATCTTGATTATGTCATCTTGCTTGCATCATCTTGATGACATCATCAAGCAAAATTCCTTGCTTTCCAAGCCATAGACAACCGGCCTTTGCATGTGTGGGAGCCAAAAATTGGCTTGCTCAACAAGCCTTTCTAGAACATACACTTGTCATCATGCTATCATGCCATGTGTGAACCAAAATTGGCTTGCTCACCAAGCTTCTTGATTGCTTATCTCACCCTTGCTTGTGTCACCTTGCTTACCTAAGCATATTTCCTTGTTCTCCAAGGATTAAGAACCGACCATAGCATGTGTGGGAGGCAAAGAAAAATCTTTTCAAGCTTATCTCTAGCTTAATTGCTTGTTCCACTGTAACCAAGCTAACTAAATTTGTAACCAACCATTGTCTTAGTTCAACTCTAACTGGAGACTTGGTTAGGAATATCCATAAATTCCATAATTCAAAAATTACATACTTACTTACTTTTCTTAAAATTGCACTTTAATCCTTAATGACAAAATATTTGCACTTTAGTCCCTGAGAGGTGGACAGTGTTGGTGGAGCCACTTGGCTTCAATTCCATACATAATGGTCCACTAAATTCCCAAAAATCCTTAAATATAGGGTTTCAGTTCATTTCCCTACTAACTTAATCAATACTAATACTGTTTTTCACTAAAAACAGTACTGTTTCACTAAATTGCAGTCCGGAGTTCATCTTCGTAAAATTGGACTGTGTATGGATTTTTCTTCTTAGAACTTGAAACTGCTAAATCCCCATTGCTCCAAATATTATTCACGATTATTCTAGAGCGATCTCATACCTTGACTTTTTGGTCAACTTTGACTATCTTGGTCAAACTTTGACCATCATGAAATCATGAAATTTCATCACGTCATTTTCCTTAAAATGCCTTAAACTGGCCTAAGTAATCCATCGTTGAGTCTCGTAGCTAATTAACCGAGAACTCAAACTTATACCGATATTCTATTCCAAACATGATCTAGACTTAAGTTTTCCTCATTCAAAGGAAATCTAGAGTCAAAAAAAAAAAAAAAATTCGGGTTATTACATTCTACCCTCCTTAAAAGATTTTCGTCCTCGAAAATTAGAATAATTCTAGGTGGCTTTTCTTCAAGTCCACTATAAATTCATTGTAGTTTATTCTCATTTGAATAACTTAATAAGATCAGGTCTTTCATATAGAACCATAATCTTTTTTCATGTTCTATCATATCCTCATACTTTCATGCTTTCATTTCATACCATCATACTTTCCTTTCATACTGCATCACAAGAACTATTTACATGAAAAACTGAGCAAGTATATCATATAACTTGCCATGTTTGAAAAGCATATATATAACTTTTCCATACTTTAAAAACATATCATATCACATAGCTTTTTTTTTTTTTTTCATATTTGAAAAGCATATTGTGTCTTATTGTCTTCTCTTAACATGTGGGCCCGTAGTGTACGTACCAAAAGCGTGCAGCCTCCAGACAAAGCTAGGGTTTGCAAGGCCCTAACAGTTCTGGGAATTTTAACTTGACCCTTCACGATCACGGATCTCGATCACGGAAGGTAATTAAATTTTAACTTGACCCTTCACGATCACGGATCTCGATCACGGAAGGTAATTATCACCACTAACATGTAGCCTCCCGCATCAACAGGAGGTTGGTACGACACCTTACTGTTACTTATCTTTTCATGTATCTTAATATGTTCTTACATTTAAGATACTTTTTGGAATCTTTTCCAATTCAATCTTGAAAATCAATAATAAATAGTATTATAGAAAACATATTACTGTTCAAGTGATGCAATGGAAAGTATCCTTGTATCAACTAGCTACTTGTCAGCTAGTAGAAACGTTCTTCTTGCCTTTAGCATTTCCTTTAAAGCTCAAAGGCATAATCATAATTCTAAGGGATATCTAAAACTCCCAATCATCATCTCATAATTTCCATTACTTAAATGGTTGTCTTCAGTCGACCTTAATCATCAATTATATGTCGACTTCAGGGTTGGTGCCATCGACCTTAACCTCGTTAACTTCATATTATCAAATCTCATAATCATTATCCTTATCATAAAAATCATAGCCTAATAAATTACTGTTGGTAGCATATTACTTATTTGCTACCCCCAAACTAAGGCATTCTCAAAATCTTCCCCATGTCCAATATTTCTCTTATGGGGCAAAAGTTTCACAATCTAGAAACTTAACTTTCATGGTCTCAATCCAATTCCTTAAATGGAAAGATTTCTTATTATCACTATACCCAAAATGAGGCGATAGGCTATCTAGTCTTGGAGCCTACTCATTTCTTATTGCTATTCTAGCGATCATCATATCGTAAGCTTAGTTTATCCATCGCGCTTCCACTGTGCGACTCTGATTTACTGGCAATAAAAGCCCATAAACTCGTTCGGATAAGCATGTCAACTGCAACATAGCTGACGTATCGTCTCATGTACATATTGTAACGACCCGCCTAGCACGGACCGTTACCGTACACACATGCATACATAACTTGTTTTACATACTTACTTATTTAACAAATATAGTGGAAATTTTTTATTTTTTTATTTTTTATTTTATTTTTTTTTACTACTGAAGTACTTGTTTGGAATAATATAAACACAAAATATTAAGCATAATTTTACAGAAGACGTAGCGGCATATCCCTTCTTTCACAGTTGCCCCCGCCAACTCTACCATTTTGTATCAACAAGCGCCAGTAGGTTGCTTACCTACAGCATAGACATAAGGCGTGAGCTTTCGCTCAGCAAGTACAACTATGTAACCGCAACATAAATAACTATAAACTTAGCACAGCCTATCATAACACATTCTAATTATGCATGATTCAATTATGCTTTATTATGCTTATTTTATCATGCTCTCTTAACATACTTTCATTCCTTAACTTGCTTATGGGCCCCTTATCATGAGTGACCGTACCGGGCGCGCAACTATGGAGTGGTTGGGGCGGCCAATCCATTTCCAACTCAACCCACAGTTCTACCCGACCTTGGACGGGTCGGTACGTCACAGGCAAGCTTGCTTGCCATTCTACTTATTTGTCATCTTGACCTTGTTCTTATTATTTGTGAACATGTTTCATGATGTCACATGAATATAACTTGTAATCATATATTAATCATGTCATTTATTTGATATTTCACATCATAGCACATAACATACATTGCATCATGTTACCACCAAAAAGCCTATGCTGTAGGCGGAGTTGCACTTACCTTTCTTACTATGTCCCCCTTGATGCTGTTCTCTTACTGGGCACAGCTGCAGGCCTTCTCCTGCTTGAATAGGGACATAGATAAGAGTTCAATTCTCATTGTGCAGTGTTGGTGTCCTAACCAACATGCCTACGAATTTCTAGTTGTATGTCCCCGATACTTGATATCTGATTTGGTCACAAAAGTCATCTTATCGTTTGGGAGTAATCATTCTTTGCTTATTTCTTAAGAGATTACATTGGATAATCCCTTAGGCTAAATCTTTGATAAATTGTTGGGTTTCTAAAAAAAACTTAGGCTTTGGGGCTAAGCCCAGCAACTCAGGTATTATTCTTGGTTATTGTCCGTTATCGGCTTGATTACAAATTTTATCTTAAGAAACTTTATTTTCTTATCCTTTTTGCCATTTTGAAAAAATTAACTTTAAATCTCTTTAATATTTTTTGTAACCATTTCAAATCTTCAAAACAAATCTTTATAAAGGTCATTTAAGATTGAAAACTGCCTTTGGGACAGTTTTAAGCAAAAATACAGTTTTTTTCGAAAACTGTTTGTAAAACTCATGTGCAGGAATTTTCGGTTCCCTGCACACTCTTCATAAAACAATGCCAGTTTATAAATCCATTTGGAATTTGAAAAACTTGTCTTCACAAAAGTTGTAGCTCTCAAAAAATGCTAAAACTTTCGTGTTTTACAAAAAATCCAGTTCTGCTTATATTCGCATCAGTTTTTGTTTGAAACTGGCTGATCCTGAAAACTAAGTCTGGGCAGATCAGCCACGGATTTTTGTAAAAACGGAGACCATTGGAGCCTCATTTTTGGATTCTGCCCGCGCTGTCTTCTAGCAAAAATCGTTCCGAGCAACTTTCGTGTTTTATAAATTACCCAATTCATCCTCTAAGGGCCTCTAATTTTTACTTTCCCGAAACTGACCAGTTTCGAATCCGAATTGGCAGTTTTGGTTGTTAAGTCCGGTTTACGTCCTATTTCGTGAAATCTACCTCGACCGATAACTTCGGGAGTCTATATGGCAAACACACAGCGCTTCTAACGTCCCGCATGAACCCATAAACTGTCCAATTGGATCCATGCAAACCAAATCCAAAAGCTCAAAGCCTAGGTTTGCATTGACCCTAACTTTTTGCATACATCACATACAAGCATCAACTTTTCTCCCTAAACTAGCATGCTTCAAGCACTGCCTAAGGGCAGATTTTCTGACCAAACTAGGGGACATACAACCCTAAGCATAAATCATGAAAGTTCATCATAAATAAACACAAACAATGCAAGAATTTAAGCCATACACCCCTAGATCTACAAATCAAGCACATACCACATACTTAGGGCATAAAATGGGAAATGGACTTATGTCCTTACAACCAAATTGAACTACCTTTTTGACCTTAAATTTGAGCTTAAATAAGAGAGTTAGGGTTCTAGATTTTTACCTTAGACCAAAGTCAAGTTTGGTCACAAAATCACTTCCTCCCCCTAGCTCCCTTGGCTCACGGCCACTTCTCCAAATGGCACCAAAAAATTTTCGGTTGATCTCCTTGGTAGATCCACTCCAAACCGAGCACCTCACCAAAGTTTGGCTCCAAAAATTTCAGCTTTTCTCCTTCCCTTACACACTCGGCCACACCCCTAAAAGACCTAAAAAAAAATTCCAAATTTTTTCTTGGCTTACTCCTAGCTCAAATCCGCACCCTTAGGAACAAAAGCCCCAAGAAAATTTCTGATTTTTCTCACCCCTTCTCTTCTCCCAAATTCCGGATTTTCAAGAGAAGATTTTGCAAGAACTTCCCCAAATTTCTTGAATAAAATGAATAGGCTCAAGGGGTATTTATAGGGGTTGAAGAACTTTGCTTATTTGTGAAATTTACCCCAAAATTTTTTAATATTTGGTTGATAACCCCATGAGGTGGCCGGCCAAGGAGGCTTCTAGAGCCAAATAATACTTTCCCAATTTTTAGATAATCCATTAATGAAGTCATAAATCAAAAGGTGAATGATGTAATCACCATTAAGCTTGTTTGGCCTTTTTCTTGATAAGCAGTCCAAATTCTTGTTAACACAGATATTTTCAATACTGTTAACTTGTTAATAACAGTATTTTGTCACTAAACTGCAGTCCAAAATTTATCTGTGTAAAATTTGACTGTATAAAATTTTTCTTAAAATTTGAAGCTCTTTGACCCAAGATACCCTAATTTATGTGCTTGATTTTTCTAGGGTGATATTAAATCTTAATCTTGACATCTTGTCTGTAAAATGGTTTTTCGTAGTATATTTTCCATACTGCTCGTCCATAAAACAGTATCATCATATGGTTGACTTTCCTGGTCAACCCTTGACTTTTTGGGTCAACTTTGACTTTTTAGGTCAAACTTTGACCACCATGCAAGGCCATGCAAACGTGAAATTTTCTATCCCTTTTTTTTTTTTTTTAAATGATACTTACTTAGTTAAGCAATCATTTTTAAGTCGCATAGTATCGTGAGATCTTATAATTTCAAATAAAAACCTTGTCTCAGGTTTTTCATAAATACCTTTAGAACATAACTCAAGCTTCTTTACAAGAGAACGTAAGGCCGTAAAAATTTAGTTATTACACATATCCTAGTACATCTCGATATTGTGGTGATACATGGGCGATCCTTGCTGTCGTCAAGAAATCCATTTAGGAATCTCCTCTCAAGATCCTCTTGGCCAAGGCTCCTTGCACGAGCTTCCTTGACTAGACGTCGGCTCGACTGGCAAGCACATCCTGAAGATGCGTCCCTGTATGACATAATCTGAGGAGGGGTCTCCATATCGTGCAACCACTCCTTGAGTCTTATTGAAGATGAGAAGCTTCTCCTCCATTTGTCGGAATGTCAACGGAGTCTCGTGGTCCTCTTTAGTCCGACCCAAATTTATCACCAGATACATGCCATTATAATAATCTTATAAAACAAAGTAAGAAAACAAACTTACAAAACTGTGGCGCTGGCAGTAGAACTGTGAAACTGGATGGCAGGAACTCTGCTCTGATACCAAACTGTCACGCCCCGACTTTCCACGCCGGGTCGTCACCTTACTTACATACTTAACTTAAACTTGCGGATGTGATGCTTGAAGAAGCCACTTGGGAATTAGAAGAGGAAATGAGAAAGAATTACCCCAGTTTGTTCTAATTTTCGAGGACGAAAATTTGTAAGGGGGGAAGATTGTAATACCAAGTATATCTGTATTTACACGATTTCTTTTATTTTAAGAAATTTGTACAAATTTTTAGGATACACATGAAAAAGCCCGGTTAAGGGTTTTTATTTCATTTTTGTGAGTTTTATGATATTCTAAGACTCGAAAATGATTGCTTAGTCAAGCAAATGACCTTTTAGGCGAAAAGGAGCAAAATCGCCAAAATTTGCATGTTGGTCAAAGTTTGACCGAAAACGCCGACGGTTGACTAAAAAGTCAACTGTTGACCACGGGAGTCAAAATCTGGCGGGAAAGTTAGCGGTTGACAAGAAAGTCAATGGCGGACGAGAAAGCCAAAGATTGACCCGAAAAAAATGTTAAGAAAAAGGCTGTACGACTTAATAGTTCGCAGTATAATATTGTACTGCATAAAGCTATTTTTTATGATTAAAATGACATGTTTAGGATTCAAAACCACCATAGAAAGTCAAGCACAATAATTAGAATATTTTGGGCCAAGTGGTTCCGAGTTAAGAAAAAGTTTTTATACAGTTCATTTAAACACAGGTGAATTTTGGACTGCGGTTCAATTAACTAATACTGCGTATAAGTGAATTCAGTATTGGAATTACCTGTGGTAATTGAAAAATGGATTATTTAAAGGTGAATGGTGGCAAACAAACCTTAGGGAGGCTTACCTCACTAACTTTATGATTATTACATCATTAATGGATTAAGTTTGTTAGAAAGTAAAAAAAAATGGAATCTTCCTTTGGTTCTAGCCAAGCAAAGCCGACCACCTACACCCCCTCCCTTGCAAATTCTGATTTTTTTTTTGGGACCACATTGTGCAATTTTAAGAAGTTCAACCTCTATAAATAGGGGTGGGTTAAATCAAGAAAAAATTTACAAAACACAACCAAACTCTTGCAAATTTCTTGCTTGAACAAAACCGGTTTTGAGTGTGAAGGAGAGGAAGGATTTGCAGCCAAGATTGAGGAGGAAATAGAGTGAGAGGATCGGCTTTTGGTGGAAGGAAAGCAAGGAAAGAAAAATTTGGAAAGTATGGATACCCATTTTCTCCTAGGGCCGGTTTTGGGAGCTAAGGAGGAAGAGAGGAAAAATTTTGTGGAACCAAGAGGGATTAGGGTTTAGTTTTCTACTTTGAGCATCCAACAAGAGCTCAAAAAAAAAAATTTGGTACTTATCTTAGCCAAGAAGGCCGAATATAGGGAGGAAAAGAGCAAGGGAACAAGCCAAGACCTTGGCTGGTTTTGGGAGCTGTTTTGGCCAGATTTTTGGGAGCTGTGGTGGCTGATTTTTCAAGGCAAAGGAGGCTGCAAAAGTTGGACCAATTTGGCAAGAAAAACCGGCAGCTAAAGGAGGAGCAAAGGGAAGGACAACCAAGTCAAATTCTTTGATCCAAAGCAAGGTACAAACCCTTGAATTCCAAGCTTTTAGTTTAAATTTCAATTGGAGAAATTTAAATGTATTAAAGCCTTGGTTGTATTGAGCATAAGCTCATTGGTTTCTCTTGCTGCCCTAGCTTAGAAATTAGGGTTTGTGCTTGAAAATTTAGGGTTTTTGTTGGTGGTTGTTAATATGCATGTTAGGTGTATTTGTTTTGTTTAGGGTTTTTTTGTATATTGTGTAAAATGTTTATGTTGATGTGTTTGTTGAATGTTGAACGTTTGAAACGTCCCTGCATGTTTGAATTAGGCTCCCGACGTGTTCGGTTGAGGTAGGGTGAACATAATAGGACGTAAGCGAAATCGAAACCGAAAAATGGCTTTCTCGGGTAGGGTTTGCCCAGTCTCGGGAAAAGAAAATTTTGAGGCCCATAGAGGCCGAATTGGGGGAAACTCAAAACATGGAAGTTGTAGGGTTCTGTGATAGCTAAAACTTTCGTGAAGACAATTTTTCCAAAATCGGCTTAGATTTTTAAATGAAATTGATTTTCAAAGATGTTACGGGAATGGGGAGATTTCTGTACAAAATTTTTAGAAATGGTTCAGAAAATGGTGTTTTTGTGTTTTTAATGATTAATTGGCGTTATAAAACTGTTCCAAAGGCAGTTTTTAATAGTCGATGATTTTTACAATTTTACCTTATGATTTTCTAAATTTTTAAAATAAATTAAATAAGGGATTTTGTGCCAAAAACATAAGGTTTTCTAAAAAGAAAACACAAATGAATTTTTGGGATTTAAAGTCTGAAATAATAATCCGAGTAGGATAGATTTAAACCTTAGGGTTACTTAAAGTAACCAAGTAGGTTCACGTAACGCAAAGTAAGGAAATATAACTACGGTTATATAAGAATGTTGGTTTACCAACAGTTCTAATCCTTACTCTTTTTGTCGATAACAGAATACGATACGCAACGGTGTCCCAGCAAGCTTGAGCTTATAACTGGACACAGCAGTTTTAAACAAGGTAAGTACAACCACCGCCTACAGCATAGGCTTTGATTTGATACTTGCCTAAGTATGCTTTAAATGTATGCTTTATTGTATGTTCTGTAGTGTTGCTTTGCTGTGTTATTTATATGCCATGTTAATTACATGTTTTATATTAGGTGTTAAGAAAAGTTTTATGCTATGTTTTATGCTATGTTTTATGTGTAAAATTGTAACGACCCGCCTAGCACAGGCCGTTACCGTACATACATACATATTTCTCGTACTTATATCGTAAACAGCGGAATTTTTTTTTTTTTTTATACGACGTGATTCGCACATACAGATACGTACGTAAACATAACGAACTTTAAATAAAGTCGTTCGAGCATAACATGAAACTCATAATATAATTACTTAATAATTCAAAACGCGTAGCGGCTTGATCCCCACATTTCACAGTTGCCAGACCACGCCCCTCCATCTTGTATCAACAGTTGCTGACAGGTTGTTTACCTACAGCATAGACATAAAACAGTGAGCTTTCGCTCAGCAAGTACAACTACTAATTACTGCAACATCACAAACACCACATATCCTAACATATTATAACCTATCGTAACATAATCTTTCATAGCATCTCATAACTTATCATAGCATAACATAACTTATTATAGCATATGCATGAACCATTTATGCTTCATTATGCTTTCTTATTTCTTCATAACATTCTTTCTTAACTTATCTTTACTTATGGGCCCCATAACATAAGTGTCCGTACCGGGTTCACAACTATGGACTTACTCTTGCCATAGCTCAACCCGACCTCACGCGGGTCGGTACGACACATGTAAGTTCGTTTGCTATCATAACTTTCATCGTTTCATATCTTGATCTTATTCTTATTAATTGGTGAACATGTTTCGTGATGTGTCACACAATTAAATCATGATCCTATCTTAACCATACCATAGCCATAACATATCTTATATCCTATCATAACATGATTCTAGCATATAGCATATAATATAACACTTTTCATAACATTCCGTAACCCATAGCATATAACACTTCATAGCACTTAGCATATTCCATAGCACATTGCATGTAATATTTCATAGCACTTACCTTATTTTATAGCACATAGCATATAACATTTTATAGCACATGGCGTAACATAACATATAACATAGCGTTCATATTTCATAGCATCTTTCATGACATTTCCTACCCTATTATAGCACTTAACATATAAAGCATAACAATTTCTATCACTTAGCATGTAACATTTACGTCACATAACATTATCATACTTAGGCAAGTATACACAACAAAGCCTATGCTGTAGGCGGAGTTGTACTTACCTTGTTTTTGTTCACTGTGTCCGATATCTAGCTTGATTCCGCCGGAACACTGCTGCGTGCTATACTCTGTTTTCAAATAAAAGTAAGGGTTAGAAATGTTGGGAGTGTAACCAACACTCTTATATAACTTTAGTTATATATCCCTTACTTAATTTTACGTTATCCTACTTGGTTACATTTGAGTAACCCTATGGTTTAAATCTATTCTAATCGGATGGTTTTTAACTTTAGGTTTCAAAATCCTATTTGCTTGTAAAACCTTATGTAAATTCTTTGTTAAATCTTTTGTTTAACTTAAAAACTGGAAATCATAAATTAGATTAGTAAAAATTATTGACTATTGGAAACTGCCTTTGGAACAGCTTCCCATAATCAAAACAATAGTTTGTAGTAGAAAAAAAAAACAGTTTTCTAGAAACATTTGTAAAGCTAGTGGTGCAGGAATTTTCGGATTCCCTGCGCACCCTTCGAAAAACGATCCCAGTTTAAAAACCGGTTCGTAATCTGAAAAAATTTTCTTCACGAAAGTTGTAGCTCTCGAAAAATGCTAAAACTTTCGTGTTTTGCAAAAATTCCAATTCGGCCTAGATTCGTCCCAGTTTTTGTTTGAAACTGGCTGACCCCGAAAACTGAGTGAAAACTGGGTCTGGGGATCAGCCACGGGTTTTGGGGTAAACGGAGGCCATTGGGGTCTCATTTTGGGAAACGGTTCATGCTGCCCCTAGGAAAACCTCTTCCGAACAACTTTCATGTTTTTCGTTTTTCCCAATTCGGCCTCTAAAGGCCCCAAAATCGGCTTTTCCCGAGACTGGCCAATTCCTACCCGAATTGGCAGTTTTCGGTTTCGATTTCGTTTTACGTCCCATTACGTTCACCCTACCTCAACCGAACACAGCAGGAGCCTAAATCAAACATGCATTACGTTTCTAACGCTCAACATTCATCATACACATCAACATAAGCATCAAACATAAACTTAGAAAACCCTAATCAAACAATCAAACACTTAGTATGCAAAAATTGAAACCACCAAACCCTAACCATAATTAAATCAAGCACATGCTCTAATTTCCTATCTAAGGCAGCAAATTAAAGTGAGCTTATGCTCTTACAAACCTTGCATAAAATACATTTAAATTTCTCCATATGAAATTCAAATGAAAAAAACTTAGGGATCCAAGGATTTTACCTCACTTTTGGGTCTAAAATAGGCTTGTTTCACTTCTCTTTTTTTCCTCCTTTCACAGCCGACTTCCAAGGGTCCATTGGCTCCCCAAAATGTCCAGCTTCTTGCCCTAAATTGCAGTCACCAACCTGCTTAAAATCCAGCCACACCTTGGCTCAAAAATCTGGTCTCCCAAGCCTAGATCCTTCCTTGTTTCTTCCCCACCATAACCGGCCCCTTGGCCAAGATTGGGCACCAAATTTTCCTGGGTTCTTGGGTGGTATTCAAGGTAGAAATCCAACACTCAAGACCCTAATTTCCCCTTAGTTTCACAATTTTTTTTTTTCTTGGTTTCCCCCTTGGCTCCCACAACCGGTTTTGGCCTAGAAAATGGGTCTCCAAATTTTTCCAAACTTTTTGGCTTGCTTCTCCTTCAAGAACCGATCTTCACACTCTCTCTTCTCCTTGATCCTAGCTTAAATTTCTCTCTTTTCCTTCCTTCACACTCACGGTTTTTGGTGGAGAAATTTTGGCATAATAAGGTTGCTTTTCTCTAATTTTTCTTAAATTATGACAACCCCTATTTATAGAGGTTGGAACTCTTTGTAATTGCAACATTTAGTGTGACGACCCGCCTTGCACAGGCCGTCACTGTACTTAACTTGCTTGAACTTAAACTTGTTTTATCCCATTTTTAATCCTGAAAATAGTGGGGATTTTTTTTTTTTTTTTTTAATAGCGGAAGCATTATACTTAGAAAATATTTACATACACTCATACGTAAATAAAATAACTGTCTGTTTTCTCAAAATAGATTTCTTAATTAAATCCATCGGAGTTGCGAACCCCAACCCATTCATCATTTCACAGCCACCGGCTTCACCCTCCACCATGCAGTTATTTCAGAACAGGCTGTTTACCTACAGCATAAACTTCAGACAATGAGCGAAAGCTCAGCAAGTACAACTCCTATACCGCAAATCAATTACATGAACATACATAACCTTTTTCATGGCATCTTAAACATGAAAGCATAAACATGGCATCATATCATCGACTTCTTCATCTTAAACTTGACATTCTATCGTGAAATGCATGAACCGTTTATGTCCAGTTATGCTTGCTTTCTTGTATCAAACTTTATCTTGTTGATTTTACTTGTGGGCCCGTTAACTTGATGTGCACGTACCCGGCGCGCAACTTGAGGAGATTTCCCAAGTTTTCGACCCGATCGTCATCAGGGGGCACGACACTGGCTCTTGTGGCCTTTTCTCAAACGTTCTGTTTGTATGTCTTTCTTGACATCTTTCCACTTGATAGATTAGTGAGCATACTTATATGTTGTCTCCTAATCTCATGTTCTATCAATGCATGAACAGGCATACTTTTTCATGTAAGCATAATAACAATACTTGAAGCATACATTTAAAACATGGCATCAGCATTTGAAACATTCAACATATAGTAGGCATATTGCAACCATCGAGCAAATCATCAAATAACACTTAACAGTGTAAAGCAACATGTTTGGTAAACATACAACTCTAGCCTATGCTGTAGACGGCGTTGTACTTACTTGTCTTCGTCGTTCGCGTGATCGAATTTCCTTTTTCCGGGCACGCTCGCAGGTCACCTCCTGCCCATGGATGTTTACACGTGAGGTTTCTATTCTAATATCGTTTAATGTCGGATTAAACCAACCTATATATATATATCGGTTATATGTCCATCTACTAATACATGTGAAGGGGTCACACAGTGTAACCCACAACGGAATATTTATTTAAGGGTTCTTGTAGAGAACCATAATCTTAACTTAAATCCTCAATCTGCAAGGTTAACTCTGGGCTTGGGCAAGGCCCTAGTAACTCGGAATAATTTTCCGGCTACTAACGGAGTATTTTTTTCATTTTAACCTTGAAAATCTTGAACTTGTTTAAAAATATCATTTTCTTGTTCATTTAAGTAAGTTTGGTGAATAATACCCAAACTTGTCTTGAAAATTACCAAAACACTTGAAAATATTTCTATAAAACATTTGGGGATCGAAAACCGCCTTTGGAATGGTTTTCGGGTTTGAAAATGGTGTTTGGAAGTTAGAAAAATATTTTTCCTAGTCATTGGTCTAGAAAATCACGTGCATGAGATTTTGCTCACTGCATGGCTTTTGTTTGAAAATTCATAACTTAAAATCTAAAACGAATTTGGAAACGATTTCTTCATGAAAGTTGTAACTAACAAAAAGATCTAAAACTTTCATGTTTTGAACATTTTCTGATTCTGGCTCAATTGATACCAGTTTTTGTTTGAACACGTGTGAATCGTTGGAACTTGGTCACCCTGACCAGTTCTCGGTTTTTCTTAAAAACAAAGGCCATTGGAGCCTTATTTTTAAAATACGTGGCCCCCTAGGAAACACCCTAACGAACAACTTTCATGTTTTGAGTTTTTACCCATTCGGCCTCTAAGGACCTGTAAATTCCACTTTTCCGAGCTGCCGGGTGTTGGACCCGAGAGCAGTTTTGGTGTTAGTCCAATTTTTACGTTCTTATGCGTTGCTCTAGCTCGACCGCCCAATGCGGGACCTACTAACACATGCACGTCTTCTAACGTCCCTCATACACATAAAATATAAAATCCCATGTTTTCGGATTCAACTCAAGGCCGAGACCCCTTGGTCCACGGTTTTGAGAGAAAAACATACATACAACAAAACTTCAAACATATCATCATGCAAACCCTAAAAACATGCTTCTAAAAATTATGATAAACATATTAGGGACATAAAACCTTAAATAGCAACCCTAGCATGCATCTCTAACACACAAAAATCATAGAACATATCTCCAACCAAACATGCAAAATAATCACCCAAAAACCTAAATCAAGCATAAAAATATAACCTAAGCTATTTAGGGCTAAAACCGAAATCATGAGCTTAAACTCTTACAACTTTGTGCTTGAAATACATGATAAAACCCTTGAGAAATGAACTAAAAATATGAACCAAAGACTAGGGTTAAAATTCGGATTTTTACCTCAAAAAAAAATCCGAGAGTGCAAAAGCTTGATCCTAGTTGAGATTTGGCCTCCAAGGTGCACGGTTTGGACCTCAAAAAAGGTCACAAAATTTGTTAGCTTCCTCCCCCAACTAACCTTGGCAAAAGAGAAGAAAATACTCAAAAATCTTACCTTAAAAATTCGTGGATCTTCTTAGCACCAACTCACAAAAACCTTGGTTTTTCTTGGCTCTAGATCACACCTTCACTCACCCTTGATTCTAGCCAAAACCCGAAATTTTTTTTTTCTTTGATTTTCTTCACTCCCTAACACTCGGCAATGATGAGGAAGAGAGGGGAAAAAATTTTGAACAATCTCTCCTTGAACTCTCAAGAAAAACCGAACTTTAAGGGGGGTTTCCTCACAAAGTTTTGCTTGATTTTCTCTTGATCTCTCTCTCTCTCTTTCTCTCGGATTTTTTGGAGTGGGAATGCCAAAGTCTTTGGCTGAGAAAGAGGGTTAATGGCAGCTAACTTTGGGGCTTGAAATCCCTAGGAATAGTGCCTCTAGGTAGGGGAAATCTTAGGTTTCTTTTCCAAGGCAAATTTTGCTTCAAATCTTGCTAATTGGTCCTCTAACTTTTGCAAGCCATTGCCCATAGGGGCTTGAGTGTGGCCGGCTGACATGGGGAGAGAAATGGGGAGTGATTTGACAACTCATATGTGAGGTGTCACATGCTCATTGGTCCATGTGTGTGGAGGGTTAGATCCTAACTTAGCTTAATTGTGATATAATTAAGCTTAAAGGCTTGTTTGGTTCAATCTTTTTGAAAAATTGTATAATTTCAACACATTGCAATAAATTCTAATACTGAGTTGCTTAAATACCCAGTATCGAAAATTACATTGCATTTAAAATTTTGATCTGTGAAAAACTCGATCGGAAAAATTTTTCTCTTATTTTTCCGAATCCTTTCGCCCTGAACTCTAGCTTAGTATGCTTGATTTTTCTAAGGTGATTTTAATTCTATTCAAACTCATCTTGATCAAGAAATGAGTTTTTAGCAGTAATTTCGCTTGTACTGCGATCATAAAATTCTTGTTTGACGTTTTCGACCGTTTTGGTCTAACTGACTTATAGGTCAACGTCGACTTGTCTTGAAATGTGCAAATACGACCTCCTTTCATTCATAAAGGTCTTTTGCGAGTTCATGAAATTTGTTTTCGAGTCTTAATAAATCTTAAGAACTCGTTTCACAAAATTAAGTTCTAAAACGAACTTCCTCATGAAATACCGATTACGGTAAATGTTTACACGAAATTTCTATAAAATGTAAACCGAAGAAACTCGGGTGTTACAATCTACCCCCCTTAAAAATTTTCGTCCTCGAAAATCAGAACAATTCGGGGTAGTTTCTTCTCATGTCGCTCTCGACTTCCCATGTCGCTTCTTCAACCGCATGATTCTTCCACAAAACCTTGACCATAGGAATCGTTCGGTTCCTCAGGACCTTGTCTTCCCTATCGAGGATTCTGACAGGCTTCTCTTCGTATGTCATATCAGTCTGAACCTCTACCGGCTCTTGATGAAGTATGTGGGAAGGGTCCGAGATATACTTCTTGAGCATCGAAACGTGGAAAACGTCGTGCATCGATGATAGCTCTGGCGGTAAAGCGAGTCTGTATGCGACTTTTCCAACCCTTTCCAGGATCTCGAACGGTCCTGTGTAGCGCGGGCTCAACTTTCCCTTCTTACCGAACCTCATTACTCCCTTCATTGGAGAAATCTTTATGAAGACTGCGTCCCCAACCTGAAATTCCAAAGGTCTGCGACGCTTATCAGCGTAACTCTTCTGACGACTGAAAGCTATGTCGAGCCTTTGTTTGATTTTCTGGATATCCTCGGAGGTCTTTTTGATGAAGTCTGTCTTTTGTAGTTGCTTCTGGCCGACTTCTTGCCAATTAATTGGCGATCTGCACTTTCTCCCATACAACGCTTCGAATGGTGCCATGTCAATCGAAGAGTGATAGCTGTTGTTGTACGAGAATTCGATCAACGGAAGCTTCTGATCCCAATTTCCTTTGAAGTCCAAGACACACGATCGCAGCATATCTTCAAGCGTCTGGATAGTTCTCTCCGATTGACCATCGGTTTGGGGGTGAAATGCAGTACTGAACTTCAATCTCGACCCCATTGCCATATGAACGCTGGTCCAGAAACGCGAAGTAAAACGCCCATCGCGGTCGGATATGATCGATCTTGGCACTCCGTGCAGCTTGACGACTTGATTTACGTAGAGTTCGGCCAATTTTTCTACAGAAAAGGTGGCTTTGATGGCGATAAAATGGGCTGATTTGGTCAATCTGTCGACAATAACCCAAATCGTATCATTCCCATTTGTCGTCCTTGGCAATCCTACTACGAAATCCATCGTAATTTGCTCCCATTTCCATTCTGGGAGTTCAATTTTCTGTAGTTCGCCTCCGGGATGTCGGTGCTCTACCTTAACTTTCTGACAAGTTAAGCAAGTCGATACGAATTCTGCCACGTCATTCTTCATGTTGGGCCACCAGTATGTCTCCTTGAGGTCTTTGTACATCTTGGTAGCTCCTGGATGTACAGAATATGGCGTCTGGTGTGCCTCTTTTAGGATTTGTTCCTTTAAATCCTTCACTTTTGGAACCCAAATCCGTCTCTTGAAGTGGATTATTCCATCTGCAGAAGTCGTAAAATCCTTGCCGTCCTGATCAGCAAGTCGCGCCTTCCTCAACGAAGAATCTTCTCCCTGATACGCCTTGATTATGTCCAGCAAATCGAAGTGAAGAGTCAATGAATCCAATCTCCCGGTGATTATTTCCAGTTGATAATTACTGATCTCTTTCTGCAACGCCTTGGAAAGTGCTTCAATGGACATCAGTGTGCCTACTGATCTCCTACTCAGCGCATCGGCTACCCTGTTGGCCTTTCCAGGGTGGTAAAGGATCTCGCAGTCGTAATCCTTTACTAACTCTAGCCATCTTCTTTGCCTCATATTTAGCTCCTTCTGAGTAAAAATGTACTTGAGGCTCTGGTGATCTGTGTAGATCTCGCACTTGTTTCCATACAGATAATGTCTCCATATCTTAAGTGCGAAAACCACCGCTGCTAGCTCCAAATCGTGCGTAGGATAATTCTGTTCATGATTCTTCAGCTGTCTTGATGCATAAGCTACTACCTTTCCGTCCTGCATCAGAACTGCTCCTAACCCAGTCTTGGAAGCGTCGCTGTAGATTACGAAATTTCCCGCATCAACATTAGGAATGATGAGCACCGGGGCACTTGTCAGCTTTCTCTTCAGCTTCTGGAAGTTTTCCTCGCACTTTGGAGTCCATTCGTACTTTTTGTCCTTCCTGGTGAGGGCCGTGAGGGGTGCTGCTATCCTGGAGAATCCCTCTACAAAGCGTCGATAGTATCCAGCGAGTCCTAGGAAGCTTCTTATCTCGGTAACGTTCCTGGGAATCGGCCATGAGCTAACCGCTTCAATCTTCGCTGGATCTACAGAAATTCCCTCTTTTGATACTACATGCCCCAAAAAGTGAACTTTCTCCAGCCAAAATTCACACTTTGTGAATTTGGCGTATAGCTGATGTCGCCTCAACATTTCCATTACCAGCCTGAGGTGTTGTTCGTGCTCCTCTTTGGATCTCGAGTAGATCAAAATATCGTCGATGAAAACGATGACAAATTTGTCCAAGTATTCCTTGAAAATTCGGTTCATGAGATCCATGAATGCAGCTGGGGCGTTCGTCAATCCGAATGGCATTACTAAAAACTCGTAATGCCCATAGCGCGTCCTGAAAGCCGTTTTGAACACATCCGACTCCTTGATTCTAAGTTGGTGATAACCTGATCGCAAGTCCACTTTGGAGAACACTTCTGCTCCTCTAAGCTGGTCGAACAAATCGTCGATCCTGGGCAGTGGGTACTTGTTCTTGATCGTCAGCTTGTTCAATTCTCTGTAGTCGATGCACATGCGCAACGATCCGTCCTTCTTTTTCACGAACAGGACAGGTGCTCCCCATGGAGAGTGGCTTGGTCGGATGAATCCTCTGTCGAGTAACTCCTGCAACTGTACTTGGAGTTCTCTTAGCTCGGTCGGTGCCATTCTGTACGGCGCCTTGGACACTGGTGCAGCTCCGGGTAGCAACTCGATCTCGAAGGAAATCTCACGCTTCGGTGGGAGTCCGGGTAGATCTTGTGGAAAGATGTCCAGATATTCCCTAATAATAGGAACTCCTTCCGGTGTCAATTCTTCTTCTTGCTCCTTGTCCACCAAATTAGCCAAATATCCCTGGCATCCATTGGCTAACATTTTCCAGGCTTTCATTGTGGAGATGAGCTTTGTGGTGGAACGTCGGGACTGTCCTTGAAAACTGAAATCCTCATCGTCGCAGGGGCTGAACGTGACGTTACGCTTTCGGCAGTCGATCTTTGCGTTGTGACGGCCTAAGAAGTCCATCCCCAAGATCACATCGAAATCGTGTAGCCTGATTGCGATGAGATCTGCGAGTAATTCTCTGCCATTGATCCTAATAGGAACATTTTGGATCCAAAAGTTGGACCACAAAACTTCTCCCGATGGCAAAGATGCCGAAAAGGTCTGCTCTACTCTACTCCCTACTCTGCCTAACTTCTGAGCGAACTCCATCGATACGAACGAGTGGGTAGCGCCAGAATCAAATAGGGCAATTACATCATAGGTGGCGATAGAAAGCTGACCTGTCACCACGTTGGAGGTGCCCGCTTCTGCATCTCCCCTTGTATAAGCGTAGATCCTGGCCTGTGGCTCGGGTGCCTCCAATCTACCCTGGGCAATCGACGGACCTTCGAGTGTAGCCTGGACTGCATGTAATTGCTGGTGTTGGGGGTTTCTGTTCGGATAGGGCTGGTACTGCTGCTGTGTGTTCTGAGGACAGCTCCTCGCATAGTGCCCTTCCTTGCCGCAGACATAGCAAGTGTTGGTCCCCTGACGACAGACACCCGGATGCTTCTTACCACACTTGTTGCACTGAGGGTAACTATTCTCGTTCCTCTCATTGCCTTGGTTGTTTCTCTTCTGGGGGAAATTTCTTTGCTGTCCCTGGTTGTTGAAATTCCCCTTCCGCTTGTTCTTTCCGGGCTGTCGGAGACCCTGTGCATTGGGGTTGCTGGCCTGGGCTTGTGGCTTAGCTTCCGTGGATTGACGAAATTGGCTCGTCTTGGCTAAAGCTTTCTCTTCTTTCTTGGACTTGTAAAATTGGGCTCTGGCCTCCTTATCCCTGTTGATCCAATACTCGGCTCTCAGGGCTCTCTCAATACAGTCCGATACTGTTACAGGGGGACTGTCTCCAGCGCTCACTTGGCGGGCAATATCCGTGCGGAACATCTTCATCATCAACCGCACTTTCTCAGTTTCACCGGTAATTAAGTTCGGGCACAACCGGGCCAATTGCTCGAACTTCTTGACAGCTTCCATCACTGTCATGGATCCTTGGGTGAAGCTGGTGAGTTCGTCCTGCTGGGCAGCCAGGACTTCTTTGTTGTAGTACATAGCCCTGAACTCGTCCACGAAGTCTTGCCAAGACATAGTCAGCACATTTCTTCTCATCTGCACTGTTATCCACCAGTGCCTCGCGTCCTTTTTCAGCGCAAAGGATGCACAGAGTACTTTCTCTTGCTCGGTCAAGCGCATAAAGTCCAAAATGACTTGCATGTCGATCAGCCAGTTGTCTGCTGTAATCGGATCAATTGGCCCCTCAAACTCGGGCGCCTTCATCCTTCTGAACCTTTCATACAGAAGGTCCTCTCTCACCGGCTGTGGCTGCATCTGTACTTCAGCCGGGGCTACTGGAACCTCAGCGTTCCGTGGAATTTCCTGCCTAACCTCTGGTTGGGCTACCGGAGGAATAGGTTGCACTGGCGGCACTGCCGGAGGGACTGGCTGTGCCGGTGGTGGAACCTCTTGGACTCTGGGTCCCTGATTCTGCTGAGCTAGCTGCTCCCGAATAAGAGTCATCTCTTGTTGCTGCTCTTGCAGCTGGCGTTGTATATTTGCTAATATGGCGGTCAAATCCTGTGCTGGAGGATTTACCGGCATTGTTCTCCTCGGACGTACCATCTTGTAATCTCTATAACAAGAAAAGATATTAATCACATCTCTTCTTTCATACAATTATTATCATTATATCATAAAACATCACACATGCATGTAACATCATAATATACTTGTATCTTGCCATAACTCAAAGGCAGATATTTAATGACATATTTACTTGTAAAAAGAAACTCGTAAAGAGAAATGAAAATATCATTTGATTTCATTTAACCCGTGTCTGCACGGTCTCTTTGTACATAACCAAAATACAAAGTTTTTCAAAATACATGGTTCCCTCGGCATTTTACAAAAAGGTGCCGGGTACTGATACATATACATATTTTCAAAAATATTTGCCACTTTACCAAAATACACTGGTTAAAACAACAAGATGGAAGTGATCTAACACTTTCCATCATACATAAAGTACATCCTAACGTCCGAATGTACATAACATATTATAATAAAATTCTAATACAAAAGAAAGAGGGTACGAAACAAAACGACCCTAATCTAACGGATGACCTCGATCTCAAGCGCGGATATCTCGGAATTCGTGTCGTCCTCGAAATCGTCTTCCCAGTCCCCGTCATCTGGAACGATGTGATGTGGCTCGTCCTCGAGGGGAAACTCTTCGGGATCCTCCTCGTCGTCCGGGATCTCCTCGGGATCCTCCTCGTCTTCATCATCACTAGATATGATGATGAGTGGAATCTGGGCGTGCTCCATCTCCTCCTCAAGCGGTCCGACCTCATACTGTGGCTCGGGCTCATCAGCATCATAGACTGGGGGCTGCTCAGGGTTCGCTGGAGCATCATTCCCGGCGTCTTGAGCAATGATCTCTGCCGCTAAGATATCGTCAAGGGTTCCAGCGACGGTCGAGTGTAGGGTAGGCTGCGGAACATGCTGTCTGATGTGAGGCGGCGTTCCGTTCACTAGTAGAGTCACTGCCTCCAACTGGGGCTCTGGAAGATCCTGGGGTATATGGGGATGCATCATCTCCTCAAACCTCCACCAATAGTGGCTCATCGTCTCGCCCGGGTAAGCTTGCCAGGCTTGGGATAACATCTGGTACCGTGTATGACGCATATCACGGTAAATATCCGGATCTCTGGCAGGTGCACCCTCATCTCTGGGTGGGAGTGGTCCGTAGCGCTCTAACATCACCGCACGAAATTCCGCCCAGGTGCGACTAGGCACTTGACGCTCACCAATATCGATCCACCATAGCCGCGCATCTCCGTAAAGACATTTACCAGCGAGCATGATTTCCAGATAGTCCGGGATGTGACACATCAAGAATGTTTGCTCCATATCATGGAGCCACGCCTCGACATGCACTGTACGCCGCGTGCTGTCAAAGGATAGGGGGTGTGCGCGGAAGAAAACCGTAACGGAGTCTCTATCCTCTTCGGTCATCATGGGGTCCATCGTACCGTATCTAACACGCAATACTTAACTATAAGCATACATATATAAAACATAAAGTAAATCTAAACTTACATATGGTGGCGGCGATGGCAGGCAGACCGTGAAATGATGTCGCAGGAAACCGCTCTGATACCAATCTGTGACGACCCGCCTTGCACAGGCCGTCACTGTACTTAACTTGCTTGAACTTAAACTTGTTTTATCCCATTTTTAATCCTGAAAATAGTGGGGATTTTTTTTTTTTTTTTTTTAATAGCGGAAGCATTATACTTAGAAAATATTTACATACACTCATACGTAAATAAAATAACTGTCTGTTTTCTCAAAATAGATTTCTTAATTAAATCCATCGGAGTTGCGAACCCCAACCCATTCATCATTTCACAGCCACCGGCTTCACCCTCCACCATGCAGTTATTTCAGAACAGGCTGTTTACCTACAGCATAAACTTCAGACAATGAGCGAAAGCTCAGCAAGTACAACTCCTATACCGCAAATCAATTACATGAACATACATAACCTTTTACATGGCATCTTAAACATGAAAGCATAAACATGGCATCATATCATCGACTTCTTCATCTTAAACTTGACATTCTATCGTGAAATGCATGAACCGTTTATGTCCAGTTATGCTTGCTTTCTTGTATCAAACTTTATCTTGTTGATTTTACTTGTGGGCCCGTTAACTTGATGTGCACGTACCCGGCGCGCAACTTGAGGAGATTTCCCAAGTTTTCGACCCGATCGTCATCAGGGGGCACGACACTGGCTCTTGTGGCCTTTTCTCAAACGTTCTGTTTGTATGTCTTTCTTGACATCTTTCCACTTGATAGATTAGTGAGCATACTTATATGTTGTCTCCTAATCTCATGTTCTATCAATGCATGAACAGGCATACTTTTTCATGTAAGCATAATAACAATACTTGAAGCATACATTTAAAACATGGCATCAGCATTTGAAACATTCAACATATAGTAGGCATATTGCAACCATCGAGCAAATCATCAAATAACACTTAACAGTGTAAAGCAACATGTTTGGTAAACATACAACTCTAGCCTATGCTGTAGACGGCGTTGTACTTACTTGTCTTCGTCGTTCGCGTGATCGAATTTCCTTTTTCCGGGCACGCTCGCAGGTCACCTCCTGCCCATGGACGTTTACACGTGAGGTTTCTATTCTAATATCGTTTAATGTCGGATTAAACCAACCTATATATATATATATCGGTTATATGTCCCTCTACTAATACATGTGAAGGGGTCACACAGTGTAACCCACAACGGAATATTTATTTAAGGGTTCTTGTAGAGAACCATAATCTTAACTTAAATCCTCAATCTGCAAGGTTAACTCTGGGCTTGGGCAAGGCCCTAGTAACTCGGAATAATTTTCCGGCTACTAACGGAGTATCTTTTTCATTTTAACCTTGAAAATCTTGAACTTGTTTAAAAATATCATTTTCTTGTTCATTTAAGTAAGTTTGGTGAATAATACCCAAACTTGTCTTGAAAATTACCAAAACACTTGAAAATATTTCTATAAAACATTTGGGGATCGAAAACCGCCTTTGGAATGGTTTTCGGGTTTGAAAATGGTGTTTGGAAGTTAGAAAAATATTTTTCCTAGTCATTGGTCTAGAAAATCACGTGCATGAGATTTTGCTCACTGCATGGCTTTTGTTTGAAAATTCATAACTTAAAATCTAAAACGAATTTGGAAACGATTTCTTCATGAAAGTTGTAGCTAACAAAAAGATCTAAAACTTTCATGTTTTGAACATTTTCTGATTCTGGCTCAATTGATACCAGTTTTTGTTTGAACACGTGTGAATCGTTGGAACTTGGTCACCCTGACCAGTTCTCGGTTTTTCTTAAAAACAAAGGCCATTGGAGCCTTATTTTTAAAATCTGTTCACGTGGCCCCCTAGGAAACACCCTAACGAACAACTTTCATGTTTTGAGTTTTTACCCATTCGGCCTCTAAGGACCTGTAAATTCCACTTTTCCGAGCTGCCGGGTGTTGGACCCGAGAGCAGTTTTGGTGTTAGTCCAATTTTTACGTTCTTATGCGTTGCTCTAGCTCGACCGCCCAATGCGGGACCTACTAACACATGCACGTCTTCTAACGTCCCTCATACACATAAAATATAAAATCCCATGTTTTCGGATTCAACTCAAGGCCGAGACCCCTTGGTCCACGGTTTTGAGAGAAAAACATACATACAACAAAACTTCAAACATATCATCATACAAACCCTAAAAACATGCTTCTAAAAATTATGATAAACATATTAGGGACATAAAACCTTAAATAGCAACCCTAGCATGCATCTCTAACACACAAAAAATCATAGAACATATCTCCAACCAAACATGCAAAATAATCACCCAAAAACCTAAATCAAGCATAAAAATATAACCTAAGCTATTTAGGGCTAAAACCGAAATCATGAGCTTAAGCTCTTACAACTTTGTGCTTGAAATACATGATAAAACCCTTGAGAAATGAACTAAAAATATGAACCAAAGACTAGGGTTAAAATTCGGATTTTTACCTCAAAAAAATCCGAGAGTGCAAAAGCTTGATCCTAGTTGAGATTTGGCCTCCAAGGTGCACGGTTTGGACCTCAAAAAAGGTCACAAAATTTGTTAGCTTCCTCCCCCAACTAACCTTGGCAAAAGAGAAGAAAATACTCAAAAATCTTACCTTAAAAATTCGTGGATCTTCTTAGCACCAACTCACAAAAACCTTGGTTTTTCTTGGCTCTAGATCACACCTTCACTCACCCTTGATTCTAGCCAAAACCCGAAATTTTTTTTTTCTTTGATTTTCTTCACTCCCTAACACTCGGCAATGATGAGGAAGAGAGGGGAAAAATTTTGAACAATCTCTCCTTGAACTCTCAAGAAAAACCGAACTTTAAGGGGGGTTTCCTCACAAAGTTTTGCTTGATTTTCTCTTGATCTCTCTCTCTCTCTTTCTCTCGGATTTTTTTGGAGTGGGAATGCCAAAGTCTTTGGCTGAGAAAGAGGGTTAATGGCAGCTAACTTTGGGGCTTGAAATCCCTAGGAATAGTGCCTCTAGGTAGGGGAAATCTTAGGTTTCTTTTCCAAGGCAAATTTTGCTTCAAATCTTGCTAATTGGTCCTCTAACTTTTGCAAGCCATTGCCCATAGGGGCTTGAGTGTGGCCGGCTGACATGGGGAGAGAAATGGGGAGTGATTTGACAACTCATATGTGAGGTGTCACATGCTCATTGGTCCATGTGTGTGGAGGGTTAGATCCTAACTTAGCTTAATTGTGATATAATTAAGCTTAAAGGCTTGTTTGGTTCAATCTTTTTGAAAAATTGTGTAATTTCAACACATTGCAATAAATTTTAATACTGAGTTGCTTAAATACCCAGTATCGAAAATTACATTGCATTTAAAATTTCGATCTGTGAAAAACTCGATCGGAAAAATTTTTCTCTTATTTTTCCGAATCCTTTCGCCCTGAACTCTAGCTTAGTATGCTTGATTTTTCTAAGGTGATTTTAATTCTATTCAAACTCATCTTGATCAAGAAATGAGTTTTTAGCAGTAATTTCGCTTGTACTGCGATCATAAAATTCTTGTTTGACGTTTTCGACCGTTTTGGTCTAACTGACTTATAGGTCAACGTCGACTTGTCTTGAAATGTGCAAATACGACCTCCTTTCATTCATAAAGGTCTTTTGCGAGTTCATGAAATTTGTTTTCGAGTCTTAATAAATCTTAAGAACTCGTTTCACAAAATTAAGTTCTAAAACGAACTTCCTCATGAAATACCGATTACGGTAAATGTTTACACGAAATTTCTATAAAATGTAAACCGAAGAAACTCGGGTGTTACAATCTACCCCCCTTAAAAATTTTCGTCCTCGAAAATCAGAACAATTCGGGGTAGTTTCTTCTCATGTCGCTCTCGACTTCCCATGTCGCTTCTTCAACCGCATGATTCTTCCACAAAACCTTGACCATAGGAATCGTTCGGTTCCTCAGGACCTTGTCTTCCCTATCGAGGATTCTGACAGGCTTCTCTTCGTATGTCATATCAGTCTGAACCTCTACCGGCTCCTGATGAAGTATGTGGGAAGGGTCCGAGATATACTTCTTGAGCATCGAAACGTGGAAAACGTCGTGCATCGATGATAGCTCTGGCGGTAAAGCGAGTCTGTATGCGACTTTTCCAACCCTTTCCAGGATCTCGAACGGTCCTGTGTAGCGCGGGCTCAACTTTCCCTTCTTACCGAACCTCATTACTCCCTTCATTGGAGAAATCTTTATGAAGACTGCGTCCCCAACCTGAAATTCCAAAGGTCTGCGACGCTTATCAGCGTAACTCTTCTGACGACTGAAAGCTATGTCGAGCCTTTGTTTGATTTTCTGGATATCCTCGGAGGTCTTTTTGATGAAGTCTGTCTTTTGTAGTTGCTTCTGGCCGACTTCTTGCCAATTAATTGGCGATCTGCACTTTCTCCCATACAACGCTTCGAATGGTGCCATGTCAATCGAAGAGTGATAGCTGTTGTTGTACGAGAATTCGATCAACGGAAGCTTCTGATCCCAATTTCCTTTGAAGTCCAAGACACACGATCGCAGCATATCTTCAAGCGTCTGGATAGTTCTCTCCGATTGACCATCGGTTTGGGGGTGAAATGCAGTACTGAACTTCAATCTCGACCCCATTGCCATATGAACGCTGGTCCAGAAACGCGAAGTAAAACGCCCATCGCGGTCGGATATGATCGATCTTGGCACTCCGTGCAGCTTGACGACTTGATTTACGTAGAGTTCGGCCAATTTTTCTACAGAAAAGGTGGCTTTGATGGCGATAAAATGGGCTGATTTGGTCAATCTGTCGACAATAACCCAAATCGTATCATTCCCATTTGACGTCCTTGGCAATCCTACTACGAAATCCATCGTAATTTGCTCCCATTTCCATTCTGGGAGTTCAATTTTCTGTAGTTCGCCTCCGGGATGTCGGTGCTCTACCTTAACTTTCTGACAAGTTAAGCAAGTCGATACGAATTCTGCCACGTCATTCTTCATGTTGGGCCACCAGTATGTCTCCTTGAGGTCTTTGTACATCTTGGTAGCTCCTGGATGTACAGAATATGGCGTCTGGTGTGCCTCTTTTAGGATTTGTTCCTTTAAATCCTTCACTTTTGGAACCCAAATCCGTCTCTTGAAGTGGATTATTCCATCTGCAGAAGTCGTAAAATCCTTGCCGTCCTGATCAGCAAGTCGCGCCTTCCTCAACGAAGAATCTTCTCCCTGATGCGCCTTGATTATGTCCAGCAAATCGGAGTGAAGAGTCAGTGAATCCAATCTCCCGGTGATTATTTCCAGTTGATAATTACTGATCTCTTTCTGCAACGCCTTGGAAAGTGCTTCAATGGACATCAGTGTGCCTACTGATCTCCTACTCAGCGCATCGGCTACCCTGTTGGCCTTTCCAGGGTGGTAAAGGATCTCGCAGTCGTAATCCTTTACTAACTCCAGCCATCTTCTTTGCCTCATATTTAGCTCCTTCTGAGTAAAAATGTACTTGAGGCTCTGGTGATCTGTGTAGATCTCGCACTTGTTTCCATACAGATAATGTCTCCATATCTTAAGTGCGAAGACCACCGCTGCTAGCTCCAAATCGTGCGTAGGATAATTCTGTTCATGATTCTTCAGCTGTCTTGATGCATAAGCTACTACCTTTCCGTCCTGCATCAGAACTGCTCCTAACCCAGTCTTGGAAGCGTCGCTGTAGATTACGAAATTTCCCGCATCAACATTAGGAATGATGAGCACCGGGGCACTTGTCAGCTTTTTCTTCAGCTTCTGGAAGTTTTCCTCGCACTTTGGAGTCCATTCGTACTTTTTGTCCTTCCTGGTGAGGGCCGTGAGGGGTGCTGCTATCCTGGAGAATCCCTCTACAAAGCGTCGATAGTATCCAGCGAGTCCTAGGAAGCTTCTTATCTCGGTAACGTTCCTGGGAATCGGCCATGAGCTAACCGCTTCAATCTTCGCTGGATCTACAGAAATTCCCTCTTTTGATACTACATGCCCCAAAAAGTGAACTTTCTCCAGCCAAAATTCACACTTTGTGAATTTGGCGTATAGCTGATGTCGCCTCAACATTTCCATTACCAGCCTGAGGTGTTGTTCGTGCTCCTCTTTGGATCTCGAGTAGATCAAAATATCGTCGATGAAAACGATGACAAATTTGTCCAAGTATTCCTTGAAAATTCGGTTCATGAGATCCATGAATGCAGCTGGGGCGTTCGTCAATCCGAATGGCATTACTAAAAACTCGTAATGCCCATAGCGCGTCCTGAAAGCCGTTTTGAACACATCCGACTCCTTGATTCTAAGTTGGTGATAACCTGATCGCAAGTCCACTTTGGAGAACACTTCTGCTCCTCTAAGCTGGTCGAACAAATCGTCGATCCTGGGCAGTGGGTACTTGTTCTTGATCGTCAGCTTGTTCAATTCTCTGTAGTCGATGCACATGCGCAACGATCCGTCCTTCTTTTTCACGAACAGGACAGGTGCTCCCCATGGAGAGTGGCTTGGTCGGATGAATCCTCTGTCGAGTAACTCCTGCAACTGTACTTGGAGTTCTCTTAGCTCGGCCGGTGCCATTCTGTACGGCGCCTTGGACACTGGTGCAGCTCCGGGTAGCAACTCGATCTCGAAGGAAATCTCACGCTCCGGTGGGAGTCCGGGTAGATCCTGTGGAAAGATGTCCAGATATTCCCTAATAATAGGAACTCCTTCCGGTGTCAATTCTTCTTCTTGCTCCTTGTCCACCAAATTAGCCAAATATCCCTGGCATCCATTGGCTAACATTTTCCAGGCTTTCATTGTGGAGATGAGCTTTGTGGTGGAACGTCGGGACTGTCCTTGAAAACTGAAATCCTCATCGTCGCAGGGGCTGAACGTGACGTTACGCTTTCGGCAGTCGATCTTTGCGTTGTGACGGCCTAAGAAGTCCATCCCCAAGATCACATCGAAATCGTGTAGCCTGATTGCGATGAGATCTGCGAGTAATTCTCTGCCATTGATCCTAATAGGAACATTTTGGATCCAAAAGTTGGACCACAAAACTTCTCCCGATGGCAAAGATGCCGAAAAGGTCTGCTCTACTCTACTCCCTACTCTGCCTAACTTCTGAGCGAACTCCATCGATACGAACGAGTGGGTAGCGCCAGAATCAAATAGGGCAATTACATCATAGGTGGCGATAGAAAGCTGACCTGTCACCACGTTGGAGGTGCCCGCTTCTGCATCTCCCCTTGTATAAGCGTAGATCCTGGCCTGTGGCTCGGGTGCCTCCAATCTACCCTGGGCAATCGACGGACCTTCGAGTGTAGCCTGGACTGCATGTAATTGCTGGTGTTGGGGGTTTCTGTTCGGATAGGGCTGGTACTGCTGCTGTGTGTTCTGAGGACAGCTCCTCGCATAGTGCCCTTCCTTGCCGCAGACATAGCAAGTGTTGGTCCCCTGACGACAGACACCCGGATGCTTCTTACCACACTTGTTGCACTGAGGGTAACTATTCTCGTTCCTCTCATTGCCTTGGTTGTTTCTCTTCTGGGGGAAATTTCTCTTGCTGTCCCTGGTTGTTGAAATTCCCCTTCCGCTTGTTCTTTCCGGGCTGTCGGAGACCCTGTGCATTGGGGTTGCTGGCCTGGGCTTGTGGCTTAGCTTCCGTGGATTGACGAAATTGGCTCGTCTTGGCTAAAGCTTTCTCTTCTTTCTTGGACTTGTAAAATTGGGCTCTGGCCTCCTTATCCCTGTTGATCCAATACTCGGCTCTCAGGGCTCTCTCAATACAGTCCGATACTGTTACAGGGGGACTGTCTCCAGCGCTCACTTGGCGGGCAATATCCGTGCGGAACATCTTCATCATCAACCGCACTTTCTCAGTTTCACCGGTAATTAAGTTCGGGCACAACCGGGCCAATTGCTCGAACTTCTTGACAGCTTCCATCACTGTCATGGATCCTTGGGTGAAGCTGGTGAGTTCGTCCTGCTGGGCAGCCAGGACTTCTTTGTTGTAGTACATAGCCCTGAACTCGTCCACGAAGTCTTGCCAAGACATAGTCAGCACATTTCTTCTCATCTGCACTGTTATCCACCAGTGCCTCGCGTCCTTTTTCAGCGCAAAGGATGCACAGAGTACTTTCTCTTGCTCGGTCAGGCGCATAAAGTCCAAAATGACTTGCATGTCGATCAGCCAGTTGTCTGCTGTAATCGGATCAATTGGCCCCTCAAACTCGGGCGCCTTCATCCTTCTGAACCTTTCATACAGAAGGTCCTCTCTCACCGGCTGTGGCTGCATCTGTACTTCAGCCGGGGCTACTGGAACCTCAGCGTTCCGTGGAATTTCCTGCCTAACCTCTGGTTGGGCTACCGGAGGAATAGGTTGCACTGGCGGCACTGCCGGAGGGACTGGCTGTGCCGGTGGTGGAACCTCTTGGACTCTGGGTCCCTGATTCTGCTGAGCTAGCTGCTCCCGAATAAGAGTCATCTCTTGTTGCTGCTCTTGCAGCTGGCGTTGTATATTTGCTAATATGGCGGTCAAATCCTGTGCTGGAGGATTTACCGGCATTGTTCTCCTCGGACGTACCATCTTGTAATCTCTATAGCAAGAAAAGATATTAATCACATCTCTTCTTTCATATAATTATTATCATTATATCATAAAACATCACACATGCATGTAACATCATAATATACTTGTATCTTGCCATAACTCAAAGGCAGATATTTAATGACATATTTACTTGTAAAAAGAAACTCGTAAAGAGAAATGAAAATATCATTTGATTTCATTTAACCCGTGTCTGCACGGTCTCTTTGTACATAACCAAAATACAAAGTTTTTCAAAATACATGGTTCCCTCGGCATTTTACAAAAAGGTGCCGGGTACTGATACATATACATATTTTCAAAAATATTTGCCACTTTACCAAAATACACATGGTTAAAACAACAAGATGGAAGTGATCTAACACTTTCCATCATACATAAAGTACATCCTAACGTCCGAATGTACATAACATATTATAATAAAATTCTAATACAAAAGAAAGAGGGTACGAAACAAAACGACCCTAATCTAACGGATGACCTCGATCTCAAGCGCGGATATCTCGGAATTCGTGTCGTCCTCGAAATCGTCTTCCCAGTCCCCGTCATCTGGAACGATGTGATGTGGCTCGTCCTCGAGGGGAAACTCTTCGGGATCCTCCTCGTCGTCCGGGATCTCCTCGGGATCCTCCTCGTCTTCATCATCACTAGATATGATGATGAGTGGAATCTGGGCGTGCTCCATCTCCTCCTCAAGCGGTCCGACCTCATACTGTGGCTCGGGCTCATCAGCATCATAGACTGGGGGCTGCTCAGGGTTCGCTGGAGCATCATTCCCGGCGTCTTGAGCAATGATCTCTGCCGCTAAGATATCGTCAAGGGTTCCAGCGACGGTCGAGTGTAGGGTAGGCTGCGGAACATGCTGTCTGATGTGAGGCGGCGTTCCGTTCACTAGTAGAGTCACTGCCTCCAACTGGGGCTCTGGAAGATCCTGGGGTATATGGGGATGCATCATCTCCTCAAACCTCCACCAATAGTGGCTCATCGTCTCGCCCGGGTAAGCTTGCCAGGCTTGGGATAACATCTGGTACCGTGTATGACGCATATCACGGTAAATATCCGGATCTCTGGCAGGTGCACCCTCATCTCTGGGTGGGAGTGGTCCGTAGCGCTCTAACATCACCGCACGAAATTCCGCCCAGGTGCGACTAGGCACTTGACGCTCACCAATATCGATCCACCATAGCCGCGCATCTCCGTAAAGACATTTACCAGCGAGCATGATTTCCAGATAGTCCGGGATGTGACACATCAAGAATGTTTGCTCCATATCGTGGAGCCACGCCTCGACGTGCACTGTACGCCGCGTGCTGTCAAAGGATAGGGGGTGTGCGCGGAAGAAAACCGTAACGGAGTCTCTATCCTCTTCGGTCATCATGGGGTCCATCGTACCGTATCTAACACGCAATACTTAACTATAAGCATACATATATAAAACATAAAGTAAATCTAAACTTACATATGGTGGCGGCGATGGCAGGCAGACCGTGAAATGATGTCGCAGGAAACCGCTCTGATACCAATCTGTGACGACCCGCCTTGCACAGGCCGTCACTGTACTTAACTTGCTTGAACTTAAACTTGTTTTATCCCATTTTTAATCCTGAAAATAGTGGGGATTTTTTTTTTTTTTTTTTAATAGCGGAAGCATTATACTTAGAAAATATTTACATACACTCATACGTAAATAAAATAACTGTCTGTTTTCTCAAAATAGATTTCTTAATTAAATCCATCGGAGTTGCGAACCCCAACCCATTCATCATTTCACAGCCACCGGCTTCACCCTCCACCATGCAGTTATTTCAGAACAGGCTGTTTACCTACAGCATAAACTTCAGACAATGAGCGAAAGCTCAGCAAGTACAACTCCTATACCGCAAACCAATTACATGAACATACATAACCTTTTACATGGCATCTTAAACATGAAAGCATAAACATGGCATCATATCATCGACTTCTTCATCTTAAACTTGACATTCTATCGTGAAATGCATGAACCGTTTATGTCCAGTTATGCTTGCTTTCTTGTATCAAACTTTATCTTGTTGATTTTACTTGTGGGCCCGTTAACTTGATGTGCACGTACCCGGCGCGCAACTTGAGTAGATTTCCCAAGTTTTCGACCCGATCGTCATCAGGGGGCACGACACTGGCTCTTGTGGCCTTTTCTCAAACGTTCTGTTTGTATGTCTTTCTTGACATCTTTCCACTTGATAGATTAGTGAGCATACTTATATGTTGTCTCCTAATCTCATGTTCTATCAATGCATGAACAGGCATACTTTTTCATGTAAGCATAATAACAATACTTGAAGCATACATTTAAAACATGGCATCAGCATTTGAAACATTCAACATATAGTAGGCATATTGCAACCATCGAGCAAATCATCAAATAACACTTAACAGTGTAAAGCAACATGTTTGGTAAACATACAACTCTAGCCTATGCTGTAGACGGCGTTGTACTTACTTGTCTTCGTCGTTCGCGTGATCGAATTTCCTTTTTCCGGGCACGCTCGCAGGTCACCTCCTGCCCATGGACGTTTACACGTGAGGTTTCTATTCTAATATCGTTTAATGTCGGATTAAACCAACCTATATATATATATCGGTTATATGTCCCTCTACTAATACATGTGAAGGGGTCACACAGTGTAACCCACAACGGAATATTTATTTAAGGGTTCTTGTAGAGAACCATAATCTTAACTTAAATCCTCAATCTGCAAGGTTAACTCTGGGCTTGGGCAAGGCCCTAGTAACTCGGAATAATTTTCCGGCTACTAACGGAGTATCTTTTTCATTTTAACCTTGAAAATCTTGAACTTGTTTAAAAATATCATTTTCTTGTTCATTTAAGTAAGTTTGGTGAATAATACCCAAACTTGTCTTGAAAATTACCAAAACACTTGAAAATATTTCTATAAAACATTTGGGGATCGAAAACCGCCTTTGGAATGGTTTTCGGGTTTGAAAATGGTGTTTGGAAGTTAGAAAAATATTTTTCCTAGTCATTGGTCTAGAAAATCACGTGCATGAGATTTTGCTCACTGCATGGCTTTTGTTTGAAAATTCATAACTTAAAATCTAAAACGAATTTGGAAACGATTTCTTCATGAAAGTTGTAGCTAACAAAAAGATCTAAAACTTTCATGTTTTGAACATTTTCTGATTCTGGCTCAATTGATACCAGTTTTTGTTTGAACACGTGTGAATCGTTGGAACTTGGTCACCCTGACCAGTTCTCGGTTTTTCTTAAAAACAAAGGCCATTGGAGCCTTATTTTTAAAATCTGTTCACGTGGCCCCCTAGGAAACACCCTAACGAACAACTTTCATGTTTTGAGTTTTTACCCATTCGGCCTCTAAGGACCTGTAAATTCCACTTTTCCGAGCTGCCGGGTGTTGGACCCGAGAGCAGTTTTGGTGTTAGTCCAATTTTTACGTTCTTATGCGTTGCTCTAGCTCGACCGCCCAATGCGGGACCTACTAACACATGCACGTCTTCTAACGTCCCTCATACACATAAAATATAAAATCCCATGTTTTCGGATTCAACTCAAGGCCGAGACCCCTTGGTCCACGGTTTTGAGAGAAAAACATACATACAACAAAACTTCAAACATATCATCATACAAACCCTAAAAACATGCTTCTAAAAATTATGATAAACATATTAGGGACATAAAACCTTAAATAGCAACCCTAGCATGCATCTCTAACACACAAAAAATCATAGAACATATCTCCAACCAAACATGCAAAATAATCACCCAAAAACCTAAATCAAGCATAAAAATATAACCTAAGCTATTTAGGGCTAAAACCGAAATCATGAGCTTAAGCTCTTACAACTTTGTGCTTGAAATACATGATAAAACCCTTGAGAAATGAACTAAAAATATGAACCAAAGACTAGGGTTAAAATTCGGATTTTTACCTCAAAAAAATCCGAGAGTGCAAAAGCTTGATCCTAGTTGAGATTTGGCCTCCAAGGTGCACGGTTTGGACCTCAAAAAAGGTCACAAAATTTGTTAGCTTCCTCCCCCAACTAACCTTGGCAAAAGAGAAGAAAATACTCAAAAATCTTACCTTAAAAATTCGTGGATCTTCTTAGCACCAACTCACAAAAACCTTGGTTTTTCTTGGCTCTAGATCACACCTTCACTCACCCTTGATTCTAGCCAAAACCCGAAATTTTTTTTTTTCTTTGATTTTCTTCACTCCCTAACACTCGGCAATGATGAGGAAGAGAGGGGAAAAATTTTGAACAATCTCTCCTTGAACTCTCAAGAAAAACCGAACTTTAAGGGGGTTTCCTCACAAAGTTTTGCTTGATTTTCTCTTGATCTCTCTCTCTCTCTTTCTCTCGGATTTTTTTGGAGTGGGAATGCCAAAGTCTTTGGCTGAGAAAGAGGGTTAATGGCAGCTAACTTTGGGGCTTGAAATCCCTAGGAATAGTGCCTCTAGGTAGGGGAAATCTTAGGTTTCTTTTCCAAGGCAAATTTTGCTTCAAATCTTGCTAATTGGTCCTCTAACTTTTGCAAGCCATTGCCCATAGGGGCTTGAGTGTGGCCGGCTGACATGGGGAGAGAAATGGGGAGTGATTTGACAACTCATATGTGAGGTGTCACATGCTCATTGGTCCATGTGTGTGGAGGGTTAGATCCTAACTTAGCTTAATTGTGATATAATTAAGCTTAAAGGCTTGTTTGGTTCAATCTTTTTGAAAAATTGTGTAATTTCAACACATTGCAATAAATTTTAATACTGAGTTGCTTAAAATACCCAGTATCGAAAATTACATTGCATTTAAAATTTCGATCTGTGAAAAACTCGATCGGAAAAATTTTTCTCTTATTTTTCCGAATCCTTTCGCCCTGAACTCTAGCTTAGTATGCTTGATTTTTCTAAGGTGATTTTAATTCTATTCAAACTCATCTTGATCAAGAAATGAGTTTTTTAGCAGTAATTTCGCTTGTACTGCGATCATAAAATTCTTGTTTGACGTTTTCGACCGTTTTGGTCTAACTGACTTATTGGTCAACGTCGACTTGTCTTGAAATGTGCAAATACGACCTCCTTTCATTCATAAAGGTCTTTTGCGAGTTCATGAAATTTGTTTTCGAGTCTTAATAAATCTTAAGAACTCGTTTCACAAAATTAAGTTCTAAAACGAACTTCCTCATGAAATACCGATTACGGTAAATGTTTACACGAAATTTCTATAAAATGTAAACCGAAGAAACTCGGGTGTTACATTTAGTCCCTCAAAAATCAGAAATTGTAGCCTAGGGGGGGGGGGGGGTATGTGGCGGCTACCTTGGCTTGGTGAGCAAGGAAATCTTTTCCAATTTTTCTATAAATCAAAAAATGATGTCATTAATAAAAGTAAGGTGACGTCATCCACCTTTAGGCTTGTTTGGCTCCTTTTCTTATTATACAGTCCACTTTTGAATTAACACAGGTATTTCCAATACTGGATTTACTTATACTTAGTATTGGTTAATTGAACTGCAGTCCAAAATTCATCTGTGTAAAACCGAACTGTATAAAAAATTTCTCATAACTTGAAACCACTTGGCCAAAGAGGTTCTAATTAATGTGCTTGATTTTCTATGGTGGTTTTGAATCCTAACATATCGTTTTAATCATAAAAACGGCTTTATGCAGTACGATTCTATACTGCGAATTATTAAATCGTACAGTCTTTTTCTTTAACTTTTTGGGTCAATCTTTGGCTTTCTCGTCCGCCATTGACTTTCTTGTCAACCGCTGACTTTCCCGCCAAATTTTGACTCCCGTGGTCAACAGTTGACTTTTTGGTCAACCTTCGGCGTTTTGCGGTCAAACTTTGACCAACATAAAAATTTTGACGATTTTGCTCCTTTTTGCCTAAAAGGTTATTTTCTTGACTAAGCAATCATTTTCGAGTTTTATAAAATCATAAAACTCACAAAACGTAATAAAAACCCTTAACCGGGCTTTTTCATGCATATCTTCATATTTTGTACAAATTTCTTAAAACAAAAGAATTTGTATTATTACGGAAATACTTGGTATTACAATCTACCCCCCTTAAAAATTTTCGTCCTCGAAAATTAGAACAAACTGGGGTAGTTCTTTCTCTTATCATCATTTAATTCCCAGGTTACCTTTTCAACCTTGTGGTTTTACCATACCACTTTAGCTATGGGAATTGTTCTATTTCGTAATACCCTTCTCTCTTTTTGATCCAAAATTCGTACTGATTTTTTTTCCTCATAAGTTAAGTCCGTTTGAACCTCCACTGGTTCCTGGCTAAGCACATAAGAAGGGTCTGGTACATACTTCTTGAGCATCGAAACATGGAATACGTTGTGCATCGATGCTAATTCTGGCGGTAGGACAAGTTTGTACGTTACTTTCCCAATCCTTTCAAGGATTTCAAATGGTCCTTTATACCTTAGACTAAGTTTTCCCTTCTTGACAAATCTCATGATTCCTTTCATAGGAGTAATTTTGATGAACACCGCATCTCCAACCTGGAATTCTAAAGGCCTTCTACGCTTATCAGCATAGCTTTTCTGGCGATTAAAAGCCACATCAAGCCTTTGCTTAATTTTTTTTTTTTCTAATATCCTCTGAAGTCTTTCTAATAAAATCCGTGGTTTGAAGCTGCTTTTGTCCGACTTCTTGCCAATAAATGGGGAATTGACTTTTCCTTCCATACAATGCTTCGAATGGAACCATACCAATCGAAGTGTAATAACTGTTATTACATGAAAATTCAATCAATGGCAGCTTCCATTCACAATTCCCTTTGAAATCCAAGACACATGATCTAAGCATATCCTTTAGTGTCTGGATAGTTCTTCCCAACTGGCCATCAGTTTAGGGTGCAATGCCGTACTGAACTTTAATTTCGACTCCATAACGTTACGAACACTGATCCAAAATCGAGAGATGAGACGTTCATCATGAAATGAAATGATCGATTTTGGTACTCCAAGCAGTTTAA
Organism: Ficus carica; assembly: GCA_009761775.1. NCBI lineage: Eukaryota > Viridiplantae > Streptophyta > Magnoliopsida > Rosales > Moraceae > Ficus > Ficus carica. Next base: position 4,169,129 of record CM019742.1, on the reverse strand, counting down.
TGATCTGAAATACGTAGACTTCAGCCAATTATCTACTAAAAAGAGGACTTTAATAGTAATGAAGTGGGTTGATTTGGTTAATAAGTCCATAATAACCCAAATTGTGTCGTTTCCTTTTGCAGTCCTGGATAGGTTTATTACAAAATCCATTGTAATTTGTTCCTATTTCCATTTAGGAAGTTCTATTTCTTGTAAATCTCCTCCAGGATATCTTTGTTCGGCCTTAATTTCTGACAAATTAGGTACTTTGACACATATTCTGTTATCTTATTCTTCATGTTTGGCTACCAATAATTCTCTCGGAGATCTTTGTACATCGTGGAAGCTCCTAGATGTACTGAATATGGTGTCTTATGTGCCTTAAACTGTATCTGATCCTTTAAAATTCAAAGTCAGAAGTACAATTCTTTTCTTTGAAATAAATATCATCATTCGCAGAGGTCTTAAATTCTTGGTTCTTTCTTTCAAAAAAAAAAAAATTGTGCCTTTGGCAAAAAGGACATCATTTCCTTGATGTATCTTGATGGTTTCCAAATTTTTGAGTGCGAAAACTACTGCCGCAAGCTTCAGATCATGCGTAGGATAATTCCTTTTTGTGACTCTTTAGTTGTCGTAATGCGTAGGCTACTATTTTTCCATTTTGCATTAGGACAGCTCATAATCCACTTTTAGAAGCGTCACTGTAAATCATGAAATTTTCTACATCTATAACAGGAATTATCAATACCGATGCACTTGTTAGCTTTTGAAGTTCTCCTCGCACTTCAGGGTCCATTTGAATTTTTTCCCCTTTCGAGTAAGGGCTGTAAATGGTGCGGCAATCTTGGAAAATCTTCCGATGAGTCGCCGATAATATCCAGCTAATCCAAGAAATCTCTTTATCTCCATAACGTTCTTAGGTACCGGCCGTAAACTGACCGCTTCCACTTTTGCCAAGTCTTCGAAGATCCTTCCCTTGAGCATCACATGACCCTAGAAATGCACTTTTCCAGTCAAAATTCACACCTAGTGATCTTGGCCTACAGTTGTTTTTGTCTTTGACGTTTCCATCACCAACCTAAGGTGATGTTCATGTTTCTCCTTGAACCTTGAATAAGTCAAAATGTCGTCAACAAAGACAATGACGAACTGGTCTAGATACTCCTTGAACACTCGATTCTCAAGGTCTATGAAAGTAACAGGGCATTGGTTAAGCCAAATGGCATAACCAAAAACTCATGATGCACATAGCGAGTTCGGAAGCTGTCTGGGAGATATCTATCTCCTTGATCTTGAGCTGATGATAATCTGATCGCAGATCAACTTTCGAAAATACAGCTGCTCCCCTAAGTTGATCAAAAAGATCGTCAATCCTCGGAAGGAAATACTTGTTCTTGATTGTAATCTTGTTAGCTCACGATAATTGATGCACATGCGCAAAGATCCATCCTTTTCTTTTATATACAACACAAGCGCTCCCTACGGAGGGTGACTCTGTTGGATGAATCATTTGTCCAACAGTTTCTGCAACTGCGCTTGAAGCTTCCTAAGCTTAGTGGGTGCTTTATAATAAGGCACTTTCGTTATGGGTACCGCTTCAAGCAACAACTCGATCTCGAAAGAACTTTTCTGTTCCCGCGAAAATCCTAGTAAGTTCCTCGGAAAGATATCTACATACTCCTTTATAATGAGGTCATCATCTGGCGTCAACTCCACTTCCCGATCCTTGTCCACCATATTAGCCAAATATCATTGGCAGTCATTAGCTAACATCTTCCAAGCCTTTATTGCCAAAACTAGCCTGGTTGCTGAACTCCAAGACTGTCTGTAAAAATCAAGTGCCCCTTCTTAGCCCGGCGGACTAGATGTAACACAACGCTTCCGACAATCAACCTTAGCGTTGTCTTTCCCAAGAACTCCATTCTTACGATTACACACTAATCTTGAAGTTTGGTTACAACAAGATCCATGTAAAATTTTCTGTCGCACTTGACTATTAGGACACTTCGTATCTAATAGTCAGACAGAAAATTTTTTCCTAACTACGGGAATATTCTACAAGATTACTCTAAACTATTGTCTTTTCTTCCTAATTTCTGGGCGAAATCCATCGATACAAATTAATGGTCAACCCCAGAATCACTTAGAGCAAATATATCATAAATGGTGACAGAAATCTAACCTGTTGCCACCGATGAAGTTTCAGCTTCAACGTCTTTCTCTGTGTAGGCATAATTCCAGGTCTGTGGTTCCGGAGCCTCCAGTCTTTCCTGTGCGATCAAAAGACCTTCAATTTTTGCTTGGACTGCAAGTAATTGATGATCCGAATCTCTACTTGGAAACTGGGGGTTTGGATTTTGGTTCTTCAGGGTACAATTTCTAGCATAATGGCCTTCCTTGTCACAAAGATAGCAAATGTTCGTCCCAAATTTACACACTCATATGTGTCTCTTCCTACACTGGGCGCACATCGGATAACTATTGTTATTATTATTATTATTACCCCAACCACCACGATTGGTTTTCTTTTGAGGGTAATTCCCTTGTTGGCTTTGACTTGTAGCATTCTTTCTCTTCTTGTTCTTTCCTAATTGTTTGAATTTTCGAGCCAATTTACTGGTTTGGCCCTTCGAATGCAACTTCAGATTCTGTCGTGGCTGCAACTACTTCGTCGCGTCCTTATTTTCCTTCTTAGCCTTAAGAATTTGAATTCTTGCCTCCTTATCTTGGTTAATCTGGTACTCAGCTCTTATTGCCTGACCGATACAATCGGACACCAAAGTAGGAGGGTTACTGCCAGCACTAACTTGCTTGGCAATATCAGACCGGAACATCTTCATCATCATCATTCTTACCTTCTCGGTCTCATTTGGTACAAGCTCTGGACATAACGGGCTAACTGTTCAAATTTCTTGACAGCCTCCAATACTGTCATCGATCCTTATCGGAAACTATTAAACTCATTCTGCTGAGCTGTAAGAATCTCCCGATTGTAGTACATTGCTCTAAACTCGATCATAAAATCTTGCCAGCTCATGGTTGTCACGTTTCTATGCACTTGCACAGTCATCCACCAATGCTGAGCATCCTTTTTAAGCATCAGGGAAGCACACCGAATCTTCTCCTGTTCTGTCAGTCCCATGAAATCCAGAATTACTTGGATATCTAATAACCAAGTATCGGCCTCTATTGAGTTCGCGGGTCCTTCAAACTCAGGCGCCTTCATTCGCCTGAAGCGCTTATGTAAGGAATCCTCCCTAGTCAGAGGTGGATTTTCTTGAGGTGTGACTACATTATCTTGTAGTATCTGATTAAATCGAGCTATCTGTTTCTGAAGTCTATCAGTTTCTCGCTGCTGTTCCAACAACTGCCGTTGCAAATTCACTACAACGGTTACGAGATCTGGCTCAGGCGGATTAACGAGCATCATTCTACGTGGGCGTACCATCTTCTAAAATCTTATTAACCCAAAAAAAAGATATTATCATATTTATAATATCCTTTCCTTCATGCATAACTTATCATATCATATTACCATACTTATCATAATATAACTTTTATAATCATAGCATGGCTGTTCATAACATAACATATTTTTGTCATATATCCCGTGTTCGCACGGTCCTTTTTGTACGCTTTCAAAAGTACATCATTCTTACTATCTCTTATGTACATACTATGTACATCGTAATTTATCATACTGTAATTACATATTGATTTCATCATATCATACGTACATATTTATACATATAAGGCCAAAACTTTATTGGAAGTGTCTAACACTTCACCATCATACATAAATACATGCCTATTATCAAAAATAATAAGCTTAGTACTATCCGTTCTATGGTCAAAAGAAATATATATGATCGGTCCTAGTCTAAACTATAATCTCGATCGTGGCTACTGACGAAGCATTGGAATCCACATCCCAATCTCCTGGCTCGAGCGCTGGCTCCATATTATCGTCCTCGTCATCGCCGGATATATCGATGATTGGAGGATCCTCGGGCTGATCCTAATGAGCATCTATGTCATCGGCCGCATCCTGGCCGTCGGCCTCGGCCTCAACTCCAGCCTGCATAGCGTGGCTAACCATTTCAGCCTCTATAATGTCAGCTATCATATCCCCTACCGTCATACCAAGCATAGGTTCTGCGACGTACTGTCGGAGCTGAGGAGGTAATCCATTGTGGAGTATCACCAATGCCTGCATTTCTGGGTTGGGTATGTTTTGTGGAATGTGAGGTAACATCGCCTCCTGAAATCTCCTGCAGTAGTGTCCCACGGACTCCTGTGGGTACGCACGCCAATTAGCTACAAAACTTTGATATCGCCGATGCTGCATATCCCGATAAATCTCGGGATCACGGTATGGCTCGCTTGCTCCTTCCTCAGGTATCGGACCATAGCGCGCGATCACTAGGGCACGAAAATGCGCCCAAGTGTGGTCTGGCAACGCCCTTTCTCCGTGTGTCCTCCACCACAAGCGGGCGTTCGCAACTAAACACCGACTGGCTAAGGAGACCTGTAGACGCTCCACAATGTGGCTAGTGCGAAAAATCAACTCCATGTCGTACAGCCATGCAGCTAGCGACACTATCCGTCTCGTACCGTCGAACAACAGGGGCTGGGACTTGTAGAAAGATGTAATCGAGCGTCGATCCTCAGTTACTTGTGCAGGATCCATAATCGTATATCTATCATCCCATATTCGCATAATAAATATCAATATATGAAAATAAATTTTAAACTTACAATGATGGCGGCGATGGCAGGCTGACTGTGAAATTTGATCGCAGGGAACCGCTCTGATACCAACTCTGTAACGACCCGCCTAGCACAGGCCGTTACCGTACATACATACATATTTCTCGTACTTATATCGTAAACAGCGGAATTTTTTTTTTTTTTATACGACGTGATTCGCACATACAGATACGTACGTAAACATAACGAACTTTAAATAAAGTCGTTCGAGCATAACATGAAACTCATAATATAATTACTTAATAATTCAAAACGCGTAGCGGCTTGATCCCCACATTTCACAGTTGCCAGACCACGCCCCTCCATCTTGTATCAACAGTTGCTGACAGGTTGTTTACCTACAGCATAGACATAAAACAGTGAGCTTTCGCTCAGCAAGTACAACTACTAATTACCGCAACATCACAAACACCACATATCCTAACATATTATAACCTATCGTAACATAATCTTTCATAGCATCTCATAACTTATCATAGCATAACATAACTTATTATAGCATATGCATGAACCATTTATGCTTCATTATGCTTTCTTATTTCTTCATAACATTCTTTCTTAACTTATCTTTACTTATGGGCCCCATAACATAAGTGTCCGTACCGGGTGCACAACTATGGACTTACTCTTGCCATAGCTCAACCCGACCTCACGCGGGTCGGTACGACACATGTAAGTTCGTTTGCTATCATAACTTTCATCGTTTCATATCTTGATCTTATTCTTATTAATTGGTGAACATGTTTCGTGATGTGTCACACAATTAAATCATGATCCTATCTTAACCATACCATAGCCATAACATATCTTATATCCTATCATAACATGATTCTAGCATATAGCATATAATATAACACTTTTCATAACATTCCGTAACCCATAGCATATAACACTTCATAGCACTTAGCATATTCCATAGCACATTGCATGTAATATTTCATAGCACTTACCTTATTTTATAGCACATAGCATATAACATTTTATAGCACATGGCGTAACATAACATATAACATAGCGTTCATATTTCATAGCATCTTTCATGACATTTCCTACCCTATTATAGCACTTAACATATAAAGCATAACAATTTCTATCACTTAGCATGTAACATTTACGTCACATAACATTATCATACTTAGGCAAGTATACACAACAAAGCCTATGCTGTAGGCGGAGTTGTACTTACCTTGTTTTTGTTCACTGTGTCCGATATCTAGCTTGATTCCGCCGGAACACTGCTGCGTGCTATACTCTGTTTTCAAATAAAAGTAAGGGTTAGAAATGTTGGGAGTGTAACCAACACTCTTATATAACTTTAGTTATATATCCCTTACTTAATTTTACGTTATCCTACTTGGTTACATTTGAGTAACCCTATGGTTTAAATCTATTCTAATCGGATGGTTTTTAACTTTAGGTTTCAAAATCCTATTTGCTTGTAAAACCTTATGTAAATTCTTTGTTAAATCTTTTGTTTAACTTAAAAACTGGAAATCATAAATTAGATTAGTAAAAATTATTGACTATTGGAAACTGCCTTTGGAACAGCTTCCCATAATCAAAACAATAGTTTGTAGTAGAAAAAAAAAACAGTTTTCTAGAAACATTTGTAAAGCTAGTGGTGCAGGAATTTTCGGATTCCCTGCGCACCCTTCGAAAAACGATCCCAGTTTAAAAACCGGTTCATAATCTGAAAAAATTTTCTTCACGAAAGTTGTAGCTCTCGAAAAATTCTAAAACTTTCGTGTTTTACAAAAATTCCAATTCGGCCTAGATTCGTCCCAGTTTTTGTTTGAAACTGGCTGACCCCGAAAACTGAGTGAAAACTGGGTCTGGGGATCAGCCACGGGTTTTGGGGTAAACGGAGGCCATTGGGGTCTCATTTTGGGAAACGGTTCACGCTGCCCCCTAGGAAAACCTCTTCCGAACAACTTTCATGTTTTTCGTTTTTCCCAATTCGGCCTCTAAAGGCCCCAAAATCGGCTTTTCCCGAGACTGGCCAATTCCTACCCGAATTGGCAGTTTTCGGTTTCGATTTCGTTTTACGTCCCATTACGTTCACCCTACCTCAACCGAACACAGCAGGAGCCTAAATCAAACATGAATTACGTTTCTAACGCTCAACATTCATCATACACATCAACATAAGCATCAAACATAAACTTAGAAAACCCTAATCAAACAATCAAACACTTAGTATGCAAAAATTGAAACCACCAAACCCTAACCATAATTAAATCAAGCACATGCTCTAATTTCCTATCTAAGGCAGCAAATTAAAGTGAGCTTATGCTCTTACAAACCTTGCATAAAATACATTTAAATTTCTCCATATGAAATTCAAATGAAAAAAACTTAGGGATCCAAGGATTTTACCTCACTTTTGGGTCTAAAATAGGCTTGTTTCACTTCTCTTTTTTTCCTCCTTTCACAGCCGACTTCCAAGGGTCCATTGGCTCCCCAAAATGTCCAGCTTCTTGCCCTAAATTGCAGTCACCAACCTGCTTAAAATCCAGCCACACCTTGGCTCAAAAATCTGGTCTCCCAAGCCTAGATCCTTCCTTGTTTCTTCCCCACCATAACCGGCCCCTTGGCCAAGATTGGGCACCAAATTTTCCTGGGTTCTTGGGTGGTATTCAAGGTAGAAATCCAACACTCAAGACCCTAATTTCCCCTTAGTTTCACAATTTTTTTTTTCTTGGTTTCCCCCTTGGCTCCCACAACCGGTTTTGGCCTAGAAAATGGGTCTCCAAATTTTTCCAAACTTTTTGGCTTGCTTCTCCTTCAAGAACCGATCTTCACACTCTCTCTTCTCCTTGATCCTAGCTTAAATTTCTCTCTTTTCCTTCCTTCACACTCACGGTTTTTGGTGGAGAAATTTTGGCATAATAAGGTTGCTTTTCTCTAATTTTTCTTAAATTATGACAACCCCTATTTATAGAGGTTGGAACTCTTTGTAATTGCAACATTTAGTCCCTCAAAAATCAGAAATTGTAGCCTGGGGGGGGGGGGGGGGTATGTGGCGGCTACCTTGGCTTGGTGAGCAAGGAAATCTTTTCCAATTTTTCTATAAATCAAAAAATGATGTCATTAATAAAAGTAAGGTGACGTCATCCACCTTTAGGCTTGTTTGGCTCCTTTTCTTATTATACAGTCCACTTTTGAATTAACACAGGTATTTCCAATACTGGATTTACTTATACTTAGTATTGGTTAATTGAACTGCAGTCCAAAATTCATCTGTGTAAAACCGAACTGTATAAAAAATTTCTCATAACTTGAAACCACTTGGCCAAAGAGGTTCTAATTAATGTGCTTGATTTTCTATGGTGGTTTTGAATCCTAACATATCGTTTTAATCATAAAAACGGCTTTATGCAGTACGATTTTATACTGCGAATTATTAAATCGTACAGTCTTTTTCTTTAACTTTTTGGGTCAATCTTTGGCTTTCTCGTCCGCCATTGACTTTCTTGTCAACCGCTGACTTTCCCGCCAAATTTTGACTCCCGTGGTCAACAGTTGACTTTTTGGTCAACCTTCGGCGTTTTGCGGTCAAACTTTGACCAACATAAAAATTTTGACGATTTTGCTCCTTTTTGCCTAAAAGGTTATTTTCTTGACTAAGCAATCATTTTCGAGTTTTATAAAATCATAAAACTCACAAAACGTAATAAAAACCCTTAACCGGGCTTTTTCATGCATATCTTCATATTTTGTACAAATTTCTTAAAACAAAAGAATTTGTATTATTACGGAAATACTTGGTATTACAAAAATGCTATGTTTAAGTATATGTCATGAAGTGTTAAAAACATGTTAAGATCAAAACATGCTATGATTTAGTTGTGTGAAACATCACAAAGTATGTTCACCAATAATAAGAATGAAATCAAGTATAAGATAAAGAATGATATGAAAATAAGTAAGTTACCTGTGTCGTACCAACCCGCGTAAGGTCGGGTTGGACTATGGATTGAGTTGGAAAAAGATTGGCCACCCCAACCAATTCATAGTCGTGCGCCCGGTACGAACACTTATAGGGCCCATATGTTAAGTTAAGTTAAGTAAGCAAGTTATGTACAATAAGAAAGAATAAGAAAGCATAATTGGCTCATGCATATGTAGGATAAGTTACGCTAAGTTAAGTTAAGTAATGCTATGCTATGCTTAGTTTATGTTAGTTAGATATATTATTTTGTGTTGTGTCGCGGTATAGGATAGTTGTACTTGCTGAGCGAAAGCTCACTGTCTTACGTTTATGCTGTAGGTAAGCAACCTGCCAGCAATTGCTGATGCAAGATGGAGAGGCGAGGCTTGGCGGACTGTGAACCGTGGGAAATGTAGAACCGCTATGCGTTTTGAATTTATTTTATTTACGTTTATTAAGTTGAGTTATGCTAAACAGCTATTGCCTATTATTTGTTATATTTTATGTACGCTCTCGTGCGCGAGTCACACTGTTAAAAAAAATAAAAATAAAAAATATTTCCGCTGTTTATGTCAATTAAGTATGTATGAAATATACGTAAATATGTATGGTAACGGCCTGTGCTAGGCGGGTCGTTACATTATTAATAGATTTCGTTCAAAAATTAACGGTAATGACTATTGTAATAACGTTTTAATAGTTTAGAGACATTTCAGTTATAAATAAAAATTTAGGGATCAAAGTTGCACAAGATTAAACGTTTAGTGACGTAATGAGTAATGTACCCTATTTATTATCAAAACAAAGAACACAAGATATACAGAAGTGAAATTCAAACCCTCAGGAAACAAGATTCCAACTGAAGAACATGAGTATTGCCTTCACATGCATGTATTATGTTTGTGGTGCTTGTAGTATATAGTTTACACCCTTAATCATCACCAAGAAGCAAATTATACAGCTTAAATCAACCCCCACCCCGACCACAACCACCACCACAACCCCCACCACAACCACCACCACCGCCACCAACACTGCCACTGCCATCACCACTGCCACCGCCACCGCCACCGTCACCGCCACCACCACCACCACCCCCACCCCCACCACCATCACTGCCGCCACCACCACCACTACCACCACCATCATCTCCTCCACCTGTGCCACCGCAACAGCTAGTTATTTCATCGAGCATGGCTGCAGTAGCCAGACCCGCGCCAGCTCCTACCAATATAGTCATCCCACCGTCTTTAGTTCCACCGGTAGTCTTGCTCGCTTCACCTCGTTCGAGTTTCACGGGATAAGATCGTTGGACTGAAGGAGTGGTTAAGCTCATCATGGGTACAGGATTGGGAGTTCTACTTTGCTGCTGATTTTTCGTGCCTCGGCCGCATAAACAATACAGAAATATGAATGCGGCGATCACGGAGCCTAAGACTATGAGCACTATTGCATAAGTTTCCATGCTTTGTTTTCCCTTTTTTTCCTTGAACACAAGAAATAAGTAGCAATTATCAAAGTGTTATATAGCCTTTTACTGCGTGTCAGTTGGGGAAAGCGATATTTGGTGGAAATCAATTTGTGAAATTCAACATTGAGACTTCGAGAAACAATTGCGAAGTTTCTTTTAAAAAAAAAAAAAAAACCAACACTAAAATTTCATTAATTCGTTCTAGTATGTGATGTAGTAAATTACTTCTATAATCAAAATAAGAAGTAATTGGAAGGCCGTTGGCTACTAGCATTCCAAGCAATATCTCATAAATTTCCAATAAATTAGACTTTTTTTTATAAAATTTCTAACTTATGGTGAGGGATGATGATAGAATTAGATGTTAAATTATAATGTTTGCAGCAAAAATAATGGGTTTATGTCCATCCTGTATGTTACTATTTCCTTTCGTAAAAAAAAATCATTTAAAATTATTAAATATACTTATCACTAACAATAATGATATCATAAATCTTTAAAATAATAGTATAAATAAATTCAAATATCAAATTTAAATATAAAAATCACTAATTAAATAAAAGCCTACAAGTTTATATTACACATAATAATGTTAAATACAAACACATATAAAATAAAAATGAAGAACCAAATGCATGGTTTCTTCTCTATATATATACACATTATAGATATAAATATTTAATCCTATTTAGTATAAAGATTCACAAATCAAAATTTAGTCACAACTTTATACTTAAAATCTGAAAGGGAGTGTCCCACTCTATTAATCAAGACTTAAATAATCTGAAACTCGTTACGAAGATTTGGAGGACATATTTAAAATATTAGTATATGCTTTCAAAAAATTTGAGAAAACCTAGGTCAAAAAAGTAGTTATTAAGGTTCCATATGAGAAAATGATATTTCAGATAACTACATTAAAAAAATATTGAAGTATGGACATATGTGCTTGGTGGGTTAAAATGAACGGTGCTAGAGGTGGTGGAGGAGGTGTTGGTAACATCGGATCTTCATAGATGTGATCGTGCTTGATTGGTGGTGGCATGACAATGGAGATCTCAAGAGGTCAAGACTCATAGAGACTTCTTCTTGCGATTCTTGATCAATAGACAAGTTTTGTGTCTCTTCCTCTCCCAACGAGTTGTCTTTAAACAACTGTCATTCCTTCTCATGTGGTGCCGGTTCTTTATGGTGGAACTCACTAGATGCTTCCAATACTTTATAGAAGTCCACCAAAATTTTAGATTCGACAACGGTTATTAATCGTCGTCTAAAGTTAACATAATGGTAAACAACCGTCGTGTTTAGATGATATTCCACGATGGTTAACATTGTCATCAAATAGAGAAATAAGGCAGTAAAACTAACTAATGTGAAGACTTTACACGATGGTTTGGTGAAAAACCGTCGTGTAAAGTCCAATATTAATTAAAAATCATATTTTTTGATGATTTCCCATGGCCAGCCTAACCTGTGTGTTATCCAATACACGGCCCAGAATTAGATTGACAAAATAATAGCTACATTGTATCAATACAAATACCATCCACTACATTACAAATTTACATATCATATTTAATTAATTGCATTATAAATTTAGACCATTCTCCCTTAATCAAATCCATATCATTACCAGTATAAAATGTTTTGCTTTGAAGTAAGTCTAATATATAATTAGCATTAGAGACTATGTCCCTCATAAAACCTAAAACAAAAAAACCACATTCAACACTACCCTCTTGGCGAGGACAAGGACGATTCGAGATTTTAGTTTATAGTCTTGTTTTTTTTTTTAATCTCTTCTTGCACTATAAGCTTCCAATCCATTAGGGCCCTAGCAAGTTTGCAAAATTCAAAATAATTAAGATGAATAATTTCATTTTGACATTTCATCGAGCATGTGATAGTGATTAATGCCTTCCTTTTCATGGCTTCAATTGAGTCATTTGGAGGTGCATTAATCCTTGACAACTCCACTTGAATTTGAGCCAATTCGGCTTGTAGTTGACGAAGTACCTCCATCCTCTCCAACCTCTCTCTACGGAGCTTTGTCTCCTCTGAAAATTGGGCAAAAAGGGCTTGATGATCGGGAGAAGACTTTGCATGATGAAGTTGAGTGTCATACCATGGCTCTGAAATGTTAGAACTATTCACACAACCTTAATTGTTAATCGAAGAATTCCAACTCCAATTGTCAAAGTCGGCCATGTCTTCCAAAAACAATAGGCAGAATCCTTAAAATTGGGACTTTTGCTTAGATACTCCTATGCATGAATCAATTGGGACTTTTGCCTTTAATAACTGAGTTCTCGTCTATGCATCGACAACTAGAAGAATCCTTAAAAAGCAATAAATATGAAGAAAAATGACGAGGAAGAAAAAAGGAAGAACCAGACTTCCCCGACTTATAGCGGCAAGGTCTTGCTTTTGTATTGTTTTTGTTCCGAAGGTCTTGTTTAATCTATAGGACATATATCTGAGAAACTCTTTTAATTATTTTATATTTTCTGTGAAAATTGGATAATGTTGAACTCATAATCACTAGTTTTATGACCATGACCTGGTCTTAGGAAACAGTCAATTTTTGCTAGGAAGTTTATCAGTGTATTGACGTCAAACAAGGGGCATGAGAATTGTTGCTGGCAAGTTCATCATGACGTGTTGACTGTAATTGTTTAATTCTGTAAAAGTTTGAATTTTTTTGTTTCAGGGTTCTCTCTTCTTTTGCCTTGGCATGGAAGCTACGTAGTCAATTCCCCTTCATGGAAGGTACAAACATAGCATATACGGATAATTTTGAATACGTCGAAAATATAAGTTATGATGTATCTAACTATCTATACTTACAAAACAAAAAAAAAAAAAACAAAAAAAAAAAAAAAACAAAAAACAAAAAAGAAAAAAGAAAAAAAAAAACTATTTGAGGAATTCTTTTTTTTATTTATTTATTTATTAGTAACTAACTGAAATGTTGACAGACGCCCCTTGACTTATCAAATGGATTAGGCCCCTAAACTTTTTTTACTTAGTAATCAACCTCCTGAACATGCAACTCTTAGCATCGTTAGTCGTTTAGCTCACATATGTTCAATTTTGGATGAATTTTTTGCATGTGATAACCCAAGAATAGCATTGTTGATCAATTATAATATACAAATTCATTTCAAAATTTGAACCTAATACAATTATAAATCATTAAAACTTTAAATTGAATTTGTATTGAAATTAAGGGAAAATGGCTTGCAATTCCCTTATTGGATTGTTACGTGTAAAAAAACCATTCAAAATTTAATAGATAAGAGCAAAATGACCGACAAAACTGAGATATAGAAGTCCGGGGTATACAAGGAAAAAAAAAATTTTGTAAGAACTAAATTGCCATACTCAAAAAGTTTAAAAAAGTGTTCATACAAAAAAAAGCCATATTGTATGGAAGCTTTGCTTTCATTATCATGTAATCAAACAAAATTTATTTATCTCCAAATTCTGAAAATAACCTGTTTGAGAAAATTAATTATTAATTTTCAAACAAGTTTTTTGGCCTTGAAATCTACACGAAAACAATATGATGAACTAGAGTCAGATTCCCAAAATATGGTCACATTGGAAAACGAAGACACAAACATTTATAAAAGGTCCATCAGGGTAATTACATTTATCATTAATTTGATCAAACAAAGAAGACAAGATATACAGAAGAGACATTAAATCCCTCAGGAAACAAGATTCCAACTGCAGATTATAAGTATTGCCTCTACATGTATGTACGTGGTGCTTGTAGTATATATGACACCTTTATTCATCACAAAGAAACAAACAATACAACTTAAATTAACCCCCACATCCACAACCCCCACCGCACCCACCACAACCACCACCACCATCACACCGCAACCGCCACCTCCACCACCATCACCGCCACCACCGTCATCACCAACATCGCCACCTGTGCCACCGCAACCGGTAAATATGCTACCAATCACGGCTGCAGTAGCCAGAGCCGCACCAGCTCCTACCAAAATAGCCATGCCACCATCTTTAGTTCCCCCGGTAGTCTTGCTCCCTTCACCTCGTTCGAGGTCGGCGGAATAAGATCGTTGAGCTGAAGGAGTGGTTACACTCCTCATGGGTACAGGATTGGGAGTACTACTTTGCTTCTTCTTTTTCGTGCCTCCGCCGCATATCCAATACAGAAGAAATAGGAATGCGGCGATCACAGAGCCTAAGACTATGAGCACTATTGCATAAGTTTTCATGCTTTGTTTTCCCTTTTCCTTCTAACACAAGAAAAATAGTGGCGCATAGGAAACGGTTATATAGCACTTTACTGCGTCTGAGTTGGGAAAGCGATATTTGGTGGAAGTCTACTTTTGAAATTCAATATTGAGACTTTGAGAAACAATAGCGAAGTTTCTTAAAAATATATATATATATATATATATATAATTGATTGTGTGAGATTTATTAATTTTCTTTGTTTCTTTTCATGGGAAATATACGTGCCCACAATGTTGATTTTCTTTCTTAACTAGTCTAAAGCATGCGCATTATATGCGTAGCACATATTGGACATATTTGAAAAAAAATTATTGAGTTAGAGAAAATAAAAATAATAAACTAAAAAATAGACCTAAAAAAAAGTACCTGAAAAAAAGAGGTATGAAAAAATATCAAAGAGATAAAAGGAGCAAAACTTACGATTGGAATTAAAGGTGAACAAAGTAAATTGCTTAATTATAAAAACTATTCAAATCGCATCATTCTTCACGATGTGACGTGGTTTTTTTTTTTTTTTTACTTTATGTTTTGTTTGAAGATTAGTTAATATTCTATGCAATACAGTGCAGTTTGCGATTTTAAGTTTTTTCAAAATAACAATTAATCTTGATTTCAGTATATCCTAACAATAATTTCATATCAAACACCACTTAAAAGGTATAGGGTTCAAATATTACATTTTTAATAAAATAATTTTCAAATTTATTATATATATATATATATTTATTTATTACAATCTTACCTACATTAAATTTAATTTTTGATAGTTATTTTAACAACCGTGTGATACATTTTTACATATACATTTTTCAAGAATAAAGTCAAAAACATAGAAGAAGGTTAGTTAGAGATATATTTTAGTAATAAACGAACCAAGTTATTTGAGTTGTTTGAATTTAACAAGGCTCAAGATCTAAATTGAATGATCACACCGCACTACACCGTAAAGAATTGATATAGTTTGTTGCTGTTATTTAGTTAAAATTATCAACCGTAGTTAACAAAACTCGTTTCAATTGCATTTGTGGTTTGGTGAATATATTCTTTTTAAATAACCGCCTAAACCACACCATCTCTCCTTTAGTAAGAACAATACTATGCCCTACTATTAGGTATTGCGATTTTAGCTATTAAATTAACTTTTCAACTGCCTGATTAGTAATCGGGAGCATTTATATATCATGTGTTATAAATTTTTAATGTTAACACTTATTAATCAAACCGTTGAAAAATTGATCTAATAATACATGAAAATAGCAATACGATACAATTTTTCTAATGTATACTCAAAATGTTACTGTGATAACTAAATTTTTACGACCTTACATTCTCTTGTAAAGAAACTTGAGTTATGTTTTAAAGGTATTTATGAGAAACCTGAGACAAGGTTTTTGTGTGAAATTTTAAGTCCTCACGATACTATGAGACTTGAAAATAATTGCTTAACTCAGTATGTAACATTTTGAGTCAAAAGAATAGAAAATTTTACGTTTGCATGATTTTTGCATGGCGGTCAAAGTTTGACTTAAAAAGTCAAAGTTGACCTAAAAAGTCAACAGTTGACTAGAAAAGTCAACCATGTGATAATACTGTTTTATGAACAAGCAGTATGGAAAATATACTGCGGAAAATCATGTTCCAGACAAGATAGCAAAAGTAAGATTTAAAATCACCCTAGAAAAATCAAGCACATAATTTGGGGTATCTTGGGCCAAAGGACTTCAAATTACAAGAAAATTTTTATACAGTCAAATTTTACGCAGATAAATTTTGGACTGCAGTGTAGTGATAAAATACTGTTATTAATAGTTAACAGTATTGAAAATATTTATGTTAGCATGATATTGGACTACCTATCATGAAAAAAGGCCAAACAAGCCTTAAAAGCTTGATTACATCACCAAAATCTTAATTATGACATCATTAAGGGAAGAAAAAATAAAAGAAATTTTTGGATAATAGTGGACCCTTCTAGAGTATGAGGTGGCCGGTCCTTTTGGGGCCAAAAGAGAAATAAATTTTTCCCAAGGACTTGAGGGAAAAAGGAGAACAAAAATTATTTGCTAAATGGTCCAAAAACTCACCTATAAATAGGCCTTGTGGGAGGCTGTTTTTGGCTGGAAAAATCAGAGAAAAGCAGCCAAATTCTGGCCAAATTTCTCCTCACAAAATTCGGAAAACCAAGAAGAGAAAGGGGTGAGTGAAATCAGAAAATTTCCTTGGGGGTTTTGTTCCTAAGGTTCGGTTTTGCACTAGGGAAAAGCCAAGGGAAATTCAGAAATTTTTTTTTAGATTTTTGGGGTGTGAAGACGAGGGAGAAAGGGTGAAAGAAAAGCTGAAAATTTGGGGTCAAGCTTTGGTGAAGAATTCGGCTTGGAGAGGAGCAACCAAGGAAACCAACAAAATTTTTTTTTGGGTGCCATTGGAGGGTGGCCGTGAGTTAGGGGGGAGCTAGGTGAAGGAAGGAGTTTGTGACCAAAATTGACTTTGGTCTAAGGTAAAACTCTATAAGCCCTAACTCTCTCATTTGAGTTTAAATTCAAAGTTTGAAGATGATTCAATTTGGTTGTAAGGACATAAGTCCATTTCTCCATTTTATGCCCTAAGTTAGTAGTATGTGCTTGATTTGTAGATCTAAGGGTGTATGGTTCAAATTTTTGCATGATTTGTGTTTATTTATGGTTGATTTTCATGCTTGAATGCTTAGGGTTGTGTGTCCCCTGATTTGGTCAGAAAATCTGCCCTAGGGCAGTGCTTGAAGCATGTTGATTTAAGAAGCAAAGTTAGGGTTAATGCAAACATAGGCTTAAGGCTTTCGAATTTGGTTTGTACGGATTCAATTGGACAATTTAATGGTTCATGCAGGACGTTAGAAACGCTGTGTGTTTGCCCTATAGGCTCCCGAAGTGTTCGGTTGAGGTAGATTTCACGAAATAGGACGTAAACCGGTTTAAGTAACCGAAACTGCCAATTCGGACTCAAACTGACCAGTTTCGGGAAAATAAGAATTAGAGGGCCTTAGAGGCCGAATTTGGTAAATCTTAAAACACGAAAGTTGCTCGGAACAATTTTTCCTAGAGGACAGCACGGGCAGAATTTAAAAATGAGGCTCCAATGGTCTCTGTTTTTACAAAAATCCGTGGCTGATCTGCCCAGACCTAGTTTTCAGGGTCAGCCAGCTTCAAACAAAAACTGATGCAAATATAAGCAGAACTGGATTTTTTGTAAAACATGAAAGTTTCAGCATTTTTTGAGAGCTACAACTTTCGTGAAGACAAGTTTTTCAAATTCCAATTGGATTTATAAACTGGTATTGTTTTATGAAGAGTGTGCAGGGAACCGAAAATTCCTGCACATGAGTTTTACAAACAGTTTTCGAAAAAAACAGTATTTTTGCTTAAAACTGTCCCAAAGGCAGTTCTCAAATCTTAAATGACCTTTATAAAGATTTGTTTTGAAGATTTGAAATGTTTACAAAAATATTAAAGAGAATTAAAGCTAAATTTAAATAGTAAAAAGACAAGAAAATGGACATAATTTGTAATCAAGCCAAGGTTTTGAGGAAACCTAACATTTTGTCAAGAATCTAGCCCAAGAAATTATCCAATGTAATCTCTTAAGAAAATAATTAAAGAATAATTATTTCCAAGCAGTTAAATGGCTATATTGTGACCAAATCAGATATCTAGTACTAGGGGACATACAACTAGAATTTCATTGGCATGTTGGTTAGGACACCAACATTGCATAATAAGAATTAGACTCTTACCTAAGTCCCTATTCAAGCAGGAAAAGGCCTGCAGCTGTGCCCAGTAAGAGAACAGCCTCAAGAGGGACATAGTGAGAGAGGTAAGTGCAACTCCGCCTACAGCATGGGCATTTTAAGTTGTAATATGATATACGAGATTATGTGTGTTATGTGCTATGATTTACTAAATCAAGTAGATAGCATGACTAAGAAATAATTACAAGTTATATTCATGTGACATCATGAAACATGTTCACAAATAATAAGAACAAGGTCAAGATGACATATAAGTATAATGGCAAGCGAGCTTGCCTGTGACGTACCGACCCGTCCAAGGTCGGGTAGGACTGTGGAATGAGTTGGAAATGGAATGGCCGCCCCAACCACTCCATAGTTGCGCGCCCGGTACGGTCACTCATGATAAGGGGCCCATAAGCAAGTTAAGGAATGAAAGTATGTTAAGAGAGCATGATAAAATAAGCATAATAAAGCATAATTGAATCATGCATAATTAGAATGTGTTATGATGAGTTATGCTAAGTTTATAATTATTTATGTCGCGGTTAAATAGTTGTACTTGCTGAGCGAAAGCTCACGCCTTATGTCTATGCTGTAGGTAAGCAACCTACTGGCGACTTTGATACAAGATAATGGAGTTGGCGGGGCAACTGTGAAAGAAGGGATAAGCCGCTACGTCTTCCGTAAAACCATGCTTAATATTTTATGTATATATTATTCCAACAAATACTCCAGTAGTAGAAAAAAAAAAAAAAATTTCACTATATTTGTTACATAAATAAGTTTGTAAAACAAGTTAAGTATGTATTTATGTACGATAACGGTCCGTGCTAGGCGGGTCGTTACAGTTACACACCATGCAGATCCATCCAAATCTATTCTCTAAAAAAGGCACCAACAGCTAATTATAAGGAAGTAGTGTCGAACATCTTAATCCCCTTAAGGAAGTAGGAACTAGTTTTGCTAGTAATTACCATAAACAGTTTAATTAATGGAAATTTTTATGGTAGGGAAGATTCTTTTTCATTACTGATAGTAAAAGTTTTTGTTTTTTTTTTTTTTTATCCATTGAATTTATTTTCTTGCTATATGATATATATGATTATCCACATTTAAAATGTTCATATTACAATATAAAATTTTACTATTGAAAGCTTTAACACTGTCGAGGCTAGCTCAACAGGAGAAAAGGGAAGGATTTACCCAGGAGTTTTGAGTTTTCAGATTTAAAATCTGGAAGTACTTTTTATTTCTAATTAATTAGTGGAAGCCATATATATAACCCCATCTAAAAGGAAAAGAAAGAAGAAGAATAATTTACATGAAGAACATTATGATGAACCGAAAATCAGATTTCCAAAATATGATTTTTGGAGTAGAAACATGCATTTTTAATTCACAGTAAAGGCAAGGGAATGTCAAACCAATACAGAAACGTTTATAAAACAGTCCATCAAAGTAATTACATATATTTATTATTATGATAAGTGAAAAATCCAAACTCTCACAAAACCAGATTCAACTGCAAAACATTATTATTTTACCTCTGTATGTATTGTGTGGTGCTTGTAGTTTGACGCCCTTATTCATCACAAAAAAAAAAAAAAAAAAAAAAAAAAAAAAGGAAGGAAGAAGAAGAAGAAGAAGAAGTTAAACTAACCTCCACAACCCCCACAACACCAGCGTCACCGTCACCACCTCCTCCTCCACCAGTGCCACCACCGCAGCCGCTGATTATGCCGCCAACCACGGCTGAGTAGCCAGACCGGCGCCAGCTCCTGCCAGAATAACCATCCCGCCATCTCTAGCTCCACAGGTAGTCTTCTTATCGCTACCATAGCTGCGTACACAATACAGAATCATGTAGGAGACAAAAATAGAGCCGATGACCATGGGCACTATTGCAGCAGGTTCCATGCTTTGTTTTCCCATTTACATGACACCAAAAAAAAAAAAAGGTGGCAATTATCAAACTGTTATGTAGCCCTATAATTTACGGCGTTTGGGTTGGGGAAAGCGATATTAGGTGGAAATCTACTTGTGAAATTCAGTGTTTAGACTTTGAGAAACAATAGCGATGTTTTTTAAAAGAAATTAAAAAAAAAAAGAGGAAGTAAAGAAAACAACACTGAAATGTCAAATATTCTTTCTTGTAGGTGACGAAGTAAATGACTAATAATTATGTAATCTAAATAAGAAGTAATTGGATGACCGTTGACTAGTAGCATTCAAGCAATTAAATCAGCGCATACTAATTATCTATTATATATCAATATAACACAATACTAATTTTGATATCTCATATATTTCGTTCAATACAATTCTATTGAATATTAAATTAAAGTTCAAATTTCAAATTTATACTATTTAAATTTCACAGTTCATTTTTATTCATATTTCAATAACCAAACAAGCATTTCTAAACACTTACTAAAAAAAGAAAAAAAAAAAAAAAAAACCTCAAAAAATTTAATTCCAACCTATTATACAAATGGCCAAGTACTCGAAGTGTGGAGATTTGCTTGTTGCTTGGAAAATTTTTGTGAACATTGATTCCCCGAGTGCCGTTTCTTTGAACTCGATGATTATCGGTAAAGAAGCACTTTATTTTAATCAAAATACAGAACGAAGGTCGTGAACCAAACGGAATCACCTTCCTAGATGTTCTTAATTTCAGCTTGTCTCCATATGGGTTTGGTAAATGAAGGACGGAAGTACCCTCATTGAGTTTTTTTTGTTTTTTATTTTTTATTTTTTTTATTTTTTTATTATGGTATTCGAGCCTCATCCCGGGGTTTGGGGAGCTCTTCTTGGCACAACAAGGACCTACTTACGTCTTTTGATATTGCGAAACTCACGGCTTAGAAACTCATTAAATTAGCCTGCGTTTGATGTATGAGTCTAAGTTTTTAGGTTATAGTTTGTTAACTTTTTAAAAAATAAAAAAATAAAAATTAAGATGAAAACTTTTAATGAACCTGAAAACCAAACGAAGTATTAGAAACATGCATTTTTATTCATAGTTAAGGCAATGAAGGGCATATTGGAAAACCAATATACAAACATTTATAAAACGGTCCATCAGAGTCATTACATGTATTTTTTATTGATCAAAACAAAGAAGACAAGATATACAGAAGTGAGAAATTCAAACTCTCGGGAAACAAGATTCCAACTGCAGAATATAAGTACTGCCTCCACATATATGTATAATGTTTGTGGTGCTTGTAGTATATATTTTACACCCTTATTCATCACAAAGAAACAAACTGTACAACTTGAATCAACCCCCACAACCTCCACAGCCCCCACAACCCCCACCTCCACCACCATCACCGCCGCCACCGTCACCGCCACCTCCACCACCGTTATCTCCTCCACCCGTGCCACCGCAACCGCTAGTTATGCCATCGATTACGGCTGCAGTAGCCAGACCCGCGCCAGCTCCTACCAAAATAGCCATCCCACCATCTTTAGTTCCACCGGCAGTCTTGCTCACTTCACCTCGTTCGAGGTCCGCCGGATAAGATCGTTGGACCGAAGGAGTGGTTACGCTCCTCATGGGTATAGGATTGGGAGTGCTACTTTGCTTCTTCTTTTTCCGGCCTCCGCCGCAAAGCCAATACAGAATTATGATCGCGGCGATCACAGAGCCTAAGACTATGAGCACTATTGCGTAAGTTTTCATGCTTTGTTTTCCCTTTTTTCCTTTTAACACAAGAAAAATGGTGACAATTATCAAACTATTATATAGCCATTTAGTGCGTCGGAGTTGGGGAAAGCGATATTTGGTGGAAATTTACAAGTGAAATTCAATGTTGTGACTTTGAGAAACAATGGCGAAGTTTCATTAAAAAAAAATAATAATAAAAATAATAAATAAATTCATATATTCTTTCTTGTAGATGACGAAGTAAATGACTTCTAGATTGGAAAATGAGAAGTAATGGATGGCCGTTGACTAGCAGGCTATCTGTTTTAATCGAGGCCTGCTAACTGAAAGATAAAGTTTAGAGAGGATTTGTATTGGTATATAATCAATTTTCAGTAGGGTTAACATAGGGAGATTGATCAAAATAGCATAATAAAATAGAAGAGGGTGTTTGGTGAATGAGTTTGAGTTAAGATTTTTAAGTTGAGTTGAAGATAAGTTAAGTTGAGTTTAAGAGTTGAGTGTTTGGTAAAAAAGTTTGAGTTGAAAAGTTTAACTTGAGCTGAGTGTGTGGTAAAAAAGTTTGAGTTGAAAAGTTTAACTTGAGTTAGAGCCCTGTTTGGATGTAAAAAATTTGAGTTAAAATTTTTAAATCAAATTTAACATTCCATTGTAGGTTTCTGATCAGAAAAATGGAAAAATTAAAATAAACTAAATTAAAAACACACATTAACAACATACATCAAAACCTTTTACAATATTTCTTACATAGCCATAAAATACAACAACAAGAATTACATAGTTGCTAACTAAAAGTGCTAATAAAAAAAACATCATAATTACAATCCTAATCTGGTTTAAATAGATAAAACTGACATTAATTTCAAGTGGATTTAAAAATTAATTAAAGACCTTTTTTTTTTTTTTTCTTTTCTAAGATAGTTAAACAATTTTCTTAAATAGTCAATGATTAATCACATAATGGTTATTTGGAGATTCTACAATGGGATAAGAATTTTCACCTCATCAATAGAGCAATATACAATAGATAATAACAAATAGATTAATATGGTATACCGAATTAAGGTTATAACATGTGATAAATGATAATAATAATAATAATAATAATAATAATAATAAACTCTCTCTCTCTCTTCGCTTTCTCTCTCTGACCAACTTTCATTTCTCTTCATTTACCTCTCTCTCTCTCTCGTTTCTCTCTGTTTCTCTCTCTTGTACCCCCCAACCTCCTATTCACCATCTCCGAAGTCGATCGGTCCGCCGCCGCCGCAACCACCAGGTCTGACTCGCTATCGCTTGGCTTCGAGCTTGCTCATAGCCACAGCCGTCAACGCCGTCATCGGAGCAAAGGGTGAGTTCGGCACCAACCTCAGATCGCCGTCGCTGCTCGGCCATGAACACGGCCATTACTTCTCCGCTGACTCATCGTCGATAACCTCCAAGTCAACCTGCAAGGTCAACTCGTCCTCCTCCTCTGAGCACAGGCAACATCGCCACTGACAGAAGCACATGGGCGCTGGTGGGGAGGAAGACGAGATTGGTGAACAGGAGACCAAGCATGGGTGAGACAGAAGTACAGGGGAGACTGGGTGCACAGTAAATCAAGTTTGGTTTACTGTGCAACGGTTCAAAGCGAGGTTGTGGTTGGACTTAGATCCCAAACGACATCAGTTGGGACTGAACTCAAAAAAATCAGTTCCAACTTGGATGCCAAACTCCCTCTTAAAGGTTTAAAATAATAGCATAAATTAAACTATTGTTATTAAATAGCATGATTAGGATAAATAAAAAGATAAAAAACCAAAAATACTCCTGATTCTTTCTCCTATCCTCTAACTCTCCCTGTCAGATTTGAACCCCTTCCCAGTCATTGTCGATGCCCACCATTCAGGTAGCCATTTCCATTGCAAAGGACACCGAGCCGCCGTCGCCATAGCGAAGGGACCCAAGCCACTAGCCATGGCAAAGGATGACCTGCTAACCTTCTCTCTCCCCTTGCCGAGGAATCGCACAGGGTATGACAATTGCACCATCTCTCTCTTCCACAGCTAGAGAAGTCGCAGTCGCCATCGACCTCCACCGTACCTGCAACGGCCATCCTTGCTGACATTCCAATCGGACATAGATTCCAGTAATCGTGATCCAAAATCGCGATCTTTCTCATTGGCCGGCGATGCTATCCCGCCCACCCCTCTATCCTTCGACTCGGTGAGCTGCTTTCTCCTCCGATTCGCTGGCAACAACTTCTTCTCCGATGACTCCTCCCTTCGAGGCGGTGGTGGTGATGGTAGCTGCAGATCGAAAATAGATCTCATTGGGGTAGATTTAGGATTTTTTTTTTTTTTTTTTTTAAATTTGGGGGTGGATTTTCAAATTATAATAAATGATTAATTTCATTTTTTTAAAAGCAATTATTTCCTTTTCTTATTAAGTAAATACAACTATTCACTAAAAGTAAATACAAAGATTTACACTTATTTACTAGTGTAAACATGATAATTTACTTAAAACTAAATAAATACAAAATTTAGTCTTATTTACTTGTGTAAGATTTACCTTATTTACTTGTGTAAATATGTTAATTTACTAAAAACTAAGGGCATGTTTGGTTCACAAGTTTGAGTTAAGATTTTTAAATTTAGTTTGAGTTAAGTTAACTTGAGTTTAAAGTTGAGTGTTTGGTAAAAAGTTTGAGTTGAAAAGTTTAAGTTGAGTTGAGTGTTTGGTGAAAAAGTTTAAGTTGAGTTGAAAATTAAAAAAACAAGGGCCTTGTTTGGCTGATAAGAAAATGAGGGGAATATATTTTTTTAATTTTTTTTAACGTTCTATCGTATATTTTAGTAAATAAAAATTGGAAAAAATGACAATATGCTGAATTATAAAAACCAATCAACATGAGACAACAAAAGATGTCGCAAAATTCCTTTTATTGTAATATTATACCCCAACAAAATATACATTGTTTGTAATGTAAGAATCATCAAAATAACGTAACAATTACATTCCGACTCTGGCGCAATTAGAGAATAGTTGGTTGCGTTCACGTGGCTCTATACCATGGATATGATTGGTATTGTTCCCACATAGCATCAATAATGTAACGCCCCAACTTACACCATCTACGTAGGGGGACGACTACATAGATGTGGGCCGTCACCTTACTTACTTACTTAACTTAATTCTTAACAAAAAGCTTTAAGCTTGCTGAAAATTCCAGAGTAAAATTTTTTCTTTAAAACTTTATTTTAAAATTCTTTTACTCTCAAACGTAAACTTGACTTAGTCCCATACATAAAACTTAACTTATCATCATACGTATTCATATGTACTCACCTGAGTACCAAGATCGTGGACTAGACCCGACCTAGCGCGGATCAGTACAACACGAGGCAACTTGCTTGCCATACATACATAAACTTTGACATTCATACTTAAAACATCATGAAAACCCTTTTTCATTACAACATATTTTATAGAGTATATTTTTCAAAACACATGGCGGTGTCCATCCCACATTTCACAGTCCGCAGCACCAACTATCCACGGTATTACATTAAGTACTGCCGTTAGGTTGTTTACCTACGGCATGAACGTAAGTAATGAGCTAATTGCCCAGTAAGTACAATATTCAATCCACAAAACATTTTACGTGCAAGAATGCGTGAACCGATTATGTTTTCTTATAAATTAATTATGCTTTCATTAACTTAGTTCTAATCCCTAACATGTCATGTCATATGTGCACGTACCGTGGTACATAGCTATGGAGTGGTTGGAGGCGGCCAGTCCAAACCAAATCAAACCATGAAACTAATCGTTTACATAGAGTGATTGGGGCAGCCAGTCCATTCCAATTCAAACCATAAACCAAACCATTTAAACTCGCCCTCGTGGCAAGTCGGTACGACACCATAACATTAACTTGTCTTATCCTATCTCATGACTTAACTTATTCTTACCATGTGATTTAATATTTGTGAACATGTTTCATGATGTCACGTATCAAAACATACATCATAAAACAATCTCAATCATGACTTAAAACTTTCTAGCATAATGTATCATAACATAATACCTCGTAACATAACACATCATAACATAACATACCTATCATAACCTAACTTACCATAACATAACATCATAACATATCCTACCATAACATAACATATCATAACATAACTTCATAGCATAACTTATCATAACATAACTTCATAACATAACTTATCGTAACATAAGCTTCACAACATAACTTCATAGCATAACTTATTATGACATAACTTCATAACATAACTTGTCGTAACATAAGCTTCATAACATAACTTCATAGCATAAAATCATAGCATAAACTTATCATAAACTTAACATAACATATCATAGGTAAATCATGTAAATCAATATATGATTTCTTAAAACACAACATGCAACAAAAACGTTTTGTCCATGCTGTAGGTGGAGTTGTACTTACTTCTCTTGTTATGTCCTACGTAGTACTGCTTCTCCTCTGGGTACAGCTGCAGGTTTCCTCCTGCTTGAAGAAGGACATAGGTAAGGGTATAATTAGTATTGTGGAATGTTGGTGATCTAACCAACATGCCTACATAATCCTAGTTGTATGTCCCCGATACTAGATGTCTTACTGGGTTACAAATAGTAACCCTATTATTTAAAAAAACAACCCAATATGGATTAATTCTTAAGAGGTTACGTTGGATAACCTCATGTGCTAAACCTTTATACATACTATTAGGGTTAGGTTACCTTCCTAACCTTGGGCTTTATTCTTGTCCATAATTATTGGGTTACCTCAATTAACCCTATATCTTAGCCCAATTTTATTAATCTTGGTATCTCTTAGGGTTATCTTGACTAACCCTTGAGGTTAATTGTAGTCAAACTCTTGGTCAACCAAAGTCAACTTTTGGTCAACTAAGGTCAACCCTATATGGGTCAAACTTGAGCTTTAGGCTTTGGCCCAGTAACTCGGATATCACTTCCGGTTATTACCCGTAATCATCTTGCTTACCTAATTTGGTTTAAAAATCCATTTTATTTCTTTGGAAACTTGGGTAAATTAACTTCAAAAATCTTTTACTTAACTCATAACAATTCATATTCTTGAAATAGATCTTTGTAAAAATCATTTAGGGCTGGAAACTGCCTTTGGAACAGTTTCCATAATCAAAACAGTGGTTTTGGGGAAAGAAACAATTTTTTTCCGAACTGTTTTTTAGAAAATCCCGTGCAGGAATTTCCTGTTCCCTGCACAGTCTTTATAAAACCGTGTCAGTTTAAAGATCCATTCCAATTTTGAAAAATTTCCTTCATGAAAGTTCTAGATCTCGAAAAATCCTAAAACTTTCATGTTTTACAAAAAATTCAATTCGGACTCTAACAGGTTCATATTGCCGTTTGGACTCTCCTGGTCGTGCACAAATCCTGGGCACGGATCAGGCTCGGTTTTTCATGAAAACGAAGGCCATTGGAGCCTTATTTTGGAAATCAGTCCGTGCTTTCCTCTAGGAAAAATTGTTCTCTACAACTTTTATGTTTTACGTTTTTCCCAATTCGGCCTCCAAAGGCCTCAAATTCCACTTTTCAGAAAACTGGGCAGTTCACATCCGAACTGGCAGTTTTTATTCTCATATTCATTTTACGTCCTATTTCGTGTAATACTAACTCAACCGATCATGCGGGAGCCTAGATAGCACACATGCAGCATTTTCTAACGTCCCACATGAACAAACATGCAACTCAAACGCGCCCATGCAAACCAAAAACCGAACTGTCCTAGCCTAGGTTTGCATGGTTCTAGGTTGTCTCAACATCCATTCATTCACATACCATTCTATATCAAAACTAACAACCTAGCATGCACTTCTAGAACCGATTTGCACATAAAAACAGGGGACATACAATTCGTCATCCATCTAGCATGCACCCTAGCATTAAATCAAGCACAAACCAACAAACAAATAACATAATTGAGCCAACCACCCTTAAACCCTAAATCAAGCATCACCTAATCAAATCTAGAGCAAGGAATTTAAATTGAGCTTATGCTCTTACAAATTTCAACTTGAAATACAAATAAATTCCAAATTGAAAGCTCAATTGCAAGATTAGGGCTAAAGGGGATACCTTGGCTTAAGGCTAGGGTTTGGGCACCAAAATGCTCATTTATCAAATGTTGCACCGCCGTGTAGTCAAGTGGTCGGATGAATTCGTCCTTCAACGCACAAATAACCTTCAACACTTTAAAGAACCAACGTGATGTTGTTTCTTTAGAATGCTGGAATTAATACGAAACGTGTCGGTTTGTAGCGCCTTGTGCACAAATGGCTAAAAAAATGAATAACTGCTCATTCACATTCATGTTATAAGTTGGCATCAACAATTCCCGACTACCTAATAGGTTACTTAGTACTCTGAAAGTTGATGATTTCATACTGATCATTCCTTGAATTACGTCTTCATGGCCATTTAATATCTCCTCCACACCCATGCTGCCAGTTAGGATTGAATTATACATTGGTTGTGGAACTCGTCGCCTGTTACGCCGACTATTTGTCACGGCTACCACTGCCATTGCAAGCATATCGACATCGTTGCGTTGTTCGTTTGTTGTGGCTTGGGCGTCCTCCTCATGATCAGGTGCGGAACCGAACCTGTTCATTTCTGTAATTTGTTGTCGTAGAAAAATGCACTATTTTACCTGTTGTAGATCAATTTTCCGAATATACAATTTAATTAGTCACCATGGCGCACATGTAATGACTATATTTTTTTTTTATTTTTTCCACTTATTCCTATAAATGTTTGATGAATTACAAACTCGTAGTTAACGACACGCAATTAAGCATATTGGAAATTAATCTAATCATTAAACGTAAATTCGCTTAGCAAACAATCTGGCCAAATGTTCATACATATAAAACGTAAATAAGGCACCAATAAACGAATAAAAAAGTTTAACTCTCAATGTTTTGTCTAACTTAAATGAAACGGGAAAAAAAATGCATCTATAACATAAAAATCAACTCGGCGGAGGCATCTTGGAGGTCACAACTGAGGCAATAATGCCCCTCCGGTCGTCGTCGTCAAGCTGGCAGAATGGACGCTGAAGCCGCGGATGAGCATCGAAGTAGTGCCACATTATCGTTCTCTGATATTGTGGAATGCGCATCTCCTTCATAATATTCATGCAGTCCAAAATGTGATCTTTTTGGCTGGTTTGGTCGCTACTGGTAGCCGATTGCGAGCGACTGCGAAAATGATTTACGAATTCCTGCATGGCCGAGAAAGTCATCTTATCCGTCGCATCCCTTTGTTTCCGCTTACCAGCACTCCCCCGTGATTGTGATGGACCGCCTTCGTCGGGAACACCTCTCGTGTTGGCCTGCCTCCGCGCACCACTTCTCGGACTCATTTCCTCCTCTAAAACTGGATGAGTTCCGGACTGGTCCATGGAGAAATCAAAGTCGAGCCATGGCTTACTTCCACCTCCCATTGTAACAGATCCGAATCCCGAGGCACCTGCTGCATGGTTTTTTTCAAAAATATTGTAATACAATTCCTTGTTGCGAAGGCCCTCGTAGCGGAGATGGGTACACTCCTTGTTATCCTAAAAAAATCAAACGATTAACATTTGCCTGCACGAGTCGCATTTGTTGGAAAAATCGGATCGGTAATCAGAGTTACGGCGCAGCGGAAGTTTTAAAATTTTTATGCCGTTTCTGGAAAAGAATCTCATGATGCATATAACAATAAATTAAATTTATGATCAAGCGTACCTTTATTCTTGGATTCCGGAATTACTAGAGCGTTTGACCAACGTGTCTTCTCTATTATTCTCGAGTTCCACGTCTCAGAGTGTGTGTGGGCACACGTTCTATGAATCCAAGTGACCGGTAATGCTTTTCGAAGTCTAGATCCCTCCTTCTCAATTCCGATGTACCTCGTTGAGAATATGATCAACCTTCTTCCTTCAAAACTGCAAAACAGGAACCGGTTAACCTTCTTATGAAAATAATCACTCGGTTTAACCTTCCTCTCAGTTTTGGTTCAATAGAATTTTCTCTCTTTTTCTTTCTCACAAGATAGCCGAATTTTTGATGTTCCGGAAAAACTAAATTTTTTCTTTTTCTCCAAAAACGTTTTTTGCTCTTGAAAAATTACCAAAAAAAAAAAAAAAATTTAGTTTTTCATGAATCCCTAGCCTTTATATAGAAGTCCAATCCTTTTTCAAAATTCATCTAAAAATAATAATAATTATTATTTTTCTGGATAAATTTTGAATCAAAAGATCATACAACTTTAGGGCTAGATTCATTGAACCTAAAAACGTTTTTGAAAGAGGAAATCTTCCTCAAAAAATTCGGCCACATTGAGTTTGTTAAGCTAGATTGGTGATTCAAATTTTAAATCAAGAATCTAGACTAGTCAAAAGATCCTAGTCCTATCTAGATTCAAAATCCTTTTAAACCTTTTTGAATTTAAATAAGATTCACTTATTTGAATTAATATTTTCCATAAACATTAACGATATTAATTAATTTAAATCAATGAAATATTTCAAATTTCCTTTCCTAAAAAAAAAACGTGAACCACTTTTAATTAGGAAAGAAAAATACATGAAATAATCTCCATTATTTAAATCAATTAATAATTTAATGTTAGGAATTTATTTGAATAATTTTGAAACAAAATTTTTCTTCCCTCCACCTATCTAAAAACCGTGCACCTTATTGAGATTAGGAGAGAAAAATTTGTTTTTCCAAAATTAAATAATCCAAACACAATCTTATTTTCAAAATTCAAATTAACCAATCACATGTTGACAAATCATTTGTCTACAAATTTTACATGTCCAATCCTCTCTGGATTGCATGTTAGAGAGTAACATGTCTTAATAGACATTACTAAATTCTATTTAAATTTACCGATCTCATAAGGAACAAATCCCGAGATGCTTTATGGAACTTTGCGAGCTAATAGAGGGACCCGATGGAAATATGTAAAGAGGCTCCTATAATTGTGAAAAATTAATCCCAGATTAATTATTCATCAATTATCAACTTCAAAACTATTCCACTAAAAGTTTGAAGCTGAACTCTTGTTTATATACCGTATTACGAAAGCTCTCTCACGTAGTGCTTCTTCCATGATTTATTCATCGCTTGCTTAATCCCCATATGTCATCCATGATTGAATTAAGGACTTTTTTCGTTTTACCTTTTCAATCATTTTAACTTAAAGTTCCATTATTCTCTATTGAAAGAATCACCAATTATAAAACCATACAATTGGTAAACAACCAGAGAACACAAAGTAAACCGATGGCCAAGATCTTGTTATACTATCTTTCAATCCCCGAATAATGCCTTTAAGTAGATAACATTTACTATCGTTAAGATAGCTATGGATTCCGTATCTATGAATCTTGATTTCTCCATCCATAAGTCATGCACCCAAAACACAAGTATATTGACCATGAATTAACAGTGTCTCACTTGTAGTGCATTAAAGTACAAAAGTCATGGATGCGAATTCAAGTAATCATTTCAGGATTAAGATTAATGCAGGATGATAATCAAAGTGTCATTGATTCTTATAAACGGAATTATTAAACCGAATCAATTAACACTTTAGGTCCAGTCCAATGTCATACCTCAATACTGGTATACATTAAAGTTTCTACTCGGAACCTATCCGATGGTCAAGACAAACCATCCCTCCAAGGAAGTAGACAACTTGTACAATCTTATCATGAATAAGATCCCCAAATCTTATTCCATCGATTGTGGACTATTTATTTAGACTGTTATCAAATTACCACGTCTTTTATGTATACCGCGTATACATATGGTAATCTGATATATTACCAACAGTCAAGGAGTATTTTATGTTTGCTCAAAATAACCATACAATCAACAAATGAAAGTAAATAGGACACATCTTATTAAACATGAATAACCTCCTCTTATTAATATCAAAATGTCATATTTACAGAAAATCCCTAATATTGATTTTCTATCCTTAGGGCACATTTAGATCCCAACAGCATTGGTAGTCTACACAATTTTATAGACTTCTATTACAAAGTTGGATTACTTTGACGAAGCTGTGCCGCGTTTCGTCCAAGCAAACAACCGTATCCGTCACCGGATCATATCCAAGGCCGGTGCGGGTTTGCAACACCTTCCAACCCCTATAAATTTTTTTCATCCGCTCTTTTTTTTTATATAAAGTGGAACCATAAGCTGGAACACCGCCAAAATGAGTGTTGAACTCATTGGCCCATAGCTCTAGAATGCTACTTGTTGGCTGCTTCCCGCCAGATGATGCCAAGTAGTCATCAAGTTTTTCAAGGAATAATTTTTCCTTGGCGTGATCCCATACGTACGACTCACCGGATGCTTTGCGAGGCATTTCCTTAATACATCAAAAATCGAATTATGAATTTATACTAAAAAGGTCAACGATTGGAAAGTAAAGTTGGCTCAGAATGTATTGATTGACATATTGCATCTGAGGCATGTCAATGACCCGATACCATGGCAACTACCATGGCATGGAACACCGGTAACTGTCTAAATGATATCGGGTTAATGACGCACTAGTCAGATGAAATTACAATCTATGCTGATGGGCATTTATCATCATAGCCAAACGGATGGGGAAATGTCAAACAAACACCATCAAGTTCATAAAAAAAGTTAACCGAACCTGAAACCAAAAGCGAACGATGCCACAACGGCATCATGTCACCAACTTAACAACAAAATCGGAAACAGGTACTACAAACCAAATGCACATAAAAAACCAAAGTTGCAAAATCCCGCATAAAGTGACCAAAATGAACAAATATCAATTTAAGGCATGGTGGATCATCTAGGCAGCCTCTAAAGGACTAAGCTATGGGAATGATCAAAACCCCAAAAAACCAGACCCGACCTAGTTTGGGTAAAAAAACTTGCAAAATGAAGGCAAAATCAAGCATAAAGTGACCAAAATGAACAAATCTCAATTCAAGGCATGGTGAATCATCTAGGCAGCTCCTAAAGGACCAAAACAAGCTATGGGAATGATCAAAATCCCAAAAAACCAGACCCGACCTGGTTTGGGTCAAAAAACTTGCAAAATGAAGGCAAAATCAAGCATAAAGTGACCAAAATGAACAAATCTCAATTCAAGGCATGGTGGATCATCTAGGCAGCCCCTAAAGGACCAAAACAAGCTATGGGAATGATCAAAACCCCCAAAAAACCAGACTCGACCTGGTTTGGGTCAAAAAACTTGCAAAATGAAGGCAAAATCAAGCATAAAGTGACCAAAATGAACAAATATCATTTCAAGGCATGGTGGATCATCTAGGCAGCCCCTAAAGGACCAAAACAAGCTATGGGAATGATCAAAACCCCCAAAAAACCAGACCCGACCTGGTTTGGGTCAAAAAACTTGCAAAATGAAGGCATAATCAAGCATAAAGTGACCAAATTGAACAAATCTCAGTTCAAGGCATGGTGGATCATCTAGGCAGCCCCTAAAGGACCAAACCAAGCTATGGGAATGATCAAAACCCCAAAAAACCAGACCCGACCTGGTTTGGGTCAAAAAACTTGCAAAATAAAGGCATGATCAAGCATAAAGTGACCAAATTGAACAAAACTAGAAACCCCCTTTGATCGAACATGGTAGCCTGTTTTTCGGACCAAAATATGCAACACATTGATGGAAAAGCAGTCAAACTGAGCCTTTTTTTTTTTTTTGAGTCACGAACCAGAAAATTGGATCGAAATCTAGCATAAACCACATTAAAAATGAACAAAACCACGAACCCCCTGTTGTCGAACATGGTAAAATGTAATTTGAACCTAAATCTAATAACTTGTGCCACAAAACCGTAAGACTGTGCAAATCCTCGACCAACTGACCAAATCTGGCTTCAGATTGGGCATTAGTCGAAATTTTCATGAACAACACAACTTCAAGAATTAACATTACCGACAAATTTAACAGGGAAACCAACAAATTTAACAGCGAAACTATATTGCTTGAGAATTAGGGGAAGAAATTTTACTAGGGTTACCGAGTTGGAGCCCGACGATGAATATACAGCAGAAGAAGTCGGATTAGGGCAAGAATTAACGGGTCGCTGGGATGATTTCCGAACTTGGAAATAGTTGGTAATCACCCTAGGGGTTCGTCATCGA
Source organism: Ficus carica (assembly GCA_009761775.1). NCBI lineage: Eukaryota > Viridiplantae > Streptophyta > Magnoliopsida > Rosales > Moraceae > Ficus > Ficus carica. The sequence continues at coordinate 4,135,049 of CM019742.1, read as the reverse complement.
TTCGAATTCCTCACACGGCGCCTCATCTGCTGCACGGGAAGCAGGCGAGACCAAAATTTGAAGGCTAAAATCAAATCGGAGAGACAAAAGAGACCCACTAACCGGAGCGCCTGCTAAGCAGCAGACGGTGGATGGGATGGAGGAGCAGCCAATAGAGCCACTGACAGCAGCACATGGGCACCGGTGTGGAGGACGACGATATTCGCGAACAGGAGACGAGATGGATGAGACATAAGCGCAGGGGAACATGAGTGAACAGTAAACCCATCTGGGTTTACTGTATAATGGGTCAGAGGACCTTTCAAGATGAACTATAGCACCAAACGCCTTAAGTTGGAACCAAACTTGAAAATTTCAGTTGGACTGGTTGTCCAAACTCACGCTAAGTAAAAACAAAAATTCACTCTTATTTACTTATGTAAATATGATAATATTTGTATTTACTCTTATTTACTTGTGTAAATAGATAATTTATTAATAAATATACTATTTATATTTTTACAACTTGAGATATTTACTAGTAAATCCTGTATTTTCTAAAACAATAAATGTGAGAATAAGCCAAATAAATTATAAAATGATAACTACGAGAAAGTTCGATGTTTCTATAAAATTCTTATATTGGCTTGTTTTTTTTTTTTTTTTTTCGTTAGTAAATCCATTATATACATGTAAATATGAATATTTACTAATAAATCCAATTTTTATCACGTAAATACAACGATTTTTAATTTCATATTTACGAAATAAAAAATATAAAGAATGAAATTTTGTGCTAAATATTTTGGATTACTTAGGGATTGCTAGATTTACAAGATTTACTTAAACTTTTACTAATGTTTTATAAAAACAGAAAATCCGATATTTACTAATAAATCTAGTATTTTTTTTATAGTTTTTTTCTTAACAGTATTTACTAATAAATAAATTTATTCTTCTAAATGTAATCACTAAACTTTTCTGATATTTAACATGATAAATATGAGATTAATCCATAAATATTTGTTTTCTGAAATAATTTGTAAATACTTGATATACTACATAAGTATTTTATAATAAATATGATATTCACGATATTTCATTGGAGATTTTTTTTCGATATTAACTTATTTATTTATCAAAATTACACAATAAATCTTATATTTAGTTTGTGATAATGTTATTTGATATTTACTAGCAAATCCAGATATTTATTACCAAAGTTCAATATTAGTATATCCAAAATTTTAAAGTAAATCCGAATATTTATGAGTTAATCCGAATATTTTCTAGTAAATCCAAACAATAGCACTGAAATTTATGTATTTACGAGTTACTGAAATTTATGTATTTACGAGTTACTGAAATTTATGTATTTACGAGTTATTGAATTTCAAAACTTCTTTCGTACTTACAAATAATTATTTGTTTACAAAACTTCTTTCATATTTACAAAATTGTACAAAAATTAATTAATATTATAAAATAACCCCCAAATCAACAGTACCCCAACCCTAACTCAAATACTCTCGCCGCCCAAAATCACCACCGGAGCAATGCTGATGAAACACCAAAATACTCTTGTTGCCCAATCTCGTCGCTATCTTGTAATGACTAGCTTTATAGCATTACGTTTACTCTTTGTAAAGAATTGTTTGTATCTTAAGGTATTCTTGAAAGAGCCCGGTTAAGGGTTTTCATGATGTTTTGTGAGTTCTTATGATTTTATAAGACTCGAAAATGATTGCTTAGCCAAGCATAAGACCTTTTAAGTAAAACGGAAGCAAAAATTTCCAAATTTATGTTGGTCAAAGTTTGACCAAAACGTTGACGGTTGACCAAAAAGTCAACTATTGACCACGGGAGTCAAATCTTGACAAGAAAGTCAACGGTTGACAAGAAAGTCAATGGTGGACGAGAAAGCCAAAGGTTGACCCGAAAAGTCAAATATATGATTATACGGTAAAATAATTAACAGTATAGAAATTATACTGTGTAAAACCATTTTTATGGATAAGATAGTATATTTATGACTCAAAACCACCATAGAAAAATCAAGGACATTAATTAGAATATCATGGGTCAAGCGGCTTCAAGTTATGAGAAAATATTTATACAGTTCGTTTTTACACAGATAAATTTTGGACTGTAGTTCAATATAACAATACTGTATAAGTGAATCTAGTATTGAAAATATCTGTGTTAGCTCAAAAATGGACTGCCTATTGAAGAAAGTAACCAAACAAGGTCTAAGGTGGATGACATCACCTTATCCTCAAATTATGACATCATTTATTCATTAAAAAGAAATTAGAAAAATATTTTCCTTGTCCCACAAGGTTATGGCCGGCCACCTATGCACCCTTGGTGTGCAAATCCTTGCTTCTTCAAGGATCATTTTGCAATTTCAAAGAGTTCAAAAACCTCTATAAATAGGTGAGCATTTGTTCACAAAAAATTGGAAATCTTACCTAAACTATGCCCATTTTTCTCCTCACCAAAGCCGAACCCAAGGGAGAGCAAGAGAGAAAAACTAAAACTCAAAGGATTTAAGGAAATTGAGTGGCCGGACTTGGAGTGGAACATCAACCAAGTGCTCAAAATTTTTGGTACCCATTGGAGGCCAAGTGGCCGGTTGGGTGGGGGAAGGAAAAAGGAAGAAGAAAAGTGAGGGAAAAGTGTGTGAGGCAAGGTTCAAGAGGTCAGTTTTGGTGTGACGTCAAGCTAGGGGCTGAAAAACTTTGGAACCCAACAATCTTGGTGATGGCCGGTTGTTGGAGAAGGCAAGAGAAAGGGAGGAAAAACCTTGGGTGGAGCTAGGTAATCTCTTAACCCTAAGCTCTTCAATTTAAATTTCAATTGAGAAATTTAAATGTATTTCAAGTGGGATTGTATGAGCATAAGCTCAATTTCAATTATTGCCTTAGATTAGAAATTTTAGGGTTTGTGCTTGATTGATTAGGATTTATGATTGGTGGTTTAAAATGTTTGCATGTTAGGTGTTTGATAGATTGCTAGGGTTTTTATGCTTAATGTATGTTTCTAATTTTGATTTGTATGATGAAACTTGACGATTAGAAATACGCTGCATGACTGCCCTTAGGCTCTCGGCTGCTGCTGATTGAGGTAGGGTGCACGAATAGGACGTAAAATTGGTTTAAGCCAAGAAACTGCCAGTTCGGGTGGAAACTGGCCAGTTTTCTAGAAACCCGATTTTGAGGTCCTTAGAGGCCGAATTAGGAAAAACTTAAAATATAAAAGTTGTAGAGAACGATTTTTACTAGAGGGAAACTTGGACAGATTTCCAAAATAAGGCTCCAATGGCCTTCGTTTTCATGAAAAACCGAGCCTGATCCGTGCCCAGGATTTGTGCACGACCAGGAGAGTTCAAATGGCAATATGAACCTGTTAGAGTTCGAATTGAATTTTTCGTAAAACACAAAAGTTTTATGATTTTTCGAGAGCTAGAACTTTCGTGAAGAAAACTTTTTCAAAATAGGAATGGATATTTAAACTGACACGGTTTTATAAAGACTGTACAGGGAACAGGAAATTCCTGCACAGGATTTTCTAAAAACAGTTCAGAAAAATTGTTTCTTTCTCCAAAACCACTGTTTTGATTATGGAAACTGTTCCAAAGGTAGTTTCCAGCCCTAAATGATTTTTACAAAGATCTATTTCAAGAGTATGAATTTTTATGAGTTAAGTAAAAGATTTTTGAAGTTAATTTACCCAAGTTTCCAAAGAAATGGAAAATGGATTTTTAAATCAAATTAGGTAAGTAAGATGATTACGGGTAATAACCGGAAGTGATATCCGAGTTACTGGGCCAAAGCCTAAAGCTCAAGTTTGACCCATATAGGGTTGACTTTGGTTGACCAAGAGTTTGACTACAATTAACCTTAAGGGTTAGTCAAGATAACCCTAAAGGATACTAAGATTAATAAAATTGGGCTAAGATATCGGGTTAATTGAGGTAACCCAATAATTATGGACAAGAATAAAGCCCAAGGTTAGGAAGGTAACCTAACCCTAACGGTATGTATAAAGGTTTAGCACATGAGGTTATCCAATGTAACCTCTTAAGAATTAATCCATATTTGGTGGTTTTTAAAATAATAGGGTTACTATTTGTAACCAAGTAAGACATCTAGCAATGGGGACATACAACTAAGATTATGTAGGCATGTGGTTAGGTCACCAACATTCCACAGTACTAATTAGACCCTTACCTATGTCCTTCATCAAGCAGGAGGAAACCTGCAGCTGTACCCAGAGGAGAAGCAGCACTACGTAGAACATAACAAGAGAGGTAAGTACAACTCCGCCTACAGCATAGGCTTTGTTGTGTATACTTGCTTAAGTATGATTGCTAAGAGCTATAAAATGTTATATGCTATGTGCTATAAAATAAGCTAAGTGCTATGAAATGTTACATGCAATGTGCTATGGAATATGCTAAGTGCTATGAAGTGTTATATGCTATGGGTTATGGAATGTTATGAAAAGTGCTATGTTATATGCTATGAAAAATGCTAGAATCAAGTTATGATAGGATATAGGATATGTTATGGCTATGGTATGGTTAAGATAGGATCATGATTTAATTATGTGAGACATCACGAAGCATGTTCACCAATTAATAAGAATACGATCAAGATATGAAACGATGAAAATTATGATGGCAAGTGAGCTTGCCTGTGTCGTACCGACCCGCGTGAGGTCGGGTTGAGCTATGGCAAGAGTAAGTCCATAGTTGTGCGCCCGGTACAAACACTTATGTTATGGGGCCCATAAGTTAAGATAAGTTAAGAAAGTAAATTATGAATGAATAAGAAAGCATAATGAAGCATAAATGACTCATGCATATGTATGAAAAGATATGCTATGCTATGATTACGATATGCTATGTATGTTATGTTATGACGTGTTACGTATGTATGATATGTCTGTGTAGTGTCGCGGTTTATAGTAGTTGTACTTACTGAGCGAAAGCTCACTGTCTTACGTCTATGCTGTAGGTAAGCAACCTGACAGCAACTGTTAATACAAGATGGAGGAGCGTGGCAGGGCGAGCTGTGAAATGTGGGAATATATGCCGCTACGCGTTTCGATATTTACGTATTTATTTTATGTGTTTTAAATTTTATGCCTGAACGAATTTATTTAGTAGACGTTATTTTCTACGTACGTATTCGTGTGTAAATCGCGTCGTATATAAAAAAAAAAAATTTCCGCTGTTACGCTAAGTAAGTATGTACATATGTATGGTAACGGCCTGTGCTAGGCGGGTCGTTACATATCTGACCAACACCGACGAATATTGGAGAGGAAATCTGATACCTGTACCTACAGGGAAAAAAAAAACCAACAAAACCATAGAGAAACTCGTTCACGCCGTCGCCAGAGAAGAAGAGGAACATCACAGGATTCACAACGTCCACCAAACACTACTACAAAAGTTGGCTTAGACGACGGAAATTACACGACGGTTTTACAAAAACCGTCGTCTAAAACCTAATTACACGACAATTTATTAAAGCATCATGTAAACCCGAGATTACATGACAAAACCGTCGTGTAATCTGATTCGTGTAATCTCAAGATTACGTGACGGTTTATGAAAACCGTCATGTAATCTTCCAAAAATTACTCTAAAAATTTGAAATTTTGTGCTTTAAAATTCGCGCGTAAACCCTTAACTTAAATCTCAGAGATTACACGACGGTTTAGGAAAATCATCGTGTAATCTTCCGAAAATCACTCTTAAAACTTGAAATTTTATGCTTTGAAATTCGCGCGTAAACCCTTAACTTAAATCTCTGAGATTACATGACGGTTTAGGGAAACCGACGTGTAATCTTCCGAAAATCACTCTAAAAATTTGAAATTTTGTGTTTTGAAATTTGCGTGTAAACCCTTAACTTAAATCTACTTTCCTCATCATTTCTCATCATTTTCATCTTTCTCCCTCTCGACCACTCAAAGACTTCTCCTACGCACTATCTCCTTCGCCCGCCCACCAACAGTGCCGCTGCCCTCCCCGTCGCCGCCTTACCCTCTCTCTTATTCTCCGGTGACGCCGCCGCCGCCCTCCCCTCTTCCTCATTCGACCATCACCCGCAACATCACCCTCCCCCCCCTCTCTTTTCTTCGCCGCCGCCGTCGTCGCCACCTCCACTGCCACCCTGTCTTCCCATCAAGGCGTGAATATTTTGTATCAAAGAAAGGCAAGGTGACTTCCATATTGCTCAATTTCTTGTTTTCCAACAAAAATACGAACACACAATTCTTTTATAACTTGCTTGGAGTGTAATTTGTGTATTTATTGTTGTTCAATTTTTTTTTATTGTTGCTCTTTGGAGACGAATCTTTTGTGCAATTTTTTGGCATTTTAAGATCTATGAACACACAATAGTCTACGCATTTTTTTTTTCGTCCACCACATGCTGGATGAAATATCAAAATGGAATTTTGTTTGATTAAATCTTAATGGTATGCATCTTAATTATTTTGAATTTTGCAAACTTGCGAGGGCCCTAATGGATTGGAAGCTTATAGCCGGAGAAGGGATTAAAAGGAGACGAGACTATAAAACAAAAATCTCGGATCGTCCATATCCTCACCATGAGGGAAGTATTGAATGTGGTTATTTTGTTTTAGGTTTTATGAGGGACATAGTGTTGAATGGAATTGACCTACTTGAAAGAAAAGAATTTTATACTTGGGATGATATGGATTTGATTAGGGGAGAATGAACTAAATTTATAATGCAATTCATTAATTATGATTTGTAAACTGGTAATGTAATGGATGATTTTTTTACTTTGATACAATGTAGCTAATATTTTATCAATCATATCCTGGGCCGTGTATTGGATAACACACAGGTTAGGCCACCTGTGGGAAATCACCAAAAAATGCCAAAATATTTTTTAATTCATGTTGGACTTTACACGACGGTTTCTATTAAAACCCGCTGTGCAAAGTTCTCACTTTAGCGAAAGAAAGCTCCCTTTTTTCTCTATTCGACGACGGTGTGAACCGTCATAGAATATTGAGATACCACGACGGTTTATTAACCGTTGTGGTATCTCAAAACATTCCACGACGGTGGGTTACATGACGGTTGTCTAACCGTCGTGTAAAATAATCGTCGTCAAATTCATAATTTTTACTAGTGAAAGCTTACTGCGAACTGAAACTAGAGATTCGCGTGGAGAGGTCGCAACTCTCGCCATCACGTGGTCATATCACTATCGCATGGTCGAGGTCTGTGTCTCCAATGGCTCCATCGAAAAATCTTGTGGCAGAGGTTCCTCAGGCACCGGAGGACATCGTGAGTTTGAAGAGAGAGAAAGAGAGGAGAGAGACTAATGGGGAGGACATCCAGAGTTTGAAGAGAGATAGAGGAGAGAGAAAGAGAGGAGAGAGAAAGATAGAAAGATAGTAGTGGATTGGAGGAGAGAAACCTAGATCTAGAAAGGGTAAAATCAGAAATAACTAATTGATCTTTAAAAATAATAAATAATAGTATGCTAACTTACAATGTTTAAAAAACCTGGTTTTTTTTTTCATTACTACTTATAATTATGCTATTTTGTATGATTTTCGGTTAAAATAAGAAATAAAAAGTATTTTTTCAAATATAAAATCAATTTTTTTAAAAGATAAAGAAATATAAAATAAATTTTTAGTGGGGATAAAATGAAAAAAAGCAAGTCATTTGAAAGTCCGTATCCACACTTTTTTTTTTTATTTATTTATTTTAAAGCTAGGTTGGTTTCTAAAAACTCCTACTCCAATTAGCTTTAGTATAACTTCACATCTCTCTTTCCTTCTCATCCATTTCTATATATAGCCCAAATTCAAAAATCCATAATTTTCTAATTTTAAGACGCAATGATATAATTTATTTTAAATTTTCTTTTCTAAATGCTCACAATGACATTGAGAACAAAACACGATCCATATTGCCCATTAAACCTGAATATAATTTAGGTGTTTACTCTATTCAAAAATCATAATTCATTTTCAATTCACATCTCAACCATGCACACATTTTCAAACATTCACTCATTTTTAATAAAAATAAAATCTAAAATCCAATTCTAACCTATTATCCAAACAACCAATGTTCTCAAAGTGTGGAGATTTGCCCGCTGCTTGGAAATTTTTGTCAATATTGATCACCGAATACCTTTTCTTTTAATTCGAGAGTTACTGGGTTTGCCCCAAATGGTCTCGGTAAAGAAGTACTTCATTTGTTTAACATAAAATGCAAAATGAATGTCGTGAACCAAATGGAATCACCTTACTATATAGATGTTCTTTAAGCTTGTGCCCATGTGGGGTTGGTTGATAAAGGATGAAATTGCTTTAGATTGATGGAATCTTGATAGACAATTTAGAAGCAAGGCCCTATCATTATGCTTGCATGGTACTTGATCAATTGGCCGAGAGCTGCAGTGACGAAGCTGGAACTTTTTATTAGGGGGGCTCTTTTTGGAACGAGCAGGAACCACTTACGTCTTTGATGATGTGGAATTCGCAGCTCAGAAACTCATTGAATTAGAGCTTGATAACGCAACTACTTATGTTGTTTTGTCTAAATTTCTTTCTTGCTCAACCAATTTGTTGCTTTTTTTTTTTTTTTTTCTTGTTTAATTTCCATTAATGATTTTTAGTTTTCATTGGTTGTTTAGAGTAAGAACTTTCAGGGAACTTGCTAGGGGAGGATGAATGTAAGAAGTGCTCCTCCATTATCATAAGCAAAAGGTTGAGAAAACAAGTCAATTCAATTCGATCACTTCTTGTTGCTTTGTCTGTTTCAATACCAAAGCTTGGAACTAGCTTGGAAACCATTCTTCATAGAATTTCTTGTGCAACTTCCACCTGAGTTTCTTATAGGTTATTTGGTAAGAATCTTATAAGCAATTTTCTTATCAATTTTTATAATTACTCTGTTGATAAATCACCTAAATAAAAATTAGTTATTGCACGGGTGTACTAAATAAACGTGATGCTATGGTACATTAGGTCTACTAAATAATCCCTCAAATATTAGAGTTATTATTTATCGGATGAGAGGGCAATGTTTTTTTATTGGATTCTACCAACAGGCTTTTTTTTTCTCTAAATTATTAAATATTCATGTAATATTAAAGGGATACACGTGATACACAAACAATCTCCTAATTAATTTAAACCTACTAATTAATCAACTAAGGAATTTCATTCAAATACTATAAGCCCTATTATGTCTCATCTTATAATACTTCAAGCGCTAATAAAACTATTGTAGTGAAATTTAATCATCTTAATTCCCGGGTGATTGCACCAAAAATTCTAGTTCCTTTTTTATTTACTTCTTGATCAATAACAACCGCAACATTGTCATCATATTGTATTATCATATCATTGTCGCGTTTTAGTTCTTTACTAGTATAGATCTATAGCGAAACAATATCATCTGCTTCAAAAGGTTCCTATCGATCAGAATCCTAAACTAGAGTCTCCGAGACAAGGACTACGCGTTGGAGCACATTCCATAGTTTTAGCATCTTCATCAAATCAAGCGTCCTCAATTTCAGAATCTTCATAACAAATGGCCTGTTTTTCCTGGTTGGAATAGGTCCGTAAATTCAGAATCTCCATATCCAGTGACCTGTTTTTCCTGGTTGGAATAGGTTGCTAAATTCCTTTATTTGGGACTGTAAAAATTTTGTTTACCTATTGCGGCTCAGCGGTTGAATTCTTTTGGTGTCCATTTTTGTTTTCTAATCTAGCTTATCAAATGACTGGTATTTCTTAAATGAAATTTGGAAGTGAATTTGAGTCCAATAATTATGTCATTATTGGATGATGATATAGACATCAATTTTAATCAAAACATTTGAGTACTAACCACGTGACAATGAGTTCAGTTATCTAAACTTTCTGCCAAACGTAGTTTCCATCATTTTAATCTGAATTTTTTTCCCCTTATATCCTACTAATGTTAGAGAGTCAATATTGGGATATCAAGGCATACGAGTCAATTGATATATGTTTTTAACTGTATAAGATGATGTATGCACCATTTATCATTGGAGTGTTCTGTGGTAGAGTATGAAAAAAAATATTCTATTTGCAGGACATAGATTTTGATGACTAGATCACAACATAACCATATAACCATATAAGATTAAAAAGTAAAGTATAATAGTTTAATAAATAGTTGATGGAGATCTAACAGCGAAAATATGATATTTTATTTTTATATAAATATATAGTAATTGTACTTTTACTCTATTAATTGGTATTGTTGTTTTAATAGTAAATTAATCTTTTAATAATCTGATCAATGTGTCGACCCAAGCAAATCTGGGGCCTTAAGCAAAAATTCTAAAATGGGGCCTTTTATTCCTTTTTAAAAAATTAACTATACATCTAACTTTCGTTAAAGAAAGTAAATTGTCTGTTTAAAAATTTTATCTCTTGTCTTTTGAAAGGCAAATTATTGATTACACGTTTTAGATTGAATCAAATAATCTATTATTCTCTTTTTCTTCAAATTTCACTTACTATATATATTAGACATATTTGTTTCTGACTAAGGTTTAAAAGCCAAACAATATTCAACACAACACAACACAACAACAACAACAAATGAATTGTAAAACGAGAACATTATTATCAATATATTGACGCCCAAATAAAAGTAAACAAAAAGAGAGAGAGAGAGAGATAACCTGAAAAACAAAAATGCTGAAAAACTCACAGTTTAATTTTAGAAAAAGGCTCTTATAAAGAAAATTTAAAAAAAGGCAATATAATTGCTTGAAGACTTGGTGTTCGGGCGTCGTTACTAAAGCCTAACCACCCACTCTTGTCAAAGGTTTTTGTGTGTGTGTGTGTGTGTGTGTGTTTTTTTTTTTATTATTATTTTTTATTTTTTATTTTTTTGGTGTGTGGATTGAGGAAGGAAAATAAATTTTTCGTCAATAATACATCAGATTGTAGACTTCAGCGCTAATTATTGTTTATTGTTTATTGGATTTGTTGCTTTAGTTTATATATTTCTATTCCGATCAATGATTAGGGGCCAATATTAGCAAAACGAAAGAAAAGGATTAGGGTCTTTAATTTTTTTGCTCTGACTGGAGTCCTTAATTAATTAGGGTGGCCTTATAATTAGGTGGTTGCGTCATTTGCCTAAAGGTTTAACTGGCCCGCTGAAAATAGTCATGTGTCATGCCTTATAAATTTTTAACATGAATATTGACACAACATGCTATTAAAAAGCTAATTTAACGACTACAACAATAATGCACGTACTGTTAAAGTTAAATAAAAAAAAAAGTTGCTACCATATAAAATTTTCTGTTTTTAATATGCTACCTGAGAATTCTCCTTTCTCATAAGCTTAATTAAGTCTTTTTTTGAGATTTAAAAATTTTAGTCGTGCCCGAGAATCTGTTCAAACATTCCCACCAATAGACTTTTTCTGAATTCCCTTGACTTAATGATTAATTAATTTAATATTCAATTTATTGCAGCCCTGGCAGCCCTGGCTTTATCTGTAGAATTGCATGCATTTGATATATAGGATGGAGTTGAATTTTTTGAATTAAAATTGTTTGATTTTTTTTAAAATTAATTATAATTTTCATTAACTTAAAAAATAAAAACGAAAATAATTGAGTTTTTTTACGTTGAAGTCTTTGTTCGAAACACCCTTGAATCTTTTGTACGCATACAAAACTGCTATATTTATTATTTTCTAACTTCTGACTATGACCCGGTGTTGCCGTCATACAAGGGGCATGAGAATGTTGCTGGCAAGTTTATCATGATGTGTATTGACTTTTATGGTTTTGTTCTCTTTTCTTCTATAGAGACTGTGACAGAGAGTCTGTTTGAAAGTAATTATCGGTGGTAACTCATTCAATGATAAATAGTGATTATTGCTTTGACATCTACGATCAGAAAATAATTGTAGTTTAGTCTCTGGAGTAACAAATCTACACTCATGAGTTTCTAAAAATTCTTTTTAGCTTCTTAAGAAAAATAAAAATAAACTTTAGCAGGAAGCTACAGATTTCCATTGACGTTGGCATCTGTCTCCTTGCCGTCGTAGATCTCGTCGGCGACCTCTGCGAGAATGATCATAAACTCATCGGGCACTCTCCAACGTGCAATTCGGTGGCCGGAAGATGTCCTAATCTAGATCCGCTGCAGAGGCTGTCGCCAGAGAAGACGACGAGTTCAGAGTGCCGACGACTACGACAACAGACGACCTGCGTTCTCAATCGCAATTTCCTTGGTTTCTTTTTAGTTTGCTATTCTAAAATCCATATATATATATATATATATATTTTTTTTTTTTTTTTTTTTGGGGTTCTCGGTTCCAGAAAGTGTCAAACTCTTTTTCCCCTATATATATATATATATATATCCAAATAAGCTTATGAGAGAATTAGTTTGGACGACTTGGTTCAATTTAATCTGTGAACATGCAAAACTGGAAAATGGGTGTTAGTGAGAAACCTGAAGAACGAGGAGAGAGAAAGAAGAGAGAGATAGTGTCTTGAGTCTAGAGATAGAGTGTGTGTGTGTGAAAATTGGAAAGAGGAGAGGACAGAGAGATTTTAAAACTGTTTTTTTATGGAGTGAAGGTGGAAGGAAGGAAAATGCTGGGGTTTCGGCTGGGGCCTGGGAAGATGGAAGTGGAGACGAATATGCAGATGGGTTTGGCTAGGTATGTGAGTTTTTGGTGACTTTGTGGATGATGACGAAGGCCCATCAAGTTTTTGCCTGTTTCAGATTTTTTTTTTTTTTTTTTTTCATTAAAAGTCTATATTACTGTGAGCTAATATATATTGTAGTTATCATACATGTGTACAATCTCAGCCAGACGATTACATCTTGACGGTCTAAAAATAAACTCTACCAATAGTTACTCTCAAAGAGACTTTTTCACAGACTCTCCCTTTTCCTCTTCTCAAGTTTAATTTATTAATTAATTTCTTTTTTAATTTTTAAGTCTGTGGTTATTCTCTTCTTTTGACTTGGCATCATTGCCCTGATGGAAAGATGCAATTCAAACATATATAGTATATACGAATATTTTTAGAAGTATTTACATAAAATGGTCAATTTTAAACACCCCTTTTAAAAAAATTAACACTAATAAAAATATTTATAAATGTAAACAAAATTTAAAATTCATTCTTTTCATCTTCCAAGTTTACCCTTTAAGCTGAATTTTTTTCATCCACCAGTGTTTTTTAAGGAAAAAATAACAAATTCTCCTTATTTCATGCAATTATGTTTTCCATACAAGATTTCATTTTCAAATATATACATATTGCAAACCTTTTACCTAGTTTAAGCAATTATTTCTCTTTTAATTATTATATGAAGTCATGTAATTTAAAATGAAGTTTTTCTATGTGAGTACTCAAGTTAATTAATATACCCAAAATGTATAATTTTGTATAAGTATAATTTTGTTAGTTTTACCTATTTTAATTATTATATATTTATAATTTTGTATGTACCCAAAATTTAAGTTATGTTGCATGTAACATGGCATCAGTGTATAATTTTGTATATATGGAGGGGAATTCTTTTTTTTTTTTTTTTTTTTTTTTTTTTTTTTTTTTAAAGTGACTTACGAGGATATTGATATGGAAGCTTTAACCCTATTAGGGATAGCTTAACGGGCGGAAAGGGAGAAATTTATATAACCCCTGGATTCAAAACCTGAAAGTGATTCTTTCCCTTTTTTTTAATAATTAAAAGCGGTAGATCAATATGAGAAGAAAAGAAAAGAAAAAGAAAAAAGAAAAAAAAAAGAATGGGATGAACATGATGAACTAAAAGTCAATATGGTTGTAGAAACTTGCATTTTTAATTACAGTAAAAGTCTAGGACATGGAAATCAATACAACAATATTTATTACAGTCGATCAGAGTAGTTACATATATTATTTATTAATTAAAACAAAGACGACAAGATCTATAGAAATGAAAAATCACCCTTAGGACACAAGAAATTATATACATATATATATGTATATATATTTATATGTATGTAAGTATGTATATGGTGCTTGTAGTATATATAATACCCTTATCCATCACGAAGAAAGAAACTTATTTACTACAACAATAAGGACCATTTATAACATCAGTCAATAGCGGATCTCAAAATGTGTTACATAATTGGTGGGAAAAGACCCATAACCGCTTAAAGAAGAGACCCACGCTCTCCTTTCGGCGTTAGAGTCCGGACCGAGACGAAAGTCCTCTTAGATTGAGAGATGGCCGAAGAAGGAGAGCGGCGACTAGGGTTCCGTCAATGACAAACATTCTTTCTGTCTCTTTGTTGTACGACTCTGACTCAAAACAAAGATGGATTTAAAATGAAAGTTCGAAACGCTCTCTCAAAAAAACTCACCACCGGCAATTGCGAAAGACCACTCTCTCTCTCTCTCTCTCTATATATATATATATATATATATCCACAATCAATCTCCAATTTGCAGTCACCGCCTACGAGTTGAAGCTTCTCCTGAAATCGCCAGATCATGGTTTTTGGCTGACTTCGCTACTCGGTGAGCTCTATGATTTTCCTTGCCCTGCTTTTTTCCGATTATTTTCTTATGACTTTCCCTGGATTTTGTTTTATTTATCCCCCAAAGAATTTCTATGCTTGTGTGAAATGCAGTTTCAGGGTCTTTAACTGTTAATCGATAGATTTCATATGCATTTTTATCTTACGCCTAGAAGGTGTTTGACGAAATGGTATGTGAGATGTCTTTTCAATTTTGCTCTTATTTTGTTTTGCTTTTGTACTTTTTTTTTAAAGTAATTTGCATGTTGCAGTTGTCTTTAATTGTCCACAACCTGAACAGACTAGAACCCTTCGTACCAATTATATTAGGAATTTTATATGATTTGTATACATTTGGGCGTTCAAGTTTCAGGTGGCAGAGACAATCCAGGTATATTGTTACAATTTCAATTTTGACTTTGATTATTTTGTTATTGTTTTATTATGCTATTTGTGAAGATATTTCTTTTTAAGACGCTCAATTTTTTCGTTTCCAACTGTTAGTGTGATATGTCTTTTTGTGATTCTTATTCCACTTTTACTTTTTTAAAGAAAACAATTTTTATTATGTACATAGCTTTCTGTACATGCTTGAAGCTAATCGCTTTATAACTAATTTACAGTGTTTTTTTCCTTGATAAATGTAAAAGTTCTTTGCTGTTTTTCAAACTTTGAGTTTCAACATTTTCTGCGTTGGATTGGTAGGAAATGCAGGTATTATTATTTCTCCTGTTTTTTTGGTTTGTATTTAAGCCAGTGGATTCTTTTTAATCAGTGAAGAAATAAAGTTATATTTAGTTGAGTGGCATGAACTAATTTCTTGATTTGATGGATCACAGCTTGTTAAAAGCCCTGTGACGATTGGTGGCGATATTCGTGGGTAATTTCATGATCTCACTCAACTTATTCTAATTGGAGGAAAGGTATCTGTGGAGATTGTGTCGGTATGTGGAAGCACTTAGCTCTCATAAATGGCGCTTTATCTTATGCTTTTCTCATCCTTATATAACATCATTGTGAAATGTATCGAATCCGTCGTAAAATTATATGTCTGAGTACCTTATTACCTTATGTATCAAGTTCTCAACTAGTACTCTTGTCAATTCCTCTACTGTTATGTTTGGCTTCTTTAATCCAATAATAGTTTTGTTTGAAGAAAAAAGAAATTGGTTTTATCATACAGGAATAACAAATCTATGAATATTTGGTTTTCCTAAAGAATGTTTTTGGTTATTGAAAATGTGAGATACATATTTTATACTCAAGTTTTTGTTTCTTACTTGACTATTTTATTTATATGTTCCTCTTTATTTAGTTATCATTAAGTGAGTTTTGGAGGGTATATTAGTTTTTCTTTTGCAGAGTCTGAACCAATTTAAACGTTTTTCAAGCAGTTGAATTGATCATTTTTTCTCTAGTACAACCAATGAATTCTGCTCAAATAGTTATCTAAAGTTTGTAAAATCTAATATTATAACCTCATTAATAAGAAAACTTCTCCATGCTTCATAAAGAAATGTCATTATCCCACTTCATTGAATTATATGTACTAGTTAAAATGCGAAAAACAGGGGATAGTCTTTATTTGCATTTTTACAACAAATAATATGCGACTTGTTGAGACGCTTATTTACATCGGGTATTTTTTTTTTTTTTTGGTTTCTTTCCTTGGGTTCTCTTTTACTGTTTATTGCATAGATTGATTGAAGTCTCACACCAAGAGTAGATGTATGCACCTAACTATTACTGTTCTAGTAAAAATATGCTTATTATAGTCTCTATAGTTGCTTGTTGGAATATTCATTAAGTTGAATATTTTCTCAATTGTGGCCAATCTTTTAATGATTTTTTGAAATAAAATACCCATCGCTTTTATGATTTAGCAGCTACAAAAATTATTTTGAGTTATTTATATCCATTGGTATGTCTTATTTTAGGAACTTTTAGAGGCTTTGCAGAGTATATATAAGATTTCGTGATTTGCTCCAAAAACTGGTCATGGAGAGTGTTCAGATTTCTATTAGCGCTTCATTACCCTTCCTG
Source organism: Ficus carica (assembly GCA_009761775.1). NCBI lineage: Eukaryota > Viridiplantae > Streptophyta > Magnoliopsida > Rosales > Moraceae > Ficus > Ficus carica. The sequence continues at coordinate 4,118,425 of CM019742.1, read as the reverse complement.
ATCGGGTTCAAACATGTTGTAGTTTCCTGTTGGATTTAGATTTATAGTTGAAAAACAAACGTTAATTGATCTTACTGGTGTTTTTGAAGGGTATGATTTTGTTTTTGTCTTATACTAATCAACGGCTATTCTAGACTATGTAATTGTTGACTACTCGATGAAATTTTGTATTATGTTTCTAGTTATTAACTGAACAGAGATGTCAAATTACAGTCCTTTATGGACCATATGAACAACAAGTAATTATATCTGTGCAAAAGTTTATTTATGGCATCTCTTCAATGATATGCATTTATTGTTAACAATCTAGATTTTGTGAGACAATCATCATGCTATCAAAATTGTATAACAGCACCACAAAAATGCTATAACTAATTTTACGTAGCACCAGTAAAATGCTCTAACTAACCATAAACAGCAACAGAAAAATGCTGTAAAGATTTAGAATAATAGCACTCAATGAATGCTATTGTAGCATTATTCTATAATAACATCCTAATATAGGGTTTGATATAATGCTATATTATCATTAAAATAGCATTTTTGTAGTGCTATGGAAAGCAATTTTTGTAGTGAATTAACCCCCACAACCACCACAGCCCCCACAACCCCCACCACAACCGCCACCACCACAGCCACCTCCACCACCGTCACCTCCTCCCCCGTCGGCGCCACCGCAACCGCAACTTATGCCACCAACTATGGCTGCATTAGCCAGAGCCGCGCCAGCTCCTGCCAAAATAACCATCCCACCATCTTTAGCTCCTCTGGCAGTTTTGCTCTCTCCACCTTGTTCGAGGTCAGTCGGATAAGATCGTTGGGCCGAAGAAGTGGGAGTACTTGTACTTTGCTTCTTTTTTCGACCCCCGCTGCATACACAAGACAGAATTATGTAAGCTGCAATCAAAGAGCCGAAGACTACGAGAACTATAAAATAAGTTTCCATATTGCTTTGTTGTCCGTTTCGCTTAACACAAGAAAAATAACGAGGCAATTATCAAAGTGTTATATAGCCCTTTTCTGCGTCTGAGATGGGCAAGCGAAATTTGGTCGAAATCTATATTTGTGAAATTCTTAGTGTTCAGACTTCGAGAAACGATAGTGAAGTTTCTAAAACGAAATGTAAAAGAAACTTGTAAAAAAGAAAAGGAAAGACAAGAAATTTCAGGTATTCTTTCCAGTAGCTGACGAAGCAATGACTTCTATAATCGAAATAAGAAGTAATTGGATGACCGTTGACTAGTAGAATTTCAAGCAACGGCTCAGAAATTTACCTTTAAAAGAGAGAGAGAGAGAGAGAGAGAAGAAAAAGTTTTCATTATGTTATATCTTGTGTTTTGAGGTAATATCGAAAAGATAATTTTAAAAATGGTACTGATTAGTGCATAGATGTTCACATTTAATAGAGATAAATGCACAATAGTTGACAATGAAAGGAAGCAAGATAATAGCTACAATACCTTTGGCCTCCAATTAGGGTATGTTCCATTCTATATATTTGTCACATAAAGAAAACCTTGTTTTGATATCTAAAGATGTAGAGGAGTCCATGCTTTCGCACATTAGATATATACATATAGGCATTTATATTCAGAAAATCTTGAGTCATTGGCAGAAATGGAATGGTGATTGTGCTATGCCAACTTGACGTCAAGTGGATAATTTGTGAAGGTTGTGTTTATAAAAAAATAAATAAAAAAATGCACAGATTGCCTTTTCTGAAGTCCTTACGGAGGGCTTCAGCTCCGATTTTGAATTAATACATACTGATATTTGTGGGTCAACAATGATTCCTTTTTTGAAGGATATCGAGTTATATGCAAGAATATCATAAATTTAATATTTTTTTATATTTATACCTATCATAACATTAAAGTTGTTAATTTTATCATTTTATAACACTAAAATTATCAACTTTAAGATTAAAGTGACTCAAAATTATAAGGAGGTATGATTCTCAATCTAATTTTCTTTAAAAGATACTCATCACATGGCTTGATGTTGATCACATTTGATGACTTTAATAGATAGTCTAATTTGCTAGAGGACTAAAATTTTTAGTTGTAAATGACTTTGATCACCCACCCCCCCCCCCCCCCTATTTTTTTTAACAGTGTCTTTTTGCCTAAGTGCTTATGTAAGAATTAAGAAAATGTCATTATATGTCACGCCCCGACTTACACCATCTACGTAGGGGAACGACTACGTAGACGTGGGCCGGGTCGTCACCTTACTTATATACTTAAATTAGACTTGTGGAAAATTTGGGAAAGATTTTCTTTTTTTTTTTAAACCCCTTTTTTTTTTCTTTTGAACTTTATTTTAAAACTTTCAACTGACTGGTAGGTACTTCCTCGAGTACCGAACTTTCAAACCTTCCTTGAAGGCCATCTAAATCATGTTGTAGACCAAACCCGAACTAATGTGGGTTGGTACCACAAGAGGCAACTTGCTTGCCTTATATAAACTTTGTCATCCATACTTAAAACGTCATGAAAATACGAAAACCCTTTTTTCATTACAACATATTTTATAGAGTATATATATATTTTTTTCAAAAGCTGTGGCAGTGTCCATCCCACATTTCACAGTCCGCAGCACCAGCCTTCCACAGTATTGCATCAGAGATTGCTGGCAGGATACTTACCTACAGCATAGACGTAAGACGTGAGCTTTCGCTCAGCAAGTACAACTATCACATCCGCGACACAAAACATATCATTGTGCATGAACCAATTATAATCTCTTATGAATCAATTATGGATTTATAACATAATTTAGTTCTATTCCTTTACATATCATGTGTGCTCGTACCATGGTACATAGCCAAGGAATGGTTGAAGGTGGCAGTCCGTTTTAACTCAAACCATGAAACACAAAGTTTAACATGGAGTAGTTTAGGTAGCCTTCCAATCCAACTCAAACCATGAACCATACCATTTAAACCCGCCTTTGTGGCAAGTCGGCACGACACAACATTCTACTTGTCTTGTTCTTACGAAGTGGTTTAATATTAGTGAACATGCTTCATGATGTCACAATATTATAACATAATCAACATTAGTCAAAACATGGCCTTTTTGAAAACATGGCATTTCTGAAAACATGGCATTGCATGTCATAACATAACTTAGTATATCATAGCTATAGCATAGCATAACACATTATCACATATCAGCACATTACATCAGGCAACAAAGGGCCTATGCTGTAGGCGGAGTTGTACTTACCTCTCTCGTTATGTCCTACGAAGTGCTGCTCCTCCTCTGGGTACAGCTGCAGGTTTCCTCTGCTAGTTGAAGGACATAGGTAAGGGTCTAATTAGTATTGTGGAATGTTGGGGATCTAACCAACATGTCTACATATTCCTAGTTGTATGTCCCCGATACTAGATGTCTTACTGGGTTACAAATAGTAACCCTATACCTTAGCCCAGTTTGTTAATCTTGGTGTCCTTTAGGGTTATCTTGACTAACCCTTAAGGTTGTACTAAAATCCACATGTTAGTCAACCAAAGTCAACTATGGTCAACAATGGTCAACTTCGGTCAACTATGGTCAACCGTTGTTGGGTCAACCTTGGGCTTTGGGCTTGACCCAGTAACTCGGGTATAACTCCCGGTTACCTTTCGTAAACTAATCGCTTGCTATACTCCAACTTGAAAAATTCATTTTCCCTTACTTGGAAAATTTAGGGAAATTAATCCCAAAACTTCATAAAAATCCTTTACTTAAATCGTAAAAATCCAAACTCTTGGATTAGTGCTTTTATAAAATCATTTGAGGTTGAAAACTGCCCTTGGAACAGTTTTCCATAATCGAAACAATAGTTTGTAGTAAAAAAATAGTTTTCTAAAGACATTGGAAAGGCTAGTGGTGCAGGAATTTTCGGATTCCCTGCGCACCCTTCGAAAAGCGACCCCAGTTTAAAAATCGGTTCGTAATCTGAAAAAGTTTTCTTCACAAAAGTTGTAGCTCTCGAAAAATACTAAAACTTTCGTGTTTTACAAAAATTCCAATTCAGCCTAGATTCGTCCCAGTTTTTGTTTGAAACTGGCTGATCCCGAAAAACTGAGTGAAAACTGGGTCTGGGGATCAGCCACGGGTTTTGGGGTAAATGGAGGCCATTGGGGCCTTATTTTTGAAAACGGTTCATCGCATCTCCCTAGGAAAAATCGTTCCGAACAACTTTCGTGTTTTAAGTTTCTCCATATTCGGCCTCTAAGGGCCTCAAATTTCCCTTTTCCCGAAACTGGTCAGTTTTACCCGAAAATGGCAGTTTTCGGTTTTAAGTTCGTTTTACGTAAATTTTACGTGCACACTACCTCGAACGGCTTCGGCCGTGAGCCTACGACGACCTGCAGTGCTTCTAACGTAACACATGCAGTCATATATCATTTAAACATCTTCATGCAAAGCAAAACCCTTGGGTGTTCTTGCACCAAACCAGGGTTTGCAAAACGTTTGATTTGCAACACCATACATCAATCAAACACAACCCTAAAATCCTAATTAGGGCAGAAAATTAAATGAGCTTATGCTCATACAAATCAAGCTTGAAATACATTTAAATTTCCCAAATGAAATTTAAATAAAACACTTAGGGTTAGAGGATTTATACCTTCCCTTTGGCTGCCAACAAGTCCGGATTTCCCCTCCAATTGGGGTTCCAAATTTTCGGCCTCTCCCACATGAAAATACACAAAATTTGAATCAAAACCTAATTAAAGAACTAGAGGGGTTTAGGAGGATTGGATTACCTTTACTTCTTGAGATTAGATCTAACTTTGGATCTAAACTTTTTCTTCTAACTCCTTGCTCAAGAAATCCGGTTTCCCCTCTATGGAATTTCTCTCCAAATTTTCGGCCTCCACACCTTCCTTTCTCTTCCTTTCTTTCTAGCTTTTCCTTCTAATTTTTCTCTAGCTTTTTGCTCAAGAAAAACCGACCAACACATGGTCTTTCTTCTCCCTTGAAGTTCGGCTTCTAGTGGAAGGAAAAAGGAGAATGAAAAGCTAAAGTTTTCCTAATTACATCTAAGGGTTTACTTGCTCAACAAGCGCCCCCCTTAGGTGATGTGGTGTGGCCTTATTGGCTAGCCATTCCCTTGGAGAACAAGGGAAGACTTCTTTCCCTAAAGTCCAATGATGATTTGATGAGGTGTCCTCCCCCCCTTGGTGTGGTCGGCCATGAAGGGCTTGGAATGCAAGTGCTTGCTCAACAATCCATTGCTTGCTTCACCTAGCTTATGTCACCTTGGTGACATCATCACCAAAAATTCCCTTGCCCTTTAAGGCTTCAAGGACCGGCCATGAGGTGCCAAGTGGAGCCTTGTTACTTGTGGTGCATGGAATCCCTTCTAGCTTATCTCTATCTTGGTTTTTCTTGCTCACCAAGTAGCTAAAAGGTAACTAAGCTTGCTCTCCAAGCCACCAAGGAGAACCGGCCCTACTAGGTGCATGAACCAAGATTTTTGCTTGTTCACCAAGCTTCTAACAAACGGCCAATCAACGAGTGTGAGCCAAAAATGGCTTGCTCACCAAGCTACTTGGTTTGATTACCTTATCCTTGCTTGTGTCACCTTGCTTGCCTAAGCATGCTTACCTACGCACATTTCCTTGTTTTCCAAGGATGAAAAACCGACCATAGCATGTGGGAAGCAAAGAAAAATCTTCTCAAACTTATCTCTAGCTTAATTGCTTGTTCCAATGTAACCAAGCTAACTAAAATTGTAACCAACCATTGGCTTAGTTCAACTCTAGCTGGAGACTTGGTTAGGAATATCCATAAATTCCATAATTCAAAAATTACATACTTACTTACTTTTCTTAAAATTGTACTTTAATCCTTAATGACAAAATATTTGCACTTTAGTCCCTGTGAGGTGGACAGTGTTGGTGGAGCCACTTGGCTTCAATTCCATACATAATGGTCCACTAAATTCCCAAAAATCCTTAAATATAGGGTTTCAGTTCATTTCCCTACTAACTTAATCAATACTAATACTGTTTTTCACTTAAAACAATACTGTTTCACTAAATTGCAGTCCGGAGTTCATCTTCGTAAAATTGGACTGTGTATGGATTTTTCTTCTTAGAACTTGAAACTGCTAAATCCCCATTGCTCTAAATATTATTCACGATTATTCTAGAGCGATCTCATACCTTGACTTTTTGGTCAACTTTGACTATCTTGGTCAAACTTTGACCATCATGAAATCATAAAATTTCATCACGTCATTTTCCTTAAAATGCCTTAAACTGGCCTAAGTAATCCATCGTTGAATCTCGTAGCTAATTAACCGAGAACTCAAACTTATACCGATATTCTATTCCAAACATGATCTAGACTTAAGTTTTCCTCATTCAAAGGAAATCTAGAGTCATAAAAAAATTCGGGTTATTACATTATACTAACTTCATTTTCTAAAATTTTTAATGTATAGCAATTAATTTGCATTTGACTTGGTCCGCGCCTATTTCATGTCCTGCACAAGAGTCGCACGTGTCAGTTAATGTCATTATTCATCGAGACTGCATGTAGTGGCAGAGACACTTGGATATGAGTTTTTTTTTTTTTTTTTGTAAAAAATGTTTGATCTTTACGTTTTTGTCTCCCTTAATATTCAATTTTTTCATGTACGCCCTATTAAATTATACACTTATATTTTTATTTCTGTCTCCCCATTAAAATAAAAAACTGGCTCCGACGTTGGCTGCATGTAGCTTAGATGCTTGTGTGCGGCCATATCATTTGTGATCGTGTGCAGTTGGCCGCTGCTAGCTAGGATAGCTTGGTGCCTACCATGCCTACCATCCAACGCCACCAAGAGATCCTTAATATTTCTTTATGCCATGGCAAATTTTATTTTTTTTCAATAATTAAACACCATTTTTGTTAAACTCGTAGATCCTTGAAGTTATCTTCATTTTGCTTCATTAATTCAACATATTATGCCTTCTTTCTCAAGAGAGTTTCACGCCAGCGATGACAGCAAGCAAAAGGAGAAACGGGGATTCCGGCTGGATTTTTTTTTCGGAGGAGTTCAACACGACATTTCTTATTAGTGTTTACCACTATTTTTTTTTCTTAAATTAATCTTTATTTTAATTGCAAAAAAAAAAAAAAAGTAATACATATACATATATAAGACCCGTTTTGTATTAAAAAGCGATTGAACTTCTGGGGCTTCCAGATAGAGTTACATGAGACTCACTGAGTGTTGAGGTCTTACACGTCAATGGAAATTACATGGGCTTCTAAAGCATGGACGTATTTTAAAAATGGTACTGATTAGTGCATAGAATTTGAGTTTTTTCTTTCTCTCTCTCTCTCTTTTTGGGTGAAAAACATAGAATTTGAGTCTTACTATGATTTCTATTTAATTTGATTATTATCTAAATGTAAAATATTTAGATTGAACAGCTTAATTACGATTTTTTTAATCATTTATCGTAGCATTAGAATTCAGTAATTTATTTGAATAAGGATTCTTAAATAGGTTAGGGTTGACTAAATATTGTCCATCTTAAATACGTCAAGAACTCTTCTTTGACGTTATTTTTATTTATAAACTGATGAGGACTCTTACCTTTTTAATGTTTAATAAGTTTAAGATTAATGGTAATTTTTTCAATAAAATAACTTTTACACAAATAAATAATGATGGCATATTTTATGGTCCGTTTGGTTCTCATATGTGAATTTAAGGTTTTCATTTCAATTTTGTTTTTTCTTAAATATCAATAAAATTATAACTAATTTTTTAAAAGTCAATTAATTTCAACCTAAAAATTATCACTCAAATATGTGTTCTAAACGCATGCTTAATATAAATAATATGCTTAATATAAATAATTAAAGATGACATTTATTCACTTTAACCAAAAAAAAAATATATATATATATATATATATATATATAAAACGAGATGCAAGAACTGACATTTTGTAAAATAATCGTATGATGACTTACTTTTCATACTTCAAAAACAAAACCCAAAAAGAAAAATAAAAATAAAAATAAAACGACATTCAACTTTCCGAAAATAAAATATACAGTAACATAAATGTGGTGTGCTTGAAGTACACATACAAGAAAAGGGCAAATCTACAATTCTACAATAGGCACACCTTACTTTACTAAATAAATGGGGTAAAATTTTTTGACCATCAAATTAATTTTGAATGGTCGAGATTTAAAAGAAACACCAATCAAGCACATCTGATTATCAATTAAAACCATTTCAAAAAATTGAAAAAAAAAAAAAAAAACACTAAACTCCGGCTGCTCCCCACCGGCAGCCCCCTCCACCGACACGCCACCACCACAGCCAAAATAACTTCTCTGCCAGAAAGCCAAAAAAATAAAATAAAAATAAAAATCTCCCTTCTTCCAGATACCACCAGCCCGGCGAAGGAATGGAGGAGCGTCGGAGATGGCGGAGGCCGCCGTCTTTGGGCCGAGGAGGGATCGCCGGCGTCTTCTCTCCGCCATGAGATTCGAATGTCTAGCTCGCCGGTGGTTGCGAGCATTACTCACCTGAACCGATCCGGCGAAAGGGAGACGCTCCGGTGAGCCCGTGACTTCTCCGGCGAAGGAAAGCTCCTCAGAAGTGGCAGAGATCGCCGATATTTGGGCTAAGGAGAACCCACCCAACTCCTGCCTCCACTCCCACCTCCGCCGCTCGTTCTCCGATTCCTCAGTCACCGACGAGTTTTTCAGATCTGCCGTCGGCGAAGAGGCCACCGTATGGTCACGATGATCCAACCACCGTCGCGACCCGACGCATAGGCGGTTGTGATCCAACTCTGAACAACTGCGAGCTGTCCGGCGACGCTCGCGACAATGTCGTCAAAGCCAACTGCGAGTTGCAAGGGCACACCCACCAAGAACGGCGGCGAAAACAAGAATCCAACCCACCCTCACCTTGAACGGCGACGACACGATCCAGACCGGATCTGACCACTTCGCGAGCTCAACGGCGTCGACCACATGGCGAGCTCGGATCTCCGTCGCCACTGTTGACTCCACCGCCGCCAGTCCCTCCCACCGCCTCGCAACTTTTTCCGGCCCGGAGAACCAGTGTCATTAATGGGGAATGAATTTTTGGAAGAGGGGGAATTATTTTTTTTTTAGTGTATTCACATGTAAAAGATCCACACTAACTTTAGTGCACTTTTACGATCTACACCATTAAAATGAGATTGAGGGTCAAAATTTTTGTACGGATAATCTTTGGAGTATGAAACCATTATAAAATAGGTTTTTTTGTACTGATTATCTTTGAACTTTGTAAATTTGGCAATTTAATTCCTAAACTTTTTTATTTCTGATAATTAATTCTCTGAACTTATAATTTTTGGCATTATCAATCTTTTTTGCTCAAATTTGTAAATTTGGATGGTTTTTAAGATATGACATGTTATAGCTCAAGAAGGGCATTGATAATCATTTTTACTTAATTTCAAAACAAATTCATTCGAAAACTTAAACCTAATTCAATTATAACTCAATTTGAATCTCAACTTTGAAAAGAAAAGTCAAATTGAGTAAAAATGAGCAACAATACTCTTCTTGGGCTATAATGTGAAAGTCATATGCAAAAAGCCGACAAATTTTTAAAAAATTGGAGCAAAAAAGACTAGACAGTGCAAAAATTAATAAGTTCTAGGAGTTGATTGCTAGACGACGAAGATTACACGATGGTTTTACAAAAAACATCGTCTAAAATGGATCGCCCTATGATTATACGACGGTTTATTGAAATCGTTGTAGAAAGTGGAGATTACACAACGGTTTTAATAAACCATCGTGGAAACTGATAGATTGCATGAAATCGTTGTGTAATCTCCACTTTCCACGACGGTTTATTGAAACCATCGTGGAAACTTATAGATTACATAACGGTTTATTTAAACCGTCATGTAATCTTCACTTTCCACGACGGTGTAAGAAAACCGTCGTGTAATCTATGAGTTTCAACGATAGTTTTTTTAAACCGTCATGTAATCTCTAATTAAAAATCCCTATCAGCCCTGGTTTCATTTTGTATATCATTATTGTTAATTGACTCCTTTTGATTACCATTTTATTTTAATATGCTATATATCAGAGAGTTTATTTTTTTTATGTTGCTTGATATATATTGAACATTAATGTTAAACATGGATCAATACTATAGCAGCTTAGGTCACTGTTTAAATAACACACGGGTTAGTAGGCCACGAGATGACAGAAAAAAAAAAAAAGAGAAGGAAAAAATTTTAAAAAATTGAGATTATACAATGGTTTCTGGTTAAAACCGTCGTGTAATCTTGAGATACGACAACGATTTTCAAGAAAACCGTCGTCGTATCTTGAGAATAGGTGAGATTACACGACGGTTTCTGGTTGAAACCGTCATGTAATCATGTCGATAGGACGACTGTTTTTATATCTTGAGATTAGACAACGGTTTCAACTAGAAACCGTCATGTAAACTTTTCGAAAAAAATTTTAAAATTTGAATTTCTGAGCATTGAAATTCGCGCGTAAACCCTTTACTTATAAACTCACTTTCTTTATCCTTTCTCATCATTTTCATTTCTCTCTCCTTCTCGACCACTCAACGATTTCTCCTACCCTCTCTCTCCTTTGCCCGCTGACAGCACCGCTGCCCTCCCCTCTCTCTCATTCTCCCACCGATGTCGCCGCCGCCCTCCCTTCTCTCTCATTCTCTCATCACCCTCAATGCCGCCTTCCCCTCTCTCTCCTTTTTCTACCGCCGCTGCTACCGCCTTCTCTTCCCATCAAGGTTGTGACTCTTTTGTAGCAAAGAAAAGCAAGGTGACTTCCATATTGCTTAATTTCTTGTTTCCCAACAAAAATATAAACACACAATTTTTTAGTAATTGTCTTGAAGTGTAATTTGTGGAGTTTACAAGATAGTTTTTGTACTGTTGTGTAAACTCCACTTTACATGACCGTTTTATTATTACACCGTCGTGTAAAGTGTAGTTTACACGATGGTTTACAAAAACCGTCGTGTAAACTCCATATTACACACGGTGTGCTAAATGATTCTGAACTTTACATGACGTTCAAACCGTCATGTAAACTATACTTTACACGACGGTTTTTACAAAAACTGTCGTGTAAAGTTCTCACATTAGTAACTCTTGCCGTCTTATTTTTCTATTCGACGACGGTGTAAACTGTTATGGAATATCGCCTAACCATGACGGTTTAGTAATCGTCGCAGTATCTTAAACCTTTCCACGATAGTTGTCTAACCGTCGTGTTAACTTTAGACGACGGTTAATAACCATCGTCAAATCAACAATTTTACTAGTATATAAGCCAAATTCAAAAAAATCAAGTGACATCCATACAAATAGTCTTATAAATATCCATCACAACGAAGCAAACTATAAGACCTAAATTAACCCCCAATTACAAAAAAATTAACAAAACAAAACAAACATACAAAACAAAGGAAAAAGACAAGTAATAAAACAAAGAAAGAAAAGTGTGTGCGGCTGTGGTGTGAACGTGAGCAGGCCAAATAGTGAAAACTAGTGTGAAGAGAGAGAGAGAAAAAGAGAGTAATTGAGAAGGGGAAGGAAAGTGAACCATTTATAATATAATCCATATACGTATTAATTATTGTAGGGTTGTTGACCAATAGTTTAATTCCAAGCAAATAATATCTCAGAATTATAATATGATATTAATAATAATTAGCAAAAGTATAATTACCTTTATAAACACTCCCATGCTTTTTTCTTCATCAAAAATCACGTTTCATGAAGCCTTTGGAGGGATCGCTATATCCAATGACGATGCATTTCTCTCTTGCCTTTTCAAAATTTTCTCTGTTTTGAGGAAGAATGAGATGCTATACAAGACAACCAAAGATCTTAATATATGATCAATCTTCGGTTTCCATTTGAACCATGCTTTTGGCAAGCCTTAAGCTTTCAATATGCTTCTTTTGTAGTAGTTCCTTCCAAAAAGACTTGGAAATAAATCCTCCTCCATGATCGGTTTTCAAGCCTTTTACGACCTGCCCTTTCTTCATATATGAGCCATAAACCCACATCATCGCTGAATAATCATCAACGAAGAGAAGAAAAGATCTTCTGTTGTCAAAGAAGGAGTTCTGGTTGGCTCACAAATATCGGCGTGTATTAATTCAGGATCAGATCTGATCAAGCCCTCCGTGATGAGGGCTTCGGAAAAGGCAATATTCTGTGCATTTTTTTTTTTTTTCCCATAAACACAACCTTCACAAATCACAAACTCTCCGTCCCCTTGGCGTTAATTGGCGGTAGCCCAATCACCCTACCATTTCTGCTCGATGACTTCTAATTTTCAGAATTTGAATGCCCATATATCTCATGTTCCAAAGCATGGAATCATATCTTCAGATTTCAAAACATGATGTTCTTTATGTGTCATAGGTACTGTGGTTTTCTCATCTGGCTCATTTTGTTGTCTACTATATATTGTGCATTTTTATCTCTATCAAATTTGAGCATAAATACTCTCTCTATTAACTTACCCACACTTGGCAAATTTTAAGATAAAGAAGGAACATAAAGCACATCTGTATCCAACTCTTACTTTTATTATAGAGTTAAACTTTACATATATCAGCAAAACTCGTACTTTTAATTAATTATAAGTTTCTATTTTTCTGAAAAAATATTGGAGAACATCCAACTCAAAATCACTGGTTTTCTGAATATGAATTATAGTTTTCAGCATCAAGTTTTCGGACTTTGGAATACGAATCATGCATGTATATTTTTTCACAGTCAAGGCAAAGACATGAAAAATAAAAGAAAATAAAAATAAAAAAGAAGCTATTTATTGATCAAAACAAAGACTATACAGAAGTGAGAAATTCCATCCATCAGGATATATGTAGTGCTTGTTTGTATTATGACATCCTTATTCATCACAAGGATACAAAAAAAAAAAAAAAAACAACTTAATTTAACCCCCACAACCTCCACAGCCCCCACAACTCCCACCACACCCACCAAAACAACAACCATCACCACCACCGCCATCGCCACCGCCACCGCCACCTCCTCCGCCCTTGACAACGGAATCGGTAATCTCCAGAACCGCGCTGGTTCCTTCCAAAATAGCCAGGCCACCATCTTTATCTCCACTGGTAGTCTTGTTCCCTTCGCCTCGTTCGAGGTCGGCCCTATGAGATGGTTGTGGATTCGTAGTCTTGTTCTTTTTGCTTCCTCGGCCGTATAGTATATGCAGAATTATGACTCCGGCAACCACAGAGCCCATGACTATGAACGCTATTGCAACAGGTCCCATGATTTTGTTTTTCCTTTTCCACAAGGAAAAAAAAAAAAAAACCAATTATCTAATTGTTATATAGCCCATCTTTTACATGGCACTTTTGTTGCGTTTGAGAGAAGAAATCGATATTTAATATTGGTGGAAATCTGCTTGTGAAATTCAGTGTTTGAGACTTTGAGAAACAACAGTGAAATTGCTTAATTAAAGGATTATTGAAGTGAGAACTAGCTGGCTGTTGACTAGTAGCATTCCTAGCAATAGAAATATTTTAACATAATTTTTTAGACAAAAAAAAAAAAAAAAAAAAAAAAACATATATATGAGTTAAGGTTTTATTATTATTTCTAGCAAAAAAAAAAAAAAAAAAAAAAAAAAAAAAAAAAAAAAAGAAAAAAAAAAGGGTTTTATTATTATGTCGCATCTTGAATTAGAAAAAGAAAAGGAAAAAGAACATCAGGACAATGGAGTGCTAAGTTGATGTACTAATGGTAGAATGCATATTCGAGTAAAAAAAGTGATCTACAATATAGTGCTATTTTTTATTTCAAATTTAGTTATGCTAAATTTGATAACTAATTTTATCTCAAAAAAAAAAAAAAAATATATATATATATATAACTAATTTTTCCACAAAATCTAGCAAAATGGAAGTTCGGTTTCTTTTTTGTTTTTATTTTTGTTTTTTTCGTTTTCGTAACATTTTTCAATTGATTTTTCTCTTCCTAGTTTATTCTCAACAACAGGGAAAGAAGAAAGTACTCAAAGCAAGAAAACAAAGCGCACGTTTTCTTCTTATATAGCACGCTCCTACAAATATATATTTTTTTTCATATGTTTATTTCATTATTTAATTTCAATTTGAAATAGTCAAGGTAGTTGGTATTCGATTACTGTAGTTTGTTCGTACATATCTGGCTGCACATATAATTGTTGGAGTGCTCTGTTTAATGCATGTACGTTGGGAAGCCGGCTCCTTTGTCCTCCTTTACATTCCGTTTCCGTTTGGTGAGAAGGAAAAAAAAAAAATTTATAAAAGATAAATATTAGAATTATAAAATGGAAATTAATTTTCTTTTACTTTGTTTGATAGACAGGAAGGGAAGAAAATAATATAATTGTAAAATTAGTATTTTATTCACTTGTTTTTATTATTTTCTCTTTAAAAGTGAGAATAAAAAAGTAATTTTAATAGTATTTGGATGAATTTATGTTTTCCACATAATTTTGGAAGGATGGTAGAACCCACTATAATTTTTTCTCCTTCTATTTCCTTTTCCTTTTCACTCTCTTTTCCTTCTTATTAAACAACCAACTCTATCATTTTCCCTTGATTTTTCCCATCAACTTCCTTCCTTTCTCTTTGTCACCGTACCAAACATAAAATTAGAGAAATGCCTTCCTGAGCGTAAAGAAAGTGGGTCCTACACTATTTCATTTTCATTTTCATTTAAAAAAAAAAACCCGAGACATCTTCTACCTTCAAGACTTTACCCGAGCAAATAGAGAGAGAAACAAAAGAGAGCCCTGGCCAAACTCACACCACAGTCCACAGAAAGAGAAAACAAATCAGTAGTATTGAGAGTTGAAAAAGGAGGGAGAGAAGAACACAACAACGAGTTCAAGGGTAGAGAAAAGATGATGGTGATATTGTTTTGATTCGGATCTTACGACTATTACTCAGGATGCACTAAATATACACATGCTTTAGATCAGTGACGATGTCAGGAGTTTCGATGAGGAGAGGCTAATAACTATAGCATAAAAACATGTTTGGCCTCCCCTTTTTTCATCAGTTGTCTCATTATGAAAAAGGAAACACGTCCTGAAAATAAATGTTTGGCTTTTTAACTTACTATCCAAACATCATTTCAAAATGTTTTCATTTCATTAGTGAATTTCTTTGTTTACCTATCCAAACGTCATTTAACATTTTTTTTTTTATCGGTTCTCTCATCTTGAAAAATAGTGTTTGACTTTTCAACTTTATATTCAAACTTATTTATTTTAGAATCTTTTTCATTTGAAGAAGGAAGTATATATATATATATATATATATATTTATATATCAAGACGCCATATCGATATCAAAACTAAATGACTTTCTCATTTTAAATAAGAGAATTTTTCATTTCAAAAGTAAATTTACGAACCAAACGGACGTTTTAACTTTTCAGAGAGCCTATTTAAAAATTTGAGTAAAAATTATATATAAAATATCAATTATGGAAAAGTTGAGGGGGGTTTAAAACCCCCTAGTGCTTTATCCCCTACGTCCATGCTTTAGAAGCCCATGTAATTTCCATTGACGTGTAAGACCTCAACACTCAGTGAGTCTCATGTAACTCTATCTGGAAGCCCCAGAAGTTCAATCGCTTTTTAATACAAAACGGGTCTTATATATGTCTATGTATTACTTCTTTTTTTTTTTTTTTTTTTTGCGCTTAAAATAAAGATTAATTTAAGAAAAAAAATAGTGGTAAACACTAATAAGAAATGTCGTGTTGAACTCCTCCGAAAAAAAAATCCAGCCGGAATCCCCGTTTCTCCCTTTGCTTGCTGTCATCGCTGGCGTGAAACTCTCTTGAGAAAGAAGGCATAATATGTTGAATTAATGAAGCAAAATGAAGATAACTTCAAGGATCTACGAGTTTAACAAAAATGGTGTTTAACTATTGAAAAAAAAAATAAAATTTGCCATGGCATAAAGAAATATTAAGGATCTCTTGGTGGCGTTGGATGGTAGGCATGGTAGGCACCAAGCTATCCTAGCTAGCAGCGGCCACCTGCACACGATCACAAATGATATGGCCGCACACAAGCATCTAAGCTACATGCAGCCAACGTCGGAGCCAGTTTTTTATTTTAATGGGGAGACATAGAAATAAAAATATAAGTGTATAATTTAATAGGGCGTACATGAAAAAATTGAATATTAAGGGAGACAAAAACGTAAAGATCAAACATTTTTTACAAAAAAAAAAAAAAAAAAAAAAACTCATATCCAAGTGTCTCTGCCACTACATGCAGTCTCGATGAATAATGACATTAACTGACACGTGCGACTCTTGTGCAGGACATGAAATAGGCGCGGACCAAGTCAAATGCAAATTAATTGCTATACATTAAAAATTTTAGAAAATGAAGTTAGTATAATGACATTTTCTTAATTCTTACATAAGCACTTAGGCAAAAAGACACTGTTAAAAAAAAAAAGAGGGGGGGGGGGGGGGGTGATCAAAGTCATTTACAGCTAAAAATTTTAGTCCTCTAGCAAATTAGACTATCTATTAAAGTCATCAAATGTGATCAACATCAAGCCATGTGATGAGTATCTTTTAAAGAAAATTAGATGGAGAACATACCTCCTTATAATTTTGATTCACTTTAATCTTAAAGTTGATAATATTAGTGTTATAAAATGATAAAATTAACAACTTTAATGTTATGGTAGGTATAAATATAAGAAAGTATCAAATTTATGATATTCTTGCATATAACTCGATATCCTTAAAAAAAGGAATCATTGTTGACCCACAAATATCAGTATGTATTAATTCAAAATCGGAGCTGAAGCCCTCCGTAAGGACTTCAGAAAAGGCAATCTGTGCATTTATTTATTTTTTTTTTCATAAACACAACCTTCACAAATTATCCACTTGACGTCAAGTTGGCATAGCACAATCACCATTCCATTTCTGCCAATGACTCAAGATTTTCTGAATATAAATGCCTATATGTATATATCTAATGTGCGAAAGCATGGACTCCTCTACATCTTTAGATATCAAAACAAGTTTTTCTTTATGTGACAAATATATAGAATGGAACATACCCTAATTGGAGGCCAAAGGTATTGCAGCTATTATCTTGCTTCCTTTTCTTGTCAACTATTGTGCATTTATCTCTATTAAATGTGAACATATAACTTTTCTCTGTTAACTGGCCCACACTTGACAAATTTTGAGACAAAGAAGGAACATAAAGCATAATCTATATATATATATATATCCAACTCTTACTTTTATATAGTTGAATCTTACATATATATGCAAAACTCTTACTTTTAGTTGTTTTCTATTTTCCAACTCAAAACAACTGGTTTTCTGAAAATGAATTATTGACTTTCAATAGCGCAAATTTTTGGAACTTGAAATCTACGTTTAAAACATTTTGACAAGCTCAAGTCAGATCCTAAAAAAATATATATGGTTTTTGGAATAGAAACATGTATATATATATATATATATTTGTGTAGAAAACTTTGAGTATACATATATATCTCACAGTAAAGGTAACGGGAGTCAAAAATATATTTTAGTGGGGGCGTACGTCATTTAAAAAATAAATAAATTTTAAGGAGGTTATGTGTAAATGAGAATTTTTAATTTTAATAAGAGTAAAGCTGAAAAATCATAAATTTTTTCGATAGAAATAACTTTAGTAGGGGATGTTTGAGAATTTTGTTATTTTTAGTGGGAGCAAAATATGGACTATGTGAGAATCTTTTATTTCAAATAGGGGCAAAATAGAAAAATTATTTAATTTTCGGGGTAAAAATGAAAGAGCAAAAACTTTCATGTAAATCCGCCCCTGAAGCTGAAATTAAAACATAAGACGGTTCATCAGAGTAATGAAAAATATACTATTAATTGATCAAAAGACAACAGGATATACAAAAGTGAAATTCAAACCCTCATGAGGAAACAAAGAATATTAATCCAACTGAATATACAAGTATTTTCCTCTCCATGTTATGTATTTGTATGCATATGTGGTGCTTGTTTGTAGTATGACACCCTTAATTTAACCTCCACATCCGCCACAGCCACCACAACCCCCACCAAAACAACAACCGCCACCTCCACCTCCACGCCACCGCCACCGCTAATAAAACAACTGCTAATCTCCAGAGCCGCGCCCGCTCCTTCGAAAATAACCAAGCCACCATCTTTATCTCCACGGGTACTCTTTTTCCCCTCGCCTCGTTCGAGGTCGGCCGTATGAGATGGTTGTGCTGAAGGAGTGGTGACACTCTTCATGGCTATCGGATTCAGAGTTGTCTGCTTTTTGCTTCCTCCGGCGTATAGTAAAGACAGAATTATGACTCCGGCAATCACGGAGCCCATGACTATGAACGCTATTGCAATAGGTTCCATGCTTATGTTTTCCCTTTTCCTAACACAAGGAAAAAAAAAAAAAAAAAGAAGGTTTTTTTTTGGTTTTGGTTTTTTGTTTGTGTGTGTGTGTGAGATAAGAAAAGCAATTATCTAATTGTCATATAGCCCTTTTATTGCGTCTGAGTGGGGGAAGCGAAATTATAAATGGAAATCAGCTTTGAAATTAAATGTTGATCAGACTTGCGAAACAACATTGAAGTTGCTTAATTAATTAAAAGATTAAAAAAAAAAAAAAAACAGTGCTCATGAAATATCTTTAGTATACAGGAATTGACTTAGTTGGCTGCTGACAAGTAGCATTCCTAGCAATTAATATCTCCGAAATTTTAAATAATTTTGAAAAAGGAAAAGAAAAAGTAAAGGAAAATATAACAATGAATAAGGGTCGTTATCTTAAACTAGAAAAAAGGAAAAATAACATTAAAGCATTTGTAATAGAGTGCTAAGTTTCGTCAAAAAAATAAAATTAAATAAATAGAGTGCTAAAATAATGATGGAGCTATATATAATGGTAAGTTTTTCTATTTGAATGAAAAAAGTGTTATTTAATGTACTGCTTTGTTTGATATCAAATTTATCAAATGCTAAATTTGATATTATATTTATCATATGTTAAATTTGATGTCAAAATTTTCAGTAAGTATAGTAAAATTTAACATTTGCCTTATTTGGTGGTAAATTTATCACCACTAACAACAATTATCTTAGTATTCCAATGCTAAATTCTTAACTTTGATTCATGAATTTTGTATTATATTGAAGATGCTCTATGCTCAGTAGTTCGCTCATAAAAGTCGTTGTCGTCGTTATAATTATTATTAAGATTTTGATATGAAAGAAGGTTTGTATTTTATTTTTGGGTAAATTGCTCATTTAGTCCCTAAACTTTTAACTTTATACAACTTTGGTCTCTTGACTTTTTTTTTCTTTTTTTTAGCTGGAATATCCCTAAAATTTTAAAATATTACTACATTAGTAGTCCTTTCCGTTAATTTTTGAACGGAATCTGTTAGTAATTTGGTAAAAAAATGATACGAACTACAGATTGTGTCCAAAAATTAACGGAAAAGACTATTATAACAACGTTTTTAATAGTTTATGGTAATTTTAGCCTCGAAAAAAAAAACATGGAATGCTCCTAAACTGTTAAAATGTTATTACAATAGTCATTTTTATTAATTTTTAAATGAAATACATCAGTGATTTGGTCAAAAAATGATGCTAACTAACAGATTCTGTTCAAAAATTAACGTAAAGTACTAGTATAGCAACATTTTAAAAGTTTAGGGACATTCCAACTACGAAAAAAAGTTTAGGGATCAAAGTTGCACAAAATTAAAACTTCAGAAACCAGCCTAGCAATGTACCATTTATTTGATTTCTCAATAGTAATAAATGGAAACCATTAGACTTGCTCTCCGTCAAGCTAAGCTCATGAATTGGAGTCATGGTCGCCATGGAATGTGATTCTGCCTTAGCTCTGAGATTCTTGAAGGAGCCATCGTCTGTGTGTTTTTGGAAGATTAACTCTCTACTTGTTTCGTATCCCATTTTCAAAATGGGTAGAAAAATAGTAATAAAAACATTTTTTTTTTTTTTCAAAATTTTCGATAATTTTTCTCATTTTAAAAATGGGCGGACATCTCATTGTTAAACACATTTTAAACAGTAGTATTCTTTTTAAATTCTTCTCTCAATATATTGTTCTTATTACCATTTCTTCACATCCAAAATCTGACGTCAGTGGAGTTTAATTGGATCCCTAGATATTAATTTTGCAACACAAAATCTCGTTGAGTAGTCCCGGATTTACTCTGTTTTTGGTCGTGTCAATCCATCCTCAGCCCCGTGTTCTGTCTGGAGGGATAGTGTTGATTTGACTCCGTAGCCAAGTCTTGGTTTAGTTTCTTGTTTTGTGAGGGAGTTATTTTCTGTCGTTTCGTTTTTGGTTTTGTTTAGGTGTCTGTTGTTATCACTAGCCGTTTAGGTTGGGATTTTTTTTTTTTTTTTTTTTGGCTTTGTATTTGGGGTACTTTTGATAACTGTTACAAAATCATGTCTTTGGTTGATTTTTACCACACAAGAAAAACAAAGAAAAATCATGTCTTTGGTTGATTTTTACCACACAAGAAAAACAAAGAAAGGGGACGAGGTCCAAAGAGAATACCAGTAGAGTCCGACATCCATAGGAATATCAAACATCCTACGAATATACCGTTTACACAGCAGTACACATTTCTCACTCACTAAATAAGACTAGAGGTTGAAATAAAAGGCTCAGTTACAATTTTGCCTTTTGTTTTCAATCTAAAGACTATATATACATATATATGTATATATATACGTGACTTTTAGGCGTTATTAATAGCGATCTCTTGGTTTGTTTGTTTTCTAGTGTAGGTAGGCCATTAAATTATATTAACTAATAATAAATAATGAAAATAACTGGAAGTTTCGGTGGCCGTTGACCAGTGGCCAGGTCCAGCATATCTGCAAATATTGTTAATTTCTCAAAGAATTTTTGTTTCTTTTTTCTTTTTTTAATAATTACAATTCTGTGGGATTTGAATTCCAGCATCAATATAAATTGTATGAAGCAATATGGAATATTGTAAAATGTTGCAATTTGCTACTTTCAAGTAAAATCCTAAATGTTGAGGTTGATAATATTTTAATAATTTGGATGTTTTTCTATAGTAATGATCTAAATATTTCTATCCGCATCCCATTTATTATTAAATAAACATACAATACTGAAATAGGAGATAAATAAATGGCAGCCCTAAAAACAAGAAAACAAAATAATATCAAAACATAAAGCTAAAAGCGTAACAAATGAACCAAAATTCAGTCCCAAAAAATTGAGTCATAACTAACACATTGCAAAATAAACTCTAAATATACGCTTTGTTAAAAACTCTCTAGCCAACCATGTGAGAAATAGATTAAATATAAATATATTTACTTATAAAGTCGGCTAACTACGATATACTGAATGAGATCTCAAACTAATTTAACCAAAAAAAAAAAAAAGGAAGCTTATGGTGTAATACCAAGTATTTCCGCAATAATACAATTTCTTTTGTTTTAAGGAATTTGTACAAATTATAAAGGTATGCATGAAAAAGCCGGTTAAGGGTTTTTTATTACGTTTTTGTGAGTTTTATGATTTTATAAGACTCGAAAATGATTGCTTAATCAAGCAAATGACCTTTTAGGCGAAAAGGAGCAAAATCGCCAAAATTTTCACGTTGGTCAAAGTTTGACCGAAAAACGTCGACGGTTGACCAAAAAGTCAATTGTTGACCACGAGAGTCAAAACTTGGCGGGAAAGTCAGCGGTTGACAAGAAAGTCAATGACGGACGAGAAAGCCAAAGATTGACCCAAAAAGTTAAAGAAAAAGGCTGTACGATTCCATAATTCGCAGTATAGAATTGTACTGCATAAAGTCATTTTTATGATTAAAATGATATGTTTAGGATTCAAAACCACCATAGAAAATCAAGCACATTAATTAGAATATCTTTGGTCAAGTAGTTCCAAGTTATGAGAAAATTTTTATACAGTTCGGTTTTACACAGATGAATTTTGGACTGCAGTTCGAAATATCAATACTGCGTATAATTGAATCCAGTATTGAAAATACCTGTGTTAACTTATGAATGGACTGTTTAATATCAAAAGGTGACAAACAAGCCTTAAGATTAGGCTTACATCATTTACTTTAGTAATTATTACATCATTAGCTTACTTAATGAAAAAAAAAAAAAATTGGAAAGTATTTGCATGCTTTTTCAGCAAGGATGGCCGGCCAGCTGTAGGGGCAAGGGGCTGATTTCCAAAAATCTTGAGGATCAAATGTTGCAATTACAAAGACTTCCAAACCTCTATAAATAGGGGTGTTCATAAATCAAAAAAATTAGAAAAAACAACCAAACTCTTGCCATTTTCTTTCTTGAACAAAACCGGATTTGAGAGGGAGAAGAAAGGAAAGAAATTTCAGCCTAGATCAAGGGAAAAAAGAGTTAGTAGGTCGGTTTTGTGTGGGGGAAACAAGAAAAAAAAAAGTTTGGAAGTTTTTGGCACCCATTTTCCTAGAGGTGGCCGGTTGTATGTAGCAAGAGAGAGGTGAGAAAAAAATTCTAAGAACTAAGTGTGATTAGGGGTTTTGAGTGTTGGATTCTTATCTAGAACCTCAAGCTAGAGCTCAACAAATTTTGGTGCTCATCTTGGCCAAGAAGGCCGGTTATAGGGAGGAGAAAGCAAGGAAAACCAAGCCAAGATTTTGGCCGGATTTTGGAGCATTTGGCCGGAATTTTTGAGCAAGTTGGTGGCCGGAATTCAAGGGAAGGAAGGCTGGAAAAATTTGGACCCCATTAGCCAAGCAAGGTCAGCAGCTAGTGAAAGGAAAAAGGGGAAGAAATCCAAGTCCAAATTGGACCAAAAGTGAGGTAAAAAATTTACTAAACCTTTAAGCTTTCCATTTAAATTTCATTTGAGAAATTTAAATGTATTTTTAAGCAAGGTTTGTAAGAGCTTAAGCTCATTGTTATTGCTGCTTTAGTTTAAAAAATTTAGGGTTTGTGCTTGATAGGTTAGGGTTTGTTGGTGGTTGCAAAGAATATGCATGTTAGGTGCTTGTGTTATTGATTAGGGTTTTATGATTGGTTGTATGATTCTAATATTGGCTTGCATGTTGAAAATTGGACGTTAGAAACGTGATGCATGACTGATTTAGGCTCCCGCTGAGTTCGGTTGAGGTAGGGTGAACGTTATAGGACGTAAACGAAAATTGAAACCGAAAACTGACAACTCGGGTAGAATTGGCCAGTTTCGGGAAAAACAGTTTTTGAGGCCTTTAGAGGCCGAATCTGGAAAAACTCAAAACACGAAAGTTGTTAAGAAGAATTTTTTCTAGTGGACAGCGCGGACGGATTTGCAAAATGAGGCTCCAATGGCCTCTGTTTTTAACAAAACCCGAGCCTGAAGTGCCCAGGACCCCTGCACGGCCAGGATTGGTTCCACAGGGTATTTGACAAAGAAAATGTCCGAACTAGGTTTTACCTAAAACACGAAAGTTGTAGGAATTTTTAATATCTAAAACTTTCGTGAAGACAAGTTGTTCAGAATCAGTTTTGATTTTAAAATGAAAATGGATTTCGAAAACGGTACAGGAAATATGGAAAATCCTGTACAGGATTTCTAAAATCAACACAGAAAAAGGGTAATTTCGCAGTTACACTAATAATTGACATTGTGAAACTGTTCCAAAGGCAGTTTCCAATAGTCAATAATTTTATGAATTTTACCTTATGATTTCCGATTTTCAAGTAAAATAAAGGGTTTTATACTAAAAACATAAGGTTTTCTAAAAAAGGAAACAAAAATGGATTTTTGAAATTTAAAGTTAAATTAAAATAAAATAAATCCGATTAGAATAGATTTAAACCCTAGGGTTACTCAATGTAACCAAGTAGGATAATGTAAAAATAAGTAAGGGCATATAACTAAGGTTATATAAGAGTGTTGGTTATACTACCAACATTTCTAACCCTTACTTCTGTTCAATTACAGAATATAATATCCGACAGTGTCCTGACGAGGGTCAGCTCAACTTTGGACACAACCTACACGAACAAGGTAAGTACAACTCCGCCTACAGCATAGGCTTTGTTGTGTATACTTGCCTAAGTATGAAATGTAAGTGCTATGGGTGATGAAGTGTTACATGTTAAATGTGCTATAAAAGTTATATGTTAGGATTTAGGAAATGTTACAAAATGTTATGATTATATGCTATGCTTTATGAAATGTCATGAAATATGTTATGAAAAGTAAGATGTTATATGCTAAGGAAAGTGTTATGAAAAATGTTAGAAACATATTAAGATTAAAAAAATGCTATGATTTAATTATGTGGAACATCACGAAGCATGTTCACTAATTAACTAAGAATGAGACCAAGTACAAGATAAAGAATGTTATGATGGCAAGCAAGTTGCCTGTGTCGTACCGACCCGCGTAAGGTCGGGTTGGACTATGGATTGTGTTGGAAATGGACTGGCCGCCCCAACCAATTCATAGTTGCGCGCCCGGTACTGACACCTATGGGGCCCATACGTTAAGATAAGCTAAGAAAGCAAATTATGAATAATAAGAAAGCATAAGAAAGCATAAGTGGCTCATGCATATGTATGATAAGTTACGCTATATTATGATATGTTAAACTATATGATGTATGCAATGATTAAATTATGCTATGTATGTGTGTCATATTGCGTTGTGTCGCGGTATAGGATAGTTGTATTTGCTGAGCGAAAGCTCACTGTCTTACGTCTATGCTGTAGGTAAGCAACCTGCTAGCAATTGCTGATGCAAGATGGAGGGGCGAGGCTTGGCGGACTGTGAACTGTGGGAATTATAGAACTGCTACGCGTTTTGAATTTATTTTATTTATGCTTTTCAAGTTAAGATACGCCAAACGACTTTAATTAATATTTGTTATATCTTACGTACGACTTCGTGTGTGTGTGTCACACTGTATAATAAAAAATAAAAAATAAAAAAAAAATTCCGCTGTTTACATCAAATAAGTAAGTACGAAATATACGATATGTATGTATGTACGGTAACGGTCTGTGCTAGGTGGGTCGTTACATATGGAGTCAGCTAGCTTGAAACCCTTTTGGAAGCAGTAATTGATAATTAGGGAGTTAATTAAGAACACTTTAAATATCCTATTATGTTGTCATTTTTGCTCTGTCACAATTAATATGTAATTATTTAGTTGGAGTTAGGTCATACCTACGTACCTTCCATGTCGCACTTGAAAACTTGCTGGAAAACCTTTTGAAATTCGATATATTTTCTACGAAGAATTTCTTTTCATATGTAAGTATAAAGATGTAAACAATTAATTAATTCTAGAGGAGCTAATGTATATAAATCCCAAATGATTTCATGAAAATTCAAGTGTTTAAGCATATTTGTATTTTTTTTTTTTGTACTTAATCATAGTCTCCCTAATTAAATTTTCCAAAAATGAAGTGAACCGATAGACATAAAGTTTTTTTTTTTATTTTTTTTATTTTTTTTATTTTTTTATTTTTAACACACATACATGAACACACATTTTTTTATTGGACATATCGACCACAAGGACCTTCAGGAGAAGAATTAAGTGAATCCCACTAAATCACAACCGAGAGACATAAAGTGAAGACACAATGGTTAAGATACTGTACATCTTCACCCAAAAAAAAAAAGAAAGTTATTTTACTTGCATCTCCAACCTCGGCTTACTCCATACACCTCGGGTCACTTCACTGAAGCTCTCTCCCTCCAGCTTAATTTCCTCCAGCTTAATCTTAGAGATTCCCTAAATTCGATTGACGGCGTTTTTTCGCAGTCACTCTAACCGACGCCACCAGATGTTGTCATCGAAAAAGCAACAAGAAATAATGCCAAAAAAAAAAAAAAAAAAAAAAAAGAAGAAGCTTATAACAGAAAGAAAGAACAGAGACAGATAAATTAGTAGGAATTCTTTTTCCTTTAAATTATATAGCTCAAAGGGTTTGGATTCAACTATGGTGGAACCCTTTTTTTAACTTTTTTAACTTTTTTTTTTTTTTTCTTCCAATCCCTCTTTGTTTATCTCTATTACCACGAAGCATGGAAGTCCGTATTGAAGAGGTTCACCAAGTAACTGTTGAGTTTCTTTCCAAATATAGAGATGTACTGTGAACTTAAAAGATAATACATTGACGGTGTTAATTCCTAATACGACTTTTAAACTCACTAATGGCATGGCCTTTTTTTTAATCGGGTGGACAGGGTTTGGGTGAGCAATTTTTTGACAGATGATTCAAGTCCAATAGCACTACTATCTTTTATTAGTTTGTGTTGACAAAAATCAATATGCGTATGAAGAAGTATCGATTAGATCAACAACGTTTTAATAAGGATATATATACACTCATCATATATATTGAAATAAAAAGAAAAACAATTACGACAATAATGTCAAAAAAAAAAAAAAAAAAGATAGATAGAACTAGAACAACTTTAATTAGCCGGAGATATATTCACATACTTTTTTTATGTAAAGATATTGATTTTTTTTTTTTTTATACAAAGAACGCTCTTGCCCCTTAAAGAAAAGACACAATTTATTTTGTTGAGATATGGACAATTTTATAAACTCCTATATGCAAACCAGTTGGAAAATGATTCATATAACGAAAGAAAAGTTTCATGATATATCATGAAGCTAAGATGTATCATAAAACTAAAAAATAACTTGTTAATGGTCAAAAAATAGGGATAAAATAGTCATTAAAATTTTACAAAATCTACAGAATTTGGACACATGACAATTTAGGATATTCTTGATAAAACTTTTCATGATGTGTTTCATTGCTTAAGCCAGCTACTGAACTTTTGCTCTAATATAATGAACGTTTATTTACACAAATAAAACAATATGTCTGTACACTATTTCTCTCCCTTAACCGAACACACACTCATCTGTCTTTGTTCATGCTTTTGTTTCACTTCAAATTTCTTTGCTTCAAATTTTTTTAAAAACATGAAGTGAACTTTTTGATGGGGCATTACATGGCAGGAAAAATGAAGAAAAGAAACTATAATTCCACTTCCACGATATGGAGTTATAAATAGTAAAACTACTGGTTGCGTGACTATTTTTTAACTAACAATAAATGTAAAATTACAATACTTAAATCATTAAAGGATCATTTTGGATAAAACAACACTAGAAAATGAATTGGATATTTGAATTCAATTACACTTCGTTCATTTATTATTAAAATAAATACTCAACAAAAGGAATCGATGATTCTTTTAAATATTATTCGAAAAATCTTTTCCTTTCTCATAATTAATTGCATTCCAATGTATCTTATAAGTAAACATTAACGTGGTATCTTGAAACTAAAAAGGACCTTAGAAATTTGTTGTTGCAGCTAACACATTATTTCAAAATGTGGAGAACCATCAAATATCTATTCCAAAACACGTGCTCTAGTCGTGATATTCTTGGTAAATCTATTATAGTAAAAGATTCTATGGATACTACACTAATCAAATGTTTTGATAAAACTCAATTTTCTTTTACAACATTGAGACTGAAATATTAAAAAAAAAAAATCCTCATCACTAGATGTTGATCTTAATTACTAACCTTCCTTCTCAGAGAAATTCCCGACATCCATTAGTTTTCAAATTAAGTAATTTAATGTCCAATTATAGATGACGGATCAGAAACCAAAAAATTAATTGTTCGAATTTGGACATAGAGCGTTAGCTTATTAGAGAACAAAAAACAACAAGATATATTGACATTCATGTCAAAGTTGAAAGAGAAATATCCAAAACTCCCCTTGTACTTAGCTTTAATAAACCTTTTCCCCTCTTCTTATATAAATGCCCAATATATTTCATGTGTTTGTTAAATCAGTCATAAAATACCCCACTAAAACAATTAATTTTGTAATATTTTAAGATTACTCTTACATACTTTGTATTTTCAAAAACTTTATTGCTATAGGGGGTATTTTGTGATTGATTTACTAACACATGGGATATTTTGATCATTAGTATAAGAATACGAGCAAAAGTGTGTTTAGGCTAAATATAGGAAGTGTACTTATTGGGTATTTTTCTAAGTTGAAAATCTTGAAAAAGAAAATCTTAGACACAGAGCGTTAGTGTGGAGAACGAAAAATGACAATGAAACATTATTGACATTCTTGTCAAAGCGACAATAATGAAAAAGGGAATCGGAGATACGTTATTCTAACCATCAACATTCTTCATGAATTTCTCGACGTAGAAAGTTCTAACGCCTATCTAATGAAGAAGATAAATCATAAATCATTGGTCGTTCAACAAATACACAAATATTTTTGAGAACGAGAAACCACACAAAAGGTTGATATAGTTTTTAAATTTGAACTAATAATCAAATAAATCTTAGACACAATTAGTCTAACCGTTGACATGTTCGAATCTCAATTTTTGAGTATAAGGTCATTACAGAACTACCATGTTATGATTGACAAAAAGGCATAAGTTTGTCAATCTTACCACGTTTACATTATTGTTGACACAAATGCTTTCTATCTTTCGTTTATTTTCGATCAAATTGTGAATGAACTCACGACATCATCACACTGTCATTACATTAGGTATCAGTATTATTTTTTTTTATTGAACTGGGAAAGAAGTCAACTCGTATCAAATAAGCATGAAAATATCTCAACCCTTTTGGCTTTTGTGCAACTAGAAAGCATTTGGTAATTAACACTAAAAGGAAATTTAAGATCACATGAAGCACTCGTACTCTTTTAATTCATCAATTATACCATATGCAATGAGCAAGATATAATCACAATTCTGAATCTTGGAATATAATGAATTATGTAATTCAAGTTATAATTCTTAAATTACCTAAAAGAAGTATACTTCTTGAGCAATATGATCGTTTTTCTTTTTAAACAAACAGGGTTTTTCCATACATGTGCCCCATGAACCTTTCGAATTTAAAATTTAGTCTCTAAAATTTTTAAACAAACAGGGTTTTTCCATACATGTGCCCCATGAACCTTTCGAATTTAAAATTTAGTCTCTAAACTTTTTTCTAGACAATCAACCCCTTCAAAACTTACAATTTTTGACACAATCCATCCTTATTGCTCATATGTACATTAAAATTAGGACAGATTTTACATATAACTTACACACGGTAGCCCAAAAAAGACAATATGATCATTTTTACTTACTTTTTTTTAGTAGAATTTTACTGGAAAGCTTATTTAGTACAATTTTACTGGAAAACTTAAACCTAATCCAATTATAATGCTTTTTTTTTTAAATCTAATTATAACGTAAACTAAAATCTAAGTTCTAAGAGGAACTTGTATTGAATTTAGTAAAAATAATCAGTAATGTCCTTCTTGTGATATCACCTAAAAGTGACGTGTAAAAAACCATCCAAATTTTAATGGATGTGAACAAAATCGATTGAATGTGCTAAAAATTATAAGTTTAAGGGGTGATTGAAAAGAAAAAAAAAGTTTAGGCACTAAATTTTCAAATTCAAAATACTTTAGTGATATTCATACAAAATAATCAAAAAATAAATAGAGGGCAGGGACAAAGTCCCGACTAAATTTTATTAAAAGGATAAAAGAAACAAAAATAAGAAAACACAGAATCCCACCTCAGAAGGCAAATCAAATATTAGTAATCAGATCATCAAAAAGGAAAGAGTTAAAATGATAGCCGGATTTTCAAGTAAGCATGATGATGTGATACACTCTATTAACTGAATAATTTTTCATTCATTAAGAAAATATTCTTTTATTAAATATCGTCAAAGACAAATTAAACAAAGATAATAATAATAATAATAAATAAAAAGAAACAACTTTTTAGAAGGCATAAGGATCTGACCGAAAATTGGTTTCATTAACATATTTTGAATCCTTGGTCCTTCATAAACAATAACCTTTTTTTTCTTTTTTCTTTTTTTTCTTTTTTTTTTTTTTTTTTTTTCAGAATAAGCGATCATGTCTGTTTGCATATTCCTAAGTTCCAGCAATTCATCACAAAATTTTAAAATTAAAATCTCCACTTCTTCCCTTAATTAAGTAGATAAAAAAATTGTTTAGTGGGAATCTCGTGGGAGTTTTTATTTGAATTAATTACTTTGCCGATGGGTTAAACATTCGTCAAACACAACGATATTGGAGTACAGAACTGTTGTGTGTCTATTTTGGTATGTGCTCGCAAGTGAACCAATCGTCACAAGTAATAAAGTGACAAAATGTCGAGTATCATCCCACAGAGATCGAAATTAAGAAACTAGCTAAGTACCACAATTAAAATGACTCAATTTTATCTAAACTATCAAAATTAAAAGGAAATGAAATAAGCAACTAAATTAAGCAATTAAATTAAACTAAGGTTAAGCAAAATAAAAGTAATAGAAGATATGGATTGAAGGGAACTCGATGGTGTGTAAGGCTAGGGGATTTTGATTTCACTCGACTTAACTAGGCTTATCCAATTCAAGGCTTGTTAATCGAATTCATTCAAATCATTAATCGTAGGTGACAAATTTTAATTTCATTCCCTCTCCCGAGTGCCGAGTAAAATAATATGCAAAATTAACAAAATTAATATCCCTATTAACTCAACCAATTAAGCCTCATTACGCAACCATACTCTAGTGATTACCTAAGTCATATTAGCCTCCGGAACTTAATATTACTATGGGTTGTGTTTTCCAAGTCACAATGTATGAATTTAACTCTCCCAAGCCCAATTTCACACATCTGATAACTCTAATTGAATGGTAAATAAAATTAGGAAACAAAAGCATAGAGAAACACAAACGATTCCGAATGGGATTCAACACTACTACAAAAGTTGGCTTAGATGATGGAGATTACACGATGGTTTTACAAAAACCGTTGTCTAAAACCTAATTATACGACGGTTTTAATAAACCGTCGTGTAATCTCCAAGATTACACGATTATACGACGATTTCAATAAACCATCATGTAATCCTACTCTTAGTGAGGATACGACGATGGTTTTTTACAAAAACCATCGTCGTATATATGGATTACACGACGGTTTCTGGCCGAAACCGTTGTGTAGGAGGATTTCACGATAGTTTCAGCCAGAAACCGTCGTGTAATCTTCCGAAAATTAATTTAAAATTTTGAAATTTTGTGTTTTGAAATTCCCACGTAAACCCTTAACATAAATCCACTTTACTCATCCTTTCTCATCATTTTCATTTTTCTCCCTCTCAACCACTCAAAGATTTCTCTTACCCACTATCTCCATTGCCCGCCGCCGATAGTGCCGTTGCCTTCCCCGCCGCCGCCTTTCATCTCTCTCATTCTCCCGGTGACACCACCGCCGCCCTCCCCTCTTCGTCATTCGACTGTCGCCCGCAATGCCGCCATCCCCTCTCCCTCATTCTCCCGTTGCCCTCAACGCCGCCCTCAACGCCACCCTCCCCTCTCTCTCCTTTTTCCACCGCCGCCGCCGCCACCTCTGTTGCCACCTGTCTTCCCATCAAGGCGGTGACTATTTTGCATCAAAGAAAGGCAAGGTGACTTCCATATTGCTCAATTTCTTGTTTTCCAACGAAAAAACAAACACACAATTCTTTAGTAACTTGCTTGGAGTGTAATTTGTGTAATTATTGTTGTTCAATTTTTTTTATTATTATTATTTTTTTTATTGTTGCTCTTTGTTGACGAATCTTTGATGCAATTTTTTGGCATTTTAAGATCTTTGTAGGCAATATTATACGCATTTTTTTTCCGCCCACCATATGCTCGATGAAATGTTAAAATGGAATTTTGTTTGGTTAATCATATAAAATTAGTTTCTAGTGTAGTATGCTCGATTTTTTTAACGTTATTAGTGAGTGTGAATTTGATTTGATTAAATTGGACCGATTATTTGTTTGTTTTGTGTATAGTTAATCATATGGAATTATTTTCTAGTGTAGTATGCTTGGATTCTATTGTTGCTCTTTGTAGATGAATATTTTGTGCAATTTTTGGCAATTTAAGATCTTTATAAACTATATTATGTGCATTTTTTTTCTTCACCGACCACAAGCTCGATGAAATGTCAAAATGAACTTTCGTTTGGTTAATCATATGAAATTAGTTTCTAGTGTAGTATGCTCAGATTTTTAACGTTATTGGTGAATGTGAATTTGATTTGACTAATTTGACCCGCCATACTTGTTTTTTTTTTTTTTCTTCTCTTGTCGCCTTTTGCATGACACACCAAAAGGGCGACTTAATCTTGTGCTACATAATAGAGGGAAACATTGGGTTTTGGGAGTTATTGACCCATGGGAGGACCTAGTCTTTTATTTTGATCCTATTCGAGAGAAGAAAAGAGACAATTTTATTAATATAATGAATATGTAAGTCAATTTTCATAACTTAAATTTTGATTTAATATTAATGGTATGCATCTTAATTATTTTAAATTTTACAAACTTGCTAGGGCCCTAATGGATTGGAAGCTTATAGCCGGTGAAGAGATTAAAAAGAGATGAGACTATAAAACAAAAATCTCATATCGTCCTCGTCCTCACCAAGAGGGAATTGTAGAATGTGGTTATTTTGTTTTAGGTTTTATGAGGGACATAGTGTTGAATGGATTTGATGTACTTGAAAGAAAATAATTTTATACTTGTGATCATATGGATTTGATTAGGGGAGAATGGACTAGATTTGTAATGCAATTCAAATATGA